>CM076066.1:5732500-6932500 GCA_038088235.1 Zacco platypus
ACTAACAATGGATTTACACAGAGGATTTAAATGTTGCTGATTGGATCCCATGTTGACTTGAATAGGTTCAGATATTGCCAACAGCCTGGGGACATGATTATAGAGACATTGCAGTGTATCATCTGACATGAGAGGCTTGATTAAGCTATTGTTATGCATTTTATTAATAATAGACCTTGTCCCACAGAGCTTTAATAAAGCATGCAAAACCAACAATGCAATAGTCATTTAGTCACAAAATCTCAGTTCAACTCATCAAAGCCTGATATGGGCCTGTAATATCTTAATTTGAATATAGATTTAGATCTGTTAGAATTAAAGCACAACTAGAAGGATGAACAATCCTTATTCAAATGTCTGTCATTTTATTCCCCAAGAATCGCTCGCTCACACACACTCCCACAAACACTTTCTTACTCAAATGAGCTGTGAATTTGCATTGTTCACGTTAACCCTCTCTCTATTGTGAGATTATTTGACTTCTTCACAGCAGAGCTGATTTATTTTAAAGGAAGGGGGCTGGGCAGACCTGGTGTGTGGAGGGGTTCAATCAAAGGATGGGAGAGTCCCAAATGGGGGTTGGGTGCTCTTGTCTTTAACAGAGTCAGAGATTTTAGTGTGGCCATAAGATAAAATAATGACATGAAATAATAATAATAATATATTATATATATATATATATATATATATATATATATTTTTTTTTTTTTTTTTTTTTTTATAAAATAAAATAAAATGCATGATTCATTTGTAGATTATAAAACTCCGGGACTGCATCTCGTATCTTGATTAATGAATATCTAAGAATTCTATCATTAATCAAGTTCCAAAGACCTGCTAGATATTTTGATTTACTTAATTTAATACACTAAAGTAACAGCAGGAATTATTACATTATTCGCTGACTCAATTTCTTTTGCTTCCCTTTCACCTAATTTCTCAGCTGTCCTTCTGAAACATTTAAATAAGTAGCCCGTCTAATCAGTCTCAACTGATATGACTCTAGAGTCTCTGTTCGACATGTTTCTCCAGAGCACGTGGTTCAATAAAGAACAAAGTGTTTTCATAAAGAGCGAGCATAACATGGTCCACTGCTACAAGGAAGTGATTCCATTTGAAATAAAAGGTCAAATTAACAGGAACATACCAGTCATACCAAAAACTTGCCAAATAATTGCAAAACTCTTTTTCATTCTCCAGCTCAGCATATGATGTGCACCTCCGTCAGAAAGTGGCCGTTAAGAAGCTCTCCAGGCCCTTCCAGTCTCTGATTCACAGCAGAAGAACGTACAGAGAACTGAGACTGCTCAAACACATGAAGCATGAGAATGTAAGTCCACCAAAAACGCATGCAAACACGATAATATATGAGCAGAAGGGAGCAAACAAATCCTTCATCAAACATCTAAATGGAGTTTGTTAGGTGCACACCATTCTGAGATTCAGAGTCACTCGTGTCACTTATGTTATATGCTCTTGTCATCCAGGTTATTGGACTGCTGGATGTTTTCACCCCAGCAGCTTCTCTTGAAGAATTCAATGAGGTGTGAGTGTCTGCCTAGTGACAATTCCTGCATTTGAGAGCACATCAAATAGCGATCAGATGTCAGTGGAGCTAAAATGGCCCATTTGATTTGATTCAAACCATCTGCACTTACAGCTGTGTCATCAAACAATATTCTTTTGCATTTGCAAGTGAGTGATGATTTAAAAAGCTTAGATCGGATATAAGCTAAGACCGTCTCCGTCTCTCTTTAGCTATCTCGTGACCAACCTGATGGGAGCGGATCTCAACAACATCGTCAAATTTCAGAGACTATCAGATGAACATGTACAGTTCCTCATCTATCAGCTTCTCCGGGGCCTTAAGGTACCCAAACACACATATAAACTGAAGCAAATAGATGTTATAATCAGTTATGAATTGCAGCGCAAACTCTCTTTTACCCTGTCCTACTGCCCCTTCTCACAGCTTGACTTTTTTCCTCCCTCACAAACAGTACATCCATTCAGCTGGCCTGATCCACCGAGTGAGTGCTTTTCCTTTGCTCCTTCAGTTTTTGTTTAGTGTCCATTTTACAGGCCGTTGGAGTCTTCACAAAAAAATGGCGCCATATTGTATAATATAAATGTAGAAAATATAATATATAATTGTATAATAGAAAATTAATGGTTTTAGTAGTGCAATGGCATAATGCAAAGTTTAAGAATGGTCACAATTTGTATGCGTGTCTGCAGGACTTAAAGCCAAGCAATGTAGCGGTGAATGAAGATTGTGAACTCAGGGTGAGAAAAATGCCTTTTCAGTCTATAAGCACCATGATCCTGCATTTCCACAATTCATTTCTCTGGTTCTAATTTTTTTTAATCAAAACTGTCAGATCCTGGATTTTGGATTAGCCAGGCAGACAGATGATGAGATGACGGGTTATGTGGCGACTCGCTGGTACAGAGCACCTGAGATCATGCTCAACTGGATGCATTACAACCAAACAGGTAAAACGGGCTTAACCTAAAACGAACATTCAATCTCAAGTGATTGTGCTTTACAAAACTTCAACTGGATGGATGGGCTCTGTGCAACTGGTTGATTGAATATGATCATATCTGTTTTACAGTGGATATCTGGTCTGTTGGATGCATCATGGGTGAACTTCTGAAGGGGAAGGTTTTGTTTCCTGGCAACGATTGTATCCTTCGTTCATGAACCACTTAAAACTCTTCTTAGTATCTGTGGTTTTTGAGTGAGCCTTGCTTCCTGTAAGGCAGGTGAGGGAAGTGCAGCCTAAGTGCTTCAAATCAAATTAAATACAGAGTAGCTGACTGTAAGGAACTAGAAATCTGGTTCTAAAGATCGAGGCACCAATTCTCTAGGCCAGCTGCAACTTGGGCTGAAGACTCTGGGTATGTTCACACTTTTAGTTCACACTTTTAGTTCACACTTTTAGTTCCTGGTGCGCTTAGCGTTCACGCTGTCATTTTTAACACCGAACCTAAAGATACAAAACAAAAAAAATGGCATTTATGATGTATATTTTGAGACGGAACTTGTCGAACATCCAAAACAATGCTGTGTGCTGGGCTAAATGAGCTCGCTGTATGTGCGTATGTACATGTAACAGAGGCCAGTTAGCTGTGTGTGTAAAAACCTCACTCCCCTGAATTCAAGAGGAGCTCTAGCGACCCGGCTTCCAGTCCCACTTAGAGCGGGCAGTTCGAACAGGAGGGGGTTACATTGGTGCCGTGACCCGGATGGGAGTAAGGTTTAGGGGGGGTGAGTGTAACAGAGGCCAGCTTGTAAGAGGTAGGTAAAACCTCACTCTCCTGATCTCATGAGGCGCTCTAGCGACTGATGCTAGAGAATGCAGTCTTTAGCCTCCTTGTTAGAGTGCCTGACTCCCATGCCGGCGGACCCGAGTTCGAACAGGAGGGGTTACATGTACATATGATGGTATATGATGGAGCTGACAACTCGTGAAGAGCTTATAAAATGTGTAAAGGAGTCAAAACAGCGGCAGGACTCCCTCCATCACACACACAAACGAAGATCTGCTGCGAGGAGACGAGGTTCTGATGCCTGCACCGAACTGTGATGGGCAAAATCGTGACTATGACAAGGAAAAAACAGGTATGCTTGAGCATTCTGTTCTTTTCAGGGTCGCATCTTGTGACAGCATGTTCTGTTTGGTTCGTTTACATGTCTTTAGTCTATATTGCATTCATATCGCATCAGAATTCGTTTGGAATAGGACCGAGGCCTATCTCGGACCGCTTGTTTGGTGCGCATCAAGGGTTCGGATGGCAGCGTTCACACTTATTCAAATGAACCGCACTAACAGAGCAGTGGCACCAGAGTTCCTTTTAAATAAAACCAAATATGCAATATAATCTTTAACAATTTCTTCAGATATTGATCAGTTAAAGAGAATCATGGAGATGGTAGGCACTCCCACCCCTGATGTTTTGAAGAAAATATCCTCTGAACATGTGAGAAGAGACCGATCGTTCGGTTATTGGTTTCATTTATAAATACTAACAATGCATGAATGTTCTTGATTCATGATACATGGACTGAAATTCAAAGCAGAGTTTAACCTCCGATCCTTTTTTTTTTTTTTTTGTATTATGCATCCAGGCTCAGAAGTACATCCAATCTCTTCCACATATGCCCCAGCAGGACCTGGGGAAGATATTTAGGGGGGCAAATCCAATGGGTGAGACAAAGACATTATTTTACGATCAAGTATATCAAAGAATATTAAAAAATGTAATTAGTCAAAAAAAAATCTAATTATTTTATCCCTTTAGCGGTTGATTTATTGAAAAAAATGCTGGTATTAGACTGTGATGGGAGGATCTCAGCCAGTGAAGCACTGTGCCATCCGTACTTTTCCCAATACCATGATCCTGAAGATGAACCGGAGGCACCTCCGTATGATCAGACCCCTGAGAGCAAGGATCGCACATTGGAGGAGTGGAAGGGTGAGAGCGAGTCGTACATTACATGTTGTAAACTTACTATCTTTACACTAAACACCGCCATGCTGAAGCTATTTGTTCATTTAGAAATGAATGTAAACATGATCTGCCTACCTTGTAATATACAATCAACACATTTTTTTAAATATATTTTTGTCACATATTTCAATTTGGTGATGATACAGTGACAATGAAATTCAGTCTCTCTTTCTCCCTCCACAGAGCTGGTGTTCGAGGAAGTAAACAATTTCAAAGACCCTCCCAATAAAACTGAAAGTCTTCAGGTTGAACAATAAAACCGAGCGCAACTACAATCCAGGAAGATACCACCCTCGCCACTGTCCGTCTTTCAAACATACAATCTACAGGACTGGTGGACATATGAACAGACTGCAGTCCAACCAGAGACAATGACAATGTATTTCCAAGGCATGACGCCCATCCCGTATGTGGGTGTGTGTTCATACACACATTTAATTAAGAGCTGGAACATAATCACAAAGTATTAACATTTTAACATGTATTATAAGGTGCATGTGTGTGCGTGCGTGTGTGTGTGTGTGTGTGTGTGTGTGTGTGCAGAGTTGTGTGTTTTGAGTGTTTTTTATATTTGATGTGAGGCAGGTGTCTAGGTGAAACCAGGGTATGGTGTCTTTGATATAAGACCAAAATAAACCAAGCAAGAGGAGAAGGCCACACTGGAGAAAAATATGTTTACAATATTGGACGGAGTGGGATGTGTGTCTTAAAAAGTTCATATATGCATCAATGTACAAAAGTCTCTGCATAAAATTGAATCAGTTACATAATCTGTCTTTACTTATTTTGCATCTGCAAGGATATTTGAATATAACATACCTCAAAAGCATCATGTGTGTTCGCACTTATTCACACGTCAGGTAAAAATGTTTTGTCTAAAAAAAAATTCAACATATGCTGGACAATGTATCAAACTGTTTCTCTTTTCTCAAGTTATTTATAGGGCCAGTAGGCAGTTTAATGTAATTTATTGTAGTATTTAATAGGTTTCCTGTCAGTATTCATATATGTTTGGGTAAATCTCACGAAACCCATCAAGAACTGTCAAGGGTGTCATATTTCATCTCAAATTTTATGTATTTATTTATTTTTGCATTGTGATTATCATATTGCGAGCTGAGAGAAATGTGTTTGATTGTCATGAAAATAATGCACAAAAAAGCACATTCCCAAAGTGGAAAAACCGTCTAAATTTGTTGTAGTGCTTTTAATTTACACAATATTTAATACTAATTTAGGAACGTAAAAATATAAGACTTTATGAAAATGCTGACAGAAATGTTTGAAATGATCCTGGTCAACAGTCCTAGTTCTTTGTTGTTGTTGTTGTTGTTGTTGTGTCTGTTTGTTTTGAGAAAGCAATTTTAAGTCTTCTGAATGTTTTTTCTGTCTACTAGAATGAATTACACAAAATTTGAGAAGTATTTGAGGAACAACAGCAGATGTTTACAGACTGAATGCCTTTTGTCTTTTCAAAATAGGAAACTGCATTTCAGGAAGTGGTAAACCAAGATTAGCGTCACAGTTATTTCTCAATGTGTTCTCAATATATGTTTTGGAATATCCTGAATGACTACAATGCAACTTTGATGTCATGAAACTAGTTTCCATCATCTGAAGTTGAATGGTTAAAATGGGTGTGGATTCTCACATTTGCATTTTGTGCAAACGACAATTTTCAACAACTGCCCTGCCTTCAGTACAGTAAAGTGTATTAGTATAAAATATACGGTAACACTTTATTTTACAGTGTCATTGTTACATATATTTACTATAGTAATAACTA
The DNA here is from genome assembly GCA_038088235.1 of Zacco platypus. NCBI lineage: Eukaryota > Metazoa > Chordata > Actinopteri > Cypriniformes > Xenocyprididae > Zacco > Zacco platypus. Next base: position 5,738,805 of record CM076066.1, read on the forward strand.
GAAATTATGCATAGTTACATGTAATTAACCCTAAACCAAACCCTAGAGTAAGTACATGTAGTTGATTACACAGTACTTAAATGTATAATTACACTGTAATACTGACACCTTAAAATAAAGGGTTACACTTTATTTTAAGGTGTCTTTGTTACAAAGTAACAAATGTAAATGTAATTATACATTTAAGTACTGAGTAATATTAAGTAACTACATGTACTTACTATAGGTTTAGGACTAGGGTTTGGTTTGGGGTTAATTGCATGTAATGATACATAATTTATATAGTAACTGCATGTAACATATGTATCATTGACACTGTAAAATAAAGTGTTACCAAATAAAGTGTAACCAAATAAGTACTGGGCACAAACCGAGTGTCACTTTAGTGATGTAGTTAAGAAGTCCTGGCCTTAGCACTATAATATCTCCACCCTCCTCCTGGTCTCATGCATGCCTTTTAAACAAAGGTAAAAGCTGCCTTCGTCGGTTTCGGTGGGATTGCTTGGGTCTTTGTGCGTCAGGCAGTCTCACCAGCATGTAGCATGTCCCCCTCACCCACTCTCTTAATAAAAATGTAACTTCCTGAAACCCATCACTGTGTAAGGTATTTTTAAAACTAAAGGGAGTCAGTTAAACCTCATTAGCACATCTGATAAGTGATAACATCCCGAGAAAGCTGCTTAACGATGTTCTAGAGTAGATTCAGCGCGTCTCCAGTGCGAATAACTGTGGAAACTTTGAACCGCCCACAAAATCTACCGGCGCTCTACCGAGTTGCGCTCCGTTTGCGCTCTTTCTGTGAGAGCTTCTTAACCAAAATTCTCGAGAAATGATGAGAACGTAAAAAAGGACAGTTTCTCATGTGACAAATATACTTCCAACAACCTCTGAGGATGTCACTGCGAACCAGGGCAGGATTTTATCGCCAGGACATAAACAGAACCGTTTGGGATGTGCCGGAGAGATACAGAGATCTAATTCAGATTGGAACCGGAGCATACGGAACGGTCTGGTAAGTATACAGTTAGTATTTAAAAGTTCACAATTCTTTAAAGTGTCACGATTGTTCAGTGTATTCCACTTTTACAAATAATTTCTGGTTTGTAGTTTCGCAATTTGGTGCGAAGATTCGTCTTGCGCTATTAAGTTTTTGGTATAAACATTTTGGCATCTGCTACAAATATTTTACAAATTTATAAATAATAAGCTTGTGTATTTTCGATGTACCTGTATCTAAAATGAATGCGTTCGAGGGTCTACTGTTGCTATAGATACCTCAACTTCTGTTGCACCCCGACTAACTTGTAAAGTTCAGTTTTGTAGCTTCAGAAGGTTTAATGAAAATACATATCTTTTGTTTGGAGGCTCCCAAAATGGAGGTGTTTTGTTTAATTAAAGGCTGTTAAAATGACTTCACATGCTGAAGGAAAGCAGGACCATACAGACTCCAGTAGAAAGGATGATATTTCAAGGACGTTGGTGGATTGGTCTTGTTTTTTAATTAGGTATATCATACAATTCCATCTGATTTCATTTTCCTGGCCTCATTGCTTATCTGGGCGAAACTGTGAAACCTCTGTAAACTTTTCTCCCTTTGCAAGACAAGAGGTCTTATAACAAAGCCTCCCTGCTGATGCTATTGTCTGCGTTTAACAAGCAGAAATTGCAGAATTAAAGACATTGTGTTGGTCTTCAGAAGGCTTTCCGCTTTCCACTTGTCCAAGTTGCTCAAGTTTCAGATTGAGTAAGGAACCTGTTGCACGTATACTCTCAATCCACAACCTCTTTCTTGACCACATTTTAGGGGCCAGACGTAGACGTAGAAAAAGTAAATCGACATGATTATGTAATATGTACATGGATGGAGTCCATTTTACTGCACTTTAACACCCTAGCAATCTTATGCAAGAACTGATCTTATTCCTTTCAATCTCTCCAAAGTTCAGCCATTGACCGTAAGACAGGAGTGCGTGTGGCCATCAAGAAACTCCACCGGCCGTTCCAGTCCAAACTGTTCGCCAAACGCGCTTACAGAGAGCTACGACTCCTCAAGCACATGAAACATGAGAATGTATGTTATCTATTTTCCCATACCCCTGTTTTGCCTCCATCTCCATGAGAAGTCTGATGTATCTTCATGTTGTTAATGTTGTTCATTCTCCCTAATATCGAATTCTAACCAACTGGACAGGTTATTGGACTGCTGGATGTCTTTACCTCGGAAATCTTGTTGGACAGATTTCAGGATTTGTGAGTCGATTCTTTAAGTTCTATAGTAGACATTATAAATGTACCATATTTTTACACTTACTAACGTACTACATCATATAAAGTCATTAAAGACTAACAACGGAACAGCAGTTAATGTCTTTTTCTCTCAGTTACCTGGTAATGCCGTTTATGGGAACTGATCTGGGAAAGCTGATGAAGATGGAGAGATTATCTGAGGACAGAGTGCAGTTTCTGGTCTATCAGATACTGAGGGGTCTCAAGGTTAGACGCAGATATACACACACGATCACATTTGGGAAACACTCTATCCTTCTTTATAGTTTTGTGGTATCTATAAATCTCTCTGTCTTACTCTTTTACCACAGTACATTCATTCAGCCGGGATCATTCACAGGGTATGTGACCTCTGAGTTTAATAAGATGCACAGAGGGGGTTGGGTGACCACTTCATTCAACCCTGACTTTCATTCATCCTCTGTGCATCCCTTCCCTTTTCTCATCTCTGAGAAAGTTTATAGAGGCGTGTATTGATGTTTCCTTTAAAACAGAGTATATATATATAATAAATAGGAGCTTTTAGTTTCTTCTTAGGTGTATTATTAGTCTTGTGTTTTTTGTTAATGTGTACTTTGGTTGTACTTCCTCAGGATCTCAAACCGGGAAATCTGGCTGTGAACCAGGACTGTGAGCTGAAGGTATTAAACAAACTTGGTCTATAGTGCAATTTAAATGAAGAGTGTCTACATCAACTTTCCTTGAAAGCTGGAGTTTCACTTATTTCACATAAAAACCTCTTTATTTAGGATTCATTGGTTCACTCAAACATCTTGACATTTGTAAAACATGTGCAGATCCTGGACTTTGGACTTGCACGTCAGGCAGATTCAGAAATGACGGGTTATGTGGTGACTCGATGGTACAGAGCACCGGAGGTTATCCTCAACTGGATGCACTACTCACAAACAGGCAAGACACAGAACTGTCAATAGAGAATAAATAAATGTTGCTATTACATCCCTAACCACTAGATGTTGCTGTAGGTCATCACAATGTGGCACACTAGTCTTGGGGTGCATCCGAAAACACATACTTCTCTACTATATAATAGGTGAAAAACAGTATGTGACAAAATAAGTATGTCCAAATTCACTCATAAAAGAGTAGACAAAAAGTACCCGACTTACTATTTCCGGTGAGATCCTGAAGTTTGCATACGATGGACACTTTACTGTCCCATGAGGCCATGGGAGAGGATTTGTGAATGGCAGTGAAACTGACACTGGTAGGTCACATGATAATGACAGCATGGAGAATGTAGTACGTCTGGATTACATTCATACTACACATTACTACATACTACTTTATTAGCTGTCGCCAAGTAATTACTTATTCAAAATATGTACCTACTCAAGAGTATGTGATTTCGGACACAGCTCCCATTCACTTTTGATAACAGATTTGCATACTTTTATTGACTGTTGTGATCAAACACTTTTTTTCTGTTTTAGTTGATATCTGGTCAGTGGGCTGCATCATGGCGGAGATGTTGCTTGGAAGGCCACTTTTTAAAGGAAATGACCGTATCTTTTTCCTCATAATATAACCTAAACAATTTCTGCTCTCACATGTTCTAGTGTTTTGATGATTAGCTGAATGTTTTAATGTAATGGAAAACTGATATGTTGTTCTTTGCTTGTGTATTTACATGCATCATAATAGCGATCACAGCATTTACAAACAACTGAATTGACTTAACTTTTGCCAAAAATGGCTTACTACAATCTACAATAGAGATTACACACAGGTTTAACTGCAGAAACGGGATTATACTGCCTCTATTCTTCCACTGAATCCTTGACATAGACTTGTAGACTTGGACCAGCTAAGAGAAATCATGAAAATCACAGGAACGCCAGCTCCAGATTTCATAATGAAGCTACAAAGCCAAGATGTGAGTGTATTACAGTTAAAAAGAAATACTTTACATACATTTAGATAAGGAAATGTACAATTGATGCATGTTTTTACTCCATTCATACAGGCCAAAAACTACATCAGAGGTCTACCTAAAGTTCCGAAGAAAGACTTGAACACTATTTTCTTCAAAGCCAGCACAGAGGGTAAGCTATTTATTTCCTTCGTTACGTTAGCCATGTTTCCATCTAATCTATTTGTATGCAGATTTTGGGATATAGCTTTAAAAACACTGGATGGAAACACCAAATGCAAAATCCCTCAATGCACAACAAAAAAACTCACTTAACTTTGCATCAACTAAAGATGTGATTGGACAAGTGGACCAAATTTGTTGCACAGCATCTCAAATGTTGGTTTGGTCATTCTGAAATGTTTGGGTATAATAACATCCAAGAACTGTCTCACATGACTATGATTCCAATGAAAGATTGTTTGTTGCCCTGAGGCACAAGACATTAATGATGTAGGGAAGAAAGGGCCACGGTGGCTCACGATTGCTGCTGCTTCCATTTTGATTACAGATATTCTGTACAATGACGATTCTGTTCAAATTTTGGGTGGAAATAGTGGTTTTTCTAAAAGTTTTTTGTGTCTAATGTGTGTCTTTTTCAGCGGTGAGCGTTCTGGAGCGGATGCTTGTTCTGGATCCAGACAAGCGTGTGAGCGCTGCAGAGGCACTTGAGCTCCCCATGTTTACAGAGTTCAGAGAGCCTGAGGAAGAGACGGAGGCCCTGCCGTATGATCACTCCATGGACAACACAGAGCTGCCTCTGGAGCAATGGAAACGTATGAGATAAAGTCTTGACAGTTAAAAACTAAAATAAGAGAGTTGCTAGGTTTTTTTTTTTTTTCTGAAGCGGTTTAGTTGCATAATTGTCTAATATTTAAACATCTAACATTTAAATGTTACTACTTGTTTCAGAACATTCAGAGAACTTTCCAAATGAACATTCCCGTAAATGTTTGATAAATAAACATTAACCCTTAACATTCGCATAATCAAAAAAGGTTTTTAAAACATTTTAAAAAACTGGACGTTTTTAACGTTTAGAGCACATTCAGAAATAATGTTTTCACAACTAAATGGGTACATTAGCAAAATATTCTTAGAACATATTTTTGTTAGCTGGGAGAGGTGTGAAAAGACATGAGGATATATGCAATATGTCGGAGGCAGCAGAACCAGAACTCGATTCTTAGTTCTGATTCATTGTCATTTCTGTCTCTCACTTTGCAGGTCACACTTTTACAGAGATCCTGTCATTCCAGCCAGCCATCACAGAGATCAGAGACCCCAAAGAAACATCCCTCTGAAAGATATCGCAGATTCACATATTGTATCTCACGATGTCACTGATATGCAAATCTGTATGATTTTATGTAAAACATTTCCAGCTGGTTAAACTTAGAAATGAATGTTCACTTTCTGCCTTAAAACTGTGAGTGAACTCAACTAAACATAAGTTACTTTATCCATTTTCTTGACTATTTGTGAGTTGAAACAAAGGTTATCTTCAAGTTGAATTAACTTATGTTTAGTTTACTCACATTTTTAACAGTTTTTAAGTTTAACTAGCTGAAAATGGTTTACAGTGATAAGTAAATATAAGTGAGTTTGTCACGATGTTGCTTAGTTATAAGATTGCACGTTATTATACGGTTATGTGAATATTCTTTCTTAAATGATGTGAATATGCAAAATCTATGTTTTACATGCAACCAAAGCAGCACAAACACGATTGTATTTGAATGCTAGTCTTAATGATTTCAGAGTGCCAGTAGACAATGTATTTACTTTACAGATCAGTTCTTATTTAATTTATTAACGCAATAGTTTACACTGAATATGCCATGGTTAGCACAATTAACACCACACTTCTTTTTTAAAGAATAAAACCATCTTAATGATTTATTATGAGTGTAATTATTTAAGAATTTGGCTGAAGATTTTATGTTTCAATAAATAATGTACCAGTACATGCACTTAGGCAGATGAAAGCAGGAGAAACAGGTTTCCAAAGAACTTCTAGAGATTTAATAAACTCAAAGGAAGGCAGGACACATCCAAACATAACAGTGACTGGACAAAGAGTGAACAAAACCGGGACTAATGAGGGAACTAATGAGATAATTAATGAACAGGCAAAATGGGTCAACTGAAGATGAGCAAACAGAAAGTTCAAAATAGACAGACACGTGACAAATGTGAAGTGTATCTTCTCTAAGTGCAACAACCCTAAGCCTTTCCTCAGGAAACATACATAAGTTTAGCTTTCAAAATCAAGCACCCAACACAAACAGCTCTGCTTATCTATGTTTACTCTAAAGGTGCATATGTACAATTTCCCACAGACATATAATTTTCTTCCTGATAAAAATGAAGAGTTATGCAAGTCACTTTGGCTGAACTATGTGAAAGATGCTCCAAAAGTTTCAATAACATAAGTTTAATTTGACATGCATAAATTTGAGTAGAAATTACAGGGAGGTTTGTGCTTTATATCTCTAAAAACTCACAATTCAATGGTGATCCTTTTTTAAAGACTAATTCGTACTTTAAACCGGCTTGTTATTTTTTTTAACCACAGCAGACGTGTTCCAGAGAAATCACCTTGAAATATAGAAGGTGAAATCAATCCCACTTGTTCAAACATGATTAGAGCCCACATAAATAACACATTGACTTTATATCATGTGACATAAGTCCCGAGGTCTTTATAAAAGCTGTATGGTTTATATTAAGTTGTCTTGTAATTTCACACCACGACACCATGAAGAGAACTGCTTTCTTTCTACTGCTGACCGGTCTCTTGGCCAATGGGCAAGGTGAGAAACTGTAAGAAAAACGGTTTGTTTTTATAATGCAATAGATATTCTTGTTGTTAAGTGTTCTGTCTGAATCAAACTCTACAGAGTTACGCTGGGAAAACGCCTATGATCAGCCTCTAAATTTCAATTGCCCCCCAGGACAGTCAATATCCTACATAAAGAGGTGAGTAGAAAGCAGATCTTCAGAAAAGATAAAGATACTGTGTCAAAATACTACTAAATTAAAAGTCAAAATATCATGGGCCACTGTGGTCCACAAAAATACAGATCAATGAATATAGCTGTGCCCAAACACAGTTTACACTAAAATCATGGATGTTATTGGGCATAAAAATAAACTATAAAATTAAAAGTATTATATTTGGTTTGGAAATGAATAAGAGTCAATATTCCATTTCAATAGTGACATTCTCATAATGAAATACAATATTTATTTATCAGATTTTATAATTTTATAAATCAAATTTATAATCAGAATAATGGAGTTAAATTAATTTGTCCCTCACTGTTTCCCTGCCTTATGAAACCAAAGTGAACATCACAATCGTTATGAGGACAGGCTGTGGGAGTTTGGCTGTAAAAACACCTTTGGCTCTGGTTCAGAATGTTTCTTGTCACCTTACGCCAATAATTTTGACCAAGCGTTCACCTATGTGTGTCCACCACACCACATCATGACAGGAATGAGCAGCTACCACGCCAACAGGCAGGAGGACAGACGGTGAGCGCCGATTTTGGACTGCTTTTGACATTTTGCACGAATTCACCTGAGCTGATGTCATTAGCATTTTTTCCACACAGGTGGCAGTTTAACTGCTGTAGAAGTAACGGCCAATGTACTGCCAACTGTGAGTGGACAACTTATGTGAACTGGTTTGATGAGTATTTCCACTGGACCGTTCCAAACCAGCACTACCTGGCGGGTGCTGAAAGCTACCATGACAATCGTCGCGAGTAAGTACAACTCCTTAAAATAATACAACATGATGAATATTTTCTAATGTTATGTAAGTGAGGGACAATAGTGATCATCAATAAATAAACCTTAAAGGATTAGTTCACTTTAAAATGGAAATTAGCCCAAGCTTTACTGACCCTCAAGCCATCCTAAGTGTATATGACTTTCTTCTTTCTGATGAACACAATCGGAGATATATTAACAAATATCCTGACGCATCTATGCTTAACAATGAGCTGAAGAAAGTGCTTCCACCCACATCCATCCATCATAAACATACTTCACACAGCTCTGGAGGGGTTAATGAAAGCCTTCTGAAGTGAAGCGGTGCGTTTGTGTAAAAAAAAAAAAAAATCCATATTTAACAAGTTATGAAGTAAAATATCACCTTCCAAATTCAAGAACGAAAAAAACTGAACAAGAATTTACTTGAGGGTGAGTAAAACTTGGGGTAAATTTCATTTTAAATTTAACTAATCCTTTAACAAGGTGTACCTGAAAGAGTTTATTTACGTTAATGACTGGATAGCTGTGCATTATGAGGCTGCTTACCAAATAAATACATGGGCATGGTCAACTGAAATGACTGTGGTCATTATATAGTGCAAAATGACAATGACCAATAAATTCTTCCTCTCTTGAATATTTGATTAATTAATTAATTAATATAGATTTTATAAGGTTTGCAGTAAACTGTGAAAAGGGTGATGCTAATACGATTTGTGAATATGCATTTTCCAATACTAAAAGGATGTCTTTTTAAATGTTTTTCAGAGACCGGCGCTGGAAGTACATGTACTGCAGCAAAGTGCAATGTTGAGACACTCACAAATTCCTTTAAATGCAAATATTCTAAAATTCAAATCTGAAATAAACGCATGATGGAAAGATAGTGTCTTTATTGATCTACGAATTTATGAATAAACATGTTGATAGGTTTAATGCTGTAAATGTATACAAGTGTCTTGATTAAAATCAGTCATTTTTTGAATTATCAATAAAATGGAGTATCAGATGTTCTGAATAAATCAAAATTATTTTCAATTAAAAAAATTATTAGTGTTTGAGCCGTACCAATATATTCAACATGACTACTTTTTTTCTGAAAAGGACTGCGGGTACAAAAACAGCACTGGGGTCCACAACTCTGATCCCACTATTCTGCATTCTTATTTACGACTGTATATATCTGAAATAAATGATAATCAGAGTGAAAATTTGAATAGAAAAATGTACATGAATTTATGTGCATGTGTGTGTGTGTGTGCGTGTGTGTGTGTGTGTGTGCTTGAATAACCCTGAAAGGTTATGCTACCAGCAATAATGGAAACTGGCAATAATTTTATCCACACAAGAGCAAAAAAAAAAAAAAGGGACCATCCAAAACCACCGAAGACCATAATCAAATCTAATATTAACCCTCTGGAGTCGGCTGTCACGCTTTGCGTGATTTCCTCACTTTTTTCTTGTCAGTGTGAAAGAGACTCCAAATGCTCCGTAAATTTTGGACATATAATTAATAGTTATATACCATTCTAATCTGTGAAATGTCTTCTTTTATTTGTGTACACAGAGAAGAAGTTTTATGCCTGGTTAAAAAATGCTTATACCAGCCCAATAAACCTTAATATGCTGTACTCACCTCATTATGGATGATATAGACTCGTCTTTAGGGCACTTAAAGACGGTCCTCGTGTGCTTCGCTTATACTGGAAAAGTTAGAAATGGAGTAAAATGATTTTAAAAAAATGATTTAAAAAAAATAATTTAATTGCATTAATATTTATATGAAATATTTACATTTTAAAGATACATTTTCCATGGCAAAACTAACCTTAACATACAATTTTTGAATTTAAAGAAGTTTTATGCCTTGATAAAAAATGTTTATAACAACCCAATAAACCTTAATATGCTGTACTCACCTCGATATGAATGATAGACTCATCTTTAGGACACTTAAAATTTAAAGGCTTATCATAACTGTTATGCCAGCCTGTGTGAAGTTGGATACAGTATCAACTTTGAACATATTTCAAATATTAAAATAACACAAATGCTGCAGATCGGATCACAATCTCTAAACAATCATAGATGTAAATGTGAGGGAAAGGATCCGTAAAACTACAATGAACATATAAAATCACCCACCTTGTCCCACCTTTAGTAAAGTCACCCACCTTATCCACTGGCCAGCAGTCCAGTCAGTAGCAGAACCAGAGCAACTCTCCTCATGGTATCTTGTGTTCAAGCTGTTTAACTAATAGATGTTGTTAAGCGAACAGTTTTGACAGCGCTCAGTCTGTGCAGTGTTGTCAGATTGGGTCAATGATTTCCCGCCTCAAACCCACCCACTCCTAGAAAAACCCACCCAAATATTCACTGCCAAAATGGTGAGATAGAATGTTATTCCCACATCGACCTAGGTTGATAAGGACCATTTTTATCTCTTTAAAACAGAAAAAATGATTACATAATAAAAACGAATAAATTTTCTAAGGAGAGCAATACAACAGATCAAATACAGAAATCGCAAATATGACTATAATGTCCAAACAGGTATAAACTTTGTCAAAATGGCAGTCAATGAATTAATAAATTCAAAGATTGACAGGTCTCTCTCATCTGGCCCTGGTTTAACTGAACCAATTAGGTTCTGGTTAAGGAACAAAAATCTGTTGATGTCTGCACTAAACATTTACTCAACATGTTAATATTAGATTTGATTATGGTCTAGATTATGGATTATGGTGGTTTTGCATGGTCCCTTTTTTTGCTCTTGTGTAAACAAAATTATTGCCAGTTTCCATTATTACTGGTAGCATAACCTTTCAGGGTTATTCAAGCATACACACACAGGCACATAAATTCATGTACATTTTTCTATTCAAATTTTCACTCTGATTATCATTTATTTCAGATATATACAGTCGTAAATAAGAATGCAGAATAGTGGGATCAGAGTTGTGGACCCCAGTGCTGTTTTTGTACCCGCAGTCCTTTTCAGAAAAAAAGTAGTCATGTTGAATATATTGGTACGGCTCAAACACTAATAATTTTTTTAATTGAAAATAATTTTGATTTATTCAGAACATCTGATACTCCATTTTATTGATAATTCAAAAAATGACTGATTTTAATCAAGACACTTGTATACATTTACAGCATTAAACCTATCAACATTTTTATTCATAAATTCATAGATCAATAAAGTCACTATCTTTCCTATCTATCTTTCTTTCACTATCTATCACTTTCCATCATGTGTTTATTTCAGATTTGAATTTTAGTGTATTTGCATTTAAAGGAATTTGTGAGTGTCTCAACATTTCACTTTGCTGCAGTACATGTACTTCCAGCACCGGTCTCTGAAAAACATTTAAAAAGACATCCTTTTATTTTAAAAATTTATTGGTCATTGTCATTTTGCACTATATAATGACCACAGTCATTTCAGTTGACCATGCCCATGTATTTATTTGATAAGAAGCCTCATAATGCGCAGCTATCCAGTCATTAACGTAAATAAACTCTTTCAGGTACGCCTGGTTAAAAGATTAGTTCACGTTCAAATGAAATTTAGAAGTGTGGTGTTAATTGTGCTAACCATGGCATATTCAGTGTAAACTATTGCGTTAATAAATTAAATAAGAACTGATCTGTAAAGTAAATACATTGTCTACTGGCACTCTGAAATCATTAAGACTAGCATTATTTTACAAGAGTGATCAGGACTGCGTTCCGCACAGCTCTGGACCCGCTGCTGCTGAGGCACAGCGGAGAAAGAGATCGTGGGGTTCACAGATGGATTTCTCAGAGGGGTTTGAGACGGGCGTGAGCGCTCTTTCTCTGCCCTCACCTGGGGGATCCACTGCCCAATCTCAGCTGTCGGAAGCCCGCTCTGCAGTTTCTTCCGGCCAGGGAGAGGGCCCGTCACCCGCACCTGTGGCTCAACATATCTGACACCAAGGATAAAGATAGGGCCTTTCTCTTGGACGCCCCGCTTGCGTCCTCTGGCCTCTCGGTGACACTGTCGAAACCAAGAAGCAGGCGGAGGCGTTCAAAAAGGTTTCTTCCATGCCGCCACCAACCCTCTGGGACTGGGCATGAGCAGTCCCAGCCGTCTGGCTCCTCGTATAGAGCCGAGCAAAAGGAGAGAGTCACTTCCTGAGCCCCACCTCAGAAACACGGGGGGCAGGGACGACACTTTCAGCCCAAGCCTTCCAAACCTAAGGCGGATCTGAGGACAGTTCTTCAGGCGAGGAACTAATTCAAAATATGTACCTACTCAAGAGTATGTGATTTCGGACACAGCTCCCATTCATTTTTGATAAACAGATTTGCATACTTTTATTGACTGTTGTGATCAAACACTATTTTTCTGTTTTAGTTGATATCTGGTCAGTGGGCTGCATCATGGCGGAGATGTTGCTCGGAAGGCCACTTTTTAAAGGAAATGACCGTATCTTTTTCCTCATAATATAACCCAAACAATTTCTGCTCTCACGTGTTCTAGTGTTTTGATGATTAGCTGAATGTTTTAATGTAATGGAAATGTGTATTTACATGGATCACAGTAGCGATCACGGCATTTACAAACAACTGAATTGACTTAACTTTTGCCAAAAATGGTTTAATCTACAATAGAGATTACACACAAGTTTAACTGCAGAAACGGGAACATACTGCCTCTATTCTTTCACTGAATCCTTGACATAGACTTGTAGACTTGGACCAGCTAAGAGAGATCATGAAAATCACAGGAACGCCAGCTCCAGATTTCATAATGAAGCTACAAAGCCAAGATGTGAGTCTATTACAGTTAAAAAGAAATACTTTACATACATTTAGATAAGGAAATGTACAATTGATGCATGTTTTTACTCCATTCATACAGGCCAAAAACTACATCAGAGGTCTACCTAAAGTTCCGAAGAAAGACTTAAACTCTATTTTCTTCAAAGCCAGCACAGAGGGTAAGCTATTTATTTCCTTCGTTACGTTAGCCATGTTTCCATCTAATCCATTTGTATGCAGATTTTGGGATATAGCTTTAAAAACACTGGATGGAAACACCAAATGCAAAATCCCTCAAAGCACAACAAAAAAAAAACTCACTACTTATCATCAACTAAAGATGTGATTGGACAACTGGACTAACCAATGGACCAAATTCGTTGCACAGCATCTCAAATGTTGGTTTGGTCATTATGAAATGTTTGGGTGTAATGACTTCCAGGAACTGACTCACATGACTATGATTCCAATGCAAGATTACATTTGTCAGTTGCTCTGAGGCACAAGACATTAATGACCATTTTGATTATAGATATTCTGCACAATGATGATTTTGTTCTCTTGAACACAGGATGGAAACGGTGCTTTTATGCGATAATCAAATTTTGGATGGAAATAGTGGTTTTTCTCAAAGTTATTGTGTCTAATGTGTGTCTTTTTCAGCGGTGAGCGTTCTGGAGCGGATGCTTGTTCTGGATCCAGACAAGCGTGTGAGCGCTGCAGAGGCACTTGAGCTCCCCATGTTTACAGAGTTCAGAGAGCCTGAGGAAGAGACGGAGGCCCTGCCGTATGATCACTCCATGGACAACACAGAGCTGCCTCTGGAGCAATGGAAACGTATGAGATAAAGTCTTGACAGTTAAAAACTAAAGAGAGTTGCTAGGTTTCATTTTTATGTGTTGAGGTTAAGAAAGAATAATCCTAGCTAAAAGGGAATGTTCTCAGAACTTTAGCTAATGTTGTGGCAAGGTTCTTCCAGTAACGTTCATAGAATTTTCTTTCAAATGGCACTTTTAGGCACGGCTCGCTATACTCTGGCTCGGTTTGCTTTTCCACTGCAGTTTAGGAGCGCTTCAAGGAGGGTGGGATTATAGACTGATATTACAGTTGCTCCACTTCTACTGCCGAGGATCCTATCAACGAGAGGAGTGTCTTAACTTTGTCTACTGACCACAATATAGCTATTTCTTTCCTAAAGTTTACATGCGTCAGTCATTTAAAAAAGTTGTGCGAACAAATGATACTGCGGTGGCTGTTGCCGACTATTTAAATCTAGCAGGTTTGGCGTCTCGTGATGCAAATCCAATAACGCTGGTAGTGACGATTCTCTCTGACCAATCAGTGATCTGCAGTGTTTACATGTCACATTTTAGTATCGGTACGGCTCGCTTGGAAACTCAGCCGAGGTGGTACTAAGTGAGCCGTAATGAGCTGTACCATGCATTTGGCAAGTGCCAAAAGTTATCTGGTCTTTAATAATGATGTTCTCAAAACGTTAACATTAAAACATTATTTATATTTATTTATACATCGGTCATGGATTTTTTTTTTTTCTGAAGCATTTTAGTTGGATAAACATCTAACATTTAAATGTTACTACTTGTTTCAGAACGTTCAGAGAACTTTCCAAATTAACATTCCCGTAAATGTTTGATAAATAAACAGTAACCCTTAACATTCGCATAATCAAAAAAGGTTTTTAAAACATTTAAAAAAAACTGGACGTTTTTAACGTTTAGAGCACATTCAGAAATAATGTTTTCATAACTAAATGGGTACATTAGCAAAATATTCTTAGAGCATATTTTTGTTAGCTGGGAGAGGTGTGAAAACCATGAGGATATATGAAATATGTCGGAGGCAGCAGAACCAGAACTCGATTCTTAGTTCTGATTCATTGTCATTTCTGTCTCTCACTTTGCAGGTCACACTTTTACAGAGATCCTGTCATTCCAGCCAGCCATCACAGAGATCAGAGACCCCAAAGAAACATCCCTCTGAAAGATATCGCAGATTCACATATTGTATCTCACCATGTCACTGATATGCAAATCTGAATGATTTTATGTAAAACATTTCCAGCTGGTTAAACTTAGAAATAAATGTTCACCTTCTGCCTTAAAACTGTGAGTGAACTCAACTAAACATACGATACTTTATCCATTTTCTTGACTATTTGTGAGTTGAAACAAAGGTTATTTTCAAGTTGAATTAACTTATGTTTAGTTCACTCACATTTTTAAGGCAGCAGGTGAACTTTCATTTCTAAGTTTAACCAGCTGAAAATGGTTTACAGTGATAAGTAAATATAAGTGAGTTTGTCACGATGTTGCTTATAAGATTGCACGTTATTATACGGTTATGTGAATATTCTTTCTTAAACGATTTGAATATGCAAAATCCATGTTTTACCTGCAACCAAACCGGCCCAAACACGATTGTATTTGAATGCTAGTCTTAATGATTTCAGAGTGCCAGTAGACAATGTATTTACTTTACAGATCAGTTCTTATTTAATTTATTAACGCAATATTTTACACTGAATATGTCATGGTTAGCACAATTAACACCACACTTCTTTTTTAAAGAATAAACCCATCTTAATGATTTATTATGAGTGTAATTGAGAATTTGGCTGATGATTTTATGTTTCAATAAATAATGTTGTACCAGTACATGCACTTAGGCAGATGAAAGCAGGAGAAACAGGTTTCCAAAGAACTTCTAGAGATTTAATCAACTCAAAGAAAGGCAGGACACATCCAAAAATAACAGTGACTGGACAAAGAGTGAACAAAACCGGGACTAATGAGGGAACTAATGAGATAATTAATGAACAGGCAAAATGGGTCAACTGAAGATGAGCAAACAAAGTTCAAAATAGACAGACACGTGACAAATGTGAAGTGTATCTTCTCTAAGTGCAACAACCCTAAGCCTTTCTTCAGGAAACATACATAAGTTTAGCTTTCAAAATCAAGCACCCAACACAAACAGCTCTGCAGTCCATGTTTACTCTAAAGGTGCATATGTACAATTTCCCACAGACATATAATTTCCTTCCTGATAAAAATGAAGAGTTATGCAAGTCACTTTGGCTGAACTATGTGAAAGATGCTCCAAAAGTTTCAATAACATAAGTTTAATTTGACATGCATAAACTTTGGAGTAGAAATTACAGGGAGGTTTGTGCTTTATATCTCTAAAAACTCACAATTCAATGGTGATCCTTTTTTAAAAGACTAATTCGTACTTTATACCGGCTCGTTATTTTTTAACCACAGCAGACGTGTTCCAGAGAAATCACCTTGAAATATAGAAGGTGAAATCAATCCCACTTGTTCAAACATGATTAGATCCCATGTGTTAAATAACACATTGACTTTATATCATGTGACATAAGTCCCGAGGTCTTTATAAAAGCTGTATGGTTTATATTAAGTTGTCTTGTAATTTCACACCACGACACCATGAGGAGAACTGCTTTCTTTCTACTGCTGACCGGTCTCTTGGCCAATGGGCAAGGTGAGAAACTTTAAGAAAAACGGTTTGTTTATATAATTCAATAGATATTCTTGTTGTTAAGTGTTCTGTCTGAATCAAACTCTACAGAGTTACGCTGGGAAAACGCCTATGATCAGCCTCTAAATTTCAATTGCCCCCCAGGACAGTCAATATCCAACATAAAGAGGTGAGTAGAAAGCAGATTGTACTTCAGAAAAGGTAAAGATACTGTCAAAATACTACTAAATTAAAAGTCAAAATATCATGGGCCACTGTGGTCCACAAAAATACAGACCAATGAATATAGTTATGCCAAAACACAGTTTACACTAAAATCATGGATGTTATTGGGCATAAAAATAAATTGTGTAATTTATCTAGCTTGTAACCCCAGAAAAGTGGGCAAAAAAATTAACTTAAAAGGATTAAAAGTATCAGAGTCAACATTCCATAATGAAATACAATCCTTAAGTACTTATTTATAATCAGAATAATGGAGTTCAATTAATTTGTCCCTCACTGTTTCCCTGCCTTATGAAACCAAAGTGAACATCATAATCATCATGAGGACAGGCTGTGGGAGTTTGGCTGTAAAAACACCTTTGGCTCTGGTTCAGACTGTTTCTTGTCACCTTACGCCAATGATTTTGACCAAACGTTCACCTATGTGTGTCCACCACACCACATCATGACAGGAATGAGCAGCTACCACAACAACAAGCACGAGGACAGACGGTGAGCACCGATTTTGGACTACTTTTGACATTTTGTGCGACTTCACCTGAGCTGATGTCATTAGCATTTTTTCCACACAGGTGGCAGTTTAACTGCTGTAGAAGTATCGGCCAATGTACTGCCAACTGTGAGTGGACAACTTATGTGAACTGGTTTGATGAGCAATTCCACTGGACCGTTCCAAACCAGAACTACCTGGTGGGTGCTGAAAGCTACCATGACAATAAACACGAGTAAGTACAGCGCCTCAAAATTATACAACATGATGAATATTGTCTAATGTTATGTAAGTGAGGGACAATAGTGATTATTCATAAATAAACCTTAAAGGATTAGTTCACTTTAAAATGGAAATTAGCCCAAGCTTTACTCACCCTCATGCAATCCTAAGTGTATATGACTTTCTTCTTTCTGATGAACACAATCGGAGATATATTAAATATCCTGATGCATCCGCATTTTACAATGAGCTGAAGAAAGTGCTTCCACCCACATCCATCCATCATAAACATACTCCACACAGCTCTGGAGGGGTTAATGAAAGCCTTCTGAAGCAATGCGTTTTTGTGTATGAAATAAAATATCTAGCTTCCGCCAGACCACCATCCAAATTCAAGTTACGAAAAAAACAGAACAAGGATGACTTTAGGGTGAGTAAAGCTTGGGGTAAATTTCATTTTAAATTTAACTAATCCTTTAACAAGGTGTACCTGAAAGAGTTTATTTACGTTAATGACTGGATAGCTGTGCATTATGAGGCTGCTTACCAAATAAATACATGGGCATGGTCAACTGAAATGACTGTGGTCATTATATAGTGCAAAATGACAATGACCAATAAATTCTTCCTCTCTTGAATATTTGATTAATTAATTAATTAATATAGATTTTATAAGGTTTGCAGTAAACTGGGAAAAGGGTGATGCAAATACGATTTGTGAATATGCATTTTCCAATACTAAAAGGATGTCTTTTTAAATGTTTTTCAGAGACCGGCGCTGGAAGTACATGTACTGCAGCAAAGTGCAATGTTGAGACACTCACAAATTCCTTTAAATGCAAATACTCTAAAATTCAAATCTGAAATAAACGCATGATGGAAAGATAGTGTCTTTATTGATCTACGAATTTATGAATAAAAATGTTGATAGGTTTAATGCTGTAAATGTATACAAGTGTCTTGATTAAAATCAGTCATTTTTTGAATTATCAATAAAATGGAGTATCAGATGTTCTGAATAAATCAAAATTATTTTCAATTAAAAAAATTATTAGTGTTTGAGCCGTACCAATATATACAACATGACTACTTTTTTTCTGAAAAGGACTGCGGGTACAAAAACAGCACTGGGGTCCACAACTCTGATCCCACTATTCTGCATTCTTATTTACAACTGTATATATCTGAAATAAATGATAATCAGAGTGAAAATTTGAATAGAAAGATGTACATTTTTTAAAAACATTTAAAAAGACATCCTTTTAGTATTGGAAAATGCATATTCACAAATCGTATTTGCATCACCCTTTTCCCAGTTTACTGCAAACCTTATAAAATCTATATTAATTAATTAATTAATCAAATATTCAAGAGAGGAAAAATTTATTGGTCATTGTCATTTTGCACTATATAATGACCACAGTCATTTCAGTTGACCATGCCCATGTATTTATTTGGTAAGCAGCCTCATAATGCACAGCTAGCCAGTCATTAACGTAAATAAACTCTTTCAGGTACACCTTGTTAAAGGATTAGTTCACGTTCAAATGAAATTCACCCCAAGCTTTACTCATCCTCAAGTCATCCTTGTTCTGTTTTTTCGCAACTTGAATTTGGAAGGTTGAAAGATTATGTGTATTTTCATCATCTTTAGTTAGATGCATTTAAATAGTGACTGTGCCTCAGACACAATCAACTCTGTCCTTGATGCAGTCAACAGTCTGTCTGTAAAGGTGTCAGAGAAACTGAATAACAAAGAAACGGTTTGGTAGATTGCAGGGTCCTGTAGGAGGTCCTAACAGGTTTCTATTGTTTGTAGCCCTTTTGTCTTCATGTATAAAGTTCTGTCTCACAGACAGAATTTTGGGTTAAGTTATTTTGAAGGCTGACACGCTGACATCGCTGCTGAAGAACTGTGCTACACTACTGCCTTCAATAAACTCTTCTCCCCACAAGAACTCTGGTCAAGCTTACTCATTTTATGTATTAGAGAAATCTAATACACTGGCGAGCCGCCCAAAAAGACTGCTCAGCCAAATACAGCAAAATCTAACAAGGTGGTCTGGCGGAAGCTAGATATTTTACTTCATAACTTGTTAAATATAGATTTTTTTTTTTTTTTTTTTTACACAAAAAAGCATCGCTTCGCTTCAGAAGGCTTTTATTAACCCCTCCAGGGCCGTGTGGAGTATGTTTATGACGGATGGATGTGGATGGAAGCACTTTCTTCAGCTCATACCTGTTGATCCCGCTCACTACCATTGTTAAGCATAGATGCGTCAGGATATTTGTTAATATATCTCCGATTGTGTTCATCAGAAAGAAGAAAGTCATATACACTTAGGATGGCTTGAGGGTCAGTAAAGCTTGGGCTAATTTCCATTTTAAAGTGAACTAATGCTTTAAGGTTTATTTATTGATGATCACTATTGTCCCTCACTTACGTAACATTAGACAATATTCATCATGTTGTATTATTTTGAGGAGCTGTACTTACTCGCGACGATTGTCATGGTAGCTTTCAGCACCCGCCAGGTAGTTCTGGTTTGGAACGGTCCAGTGGAATTGCTCATCAAACCAGTTCACATAAGTTGTCCACTCACAGTTGGCAGTACATTGGCCGATACTTCTACAGCAGTTAAACTGCCACCTGTGTGGAAAAAATGCTAATGACATCAGCTCAGGTGAAGTCGCACAAAATGTCAAAAGCAGTCCAAAATCGGTGCTCACCGTCTGTCCTCGTGCTTGTTGTTGTGGTAGCTGCTCATTCCTGTCATGATGTGGTGTGGTGGACACACATAGGTGAACGTTTGGTCAAAATTATTGGCGTTAGGTGACAAGAAACAGTCTGAACTAGAGCCAAAGGTGTTTTTACAGCCAAACTCCCACAGCCTGTCCTCATGATGATTGTGATGTTCACTTTGGTTTCATAGGACAGGGAAACAGTGAGGGACAAATTAATTTAACTTTATTATTCTGATTATAAATAAGTACTTAAGGATTGTATTTCATTATGAGAATGTCAATATTGAAATAGAATATTGACTCCTATTCATTTCCAAACCAAATATGATACTTTTAATCCTAAAAGTTATTTTTCTGCCCACTTTTCTGGGGTTACAAGCTAGATAAATTATACATCAATTATTTTTATGGCCAATAACATCCATGATTTTAGTGTAAACTGTGTTTGGGCACAACAATATTCATTGATCTGTATTTTTGTGGACCACAGTGGCCCATGATATTTTGACTTTTAATTTAGTAGTATTTTGACAGTATCTTTACCTTTTCTGAAGTACAATCTGCTTTCTACTCACCTCTTTATGTAGGATATTGACTGTCCTGGGGGGCAATTGAAATTTAGAGGCTGATCATAGGCGTTTTCCCAGCGTAACTCTGTAGAGTTTGATTCAGACAGAACACTTAACAACAAGAATATCTATTCCATTATAAAAACAAACCGTTTTTCATAAAGTTTCTCACCTTGCCCATTGGCCAAGAGACCGGTCAGCAGTAGAAAGAAAGCAGTTCTCCTCATGGTGTCGTGGTGTGAAATTACAAGACAACTTAAGATAAACCTACAGTTTTTATAAAGACCTCGGGACTTATGTCACATGATATAAAGTCAATGTGTGATTTAATCATTACACGTGGGATCTAATCATGTATGTACATCAAGTGGGATTGATTTCACCTTCTATATTTCAAGGTGATTTCTCTGGAACACGTCTACTGTGGTTAAAAAATAACGAGCCGGTATAAAGTACGAATAAGTCTTTTAAAAAAGAATCACCATTGAATTGTGAGTTTTTAGAGATATAAAGCACAAACCTCCCTGTAATTTCTACTCCAAAGTTTATGCATGTCAAAAATGTTATTGAAACTTTTGGAGCATCTTTCACATAGTTCAGCCGAAGTGACTTGCATAACTTTGTTCTTTTGTTTATTTTTATCAGCGAGGGAATTTTATTGTCTCTGGGAAAATAGTACATATGCACCTTTAGAATAAACATAGATAAGCAGAATTGTGTATTAAATGTTACTATTTTAGGTTTGTGTTGGGTGCCTGATTTTGAATGCTAAACTTATGTATGTTTCCTGAAGAAAGGCTTAGGGTTATTGCAGAAGAACTTCACATTATTTATTGAAACATAAAATCATCAGCCAAATTCTCAAATAATTAATCTCATAATAAATCATTAAGATGGTTTTATTCTTTAAAAAAGAAGTGTGGTGTTAATTGTGCTAACCATGGCATATTCAGTGTAAAATATTGCGTTAATAAATTAAATAAGAACTGATCTGTAAAGTAAATACATTGTCTACTGGCACTCTGAAATCATTAAGACTAGCATTCAAATACAATCGTGTTTGTGCTGCTTTGGTTGCATGTAAAACATGGATTTTGCATATTCACATCATTTAAGAAAGAATATTCACATAACCGTATAATAACGTGCAATCTTATAACTAAGCAACATTGTGACAAACTCACTCACATTTACTTATCACTGTAAACCGTTTTCAGCTGGTTAAACTTAGAAATGAAAGTTCACCTGCTGCCTTAAAAATGTGAACTAAAAATAAGTTAACTCAACTTGAAGATAACCTTTGTTTCAACTCACAAATAGTCAAGAAAATGGATGACTTATGAAAACTTATGTTTAGTTAAGTTCACTCACAGTTTTAAATTTAACCAGCTGGAAATGTTTTACTGAAAATCATTCAGATTTGCATATCAGTGACATCGTGAGATACAATATATGTGAATCTGCGATATCTTTCAGAGGGATGTTTCTTTGGGGTCTCTGATCTCTGTGATGGCTGGCTGGAATGACAGGATCTCTGTAAAAGTGTGACCTGCAAAGTGAGAGACAGAAATGACAATGAATCAGAACTAAGAATCTGGTTCTGGTTCTGCCGCCTCCGACATATTGCATATATCTTCATGTCTTTTCACACCTCTCCCAGCTAACAAAAATATTCTGAGAAAATTTTGCTAATGTTCCCATTTAGTTATGAAAACGTTATTTCTGAATGTGCTCTAAATGTTAAAAACATCCAGTTTTTTTTAAATGTTTTAAAAACATTTTTTTGATTATGCTAAGGGTTAATATTAATTTATCAAACATCCCCTTGTAAGTCGCTTTGGATAAAAGCGTCTGCCAAATGAATAAATGTAAATGTAGATGTTTAAATGTTAGACAATTATCCAACTAAAACGCCTCAGACGCATCATTATTTAAGACCAGATAACTTTTGGCACTTGCCAAAGTACTTCCATTGCCAATCTCTGAAAAAAGTAAAACAACACAAGCATCATATTTGTGAGCACACAGTCTGACATGACTGATTTGAAATAACATCTCTTAATAATTAGAAATAATATTATGAGTAAAATGAAACAATTACCAACAATACCCACTCAAAATAATTATGATGGTAGCTTTTAGTGCCCACCAGAACATGATAGTTAGGCACATTCCAGTTGAAGGTCTCATCAAACTGGTTCACATGTGGAGTCCAGAGACAGTTGCTTAGATCACAATTACTTCTACAACAGTAAAACTGCCACCTGTGACAGCATGGTATTTGACATCAGCTCAGACGAACTCAAGTGAATCCGAGTTTGTCAACATGACACTCAGCCAAACATGAGTTCTCACCGTCTGTCCTCATAGTAGTTGTTGTGGTAGCTGTTCATTCCTGCTATCTCGTGGTTTGGTGGACACTCGAATGTGAACTCAGCAATATACCCACAGACGGTCCTCAAAATAATTGTTGTGTGTGCTTCGTTTGCATTGGACAAGTTAGAAATAGAGTAAAATTTTATTATTTAATTGCAAAATCACAATAATTATAATTGCATTGATATTTATATTAAATATTTACATTTTAAAGATGGATTTTTCATGGCAAAACTAACCTTAACATACAATTTGTCAATTTAAAGACTTATTCGTACTTTATACCGGCTCGTTATTTTTTAACCACAGCAGACGTGTTCCAGAGAAATCACCTTGAAATATAGAAGGTAAAATCAATCCCACTTGTTCAAACATGATTAGAGCCCACTTGTTAAATAACACATTGACTTTGTTATGTGACCAGTCCCAAGGTCTTTATAAAAGGTTTATCTTAGATGGATAACCTGCATGGATGTCATTGGCCATAAAAATAATTGATGTATAATTTATCTAGCTTGTATCCCCAGAAAAGTGGGCAAAAAATTAACTTTTAGTATTAAAAAGTATCATATTTGGTTTGGATATTCCATTTCAATGTTGACATTCTGATAATGAAATACAATACTTAAGTACTTATTTATAACCAGAATAATAAAGTTAAATTAATTTGTCCCTCACTGTTTCCCTGCCTAATGAAACCAAAGTGAACATCACAATCATCATGAGGACAGGCTGTGGGAGTTTGGCTGTAAAGACACCTTTGGCTCTGGTTCAGACTGTTTCTTGTCACCTTACGCCAATGATTTTGACCAAACGTTCACCTATGTGTGTCCACCACACCACATCATGACAGGAATGAGCAGCTACCATAGCAAGGACAGACAGTGAGCGCCGATTTTGGACCTGTCAATTTATTAATTCATTGACTGCCATTTTGGCAAAGTTTCTACCTGTTTGGACATTATAGTCATATTTGCGATTTCTGTATTTGATCTGTTGTATTGTTCTCCTTAGGAAATGTATTCATTTATATTATATTATCATTATTCTGTTTTAAACAGATAAAAAATGGTCCTTATCAACCTAGTTTAATGTGGGAATAACATTCTCACCATTTTGGCAGTGAATATTTGGGTGGGTTTTTCTAGGAGTGGGTGGGTTTGAGGCAGGAAATCATTGACCCAATCTGACAACACTGCACAGACTGAGCGCTGTCAAAACAGTTCGCTCAACAACATCTATTAGTTAAACACGACAAATCACACAGTTTGCATCCTTGAACACAAGATACCATGAGGAGAGTTGCTCTGGTTCTGCTACTGACTGGACTGCTGGCCAGTGGACAAGGTGGGTGATTTTATGTATTCATTGTAGTTTTACGGATCCTTTCCCTCACATTTACATATATGATTGTTTAGAGATTGTGATCTACTAAATTTGCAGCATTTGTGTTATTTTAATATTTGAAATATATTCAAAGTTTATATGCAACTTCACACAGGCTGGCATAACGGCTATGATGAGCCTTTAAATTTTAAGTGCCCTCGAGACCAGTCCATATCATCCATAATGAGGTGAAAATTGTATTTTAATGTTAGTTTTGCCATGGAAAATGCATCTTTAAAATGTAAATATTTAATATAAATATCAATGCAATTAAATTATTTTTTTTTAATGATTTTACTCCATTTCTAACTTTTCCAATGTAAACAAACCAAAAACAACAATTATCATGAGGACCGCCAGTGGGCATTTGGCTGTAAACACACATGTGGCCATGGTACAGGCTGTTTCTTATCACAATACATCAATAACTTTGATGAAGACTTCACATTCGAGTGTCCACCAAACCACGAGATAGCAGGAATGAACAGCTACCACAACAACTACTATGAGGACAGACGGTGAGAACTCATGTTTGGCTGACTGTCATGTTGACAAACTGGGATTCACTTGAGTTCGTCTGAGCTGATGTCAAATACCATGCTGTCACAGGTGGCAGTTTTACTGTTGTAGAAGTAATTGTGATCTAAGCAACTGTCTCTGGACTCCACATGTGAACCAGTTTGATGAGACCTTCAACTGGAATGTGCCTAACTATCATGTTCTGGTGGGCACTAAAAGCTACCATCATAATTATTTTGAGTGGGTATTGTTGGTAATTGTTTCATTTTACTCATAATGTTATTTTAATTAATAAGAGATGCTATTTCAAATCAGTCATGTCACTAATGTGATGCTCGTGTTGTTTTACTTTTTTCAGAGATCGGCAATGGAAGTACAAGTACTGTGTCCAAAAATCAGGTTGACAAGACTCAGTATACTCTCACAGTTCAGTGAAGATTTACATTAAAAAGCTGAAAATAGGTTTGTGTGTGAGTGTGTCCATGTTTCAAGGGGTCGAATTCATTGGATTAAATTTTAACTGTAGTTTTAAAATTTCGGTAAACATGATCATTGATCGGAACTGGAACTGCTTTACAACCACAATCTCAAGCCAACACAAGATCCTAAAGTTCTGTATATATTTATACCATGGATGACAATGGGATAAATATATATTTATATATATATATATATATATATATATATATATATATATATATATATATATATAAATATATATAAAGAAAAATCCATGGATGTCATGGATGCATTGGCTCAAGTCTTTCCTCAAGTCTTCTGACCACAGTAAAGAATCCAAAATTGGGTGAAGCATCATTTACCGCCTAAAGCATTCAAAAGAAACATCCAATCAACAACATACGGCGCTACCTAATGCTCACACTTTGTACTGTACTTTAGTTCTTAGCAACCTTTGCATCTACAGATAAAGGAATTTACCATCTTTCAATTCAATTCAATTCAAATTTATTTGTATAGCGCTTTTCACGATACATATCGTTTCAAAGCAGCTTTACAGAGAATGGATGTCAACATTACAATTTAAAGAATGCAGTTAGCAAATAACATAATTTAGTTAATTAATTTACAATCAGAGTTAGCAGTTTAACCGAAGTTGGAAGCAAAGAGCTCCCGGAAAATAAATTACATAAACAATTAGGATATATAATTGGGCAATGTGCACGGTGATCCAGATGATTGCGTCTTCTGAAGTCCTCGCAGGAATTGGCGTCGTCTCTTCACAGGTGATGATCATCTGAGGTCTTCTTAAGAGGCTGGATCCAGACTGAAGCTGATGTGCTCTCTAGTCACCTCGGGGCGGGTGTCCCGAGGCAAAACAGAAAAGCAAAAGGAGAATAATTAGCGTAGCTGCTGTTCATAACTTTAAGCAAAGATAGTCATAATGAGCAATTGATCTGATATGAGATGCATTTATGTGAATGCTTGGCTAAAGAGATGTGTCTTTAATCTAGATTTAAACTGAGTGAGTGAGTCTGAACCCCTAACATTATCAGGAAGGCTATTCCAGAGTTTCGGAGCCAAATATGAAAACGGTCTCCCTCCTTTAGTGGACTTAGCTATCCTAGGTACAACCAGAAGTCCAGAGTTTTGTGATCTTAAAGAGCGTGACGGATTGTAGGGCAATAGAAGATCGGTTAAGTACACGGGAGCTAAACCATTTAGAGCCTTATAGGTCATTAGCAATACTTTATAATCGATACGGAACTTAATGGGTAACCAGTGTAGAGATGATAGAATTGGTGTTATATGATCATATTTTCTTGACCTGGTAAGAACTCTAGCAGCTGCATTTTGTACTAATTGTAGCTTGTTTATTGAGGAAGCAAGGACAACCAGCTAATAATGCATTACAGTAATCTAGTCGAGACGTCATGAAAGCATGAATTAACTTTTCTGCATCAGAAATAGATAATATATTCCGTATCTTGGCATCTAACATCTTTAACTTATTAAACGTCATATTTATATAATAAACAATAGCGACTAACAGCCTTATGCGGGCCACGATTCACCGTACAAGCCGCTCTTCAGCCACGACACTTCCCAATGAACTAACTCAACGCGGATCAAAACGGAAGTTACAATACACGAACCTCTCCACAAGAGGGCGCTTAAAGTTCAACATATAATGAAAATCCCCTTACCTTACAATTAAACTAAATCATTATAACTGAACCATTACAGGAGTTAGTAGATTAACATTGGTGAACTTGAACTTGAAAAATTGTGTGTACTCACGTCTTTCCATGCTTGAAACAACATTCCTTCTGATGTTCATTCATGTTTATTTGATGCTATAAATGAACCAGTATGAAGAGATGATCGGTTCACGAGCCGCTTGAAGGAGCTACAGCGATCTGTCACGACACATTAAAGAGACACTATACGCTATTTATCGTTTAAACTTCTTTAAAAAAATAACAATATTTTAAATATGAAACTGTTTCATACGTTTTCAGTGTCCTCTTTGCTCCGCAATGTAATTTTCTCTGCATGAAAACATGAAGTGTGGCGTGAGAGCGCATGTGTTGTCGGGCATAGCAACAGGGGGCCTGTTTTGCGAAGCATCAATTGCATTTAAAATGTAATTAATGTGAGGAGTATTAATTACATTTTAAAGCATCCATCGGAAAACAAACATGGAAAGAGACTTGAGGAGAAAAACAAGAATTTTTGTGCGTTCCAGTGTGATATATCAGGAGAGCAGACCACAAAGTGTTTTTGTTGTTTACGTTTTTTTTTTTATGATTATTTTTTATCTTACAAAGGGCATGCAAGTCAGTACCTCATATAAAAGGGTACATCCCACTATAGCACCTCTATAGTCGCTATATAGTGCCACTATAGTACCTCATATAAAAAAAGAAAAAAAAGATGAATTATCATGATAGTGTAAAGCTCAGATGACAGGAGACGAAGATAAACATCCAAACAGGCAGGTTTATTCACAAATGACAGGATCAGACACGAAACAGAGTGCATAGCACAAACAATTACCGACACAGAATGACGAACAGACAGGAACTTAAATACACTGAGAAACAGGTGACGGAGATTGAACTAATTACATGAAAACAGGTGCAGACAATGACTGATTAACAAGACTAAACTAAACAAGACAAGATTGAACTACACATGTGACATAGCGCCCCCTTCGGAAAGGCGCGTCCTCGCGCCGTAGAAAGAGGAAGGCGAAGGCGGAGGCTTCGGAGGAGGGCGTGGAGCTGGAGACGGGCAGTGTACAGGGGACGATGGCCACCACCATGGTGAAGTTGACAGTGGGAGGGGCCAGGGAGGAGTCCAGACTGTGGGGATGGATGACGTGCTGGGGCCGATCGATGGCAGCGGAACCATGGCAGTTGGTGGAGGAACCGGGGGAGCTTCTCGGCCAACGGACCTCGGAGCCGCCGCCGACCCAGAAGTTTGGCACGCGTGACCGAGGAGCCGACGCTGGTCTGGATGACCGGGGTGACGGTGTGGTGACTGAGGACGACAGGGAGGTTGAAGGGAGGGAGGAGCTCGCTGACGGTGTAGGGGTGACGGGTGGAGGTGAAGCCGCCAACCCGGAAGTTCGTGGCGGAAGCTGAGCGTCGACCCCCGGAGGCCGAACTGGAGGATCGAGGGAGCCCAGCGGAGCTTCCGGGCTGACGGACCGAGGAGGTGATGAGGGAGCTGTGGGTCGAGGTGCAGGTGACGGGCTGAAGGGTCTAGAAGGTGACAGGGGCCTGGAGGCCTGAAGGGAAGCCGGGGACTCCGCCTCGAGCCTTGCTGGTGAACGGGCAGCCCGAGGTGCTGGTGAGGAGCCGCACAGGGTGAGCGACGGGGGCAGAGCCGAGGAGCTGGTCGTTGGCAGCGGTGGCCACGGATCCTGGGGGCTGACTGGGTTCAGCGGAGGGAGTTGAGGACGATCGCCGGACGGGACCGGGAATGACGACACAAGGGCGGGTATATGGGTGGGGAAAGGATCCGCGGCCCACTGTTTCAGGATGTTGAGGACCGCTCCTGGCTCTGCGATGGACCGTTCCGCTCGCTTCACCACCGGGTCCCCGAGGTCGTCGAAGTCCGCTCCGGCTTCGGAGCGCACCCCGGGCTGCCAAGCGGAGGCGGAGCGTTCGCCGCTGCACCTCCAGACCCAGTAGTCCAGGTGGGGACGAGCCTCCGGGCTTAGCAGGTAGTTCAGCGTGGGTAAGTCCATAAGATCCATATTTTGTTCTTTCTCGTGTTGAGAGGTCGGTAATTCTGTAACGCTCAGATGACAGGAGACGAAGATAAACATTCAAACAGGCAGGTTTATTCACAAATGACGGGATCAGACACGAAACAGAGTGCATAGCACAAACAATTACCGACACAGAATGACGAACAGACAGGAACTTAAATACACTGAGAAACAGGTGACGGAGATTGAACTAATTACATGAAAACAGGTGCAGACAATGACTGATTAACAAGACTAAACTAAACAAGACAAGATTGAACTACACATGTGACAGATAGCATGCAGCACACAAGTGTTTACATCCTCACGTAATTATTGGCATTGTTAGATAAACATTTAGGACCCAGTTTAATTTATGCAGTTCAAATAACGTATTAAAATGAAACGTATTTCACATATATTGTACAAATTAGCAGGCTTAACTATAGGGCCTATTTAGATTAAAAAAAAAAAAAAAAAACATTAGCAACATTTCATACATATGTTCATATACATTTTATAATGTGAGTTACATTACTAGCTAATTTTAATTCAGTACTTTCAATTAAAAATATAAACCCCTGACAAAACGTAAAACTGTAATCGCTTTAATTGCAAGTGTTATATAAGAGCTTAAGACTACAAAATCATCTGAAATGTAACCAGAAAACGTGACTGTCATCAATAATCCATCAACAGGCAAATTAGGTTCACACACCAATCTATGCCTGCTTCCCTGATTTTACCAAAAGTGACAATACTGTATTATGCCCTTTGAGCCATTTGCCTACTATCAGATGTTCAGCTTGCTCTTGCTTTCACAAAATGTACATTTGATTGTGGTTTTGAAATTTGACATTTCAAAGAATTTCTCAATTTATTAATTAAATAAAAGGGGGTAAACGCGGTAATAACACAGTAAAACACGGTAACATTCTAAACTTGAAAAATGATTAGAAAGTATTCCACCTACGACCACAAAGTGGCAGTACAGACCAAGTTTGCATTAAACAAACACAGTCACATCATATAGTAGTGACCTAACTACTAAAACACTCCTCTCTTCTGTAATCATTTTATCACTTGCATTGTTGCAATTTGCATGCCCTCCTTGCCCTCTTCCTTGTTTTACTTTTTCATTCACCGCCTCTTTCTCTCTGTTTTCCCTCCCTCTCCTTTGAGTCTTTTCAACTGACCTTGGCTGGAACTTAATATTTAGCTTGTAAAAGTCACATGAGCTGAGGAAACAAACTAACAAACCCACTGTTATTGTGTGGAGTTGAGGAAGCAGGTTGCAGAATGGCACAGATGGTCTTAGTGATGTATGTCTAGCAGGTGGAACGTGGGATAGACGGTTCATGGCCACTGTGTATCCGGCTAAAACAGAGCTGACATCCACACACACACACACACACACACACACAGTGACCGGATGCATTATAATTGGGAAAATCAGCAGAGAGAAACCCCTGCATGCATTATTAGATAATTCTCTTGTATTGTGCTTGCTAGGTTTTTTGTGCTTTCAATCACTGCAATTCCTGTGTATTTAGTGCAAGATGAAGTTCTGCTCTTTCGGTTCGATGTGTGTTCGGTTCCCATGCTTCTGCTTGTCTTTCACACGTCTCAGATATCAAACTAAAAGTGAAACATCTCTCATTGTCAAGGTCTCATGCGGGATAGGGGGAGGTGTCAGACAGAAAAAAAGGGGAGAAACAGAGAAATAAAGAGGAGAATAAAGGAATAGATGCCAGGGAGGGAGGGCGGAAGGAGAGAGCGATAGAGAGAGGGAGAGTGTGTCCCTGCCAGGACTCACGTAGTCCCACAGCTGCAGAGCCTTTCTGATCCCAGTACCTCCCTTCACCCCTCCGTCACACTCTGAAAACGTGTGTGTGAGAGAGAGAGAGAGAGAGAGAGAGAGAGAAAGCGCCCTTCTATTTGTAGGTCAAGCTGTTTAAATAACCTGATTGTCTGGGAGGCACCACACAAACTTTGCAACCAACAAATATGTGTGTGCTGATTCTCATAGTACAGTATATACACACACCAGCTGAGAATAGACATCTATAACACACGTACATGTAGAGAAGTGTCTTTTATGACAACAGCCCATCTCAAGCTGAGCCGAGTTGCTTATTTGATTGTCTAATTCTGCTTTGCTCTTTTCATTACTGGATTACTGTAATTTGTCGCTGGTTCGCTTTGTTTCTGATTGGTTGCAGCTTTAAAAGTGATAGATTTTCATTCACAAAATGTAACTTCTGCACGAAAGAAGCAAACCAAAAAGTGTTATTGTAAGAAATGGAATTGGAACAGCTATCGTTTTATACCGTTTAGTGATCATTATACATGTTATTTTTGACCACAGAATGACCACTAATTTGAAATGAATTAAAAATTTTCTTTTTCGATTCAAAATACTTCTTCATGAAGCTTCGAAGAGTTACTATTCTTTTGTTTCGAATCACTATCAAACTGCCAAAGTCACATGAACTACTAAAGTTTAAAAACACTTATGGCATAACGAAGCCTCGCTTACTGAAATCATGTGATTTTGGCGCTCTGAATCACATATTCAAAACCAAAGATTCATAAAACTTCGAAGCTTCTTGAAGCAGTGTTATGAAATCGCCCATCACTAGATATTGTTGAATAAATTCGCTATTTTGTTTTTTTGGCACACAAAAAGTATTCTCACCACTTTATTATAATAAGGTTGAATCAATGTACTCACATTAACTGTTTTAAATATGTTTTTAGAAGCTTTGAAAAGGGGAGTGTTCTTGCTGGCAATGCAGGCCTTACTGAGCCATGGGATTTTATCAAAACTATCTTAATTTGTGTTCCGAAGATATGGAGGTATGGTATGGAATGACATGAGGGTGATTAATAAATGACATCACTTTCATTTTTGGGTGAACTAACCCTTTAAGCAATGATATAAAAGTCCATTTTTTCTGCTCATGTCAAGTCCTCACACGTTAGTTGAACCACACTAACACTAATTAGTATGCAGCACCGACAAGCTCCATTAGTCAGTTTTGGGTGTGATAGCTGGAACAGGTTGTTAAGGTCATCTGGATACTGGTCAGTTGCATTAGAACATTCTGTGATCAGACCAATCAGCAACTACAATGGTCTACTGCCACAGTATGATCTAGTACACACAGAAACATGAAAATACTGCAAGGTATGATTTCAGAGCAATTAAAGATGGCTGAGAAAGTTCAGTAAAGGATTAAACAAAAGCCAATATAGCAGCAGCTTAAACGTCTGAAATTTGAAAGCATGAGCTTCTGAAGGAGAAGCCTATTTTTAGACTAGGTCATAATTTCAAGGTTTCTTAAGGGGAGCCGTCTAACATCATCTTGGCAGCCGGTGATGCCAGCTGGCTGTCTGGGAGCTGGTGATTCTGACATTGATAGGCTCCAACAACAGTGGGGCATCTGATTACACATTGTCTCAAAAGGCGAGGAGTATCTGTGAGAAGAGAAGTTTCATTCAGACACCTGTAATTGTGCAATCTGAATCTTTTCAACAACGATGAGACTTTCACTCTTTAAAAAGCGTGCTTCGAGAGGTTTCTTTAGTTATTGAATGACTGAATCAGAATCATTGCAGTTTTTTATATATAAAAAGAAATATATATATATATATACATACTGTATATGAAGAACTGCAATGACTCTGATTTAGTCATTCAATATTAGTGTTTATACACACACACACACACACAAATGTATATGCTACAGGTCAAAATTTTGGAATAATTAAGATTTTTTTTTTTTTGCTTGTTTGTTTGAAACCGCATTTATTTTTCAGAAATACAGCAAAACACTAATATTGTGAAATATTATTTTTTAAGACAACGGTTTTCTATTTTATTATATTTAAAAACCTCATTATTCCAGTCTTCTGAGTCACATGATCCTTCATAAATCACTCTATGATGATTTGGTGCTCAATAAACATTTCTTATCATCAAATATTTGCTGTGTAAATCCTTATCATTCCAGATTAGGAGACATATTTTAAGATGTTTTCAAATAGAAAAGTTACTTTTTATTGTAATAATGTTTCACAATCAAATGTGCAGCATTTAAGAGAGACTTCTTTTTAAAACATTAAAAAATTTTAAATTTATAAATGGAATAAATCACAATGTAACACTTAAATTAAATGAACAAATTATCACAAGTATTGTACTTTGATGTGTGATATAATATGCAGCTTGGATCCTTAACCACTGTTTACCACTTAAGTGTTTAATAAACCTGATATGAGGGAACATGTCATTGATTTTTAAGGACTTAATAATCATCTGTGTCAAGAAACTGTGAGAAACTCTGTTTACAGTAAGCCACACACCTTCAGTATTACATTTCTCTCAGACAGAAGATTTTCTGAATGAATCTGTGGCAGGCTATGCTGACCCAGCTTTGCTGTGTTTCTCACTGCAGCTGGTTCCCGTAGCGACAGTAGACATGGCAAGCTGCACGTTGCCACGGCGCTGATCTCAGCCAGCCACTGAGGCAGAGCGCCAGACAGTCAGCTGACTATAGCAAGAGGGAGGGATCGAGGGAGAGAGAGAGGGGGAGAGAGAGAGGGAGAAAGCGAGAGCGAGAGAGAGAGAGAGAGAGAGAGAGAGAGAGAGTGTGTGTCTATGAAAGGATATGACATATAGTTGAAAAGGGGCAGATTGGGAAAGAGAGAGAATGAACGAAGGACTTTGTAAGGACGTGTTATGTAGTCTGAGGCCAAAAAGCATAAATGGACTTGAATTGAAAGAAAGAAACTGAGCGGGGGACTTTGAAAGGGTGTGGAAAATGAGCAAGACAGAGTCCATACAATGTACATAATGACCGTATTTTTGTCTTTCATTATCATTTAGCAGATCCGGTGTGATCAAAATGACTGTACAGAGCAATATATAGATGATAATGATCTATTAGACCCCTTATTGACATGAAATTCTTTAGAGAAGATTGTGACATGCTAAACTCCATCTATTGGAGTTTAGCATGTCACGTATCTGAGTTTTAGCGTTAAAAGCAAAAGCACCATTATTCATATAAACGTTAACCTAAAATCTTGAGTCCATCAACTACCCTTATCTGTATCTCTATGATTGTTGCTTTCCTGTCTCACACTTTATTACACATTCAGCACAACTGACATTCAAAAAGGACCTGGGAAAATGTTTTTTTTTTTTTTTCATATTTCTGCTCTTATTTTAAGGGGGATTTCTGGATTCAAACACTGTAAAAATGTGTTAAACAGATATTGTATTATTAGTCTTACTGGTAGCTAAAAGTATTATTAAAGGGTTAGTTCACCCAAAAATGAAAATTCTGTCATTAATTACAAAACCTCATGTCTTTCTAAACCTTTAAGACCTTTGTTCATCTTCAGAATACAAATGAAGATCTTTTAAATGAAATCTGAGAGCTTTCTATCCCTCCATTGACAGCATACGCAACTACCACTTTCAAGCCCCAGAAAGGTAGTTAAGACATCGTTAAAGTAATCCATCTGACTCCTCAGTTTTCTGAAGAGGCACGAGTGCTTTGTAAATAAAGTGGTAAATTATGTTTTTTGACAATTAATGCTCCAACACGTTTGCAAGAGCACCACGACACGTGCGCATCACATGGATTACTTTAACGATGTCTTTTCTACCTTTCTGGGTGTTGAAAGTGGTAGTTGCATAGGCGGTCAGTGGAGAGAGGAAGCTCGCAGATTTCATTAAAAAGATATTCATTTGTGTTTCGAAGTTGGACAAAAGGGTTACGGAAACCTTACGGGTTTGGAACACCCCAAAGGTGAGTAATTAATTACAAAATTTTGGGGTGAACTAACCCTTTAAATTAGCAGAAATATTTAATAAGCATCTGGAGGATGCATAGATGAAACAAGATGGAGACAAAAATAGGGCAAAGAGGATATTTCACATTTACTATAATACTGGTGACATTAAGCAGGTTAAAAGGCCTCGATTGACCTTCCTACCTGTTCCAACCAGAATTCACTTCCTATCCTTCGGAAATCCTTGGAACCAGAAACCCACATCTGTTACTCAAAATACAAATACCAGCATGTTATATGTAGGTAGTCTGCATGTATGTGTGTGTGTGTGTGACTCAAGAGTTTGATTAATGGCAGCTGTCGGATAATAAGTCATCACAGTTGCACTGAATTAAGGCTAATAACAGAGAACAATGTAACTACCACTCCTCGTTTAGACTTCAGAAGTTTTAGAAATAAGAAACACAACCTCCTTTGTCTTCTGTGAATGTCCTTATGTCAACACCCCCACTGGGATGACAGCTTTTGGCTTGTTTGCATGTTTAATATAAATGTTTATGTTGGAAAATTGGGGAATCTGCTCAGGATCTCCCAGTGCCAGGAAAACCTGCGGGAGAAGGGAGTGGTTGAAGGCATTAACCGTATAAATGTTTATACTCAACTCTTTCAGGTCCTGTCTTGCAAAAACCTACTGTAAATATGAATTATTTGCCTATTGTTGGCTATCATAGCCACGTGAGAAAGAGGGAGATAAATCTTTTCCGATGCTAAGCCAAAATAGTCCGGGAGGTGATGTGTGAGTGCATTTCTCCCATAAATCTGAGTTTTCAATGCCGCTCAAACAGCTTGCGATCACTCTTATCCATTGTAATATGTGAGCGGTAAAGGTGAAAGGATGTCCTATAAAGGCCAGTATCTGCTGACTGGTCTGACCACTCTTTAAATAGCCCACTGTCCATGTCCTGCTCACCATGGGCACAATTATGTCTTTTTAAAACCTCAACACAACACTTTCACTGTCCCTGTGACCTCACCAGATGACACACACCTGTCAAGTGTTAAAGTCGAGGAGCACATGATCTACATCAGAGATATCCTGCACTCTAATCAGTCAGGGACATGTAGGTCAAGGTTGGAGAGAAGGTGAAACTCTTCACTAGAGGACAGTGAAGGCAAGCAACTACTCATGTCTGTTTCTGAACGTGTAAACCAGTCAGTGTTTTGCGAGTTCTAATAGTTATCTTAAGTTCATTTTTACGTCATGGGTTTCTCCACCAGGGTTATGTCAATAACTAAAATTAAAAAAAATTTGATTACTGAAATAAAGCTGAAATGAGAAATGCTGACTTGGCAACTAACTGAACTAGGTTTAAGCTGAGACACTGAAATGACTTATTGGAAAATAAAATTCACTACAAATTATAATGAAAACTGAAAATATAAAATAAAAGCTAATTAAAAAATTATTAAAAACAATAGTTTATAAATACTAAATAAATGTTCTCCACTTGTGTTTGCATTTATCATTCACAATCTTTCGAAACACCTGTTTCAACATACAAAGGGTACGTTTATATGGCAACGATACTAAAAAACGAAAAAGGTTTTTCTTCACATTTTTCGTGTACAGACGATGTTGTCAACACGATTCTTGTTCACACCGACCAGCGAAAATGACTAAAACCGCTGTGTTATGCATGCCAGCTCAGTAGTTGGCGCTGTCACTTTGTAAAGAAACACAACATAACTATAGACCGAACAAATATAATGAATGCACCATTTTCAGAAATTTGTGTTTTGTAGTTTACACGGAAACGATAGGTGAGTTCGACCTAAAGTGTCGCTGTGCATAGTGATCAATGTGTATGACAAAGTATAACAAGAGCGATTAGAGAGCGGACGGCTCCGTGACTGTATTGTTTTTCCAAAAATTGCACTTTTCAAAAGTTTGCATTTTCAGGCCCCCAAAATGCCTGTGACATGTAAATTAACGGCCAAAACGCATAAAAAGTTTTCAGTTTTTAGTTGAAAACAGTGTTGTGTAAATGCCCCCTAATACCCAGAAAGCCCTATGATCAATATCAACATGTCATCTAGGACAGTTCAATGAAAATATTCATCATTTAATCCCCCTCTTATATCAAACCCATATAACTTTCTTTCCCCTATGGAACACAAAATGCAAATTTTTGAAGAACATCATGGCTGTGTTGTTCAAATTTACATTAAATGCATGTAT
The DNA here is from genome assembly GCA_038088235.1 of Zacco platypus. Classification (NCBI taxonomy): domain Eukaryota; kingdom Metazoa; phylum Chordata; class Actinopteri; order Cypriniformes; family Xenocyprididae; genus Zacco; species Zacco platypus. Next base: position 5,775,915 of record CM076066.1, read on the forward strand.
TTGGCAAACGTTCAAGCTGTACGTGTGTCAGTATTATGTTTCCGTGGAAATCAAATCCATTTGATTTGAGCATTTCCAGCACTGTGCTCTCTAATTTAGGAGCTTCTAGTTACAGCTTCCTGTAATGAAAGTACAATGAAAGTGAATGATGACTAGGGCAGTCAAACTTCAAAATGACAAAAAAGCACCATAAAAGTATCATAAAAGGAGAAATATTCACGCTTCTCTTTTCCTTATATGACAGAGAAAGAGCTCCAAAAAAAGCACTATAAAAGTACCATAAAACTAGTTCAGATGAGTTCTTTGCTATATTTCAATCCCTATGTTATATTTTAAGCTTTTTGTGAGGAACAGACCAAAATCTAAATTATTAATGATTGAAATTTTGCCCTTCAGTGTTAAAAATCACATTTGTATTCATATGCATTTAAGTTTGAATATTTATAAAAAATGTGTAAAAAAAAAAAAAAAAAAACCTTTACATTCACCATATGGATTGAATATTCTACCTAACATTACGTTTGTGTTACACAGAAAAAAGAACTGGTTTGGAATGACATGAGGGTGAGTAAATGTTGACAGAATTTTCATTTTTGAGTGAAAACTCTGCTATCTTGATTTTATCTCTGTTTGTGACTTTTGCTCCAGTGAGCTTCTGGTGCAGGTAAGTAAACAAAGACGCCGTTTCATACCTATTCAACCCACGTATATATTATGTATGCATATCTCAGAGTGAATTTGTAAATTGAGAGGAAGAGAAACACGTCTTTAAGAAACATGGTGTCTTGTTTAAAATTCTCCGCACTTGCTCACATGCAGAGTCTTTCGGTTGTTACGGCTGTAACAAAAGTTCTGCGTCTAAAAATCCTTCAATGCTTCTCACAGACCCATTTCCATAGCCCTGCTCGGATAAGCAAGGTGACTTTGAGCCAAACATTGTGTGGTGTTTAGACTTACTCGGTGGAGGTCCAGAATCACAGGAGATCATACAGACCCTCCATGTCAACCTTCAGCCTCTGAGGGAAAACAGCAGCAGCATAACACACTAAATATTAACCGGCAAGAGAAAGAGTTGTTATATAAGAGTGTGTATGTCACTATGATATACCCAGAGGTTAATGTATTACTTATATCGCTTCACATCGCTCTTCTCCTATTGAACATCCTGACAGTCCATCTGGTTTCTGTCAGAGTGGGAGAGCGAGGCAAATCGCTGTCTCATTCCACACGAATTGTCCCGAGACTTAGTGTGACAAAGTCAGATTTAATAGCCAATATATTTTTGTAATGTTAAATAACTTCCAGGTGGAGTTTACTGTAAATTTCCAAAGTGAGCAGTTCTACAGTATAATTCTGCTGACGGTGTACCGCGAGTGTGTTCCAGCATCCTTCCTGCTTTATGGAGGACATCTGCACAAGGGACAATTTGGCTGACTGGCCCGGTTGGTGCACTTGGGACCACATGACCTGAAGAATTGCTGTGAAAAAAGCAATTTTGAGCTCAAATGTTAGCAAAAAAAGGAAAAAAAAATTGTGATGTTTTTCCGAAGGAAAGTTTGAGGTTCAATATAATCTCTCCAGCTAACAAAAATATGTTCTAAAGATGATTTGCTAACATTCCCTTTAGGGTATGAAAATGTTTATTTCTGAATGTCCCAAACGGCCAGTTTTTTAAAAATGTTTTAAAAACATTTTCTTTATGTGAACGTTCCATATTATGTTGTGAATGTTACTTTAATGTTCTCTGAACATTCTGTGACATTTGAAATAACGTTAAACAAAGGTCGAACTAAAACGTTTCAGGACAAAAAAAATTGATGTATAAAATATGTTTTTGTGCAATCATTTTTAAAACATTCTATTAATGTTCGTTCAAAGTTACTGTTCTTTTATTGAGTTACAGGAAGAATGTTTGTTCATAACTGTCAGAATAGCCAATGTTCTGAGAATGTGTTCTATAGAATGTGAGCTATAGCATGTTAATTGCCACGAAAAATACATTTTGATTTATCTGTCAGTTTGTAAAAACAAACAACAAAAATTAGTTAATAGTAAGTGCAGTTATAATAGTAGTTAAGGAACTGCACTATAGGATAAATGTTAATATATACTGTACTCTGTTCTGAAGGTACAGCCTACAACTAAATATTATGTGTTAAAATAAGACTAGTATGATAAAATTGTTTACTAACCTTGTTAAGTGTTCAAAGTTAGTGCTGCAGATGATGCAAAAATGGAGCTCTGTCATCACAGGAATAAATTACATTTTATTTATGTATCATACATTTATGCCAAATGAATAAATTAATTAATTAATATTTTACAATATTACTGTTTTTATTGTATTTTTCATTAAATAAATGCAGCCTTGATGAGCATACGAGACATCTTTTAAAAAAAAAAACAACCTTTTTGTTAATGTCTCCTGAATGCCTTCCATTTTAAGTTACACATTTTTTTTCTTTTTCTTTTGCCTTTACAAAGAAAAAAAGAGCAAAGTTTGGGTTTTACTGTATGTGAACATCTTTTGGCATCTTGCCACAGGAGGGCGATGTTACTTTGTCAGAGACCCATCCCTAGAGACAGCGGGACGTCTCAACTCTCAACATTGCCCTGATGAACGTTTCCTAGTCTTTGTGCCAGAGCATTGGCATGAGATCAACTGAGCTCAACCGCATGAGTCAGCTTAACAGATTTTAACAGAACAGGATAAGCCACAGTCACTTCCACTGTTCAACTGCATCTGGCCATGTCTTATCAGCACGGTTGGACTGTCTGTTAGCATTAAACTCTAAATGCAAACTTAAGTTGTAGTGATATCTAAGCAGGATTTCCACCCAGTGGTGTGATGGTGTTATCACATTACTGTATTGATTTTAAGATAGTAACATATTTCCTAGAAAACTCAGGGGTGCTTCTATCCATCGTCCTTGCTATGTTTAGGCTACCATAGGTCACCAACCGCGCGGGGGGGGGGGGGGTTGTTAAAATGGGACATTTGTATACGTGACGATCAGACAGATAAACTTGGATTTCCTTACCAAACATCCCGCCAATGGGGAGTTTAATGCCAAGCTGTTCTATTATTATCAGTGCATCTGTGGCTTTTTATTTTGTCATTTTCATTTCGTACAACAGCTTTGACATCAATATGTTCCTACATTCATAGAGATTAGGAATACACTGGCATAAAAAGTGTGGGGGGGGGGGGTCACTTTTAGGTTATGCAATGTTTACTCAATTCTGCAGTAATGGCTATTTAACATCACCTTGGTTCCATTATTAAATTACATTGCATAAAAAAATGGGAAACACACTCATGGAAGTATGTGCACAATTACAATATGTTTCGGTATGATTTTGAGATTTCGCAGGCCAGCGTTTGGCCTTTGCAGAACATTTAATTTGGAGTAACTACAGGTTCGCATCACATGCTGCTCTGCAGTAATTGTTACTTGTGGAAAATGTGAGTGCCATAAAACCAATCACATGACCCCTACCTTCATCCATGGCCAAATATTTGCTGTGCCAGGCCCTCCGGCCTTAATGGCTCAGTGTTTTTCTAACAGACGTGGGCAATGCGGCGTGTTTGAAATCCATTACTGCCATTATACTGAACACACAGCCCAAACATGCACAAGTCTAATGAGATCAGTACAGATCTGACTCCATCTGTCTCTCATACCTCAGGTATTCTCAGGTATTGGCACCTGCTGGTATTGTTGAGTTGAAGCATACAGAGAATGCCAGGATGGAGAAGGCAGACATATAGACTTATGCAATGCAATTTGTGCTAAGTTTCAATCTTGTTGACAGTTATCCCAGTATAGCATCTCTGTCATGTGGAAACCACGCGGTGACCAGGGACATCCTGACACGTGCAGTTTCCCCTTAATTTCCCTTTCTAAAGTGTCATTGTGTTGCAATTGAGAGACGGGAAATGATCTAAAACAGTCCAGATTTTGTGCTCTCTGAGTTTCAACAAACGGTCATCATTGATTCTGTTTAATTAATATTTGGCCTACAAAACCAACTCATTATTCTTCTAGACGTTTGACCAAAGGCTTTCTGGAACTGATGTTTCTAAGGGAGTCGTAGCCGCTCACCTCACACGATTCTCTGCCATGGACTTGAATTGGCAACCAAGAAAAACAAAATTGATCAATCCAAACACATTGAAGTATCCAAAAACTTATAACATCAAGGTCTAAGTTGGCTTCTTTTTCAAACTAAATGGCTTAGTTGGCGTCAAACATCGCATTCGCACTCATCCATCAAAGCTATCAAAAATTGGGTAATTTTGGCCATTTGTGCAATTAGTTAATGGTTAGTACAGTAATGTAGCTAAAATGAACACAAACAGAATATGTTCATCTAAATCACATGACATCTTAAAGAAATTAAGATATCAACTGGAATGACCACAACGAAGATTTATGAAGGGTCGCAGAGTTATTTGGGCTTTTTAATGCACCTCATCCAACAAAAACAATTTACAAACGTCTACAATGTGAAAGCCAAAGCATTATAGTATTACTCCATCCATCCTGCAGGAAAACATTCTTTAAATCATGAATCTGAAAAGACGACAGACTCTTGCTCAAAAGATGACAGATTCTCTGGATCTCTTTGAAACGGCAGGAAATATTTCATCTCTGTGACAGCTACAATTACATATATTTCTATTTAGGGACAGCAAAGGACATTTGTATGCATAGGCTTTTCCACAGGAAGACTAAGACATACTTCTTTAAACCAACCAGGGAAACCGCACTGACTCAAGAGTCTTTCTAAGAACGCTTCTTTTCATTTGCCATTTTTGTTCTATTTTCTGTCAGTGGGGAAATGGTTAAGTCTTCACACAAACACACAATTTATTACATCATGATGGCAAATGCCAAACCAAAGATGGTGTAATACCACAGAGAAACATTTTTGGAGGGAAGGTCACACTTTGCATTCTTTCGCAAATCATTAACTGAAAAAATAATTGTTTAAATCTGGATGGGCTGCATGATACAACTCACCACCATGATGCTGGGTTTTCTGAATGGTTATTAGTAAGTTGCTATTCGGTTTCTAGGGTGCTGCTACGTGGCTGTGAGGTGATTACTTTTTCCAAGTCAAAAAAGCCTGCTCCTAGGCAGTGTTGGGGAAATTTACTTTTAAAAGTAATGTTTTACAATATTTCATTACTCCCTAAAAAATAACTAATTGTGTTACTTAGATCCTTCTTATGGAATGGAATGTGTTCCATTACTTTTGTGTTACTTTTTCCTCTCCTGGGCTGGGCTGGGCTTGCTTATTTTTTTTTAATAACAAAAATGTTTTGGCAAATGTAAAGGCCCTTTCACACCAAATGCAAATTCACGCCTGTACAGTAGAGGGCGCAGCCTGTAGATCTTTTAATAGTTTAATATAAAGAAAAGTTTCATATTTAGGGTTTTGTTTAAATCTCTAGCTATATATATGAGCAAAAGTAATTGAAAAATCATTTGACTACTGACAGTAATGACTATTTATAAGTGAGTTTTACAAGAAAATACTATTTCAGTCTTTCTTCAAGTTCATAAGTTACTTGTCGTTCCTTTGTAATTATTTGTGAAATTCACTAGCAATTTCTGAGTGAAAAGTTTGTTAAAGTAAATCCTACACCAAGATGGTGTGTTTAATGCTGTAAGTGAATGTTGGCCTGCAGTTGGGAAAAATGTCAGAGCCATATTTGCCCGAGTGGAACGCTCGCATCGCTCCAGCACTACGTGGAGATGCCGCAGCTATAAATAGCAAATCAGATCTGTAAGGGAGAGAAACCATGAGAGAACGAGAGGCAATCCTTCCACAACAGTAACAGATCGCCCAGACGAAGTCTGCAGACTGATCAAGGGGAAGAAAACAGAATGGATAATAAAATTTAGCACAATATCTAATAGTACAATCACAAATAGAGAGGTGCATTTGTCAAATTTAATCAGGGGCAGATGTTGCAGCTCTATGGATCTGTGGGCCTGCATAAAAGTTACACAGTGATGCTTCATCATATAACAGACCTGGATAAGAGACATGAGTTGTATTCAAGTGCACTTTTGTCTTCTTTAAAAAGCAAATTTGAGAGCTATTACCTGATTTCTTTAGTTCTTTCAGTAAACAATCCAGAAAGCATGTGCAATTCATTCTTAGTTAGCCGTCCCATTTACAACTTACAGGAGCAGAAGTCAATTATCTTCTCTAACACAAGCAATGTCAAAGTTAAGTGACAGATAATGACATTTTCCCACATTCTTAAATCAAGATACATTTGCCATACTGCAGAACATGACTTCACCAAGTGCAACATATTCCTGGATCAGCATCTTCATTGATCCTGGAACAACATTCCAATCAACCAATCAGATTTGAAAGTTTACAGTTTGTCAAGTTTAGGCTTACAACCATTGTTATTCACCAATGATTTCCCTCTGATTTCAGAGATAACTTATGGGGAGGGTTAAGTTTTAGGGATAGGGATATGGTTATGATTAAATTTTCAGACAGGAATGTCCCAGGATCAACAAAATAAGTGACCCAGGAGCACCAAAATCAGGACATGCTACAGTACTTAAGAAGCAAAATGACAAAATGTAAAATTAAGCGACTAATTTATCCTTTAAGGAATTTTTCTGACCTCATTGACGTATATATTTTAGAATATAAACTCACTTATTTTTTATCTTTTTTAGAAAACTTAATACCTTAAGTAAATTTGCTTCAGTAAAAATGCATATTGATTTAAGAATGTTTAGATATTTGTACTGTAAAACAAGTTAAAAAAAAACACAGAGAAAGAATAATGTGCAGTGTAGATTACGAAGAGAGCGTCTTAAGCTATAATTATGTCAATGATGTGACAGATGGCTAGTTATTGACTGGAGACCTGTTCATACAGCTTAATCTTGGGTCGTGAATCTAGTAAGATCACATGTAGTTGTAGTTTGTGTTTGAATCATCTGCTTCTTCTGTGTGAGGGTAACCTCAGTGACATCTATACACATTCCCGCTCTCTCCTTCTCCCTATTTCTGTCCCTCTCTGTTACTCTTTCACCCTCTTCTCTCTCTCTCTGAGCATTTCGTATGACATATGAGATCAGGCCACTTTTACCCAACATACACACACACACATACACCCAGAGTCACTGTGATGGTCTGCCAGAAGTTATAACTCACCTCAGTGTTGTTCGGTCATCCTGAGTCTTCCCGGCCAAACCCCCGGGAGTGGTGGTCGGGCCATCCAGGCCCTGGAGGAGGGGGTTGAGGCCCATGCAGAGGCCTCTCATAGCAGTCATGACTGAAGTATCTGCAGGGTCACGTTACAGCCAGAAACTCTCGGCCTCCTGCATAGCCCTGTCATTTTTCCATCTCTAAGGCCCATGGTGATGACATCGTCCCTAAGCACAGCACACAAAAGGGTCACAGGTCCGTAAGGTGAGAGGAGAGGACGCTAACAATGGGATATGGCAAATGAAAGGGAAAGTTTTTCAGAGAGAGTGTTCGTTCGTGTGTCACAGCGACAGCAGGTGCAAGTAACTTTCACACACACTCATGTGCATTGTAAACAATATTGTGTTGTCTGTCATGTTGTGTTGCTTGCAAAGTTGTGCATATGCACAAAACATTTTTTTTACAATGTTGCATTTTGATAGCAGTAAGGTTGTTATAAATGTAAAAACCAAAGCAAGAGACAATGAGCTGTTCACACATTTGAATTACCAAGTCAGATCAAATTGTGACTTGAGAAAAGTAATGAGTGGAGGCAGTGACATTGAACTAACAGCGAATTGTAGTTGATGACCACAAGATCATCCAGGTATGCATTTCTGCAGAACACTAACAGGTGTTTCCCAATTGGTGGGGAATTTTCAAAACACAAAGGGCATTTTCAAATGCATTACTTGATTTGCTCTAATCTACTGGGGTTTGGTTTAGGGGTGAGCCTTCATAATTTTAGCAAGTCTGTTGAAAAATAGTTGAAAATGATCCATTGTAGTTTGAAAATGGCCACTGATTGCTAAATGCCCATAATGCATGTGCTTATGCTTCCTCATTAGAGAGAAAACACAGGTCCATCCTATACAGAAGTCTTGTTTGTTGAACCACCTGACATACAAAATCAACATCACATTGTAACATTGATCAAACAATATTACCAATGATTATTTTTGGTAATTTCAATGCTAAACAGCCATGAAGTAGAATCAGCATCATAATGTAACGTTGATTCACGGACATTACCAATGATTATTGGTTTTGTTAATTTCAATATTGATTCAACAAAACTGAAATTAGCGTTGCCGTATTAACATTGACTCAACATTGTTTCAATGATTGCTTGCTATCTGGTTTCAGACTAAAGACATATCATGCATGCGCATGATGACACCGTTTTGATCGGCAAAAATGCATAAAAAAGTTTTCCGTTTTATTGTTTAAAGTAGTGTCATATCAACTCCCTCAAAATAATCTGTTGTTCGAACACCTTAAGGTAAAAATGTTGCATCATTTTCACAACATACTGTAAAAAACTGTGCTTTGCTTGGAAGAGTTTGAGCAAGACAAAAAAAAATTCACAATGTTGCATTTTGATTGTCGTTCGGTTGGGTCACAGGATGTGAAAGCGATGAAGAGATCTTTTTGGATTACCAAAAAGATTACAAACTAATTTTTTTTTTAAATTGTCTAATCTTAAGATAAAAATCATTTCCCAGCAAGTATAACTGTGCTTGTTGGGAAGTTTGCGATAAAGAGTGAAACAGGAACAGCCAGTAAAAGAGTATCGGTGAAGTGTTGAGGTCAGGTCAGTATATGGGTCACATAGTTCGAGCTGATTTATTACACCGTTGCAGTTCCGCTTTGATTCTGTTCATGCAGAGATGAAGCAAACATCTGTATAGTTGCCACCTTACTCAGTATGAGTGTGTTTACACAGTTTAAGGACAAACTGTCCCACTAAGTTATATTTTTTAAGTGCATCCATCCGTCTTGATCTATTTTTAATGTGTTATATGATTACAGCAACAAAGCAAAGGCTAATGAGATGGAGATCTGAGTGTGTTTAGCCTCTCTGTATCTCTCCACTTGGAAGAAATCAGATACTCTGCGCTCTCAGTGCAGCTGATCGCATACCATCCTGTTTCAAAGCGTCCAGATACAACCTGAACCTTGGCTGCCCACCAAAAACGCTTTATAACCTTTACAAACACACACAGACACAGATTAAGGCCTGTCAATCAGACCTCGAGACACTAGGACACAACTGTTCGTATAGTTGCAGTATGACTCCACAGACATGCACACAATGCTTCTAACCGATCTTTCTTGTGGTCACTATCACACGGTTCAGTTGAGACATTTGACATTTCAAGTTGAGCTTTCTATGGTTTAACTGGCATAACTAACATAATCTCAAAAATGTAAATTCTGTCATCATGTTCTCATACACATGTGTGTTGTTGTATTGACAAAATCCAGAACATCCAAGATGCAGTTAACAACCATCGTAAGACAAAAAAGCAGCATAAAAGTGGTCCATACTCTATATTCCGAGTTTTCTGAAATCATTCAATAGTTCTGAGACAGGAACAGCCCAATCACAATAATGATCCGCCCAGCTTTAAAATCAACATGTTCAAACCTGATGCGATTCAAGCTAAGCTAAGGTGAGTATATGATGACAAAAAGTTCATTTTGGGGCGAACTATACCTTTAAGCAATTCCTGCACTTCTTGTTCACTGTCTGAAATCAATAAACGAATTCATTTATTTTTTAAAAAATGAAGCAGTGAAGTAAAGTACATTAGGAGCTGAGAGTACTGTAAATTCAGATTAACATTGAACCAAACTTATAGTCTTAAAACCTTAGATTAAACACACACACACACACATCTATCTTTGTTTTCTCCTTTCTCCAACCCCTTAGACTAAACCCATCCTTAACCTAATTATAATATATAATAATTATATAATTTACATAATTATAGTAATATAATTATAACCTTATCCCCAAAACCAAGTCTTGATATTCTATCAGGCCTTTAAAGTGGTCTAAGAAAGTGAGGACCAGCCAAAATGTCTTCACTTTCCTCTCTTTGTCCTCACTCTAAAACTCAAACTGGTCCTCACAAAGATGGTTGTGGAAGGAAGTACACACACACACACACACACACACATACATGCATACATACATGTGTACAACTATGTTTGTGTGGACATTCATTGACAATGCAATCTCTAGCCCCTTACCCTAACCTTACACATAACAACTAAGTGCCTAACCCTAATCCTTGCCCTAAACCTACCCATCACAGAAAACCTTCTGCATTTTTTCATTTTCAAAAAACATCATAAAATATGATTTATAAGCCGTTTTCCTCATGGGGATCAACAATGACCCCACAAGGTTCAAGATTAATGGTATTGCCATCTTTGTGGGCAGTGTTGGGGAAAATTACTTTTAAAAGTGATGCGTTACAATATAGCGTTACTCCCTAAAAAGTTACTAATTGCGTTACGTAGTTACTTTTTATGGCAAGTAATGAATTGCATTACTTTTGCATTTGTTCATAAGTTATACTCCAAAAAAGTAATATGTAACAAACAATGCATTATCCAAAAGCTGCTTGACCCCACAAACGTAGGGAATACCTGAATCACACACACAGACACTCATTTACACCACACCACACCACACACACACACTACACAGCTCCTTTATGTGAAGCAGCATACTGTATATGGTGTGCTGTAAACATTTATCCAGTCCTGTGTAGGAGTGTTGTGTACGTCTGATATCACTGAGTATACATTAACATTCGGCACACTTTATTTCAGCTGGCCTTTTACTAAACACATCAACGCATTTCCCTCTGCGTGAGGTCGAACAATATATAAATAACAAAACCAGAAACCACATTGCAGATGGTCTCTGAATATTATTTACTGCATCTCAGCAACCACTCAAGCCAAGATGCCTCGCTGCATAAGATAATGTGTTTTCATCTGCAACTGGAGGTAATACCAACAGTGTTGGGTGGGAAGCAATTTTGTCACCTCTGACAAGTTATATCACTGAACGTTGATTTCATGGAAAACACCAGCGCTGTGATGGTGTTTAGCACCCATAAAAATCTGATTCAAGCCCACTCCAAGCTTGTAAATATTCCTGATGTTGTCACAAAACTTTTGGCTACTTTGATTCAGCAAAACATGTCGGCACACTTTGGCTTGCTCATTTGGTAAAAAAAGCAAAACGAAATCAATGTGAAAAAACAAACTTGTGAAAGCTGATTAAGGGCTAATCGGTGTAATTAATAATATATTATAAGCAATATAGCACATATAACTAAAGGATTAGTAAGGAAAATCAAAGCTCTGCCCTGGTGAGCTATATATAAATTGTTACACTTTATTTTGATGGTCCACTTTTGACATTCTACTAACTATAAGTAATTACATCTTTAATTCTCATTCGAGTATTCGACCAAAGTAGTAGGGTTTAGGGTTAGGTGTTAGTAGTTGCAAAGTAGTCAGTAGAATTTGAGTTCTCAAGTTCTCAATAGAGTTTGTTGGCGGAGCATCAAAATAAAGTGTTAGCAGATATTACGCAGACAGTCTACCAATACTCTAATGAGAGTTAGTTGACATGTAGTTGTAAAGTTAGTAGAATGTCTAAAGTGAACCATCAGCATAAAATGTTACCCTTACTTCTAATGGCTTGAATATTAATTTTAAAATGAAAAAACTAGATACGTCTGCTAACAAATATACATAAAAACAATCACAACATGCCACAAAAAACATTTGTTTTTTAACTTTACTATTAAAACCCGTTTATTCCTATTCATTTAGGAACACCCAAACACAGAAACATTGTGATCAGCTCAACCCTCAGAAGAGACACTAATCACATGTCAATGATTTTAACAGCCTGGAATGAAGGAATAAATGGAATATGTGTGGAATGCTTTAAACTGGTCTCTTAGCAATACTACAGACTAATCACTCGCTAACACTCCATCACACACTCAAGAAGAAATAGAGACAATGTGACAGACAATAGCATGTCCTAAAGAGCCCTGTCAGAACACACACAATATTACCTAATGTCACTCAAATACAAATTTACTCATTCCTAAAACAGATCCAAAACATATGAAAAAGGCCTAGGAGACTTTGAGGAGAGTGTGAGGTTTATCAAACAGGGATGTGACCTACACACTCATTTCAATCGCTCTTCTTACACATATTTCTTATTTCCTCAAATTTTCCCCACCAAGTAATATTGCAGCCAAATAGTTCGCAATGAGTCACACAGGCTTCTCGCACTTAATAACCCAGACTTTTAACCCAGAGTTGAAGACATTTTCAACCACTTTTGATGAGTGGTTAGAAAAGTTTTTTTTTAGCGAAGGAAAACCAATAGTAATCTGTCTCAGGGATTGTGTCAAATATTCTTTCACATTGCACAGCTGCAGAGACTATCATGCAAGTAAGAGGAAAAAAGTAAAGTGACCGGAGTGATAAAAATACTTTTTGTGTATAATATTTAAGAAGATTGAGAGCCAACCACAGAAGATGCATGTGGACCACTTCTTCAATCAGTTATATTAACATTATAAATATATAAATGACATTATTAACCCAAGGTTTACACATGTACAATCTGAACATCTGAATGCCCACGATGAACTAACCCAAACTAAAGTATCAAAGTGTGGAATATAAGATAACCCAGGGCTTCATGACACTTTACAATTTAAAGTAAAAAGCCTAGAGGAATCCCAGCAAAGACTCACATATGCATTGTATAAAGTCAAGAGTCACAGAAATCCAATAAGTATAAAGAGAGATGCAAGAGAGTCTAAAGAAATCCGGAGTGTTTATTTCAATGCAAATGAGACTATTTGTCTTTGTGTGTGTGGATGACTGTGTGTTTAGTCTTGCAGATGTTGATTGAGTGTGCAATGGTTGTTTATACATTTCCAAAATGTGTGATCTAAGAAAAACTGCATGTTTATCCTTGGTGAAAGAAAGACGGGAAAGCAGAAAGAGGTTCAGTGGACAGATCCAGGGGAAAAAAAGCATGACTTGTACATACTTAAAGGGATAGTTCTCTCAAAAACGAAAATTATCCCATGAACGGTAGTGAATGGTGCTCCTGATTTTGAAGTCCAAAAAAAGTGCATCCAACCATTATAAAAGATATCCACACGGCTCCAGGGGTTATTAAAGGCCTTCTGAAGTGAAGTGATGGGTTTTTGTATGAAAAATATCCATATTTAAATCTTCATAAACTAAAATAAAGCCAGACAGCCTACGCAAATCGATTTACGCCAAAAGAGTAACCTCTGACGTGACGCATGATGCAATGACGAATGCGGAAGAACAGAAGATTGAGCAAAACAAAACACCGGTAACGAATTAGAGGCCTAAAATGAGAATTTTTAAATAGAAATATTGGAGGATTAATATAAGAGAAAAGGAGCTTGAGTTTGTTGCCTAGTCTTACTTGTTTGAACTGCGAGAGGCGTCTAAGCTTATGCTAGTTCTACATCACATGTCATACATTGCTTGAAAAGTTACTCTTTTGGCACAAGTTGATTTGTTTGTCTGACGGTAGCTAGTTATTTTAGTTTATAAAGTTTAAAATATGGATATATTTCTTATAAAAACCATCACTTCGCTTCAGAAGGCCTTTATTCACCCCCTGGAGTCGTATGGCTTACTTTTATAATGGTTGGATGTGCTTTTTTGGACTTTAAAATTCACTAACATTATAAGGTTTGGAAGAACAAGGAAATTTTTTAGCATAACTCCGATCATGGTCATCTGAAAGAGTCATATACACCTAGGATGGCTTGTGGGTGAGTAAATCATGGAGATAATTTTCATTTTTGGGTGAACGGTCCCTTTAACACCTAAAATGACACACACAGAGATGATCAGTCCTGGGCTTCTCTCCACACTGGAGTCATTTCACAGTTATGTTCCATGCCTACTTACATCACATTTGACCAAAATTCCCTCTCTGACATCAGCTTAAAAACGAATCCACTTTTTAAAATTATGTGAAACTTTTTTGTACCCATGGATTAAACTGCTTTTGAATCCCAGGTTTAAAAGACATTTACCCAGTATAAAGCACAGTGAAAAGCCTTACTGTGTGACTCATTGTATGATTCACTGATGAAAGCATTGATCATTTTTGCCTTGGTTTATCCCCCAGACAAAAGTGCTTTTTAATGTGGCATAAGCATTTATTTACACAGGAATTGGAAACAATGCATCACATGTTACTTTTATTTCAATATAAATATGCATTGTTTTGTATGCACAACCAACCAAGAAAACAATACTCACAAAGATTCTCATAAGTCAAATCTCATAGACTTACAATTAGACAGAACTTTGTGACATATCTCCGCATCAAAATGTCGTAGAAACTTGGGGGTGGATTCATTTCACCCATCCTAGCAAGCAGCCAATAAATGTTGACATTTCAACTTAGCCATGTCCTAGCAACCACATACAGCACCCTATAGATACCAGCCCATAGACTTCCACTGAAAAAGAATGAGATGGATATCTCTGGATCAGAACATTGTAGAGACACAGGGGTAGATTTTTTTGGACTGCCAAGCACTCAAAGTCTTTATATACAGACCGACGGTCCACTCATATTACTATGAATGGGAGAAAGTGCAACGCGCAATATGGTGGAATACGTCCTGCCTTCTAAATAAAAGCACCAATCACCGATTGATAAAGTCATCATCACTGCAGCTGCTGTTAGAAGCTCCGGTTCCTATAGAAACAGTCCTGAGACGCATTAGCTTGGTCCAGCTTGAAAAAAATGAATTTTTTTTGTCATGATTCGACCATTTAGAAACAAAATTTATGAGAGAGTTGTTGTTAGATTTCATTAGTGATTTCAAATCTGAAATTTAATCTGCCTATCCATGCCCTAGCAACCATTTTGAGGACCCTAGCAACCGTATACCAACAAAACTGTATCTCAGCACCAGAACATTGTATAGACATGGGAGTTGGCTCTAGCAATCATGCAGAAGTAACTGCCAAATTTTCCAGAGCAATCACCACTCACATTTTCTTCAGAAAATGTACACATCTAGTTTTTATTTATTATTATTATTAATAGGCAGCAATTTTTTCTTTCAATACATCATTCATGTCGTAAAATACAATTTAATCAATTAAATTAAATGAATTTATAATGTAAATTATGGCTGTTGTAAAATTACTTTGAAATTAGCTGTAAATAACACATTTTAGATATATTGGCAATGGTAGTGTTTTATGTTAGATATTTGTGTTATAAATATTAGATGTTTGCGCGTGGAGGGGGGGGTCACTTCATATTAGCTACATTCAACATCACTTGCCTCTATGACAGTGAATACAAAAATAATCAGACATATCAGAGGATCAGATTCAAGCCTAACTACACTGAATGTTAAATAACGTCTCAGAAATAAAGTCTGTTAAATAAAGTCTCAGAAATTTGTTATCAAATTTGAAATATCTGAGGGTATTTTGTTTTGGTTTGGTTTTTTGCCCCATGCCCTGGTTAATTTCTGACTGGTCTTAGCAGGACAGAAACTCTTGCATATGCATTAAATAACAGAACACATACATATACTGCGATCCCTATCGTCTGCTGCTCAAAGGTGGCTCCATTTCAGGAAATACATTGAGTTTCCTCGTAATAAAACCACTTTGATTCCTGTTCGAGTATGCAAAACTCTTCACAAAGAAATAGTGTTTTGTTGGTCACAAGGATCAAAGCTCATTTCTCACCGAAGGGATTTCAAATTCAAAATGTCATCACATCTCATTGCAAACCTTATATAATCTGTAAGCAAACTTAGATTATATCTGAAAATAAATCATATCAGCTTTTTTACCTTTAAACCACAAAGCTTTTCATCATAAACACTGACAAGGAAATTTCAAATGGGTAATTTAAATTAATCCCACTCATGCCCTTTTTCTTCAAAGACATTTCCTTATCCTTTAACTGATGGCAACAAAATGTTAAACATAGCCGCGTTTTATACAATTGATGACTAAATGGTGGTTGTACATGCAAATGCAGTATGTGTAAGTGAGCACGCACCTAATCTGATGCTCTCACACACACAGGTGTGAGACGTGGACAGATGAGTAATGATGCCATTGGACGATTTTATGTTCCTGACAGAGTGCACGTCTCAGGTGGGTGTGGACTGCCTCTGATTTTTAAAGACGCAGACCTTGGTCACACCACACTGTTGGAAACGAGGGTAAATTCCAGTTTATTTTCAGCAACATGACAATTACACATGGCACCAATTTATGACCGCTTGCTAAACAATAAAATCAATGTCAGGAACTGCAAGACTCGGTCTCTAAGATCTATATGTCCCAATGGATCTGAACCCACAGCTACGCACATTCTCTGCTCATTCACAGGAAACAGAGCCTAATAGACACATTTACAGCATTGTGCAGATGTGTGTGTATATGCAAAAATGGTGGTTACAGCTTTGCAAAGTTACTATCAAAATGATTTCAACCCTGTCACAGTAAGTTTAGAGTTCATTTAATTTGAACTGACGGCTGATTAGTCATGGAAGCAATGCATAGTTTTTGTGTGGCTTGTCATAAATTACACATAGCATTAATATTAACAACAACAATAATAATAATCCATTAGATTTCTCTTGACTTTAGCATTTAACCTTAACATTATTTCATGGTTGAAGGTAAGTACAAAAATGGAAGCGCACAAGCAGTTATTTTGCAAAAGTAGTTACATCACAAACCATTATTTAGTCGGTTGTTTTTACTATACAGAATTGAATCAGCTTGACAAGGCCAATATAAGTGTATTATACTTGAAAGGATAGTTCACCCAAAAATGAAAATTCTGTCATCTTTTACTCAACCTCAAGCTGTTCCAAACCTGTATGAATTTCTTTCTACGGCTGAACACAAAAGAAGGAATTTTAAAGAATATGGGTAACCAAACAGTTGATGGGCCCCATTGGACTCCATAATATGGGGGTGGGGGGGATACTATGGAAATCAATGGGGCCCATCAACCCCTACCAACATTCTTCATCTACTCTTGTATTCAGCAAAGAAAGAAATTCATACAGGTTTGGAACAACATGAGGGTGAGCAAATGATGACAGAATTTTCATTTTTTGGTGAACTATTCCTTTAAATACTGAGACACTGTGTGAGAAATGTACTTTTGGACTTACTGTTTGAGCCATGCGATGTCAAAAAGATCAAACCACTGTTTTTGAAGCGGGAAATGTCACTAAATAACAGGGGCTGATTAGCAATTGAGGGCGAATACAAATTTTGCATATTAACAGAAAGTACATAGAGCAAACAATGCATGATACTCTAATTTCAATTAAGGGTGGATTTAGGTGGAATAGGATTCTGAATAAACCTTCCAGTTAAAGTAACAGTCAGTGATGAATGAGGACATGTACTGTAAATTGGCTAAATTAAAAAAAAAAGAATTGTTTTAATATTAAATACATTTAGAGTTAAGTTAAATACTTTAAACAGTGGTACTTCAATTATATCAGTAACAAGTTGTGGAAACATGGCCATTTCCTGATTGGCAGAAATTCATGAAATACCTGGGATTTAAACCTGCAACCTTCCAGTTCATGCCATTTAACTCCAAGTTAAAATGATGGGGTAAAGTTCACTGGCAGATCCAAAACTATGATGATTTACACCGGAGACGTGAACCTGCCACCCCAAAATTCCTCTAATCACAGGTTAAGTCACTTACAACATTCTTAGGGTATTTAAGCAGCCGAGGGGCCTGTGCAGGTGGGGGCAGGGTGGCAAGAGGATTATCTTATATTTCATAGGTAGTGTTAAGCTTCTGCTCTTAAGTGCTTCACGTGGTCATATTATGTCAAACATAGTGGCTAATCTAGTGTTAGTGGAGCGCTGCTCAGGCTAAAATCAGCTGTTTCAAAACAAACATGCAAAGTTCCACAAACTTCTCTTAAACCTAAGCCTCATTAACACTGATCTACTGATGACTGCCATTCTGATAATCACATGGACACTTCGGCTCAGGTTTAGTGAGACATATGGGAAATTTCTGGAATGAAACAGCTAGTTGAACATTTGTAAGTTTTATAGTTTAACAAACCAAAACACTCCTACATGATCCATGCTCCAAGACTGAACTACCACGTGGAGGACACAATCTGGACAAAAATATAGTTTTAAAGTGGAATCTGTAAGTGATGCAACTCTATGGAACTAAAACAACTAATAAAAAAAAATCAAGTGCTGTTTTTAAGCATAACACTGATATGCATTTCAAATAACACTTAAAAAAAGTGCATAAAATTGTCATGAAAATATTAAAGTTCCCCTGTAGTCAATAATTTTATCCCTTAAAACTCATCTTAGATCACCAAAATGACATATTTAAAGGTTTTTTTTCCTTGGAATTTTTTTTTAATGCCTTAAAATAGCTTGAATGTAACTACACACTTGAGTCCCTCACACCAGTGAGATCCACTCGTTGACATGATCGGTTAACAAGGTAATTTGTGACATCCAAAATTTCAAACAGCACTTTTTAAACGGTCTTTGGTTCAATGCATTTTTTAGGCGAAAACACTCAGCAATGGTGTTGACTAATGAATTTGCACATGGCTTGTCTTAAAGCATATTTAAAACACCCCAACGACATACAAACAACATTTTAAAAAAAATTGGTTTTCACCACAGGGGGACTTTAAAGCATGTTTCATGAAATTTAGGAATTATTGCAGGATTGCAGGCAATAATCATCCTGCCAAGATGGAGTGTACTGTAGTAAATGATAAATATTAAAGATAAGTAAATCTTTTAAAGTAAATCATTTTCCACTGAATAACGCTTCAGCAGCAGCTCAGTATGAAGTCAGTGACTTAGAAAAGTGTCACTGAAAAGTTTCCTGATGCTAAACCCAACAAGAGGAAGCCGAAAATGCTGAGAAATGGGATGTGACCAATGCAATACCGTACAGTACGTATAGATACAATAGGAGACACGCAGCAGCATCAAGCAGCTGTTTTCTTTGGGACCAGTTTAAATGAGTTTTTAGTTAAAAAAGTTATTTGTGGTTGGACTAAAAAAAAAAAGTAAAAATCAAAAGTTAACAAGAATTAACATCATACATGCTCCTGAATGACAATACTGCTTCTGGAGTCACAAGATTATAATCTTGGGTGTTTTCACATTATCCTACAGTACAGACACATCAAAATTGTGAAAGAGTATTCAAACAAAATTTTATAGAAAAAGGCAATATAATTTGAAAATAAATATACTGTACTACATAGACACAAAAAAGATGTTAATATTCAACATATTTACATAGAGTAAATAAATAATGTTTAAACTGTAAAACTCCAATCAAATCAGACCACATTTGAGCATACGGTTTCAGCTGGTTAGATCTTATTATAGTAGAAGTAAATGGTGACATGGGTTTGGCCTATATTTACATTTGGCTGCTATATTGTTATTCAATATGTATGTCACACACTGACATCAAGACTGTTTTGCCAAACGTACTCACACATGCACGCACACAAAGACTAACCTCGTTTGCACACGAAATCACATTTACACAGTTTGTTAGAGATCACACGGCACACACACATCTGCAGTAAGGCGGCAAAGTCAAGGCAGTTGGCAACATAACTCAATGATCAGTAATAGGAATGTTTCTCTGTTCATCTACGAAAAATAAAACCGGATGAAAAGCTTTTCCAGACAGCCGTGGAGCTTTTCAGAGGCCGAAAAGATCCATCTTAACATAACACTGCACATAAATAGGTCAAATTAAATACAAAGAGATAGAATACTGAAAATATTCTTTAAAAAAAAAAGAGAAAAAAAAAAATCATAAATTACTGAATTTTTGGGGGGGAATAGATTTGGACTAAAATTCCAAGACTAGCTGAACGACAATGAAAAACCTAGCACAGAATTGTCGTCTTACATCCCCAGTAGTGTGAAAGCATGGAATTTAAAATCACACGATCTACTCAAAGTGGTTTCCAAACATGTCAAAGAATGAATATCCCTTTAAGGAGTGAATATGACCAAAATCCTCTTGGGTTTGCCTCGTCAAGGTCAGAGCTCTGGTGCAAACATTTACCACAGCAGCCAGAGGGTTTCCATGGCTTCACTGTGTGACATTCCAACGGCAGAATCTGTTCTGTCTACCATCAAAACTCCAGTCATTTGTCCATCTCTTAAAACACACGCATAGTGCTCAGTGTTCACGTACTGGGAGGAATGATTCCACAGCGTGTAGTGGATGCTGACGCATTGTTGCAGTCCTCCAAATGTTTTGTTTGCGCTCGTTTACATTTCGATTCACATGAAAAACTGCACAGCAGACCCAAATCCAGTGATGTGTTTCGTTGAGTACGACTTCAATTTCGAGTACGACTTTATGCACGCCAGCAAAGATCAGAAACGTTTACGAAGGTCTTTGGGAAGACCCTTTAGCAGCAAATCAATTCCTGTGCTTTCAGTCTCTCGGTTCGCTTAATACACACATGAAAATCATGAAAATATACAGACAGAGAATTTCACTGACCATTAACCCCCCACATCCCCCAACCCCTTCACTTCATTCTCTCAATATCTCCGTGATGGAAAAATGAGACCAAAGTTCAAAGTGCTGTGAATTACTGGTGAAAAATTCCTTCATGTCAGAGTCCATTCTCAAGTCTGTTCGGTTCACCTCCTTGGTTTGTCACATCTGGGAAAGTAAGTAGAAAAATCACAAATGAAATCCTTATAAAATCTCAATTGCTTTACCCAAGATAGGAAGAAGATTAAACCTTTGCTCAAGGTTCCTGCCAAATAAAGGCTCCTTCTGACAAAGAGTGTATCTCGCATGCAGCTTCTACATTTTCAGAAGAGATGCATCAATGTCTCAAACTGTACTCCGATTTATTTCTCATGACATTTTTCCAGACCACATTTTTACACTCTTTCAGTGCAGCAACCATAACTTTCAAGGGAAAGGGCTGTATGAACATTCTGCCAAACATTTGTCTTCTACTGAAGTAAGAAAGTCACATGGGTTTGGTACAAAATGACAATGAGTAAATGATGACAGAATTCATTTAATTTCCTATTGCTTAAAAAGAAAGATCAACCTCTGAGCAACACATCTTTTGTCAAGGGATGTATATAACAATACAAAAACAGGAAGGCCAGTCTTGCACTAACATGTGTAGATGCACAAAAAAGTGTAGATTTACAAACACACCTGCAGGTCCTTTCGTTGAGTTCTAGTTGTCTAGACCTGCAGTCAGCTTCAGTGTGTTTACAGGAGCACTGACACGTCTCGGGGTCTTGAACAAACCACCTTCTTCTCCTTTCAGGGCATGTAGAACAGCAAGGCTCACACTGACTACTGAAGAGAGACAGAATGAGAGAAAAGGAGTGGGGGAGATTACTGCTGACACATATTCATTGCCATTATTAAACACTTTCACCCAAACACACACACAGGCACTCGGTGAGTCAAGCAGTATACTTTTTTTTTTTAGTCACCCTGGTCTGGTACCACGGTTTCACCCCTTCTGAGGGTCCTAGGGGGTTTTGTAGAGTGTAAATAGCTGAAGTTATAGGCAGGATGTGGCCATGCACCTGCAAGCTCAGTTGATGCAAGAAAATAATGAAAACAACCAATTATTTTCACGCTCTCCTTTTTAGAAAAACATTCTGAAAAAAAAAAAGGCAGAGAGAGCACAGTCCATGAGAATCCAGTGTTTCAGTTTATTGCGTCTTGTAGTGTTGGATCAGGGTCATCCGGACACATGTACAGTACGAAATGATGGACTCCAAGAGGAAGATTCACATATTTGTACCAAGTGACCTTATTTGAAGCCAATATTGCTCTGAGGACAGGGTCATCAAAACCGCATTCTAAATTCTATGTTTAACCCTGACCTGACTTTAAATCACAACAGGCCTATTTACACAAAGAATGAATGGCATGAAAAACATGCACAACGCTTTAGTTTACCCATTTTTGTGCTTTGGTCACTTCCTTGATAGGAAGAAAGGAAAGGATTATTGAGAGAAAGAGGACTGTGTAAAGGAAATGTCAATTTTAAACCTACTTGAGCATCACATCTCAATAATTTTCTTAGCATCAAGAAATATTTACATTTTACATATGAATTTGAAATCCATCTTTATAGAGATTGTCATAAATTCAGTGTGAATAGTTGTGGTGCAAACAAAAACATACTTTCATGCTCTTTGTCTCAACAGTCCTTAAATCTAATTATATTTTTTTGTATTTTTTATATGAAAACCCAAACCCCAGCCCTCAGAAAAATACTGACCTCAAAAGCATCAGTCTCACAGGAGCAGATTGTCCTCATGTACGCATTTCTTCGCTCTTTCTTTTTCATTGAAACACATTTCGTTTCCCAATTACTGGGAGAAGCACCAAAGTAAACAGGCTGTTTGACTTTCGTAATGCTGTGCGGCAGAGCTCAGCATGACAAGACCAAACTCACAGCAATGATTTAAAAAAAAATCTCACACAATCCTTCTCATATGTCAGAGAAGACAGAACCAATGTGAGGATGATGGTCCTAATACAATAAAAATAAAAAAAAATTATGAGAACAAAAAACATTCCAAAAACAGGAAGCGGCACAAACAAGGTTGCGATTCCAACAGAAATATTGTAATAGATTAGTACCATCAACTAAAAGCCATGCTGAGTGGGTCGGGTAAGATTTTATGTTGGCTACCTCCCCACTGCTCACCTCCTCTGATCAAAGAGCTTGATTTATTGGCTCCTGTGGCACAACCTATAGAGTGCAACTGTACAGGCTCCAGAAATGGAAGTCCCATTCATTTTCCCCATTGAAAAACAGACAGACCTACTATGAGCTCGGAGGCTGTTAAGCTATGGTGCTTTTGCGGTTTTTCATATCTGAATTCCCACGAAGTGCTACACTACTCACAATCCTAAACAAGATGCTCCAATCAGAGTACCTGAGAACCAACCTTGGAATGAGAACAAATCTTGTTTTGCTAGGTTGCTTCTAAGACTGTCCATTCACATAAAGCACAGATAATGACGAAATCCAAGGAGTTTCCCTATCCACAATGTCAAATTGTATCATCTCTATATATTCCATTATATGCCTACAATTAATTACTTGTTAGTGTATTGTGGCTCTTGTTTGGATTACATCATTCACGACGCTGCATGGAATGAACAATTAATTCTCTCATAAAAGACTACTTCTTTCCCAAATACTTTCTTTGTTCCAATCAAAGGTTGTATGTCGGCTATGATTAATCCTGGAGTTGACTGGTTTGGTTAAAGGCTTAAAACTTTTTACCAAAGATGCCTAAGGAGACTGAATGGAAAATGAATGGGACATAATTCTGACTAAAGAAGTAGATGGTCACTGTTGCACTCTACGGGTTTGTACCTTTAACATGCCCTAAACAATTTGACCAAACATTGTTAATGTTAATGGTTTTAGCATGTGCTTCGGCATTAGTAAAGCAAACTCTGTGAGAGCAGAGATCGAGTATGTGGTTTTGTGGCATGGTCAGTTTTAATTAAGTGGCAGAGGAGTTGATGGATTAATGGCAATTAACACTGTCCGAAAGAAAAGCACTGATTAAAGGAGGCATAAAACCTCCTCCCAAATTAATTTGACGACCAAGAGTGCCACACTCAGGTGCAGGTGAGAGGAGGCGAACGCAGAGGTAACGTACAAATCCCGCTTTTTTTCACGGTTTTTCTTTCTCTTTCGCTTTTGGCCTTTGCCCTTCCGGGGTTTTCTGGAAAGGGAACATGACAAACAAAGAAGAACATCGAAAAACAAAAACTGAATCGGAGTTGTTGCAAAAGATCATCCACACAGTCAGATTGCAATGAACGTAGTGCTAAAATGATCCAGATGGAAACATCAGTAAACATGTCCCACTAAAACACATCTTTCTCTTCTTATTCTTGTATTAGTGCCTGACACAACAACAAACTCCAGGGACATGAGACGTAAATTCGAAATGAAAAGCCAGCCAGGCTCTGGGAAAATTCGCCAATTCTTCAGATTCTCTCTCACGAAGAAGTTTCAATAAATAAACAAGGCTTTAAATCTTCAAAAGCATCACTAATGTTAGCAGGATTCCTGGCTGGTGCAAAACACAGTCAAACTGATTCAAACTGAGCCAAAGCTCAAAGTCTACTGGTGAGTTTTAACTCTCAAAGTCTAATGGAAACCATCAAAAGCTCTCTTTTATTATAATGAGAATACTGATCAATCAGCAAATCAACACAAAGTATTATTGACATACACGTCCATTTATCTTTCAGATAGCTGAGTATCCTGGCATATCACGTCAGACACGTCAGGCTCCAAGAATGTGAACTTTCCCCTATCTTGCAATCAGAGTACAAACTGATGTGCTGCGATCTGTTTAAGGTTATTTGCATTAGTGGTTGACCAATATGGGTTTTTCAATGCTCAATGAAAATAAGTTGAGAGCAGGGTGGCCAATATATGCAGTATTCACTAAAAATATTTGAAAACATTTCATTTAATCAATCACTTCATAAAGTTGAAGCTCTTTAAACAGAACATCAGGACTAAAAAGCTGAATTTGCTCCAACACAGCTAACAAATCAGGCTGGTTAACATCTACGATTACATTCATTCTTTTCATAGATCAGATTCAATCATGTTATGGGGCAGTGTCTGTGGACACGGTGCACTGC
This sequence comes from Zacco platypus, assembly GCA_038088235.1. Taxonomy (NCBI): domain Eukaryota; kingdom Metazoa; phylum Chordata; class Actinopteri; order Cypriniformes; family Xenocyprididae; genus Zacco; species Zacco platypus. The sequence goes on from CM076066.1 coordinate 5,800,765, forward strand.
TGAGGAACAGCCTCTGTGTCAAAGGGCCACTTGTTTACCAGAACCAGAAAGCATTTAAGCGTTTTAAACCCCTAGAGATAACCTCTGACCCATAACACATCAGCCACAAGATCAACACCCTCAACTTCAGTAAACTTTCAAACACTTCGGCCCACATTCTCTGGTGAGAGGGAGTCATCAGAGAGGAGGTTGACTGACCGCTGCGGTATCTCTGAGGAGTGGAAATGGGCTCATAAACAAACGGAGAAAACACTGTCTTATCGGCGGACGTAAAGACACTTCAGAGATGACAAATCCCTCTGTTACCTCAATGAACCTCAGATCATAAAGCAGAGCTTAGCCGACGCTGAGATGAATGTGGGGCGAGGGCATTGAACTAACGGGCAAAACTCGCACACCTGTTCAGGAAGCTCTTTACACACCTGAGGATCTGAATTTACACTTGAGAAAGCAACGTGCAACGACATGAAGACATCAAATAGGAAGTGAGATCAGATAATGTTGAAAGGGTCAGAGAGTATCTCGGTTCATCTGAAGAAGGCTGGATTAACAAAAGCAGTAGTTCTGGTCTTTTATGTTAGGGCTGGGCAATATAACTTTAAAAAAAAAAGTGTTTGTATTTGACTAACTAGGACATTTAGGAAGATTGTATAAGTATTATGATAAAACAGTCATTGTTTAGTAACATTACTATGTATAATTTTGAATGAAACACTAACAAATTGTTGAATCAGAGCTGAACTGATCCACTGATTGTCATGAGACAAGTAGGGATCACATCTTTAGAGACAACATAGTCAAATAAAAACATATTTGTTATATGTTCATTATAATGTTGTCTAACATTATATCACCCAGTCCCAGTTTTTGTGTAGCTTTAGTTTGACAATGGTGCCACTAATGATTTTCAAGATCTAAATCACCTGTTAGCTTGGTTCATGTGTTTAAAAACAACAGTGAAGAGTTCCACTGTTCTCTCACGATCAGATTTTATGGCTTTATGTAACATGAAAAGCAAGCAGATGAAGATGAAAGGATCAGGCAGACAAGGAAAACAGGAAGGAATACACCTAGCTGGAGATAAGAGTGACTGAGATAAAGGCAGAAAGATTAGGAAACAATGCAAGAATGATGGAGGGGAAAATGACAAAATAATGCTAGGGCAGAAGCACACACACACACACACACACACATCATCAACACACTAGAACAATGGCACTCACTTTTCTCTTTTCTCTGGAAGGTCTTTTTTCAGCCTGAAAGAACAACAAAAAAAGCGAGACATTACCTCAGAGGGCATGTTTGTTTGTGAGCACACAACAATTACACACACAATTAAAGATCCGCACAAAAACATAGGTAGCTATGTGTATGTATGTGTGTAGAAAAGAGGATTCTTACCGACACTGGCATTCACCGTGTTCTGCAAAACTCATGAAAAAGTCACCTTGATGACGGAGTGGTTTCACTCTTTTAATCTACAGAAAAAAAGCAATAACACACATTAAAACACCACATCACAGACATACAGGCATTGTTAGTGTTAAGTAAAAGCTACATCCAACACTACCTAAAAATTGGCTACTCTTATTCAGAAGAAACCGTTAGCTTGGCCAAAAAGAGAGAGATAAAGGGTTTGAGTGTGGGAGACAAGGTAGAGGAGTGTAGGGTTTCCAAAAAGTAGACTTAACAAGATTCAGACAGATAGTAGGAAAAAATAAAATGGAGAGAAATAGAGATCAACAGACTGGAAGTTAGGGGTCTCTGACCTCCAAAGTAATGTTGTACGTGACAGTGGGGGTGCATTCCATCATCTCATCATTGCAGCACCCTGCACAGCGAGTGAGAACCACACAGGACGGTATGAAGATATGCTCTGTGTCATCAGGGTATTCCTGTTGAATTTCCACCAGCACCTCCCGAGGACGACAAAGTGACTTGTTATACACCTCCATGAATGGCACCACTGCAAGTTAGAGAAAAGGGAGAAATAAGTTCCTTGGCTTTTTTTACAAAATATGTAGGACCTTTTTGGCCAAGAGTTGCACAATTTTTTCAAGGCCTTTTTCAAGGCCAATACTGTTAGGAAATCTGGGAGCCCTTCTGGGAATTTGTGACTGACAGGGGTGTCTATTTAAACCATGTACATTCCTTGTATTGCACTCAGCCTATCCCACAACATTAAACAAAAAAACAAGTAGCCTGTGTGTGTATTCTATAAAGCTGTTTGAGTCTCTTATTTTATATTAAGAAGGAAAACACCTAAATGAAACTTAATTTAATAATGTGTAGCCTGGTTCTCTGAGCTTAGCAGAGATTGAGCAATGAGAGGTTTGGCAATCCTCACTCCAAATTATCCCTTGGAGATTTGTGTTAAGATGTAATCCAAACCACACTGGATCGTGAGCTTCTAATAAATACAACAATTTATCCTAACCTATACAGTGTCAGTTTGATTACAAGCATTGCATTGCCCTCCTTCGCCCGTCCACCAGAGGGCTCTGTGCTCAGGGACTCTGCATGTGTCCAGGCTCTAGATGAGACCATTGGGTTCAAACTGAAACTCACCATCATTTGTGCTTTTGCCTCCCTCCCTGGGTATGTAGGCACTCTGTGGTACATAAAAAAGAAAATGCATTTGTGTCAGAAATTCATATTTAAAGACTGTGTTCAGTTTTACATATTTGTTCGCAATTGTTAACAAGAGTCCTAACAGGTTTGACTAGTTCTTCACCACAGCATCATTTCTTCAGTTTTCGGATGATGCAACAAATTCCCTCATTTCATTTCAGAAATTTTTTCATATATATATATATAAAAAACGTAGTAAGTTTAGCAATCGCAAATAATGATTCATTTTTTCTGGTGTATATAAACATTGCTTTTTAAAAAATAGCATTGCTCAAGTGCACATATCAACAATTATAACATTAACATGTAATATTTATTTTTAAAAGGGACTTATTAAGACTTGGCTGTGAAAAATCTGACACTTGACTTAAACTTGGCCTTGATAGTCTTTTGTCACGAGTCAAGTCTCAAGTCAAAACTTGACTTGAACTCTGTATTACAGACTTGTGAACATGTCGGATCTCACACTTCAGATTTGGCAGAAGCTCTGTGGAGACACGTGCACTTCTCAGTGAAGCTTTTTCCCCTTCCATCTGAGCCTTTACATTTAACTGACCGGCTTAACTTTTTCTTGGGTTTTATATGGTTTTACATACTTTATTTGTATATTAATGGCTTGGAATCACATGATTCCATTGCCATAAGCACAAACTTCTCATCAAAATGTTTTTATTATTATTGCATTCATCTATCCCCTTGAATATAAAGTTTCGAATTCAATTAAGAATAATTCTGTTTGGAAAAGATTTTCTGAAGGTATGCTCAAATCACAACTTAAATTATTTAGTTCTCTATAGTGTGGTCTCCCCACGCCGGATATGTTGGTGGCCGGTCCGTCAGGAGCGCTAAACTGTAGCTGCGCCTTTAAAGCGTAATAATATCACCAAGGTGGCTATGATAGGGCCTTCACCAAAATCGACAACAAACTTCCAAACAGTTGCATGGACTTTGATTGCGTACATCGCTGGATTCCCCCGACTGTAACCTGTCTGCTGTGTTAAATGGCTCAGTGTGGGATGGTCAGATTCGCCTGTTCAAGTAATTTTGAAGAGCTTGGCAAAACATGGTCAATGACCTCGCAAGGGGAAACACAAGGACGTCCAATATAGTGGCGCAGACACATTACATTCGAAACAACACCATTTAGAATCTTTCTCTCTCTATATATATATATTTGCATAGGGATATAAAACTTACCTTGACAGCTGAAAAATACAGAAGCGTCACAATAAATAACTGGAGCACGCGAACGGCAAAGTTCATGATTGAATTGATAAGGCGAATAACTCTTTTTAAAACCCTATCCGATGATAGGCGGACTTTAGCAAACGCATTGGTAAAGGTCTCAGAAAGCAAGTTAGACATGAGTAGAGGCTTCTTTACACGGGGTCCGACCTATAAGGGCAACACGAATCCCCTTGTTGGTCCCACAACACACATGCAGACACCTGAGAGACCGTGAGATCCACGGAAAATATGTTATAACGTCTCTCAGCTGTTGCCGATTATTTTCAGAATATCCAGAAATATGAGAATCCAGGACGCAGGTCCTCTCACATTGTTGAGAAGTAGATCAATTTTTTCTTCCAAGGCTATTACAATCCACATCACAAAAGTAATCCCATGCTTAGCCTGCCGCCCGTCTCCAAGTGCGTTGGGTTCATTGGGAAAGGGACGTAGAATGGATAAGAAACTCACTCGCTGATACAACTTTCAGTATTGCCAGCACTGTATTATCAGTGGAGCATACAGTGATACCAGTGAGAACACAAAGACGCAGAAGAGAGAATGCGATATCCAAGCGCACTTCTAGTCCCAACGAATGAGCATTGCTTTAATTCCGCTTCCTGTTGGATTTGTCGGCTTGATTCTCAAGTTCTCCCTCTTGCCGTTATGAATGATCAGGGACGCCGTTCCCCGGTTTTAACTAACAGCTTCAGCTGTCGGTCAGTTCTGGCAGCGCAGTGATTGAAACAACGCCATTGGACGAGTCACTGCAAGGGGTGTGGCTATAGTGGTGTCAGCGTGGAAGGATCGGGCGTTCAGTGTCTCACAGTTAAGTTCAATGCGCAGATGTTGATAACTGTAAGAGCTTCTGTAAGATCTCGCGCTCTGCTTAGAGACCTGCCATCAATTATGTTTAGATATTTGGTATAAAAGTGGTATTACGGTTGGTGTTAGTGTTTATATGAGCAAACAGTAATAGCCCTCTTATTGCAAGTTTGTATAGGATCACTTACATTACATGGCTCTCAGAAATACTTGATTTGAATTGGTCAATCGCGGCATAGCCATATACATTGTCCATAGCGACGCAGTATAACTGGGCACTTGTAGCTCAGCGTATGTTCTAATAAAATCGTTTCAATTTAGTTTTATGATTTAATTATCCTTAAAATATATTGTTAAAATATTGTAAGTTTATTTGGTAAATCGGTGCATAAAAAGCTGGACAATGTATAGTGAGCCCAGGTTATAGCAAAATAAACCCATTTATTTTAATACAAGATAATAATCTCCCTACTATACTTTTATAAAAGCTGACTATACATCCTTTACATGGGCTATATATATATATATATATATATATATATATATATATATATATATATGTGTGTGTGTGTAAATATATATATATACACACACTCTATATATATATATATATATATATATATATAAAATATGAGAGGAAAACGTATTTCAGAATTTCTAATATAATATATCTCTTTAGGCCTATTATATTTCAACAATTTAAAAATTTATGTAATTAATTATTCATATATAAGTAATAATACCGGCTGCGTAATGATAGGTCGTACGTGCAGAAGCATAGCGGTATACTGTAGCCTATGTGCGTAATCCCAGTTTGAATATCATCGGCATCACATGACGGGAGCGCTGACGCCTTTTGGGGGCTTCTCGGTCATCCGCAAGGTTGCATGGAAAACGGAAAGAGTGCTAGGTAATGAGGGCGTGATCACATGTGTAAGTGTGTGTGTGTCCATCACCACGTACAGGTGTGTGTGTGTGCGCGCGCGCGCGGAACGCGCTTCTTTAGCTCACGCCGGACATGTGAGCCGCGGTCAGTCCGGCCAGCTGGCTCGAGACTCCACAACACCACCGTTCGGATTTACAAGCCATTACGTTTTCCATACACACAAATTCACACAGAAATATTAAAATAATCAAAAAGATGAGTTAAAAGTAATATCAGTCGTTTTATGTATATATAGTCGGACATATTTTTTTTCCGATATAAACATATTTTGCCTTTCAGAGAAAAGATTTCCCCTTGTGGCAATTTCACACGTAGGCAATTGTGAATAGTCTTGGTAGATTTTCATGTGCTTTAAAACAACATTCCTTCTCTCATCACAATACATAAATTCCTCTTAGATTTCATGACAATCGGTTCATGAGGCTGAAAGCAACTCATAGGCCTATGCTAGAGCTCTTCTTTTTAATAATAATTTCTAATAATAATAATAATAATAACAAAACACCAATATTTTGCGACCCTTTTTAAAGTTCTTGACATTTCATTTGATTTACTCCAAGTTGCACTGGCGCCATCTGCCTGTCACTACACGTATATAGCAGGTGTAAGGGGCTTGCCCGTGTTGCCGTGTCCACTTAACATAAGCAAATTTCGGTTTATTAATATGGGCAGGCATGAGTTTCCATTTTAGAGATTATTTCTAGCATACAGTCGCATACTTTTTATTTATTTTAGTATAAACTTATAAATCAATCAGATTAATGATTCCCCTTGATCCATAAACCATACACATCCAGAAAACATAAATAGCTGGGGTCCCTAAGGTAGGCTTATGTTTGTGAGTTTAAGGGATTTTTAAGGAATTTATTGGCATTTTATCTAGGATGCTTGTTTTTCTTCCCAGATCTGGCAACACTTGGCTCCCATGTTTTTAACCATGCAGTGAAAGCCACTTGGAGTAAGATTACAAAAAGAATATATGATGTTAAAAGTGCTTTATACTGTACATTAGATAAAGACAGCCTGATTGCATATCTTGGTCATAGTGGCATAAATCCTTTACCAAATAGTATGTCTCAGCAACTGCAGAAAGGCACCAACGCTCTCTCTCCCTCTCACACACTCAGACGGACACACACCTCAGGAAGGGCTGTTTAGTCTGAGTGGTAGGGGAAACCTTGAGTGCAAGGTGAAAGAGTGGAAGTCTCAGGGAAAGAAATAAGTGGATATACTCAAATAAGACAAAAAGACAGAAGAGAGCTGGACAGAATGAGTTAAAAAGAGAGAAACTGATGTAGGAGGTAATGAGAAGAGAGGTTTGTTTTTTATTAGTTTGGTTCACACGTCAGATTTTAATTGAAAAATAACAGACTGATATGAGCTCCACTGCTACCTGTTGGAAACACTGCAAACTCAGCAGAAACAAAGAAGGGACAAAACTAATGAAGTTTACACTCCTACTATTCATCCAGAAAGCTTCAGTGCACAAACACAGACCCACAGATGGGAAGTCACCAAAAAGGACTTTCATTATCATTCTATAGACAGTGACCACCTACATTTTCAGTGGCATTGGATTTAAAATAACTTTACCATTCATTTGACACACAGGCATTAGAAAAATATTTAAGTTATTTTGGAAAAGGTGTAATGTTTTAATTTGAATGTAGTTTGTATTGAGGTTTATATATTATTTAAAAACAATTTCTCTTGAGAAATTGAATGGCATTTTGCACTCAGTGTATTAATATGTTCATTCTCTGTCTAGTGTTCACCTCTCTAGCAGCTCTTGATCTGTGCTTCACAAAGAGAATCTATTACACTTCACTCACTCAGGTATGGGGCGAGTCCTGTATGCATACACCACTCCCTACCACACACACACTCGTACAGGTCCGTGTCAGAGGGGAATGAAATGGCTCACAGCCAGGCCCAGATTAGACTCTACCCGAAATGCAAGAAATGGCATTCCAGTAAAAGAACAGCTCAGATGTCTAGAGAGAGAAATGAGGGAAATTTATGCCATATCAGTCAAAAATATTCCATACCCATCAGGGAATTCAGAGGAGGAAATTGGATTCAACTATGTAGGTTGCTGGTAGATTCTGAGAAAAATGCAATGATTAATTCAAGTTTACTTTGAAACTTAGCAAATAATAAACATATTTTCCACATTTTTTCAGGTTAAATAGGTTTAGCTCTGAGCATCAGTTCTTGCACCATAAACATTACTTGTAAGTACATGACTGTCAAAGCACCAAGGGACTAGTTGAAATTATTTTCTGTGGTATATGGAATATGGCACAGTTGCTGTTGACAAAGCTTAACGTTTACTTAACCTAGAATATTATAAAATATTATATTATAAAAAAGAGAAAGAAAGATAGGCATGGATAAAACTTTAGCATGAGCATTCACTATTTATGTATTCTCCAGAAAATTAAAAAAATTCTAGGTGTTAATATTAAACTTGTAACATGGACATGCATAGATTCATAATAATAACCCTTTGTATTTGATGGTTACTTTGTCTCAAATGTCGGATTTTGCTTTAAGGTTATTTTTTTCAGTGAAGAGTCCTATTGCTTTCTCTGGATGTAGGAAAAACCAATGAGAAACCTTGACATGTCATTTCTGTGTTTGTGCCGACCAGTACATCCAGAGAAACCCTTGACAGATTCTTGGACAGGATACAAAGCAGATGAATTCAGTCATTAAACTTAAATGGCCAATAAATCACTGCCATTTTGCTGGCAGAGAGAGTGACCCCCGACCCCTCCAGCTGTGGCAAGTGTGCAGCGGTGTTGTAGCGCACGTCTACCCGACCCGATGCAACCTTTAAAAGTAGAGGCTTACACTGAATGTATGTGAAGTGTTTCCCAAAAACCTGGCTAGTACTCACACTCCCCTCATATTTAAGGGGCCGTTTAGACGACACCGTTTTCTGTGTTGGGGAAGCTACTCTGAAACTGTAGCTTGACAAGCTACTCGTAAGTTAAAGTAATTAAGTTACATTCAAGCTACCCTTCTGAAAAAGTAGTTAGCTACACTACAAGTTACCATCAAAAAGTAGTTAGCTACATTGAAGCTACTTTTTTTTCCCAATGACTTTGTTACAAATATGCTTAACTGCATAATTCAGATTGATTGAGACACTTTTTCCCCCCAGTCATGTCAATGGCAAAAACTGTTCCAATCGTTTGATTTTGTAAACTACCCAATACACCCAATAGACAATACTCAAATTGCCTGTATCTCAAACTGGCTGTCAAAGTTCAAAATTGCTACAAATGTAACATTAGTGCAAGAACAAAATGTATGCTTAAATTAAATACTCAGGATTAGTCAAATGCAGGTTAAACTCAGCACATGCAGTGATGGAGTGCGCAACATTTACTTTGAACAGAACCACTCTGAGATCATGTGCAAGGTTTACATAATCAGACGATCTGTTGTCAGTGGACAGACTGTAAAGCCCAAAGATGTGCGATATAACAATAGATGGCGGTAATGAACAGATTTAGTTTGTAATCTAGTAAGAAGCCGACTTTGCGCAGCTTCACTGCATTACGGGCTCGTGACTCATCAGAACGAAAAACTGAATGTAGCTTTTGGTTGCACTACACTGTTACTTGCTGGAAAAAAGTAGTTAGGTACTGGAAAAACTACACTGTTTTAAAAGTAGCTGAGCTACTGAAAAGCTAATGAAAAATGCAGTTAAGCTAATAGCAACACTACAACACTGACCATTTTAAACTATAAACTTATGTATTTTGGCCATTCATTTACATGATAACAGCGTTTCAGGGGCCTGAAAATGCAGGTTTCAGTTTTTGAAAACGATAGTTATCTCCTTGTAAACAACAAAAACTCGGATCTGTGAAAACGGCGATGCATGTACATGCGTATTACGCGTTTAGTCTATAGGCATGCGCGTTTGGCGTGAGTGCTCTGTAAAAGAAAAGAATGCGTGTGTGTAGGCATGTGTTCTTTCTTTACAAAGTGACATCGCCAACTACTGACCAATCATGTGTAAACACACAACATATATCTTAGCTCTCCAACATATATCTTACATCCTAGCATGTCAAAACCAAGCCATATGGCACTTGAAAGGATCTTTATGGATATAGCTGTTTGGAAAAAACTGGCAGGGGGCGGCAGTCAAGCCTTGATGTAAACCCTTTAGACTTAGATCGTCTTTTACATTACAGATGCCGTTACACAAGGAAGTTTTCAATCTGTAACTTTAACCAGTCTGTTGGATACCTTCAAAGGAGATGAGTACCAATCACTCAAACCTCTGTGCACTATCACTCCATGAGGTGACATTCAGCAGATGTTTTATTCTGGCTAATGAAAAAAAGCTCCCTGTGAGTCTAAAAGTATACATGTGTGTCTTTCACTGTGTGTGGGACAGGATCAGAGCTACGTGTAAACTGGCAGGTCTTCATGAACACTGATATTTTTTATGAGAATTCATGAACGTTTCTGAGAAATTATGCAAGTACGTCAGCGCAGGATTTCCACAGAACTACTCTGGAAGTTCTCCACAAAGCGGGTTTGGTGATTGGGTTTAGACTACATGCTCTTACTGTACAATATAGCACCTGTGCTTTTAACAGAAATGGAAATTCCGTATTTAGGCAGAACGAGAGGGTAAAATATAGTAAACTTTGTAAAGATGCAGTCATTCTTTGTGAATGCACAAGAAATCATACCGAGCCAAAAAAGGGACATTTTCATCAAACAAATCTAGCCTGAACTCAAAACTCATGACACAATTAAATAACACACTTAAATACTCCATTAAAAGTGGATGCCTCCAATTACAGCAGTAGTGCTGTTCAAAATGGGCTAAAATACACTTCTCACCAGTTCACATAACAAAAAATGAAAAAAGAGGAATTTAAAAATAAGTGTAAACCTGTCTAAAACATGACGGTGAAATTCCTCACCTGTTCCTGGATATATATTGCAAGATTTGGATTAAGATATGGATTGAGAGAGAAAAAATTAAAAAATCCTGTGCCAGAATTCTACTTGCCAGAGTACATTCCAATGTGCCTATTGGTGCAGGGCAGATCAAGGTCGTAAGGGTGGAACATGGATAAAACTCAATGACCACATTCAGGCAAATATTTCTGATATTATTAGTTCTGATCAAAACACGCACCCTTTGGTTCAGCTACGGTCCTGTTGTCTTCCTGAAGGTAAAGCTAGTAACCCCTCACTGGTTTGGGTCATAGCTGCCCCACAGTGTTAGGCCTCATCATTGCTGTCCTGGAAAAGGGTTTGTTCCAGGGACAGGATTCAAGGCTGGGCTGAAATGTCAAATGCCTGACTGATCAGCTAACCATGATGCTTCCTAAAATCCTTATTCCTCTTTGCATGACTGAATGAGGGTGTTACGCCTATGACCTTTGACTTCTGACGTGGTGGTCAGGGTACCTTGGAGCAATAGTAGAAGATAAATACTAAAGCAGACATGAGGAAGGAGAGCAGAATTCTTGTCTGTGAATGTCATACACGTTAGGAAAGATATGAGGGTTAGTAAAATTGATGTTTGGGTGAACAATTCCTTTAAAATATGTGAGGTCAGCTTAGGCTCTATAACAAACAAAATATAAGCGTTTTTTTATTTATTTTTATTTTATCATTTTTCATTCTGGCACTATTGGAGAGGCATTGTTTAATACTTAAAAGACTTGGCGAGGGTAAGTTCTTTATGAACCTTGTAAAAAAAAAAAAACATTTATAAAAATGCTACAATGACATGGTAAATCTATAGAAAACATATGATTGCCAAAGCTTTTTAACGGACTTACAAAGTATTTATAAGGCTTTAGCATTAGTTTGAAAGTGGTGTGTGTATCTGTGCGACTACTTGAGAGGTTGAGAATAATGTGTGGATGTTTCTTTTAAGAATCTGTGTTTGTCTGTGACGAGGGTTGATTATTTGAGTGGTTTTGTGGAATTTCTTAGCCTAAAGCCGATAAGATCAACAAGACATGGATGGTTTGATGGGGAAGGTAGGACTTTGAAGTGCTTTCATGTGTGAAGTTTTTTGATTTTATAGCCATATATTTGTTGTGTTTTATTGTGAGGGTGTGGGAGAGAAAGATCACGGCCCTACCTCACACTGTGTATCACATTTCAGGTCCAATTTCCCGTGTGTGTGTGTACAGTGTGGCGCTTCTGTCTCTGCAGCACCAGAGCAGCAGTGAAAGTGAAGACCCCCTGGGGCAAATCCTCCACTATAATGACAGATCTCTTTATGAGGTAAAACTTCGTGCTTGGTGGCCCGTCATCACGATGATGGGCTTCTCTTTTTTTTCTCCCTCTCATCTGAGAGCCCACAGCCAGAACTCACAAGTCTTGAGCAGACTCAAAACAGCCAAATTCACTTTTACTCAAAGTAGAGGCAAGGGAATCAGTCTTCAGTGGAGGACAGCATAGATGTTTAATGACTCAAGACTTGAGGAAACACATAAAAAGCTGTGAAGTATAACTTCTCAGACAAACACTTTAAAACAAACAGTTTTATAGAAACAAGGTCACAGACAAAGACAAGTATAGGATGAAGAGGCTATTTAATACTGACGTTCTTTGATGGTCTGGCCTCTCGCTAGAAAAATATTTTTGAAGCAGAATCACCATGAATGCAGAAATCAAGCATAGAATCAGGGTTAAACCAGCACTGTGTGTATTAGTGTATGCTGGGACAGAAGCCAAAAAAAGCACTGTTACGTTCTCAGTTGCCTTCTTAACAATTACAGGAATAGTACAAGAAACATGGCTGTTATGATATCCAGAAACATTTTGGCTTCAGTATTGAATGAAAGACTATGATGAGTTGGTAAATGATGGAAGAGGTGGATGTATGAAAGTTTGCAGAAAGTAAAATTACCATCCCCCTCTTGCAGGCTATGTATTAGAATAGCTCCTTTCCCTTTGGGATCTGTAGTTTTAGCAGTCACATTTGTTAGTTTTACTGAAACAGATCTGTCTTAACTCAGACTCTGTGCTTAGTCTGTATTTCACTGCTTGAATTGCCAATTCTTGTCATCTCTCAAGCCAAGTTGTTCTCTACCTTATCCCATTCTCTTTTGTCTCTATTTCTCCATCAGGCTCAACCCATTGTATAACATCCTAGTGTGTTTTAGTGACCATGATCTGTACCCATCCCCTCTGATACCCTTGGAGAGATGTCAACAAACATCTCACTTACCTCATTATCTGCTACCAAAATAAAAGAGTGGGAAGTAGTACACATTGCACCTTTTAAAGGCCATTTAGGTATAAAACAAGTTTGAGAATTTTGGACTGAACAATTGCTTTAAAGAAAGAGAGGTTATGTACAGTCATAGGCCCATCTTTGTCATACTGATTCATTTTTTGCAGAAGCATATTATGACAATTGGATCTGAGTGGACAAATGACCATTCAAGGAAACCACATTACAGTGCTGGATACATTCAGGATGTGGAAGTGGTGTGGGAGAAGTTTATGTGGTAAGTATGACTATTGCTCAACTCTAGCTCAACTGCTAAAGGCCTTGAATAATCTACAAGAAAAAACTACAATACAAACTGCTTGCACAGTTAAAGTTCAACGGAGCTCTACAACATGAGGTTATCAGAGTTTCTATTCTTGCTGTATTTTGAGTGAAGGTGAAATCAAGACCCTAATTCATTATGAATCTCTAATCTGTTGTAAATAGATTGTCAGTTGATTTTCTCTGTGATAGTAACTGACCAACAGAAGGAGCCAAAGAGATTATTCAGTGGGAAACCACCTGGGTTGGCAGAAACAGCGAAGAGCTCATCCTGTTTTTGACACTGAAATCAGAGAATCCTCTGGAGCCACTGATAAAGAATCAGATTTCTCCGACCTACATCTGATCTACAAGCTAAAAGCTCAAATTTATCACAAGAATGAATTCTGAACTGATGGGAAAAATAACTACAAAGGTTATGCCTCCACAAAGAGACAATCAACAATTGCAAACACACACATGCAGTCTGTGATAGATGTCTCTTTACCCGCTTTTAATGTTTGTCCTGTGGGGCGTTCTGGTGTGTGTGTGTGTGTGTGTGTGTGTGTTTGTGTGGGAGGACAAATGAGAATGAGGTGAAAGCTGTCATTGAGAACTTGTAATCAAAGAGAGAGTGCTGGGGAGAGTCCAGGATTGGGAGTCAGATATACCACAGTTCTGCCTGAACGCCACATCAATGCACTCATTTAAGTCACTATTTTACCCTCTTCTCCTTAAAGTCTCCCTCTTTCTGATCTAATGCTTCTTTGCCTCCAGCCTTGTCTCATCATTGCTCTGTTCCCAGTCTGTCAGTCTTGTTCTTTTCACCTCTTTCTATTAGACAAATAAAAGAATGTCTTCTTAAAATAATTAAAGAAATGAATAAAAGAAACAAAAAAACAGACCATACAGTTGACATACAGTGTCCAACAGGAGTACATTCATTAGATATTCAATAAATGCCTATACATAGGACAGAAGAATCTGGCTGTAAATGTACATATTTAAATAGTCGATTTTGATCACAGACTATGGTGTCTTGGCAAATATAACATGGTTGAGAGTTCTTTGTAAATGATGGGAGTCCACTGGACAATATTCTAAGAATCGGTAGAATTTAAATCTCATTGCTGTGATGTATCGTGATATCAGGATTTGTCTGTTTCAGGCAGTTCAGAATTTTCTATATTTCTATATTCAGGACAATACAGAGATCACTGTTAGGTGGTTAGCCAGTGAGGTGAGCCGCGAACCACAAACACGCGACCACACACACTCAAACACACAAAAACAGACCTCCATCAACAACCTTCTAGGTATGTTTGAAATAACAGAGCGACGTGGGAAAAACCTCAAGCTTCCTTTTTAGGTCGATCATTTATGCCACGAGCATTATCATGAAATTGGTATAGAAAAATTGCAATTCTACTACATTCTAATAGTCAAATCAACCTATGACAATTGGTTTTAAATGGCACATACATAAAAACAGTACTATGTCAGAAAATTCTGAATGTGATCACTGTGACTAAAGCCCTCTCTACGCCTGATATTAAGATGCGTTTTGCTTGATTGGATCACGAGTAGACGAGGGAGACACATATCCGTTTACAGCTCGAGTTTTACTTGTCTCTTTTTCCCACTTCTGACGACTTCTGTCCTGATTTCTTTGAGGGAATGGTCTGAGTGAGTAAATGTATGTGCTTTTTCAGATCTTTCGATCTAATGGATGCAACAAGCTTGTGCAACCCACATATAAACAGGAAAGGAAATGACCGAAAAACATACGAATAGCAGTAGCTTTCGATTCTGCTCTGACAACTGCAAAACCATGGCGAACGCTCTGAGTGCATGTTGGAAATCAGGAATGGTGAGAGAACATTGAGTTTGGTTTGAAGACAAAAAAAGTACCAAAAACAAAGTTTAAATCCCGCGTTAGATCAGCAAGTCAGTAGACCGTCTCTTGTGGTAGTTCAAACACATTCAACCATATGATTGTTTACACTACGAAAGCAATTCGGTCAAATGCGCTCAACATGTTCAAGCTCAAAATGTTTTAGACCGCATTTACACTTGTACTTAGCATTGTCTACTGATCAGATTGACGAAAACACTCCTTAATAGAAGGTGTAAACAGGGCCAGTGAAACACAATGTCTAGACAAATTGTGATGCTTTTTAGTGCAAAAAAAGTGTACAAACTTGTGTAGATGGTATGTGTGTGTGCGCTTTAGAACATAATCTACAGAGAGATCAAGAAGATATTTAACCAATGGACACACAGCTCAGTGTATGTACATATTTGTTTAGAGAGTGTCTACACATGGTTTACGAGAAAACAACATCCTCCTGCAACCTGAAGTGGTTCTGACCACACAGACACCCTACTCAAGCTACGTCAGTCCTGCTTACACGGCACAGAGAAGTACTGACACAAATGTCACATCTACTATGCAAGTGAAATTCATAACTCAATAAGAAATGCAGAAACCACCTCAACCATGTTGATGCTTTAAAGCAAAAATGTGTTGTATTACATGGCTAGACAAAATTGATTGAAAAAAGGTTATATGAAATATGATTTAATATTTTTGATAATACAAATATTATAATTATTAAATATCATATTAAATCCATTATGGGAAGGCAGAAGTCTGCTTTATAGACTCTCTGATATTACTGATCTCTGATATTTCAAAGTATTATTTACTTACATCATTAAGATCATTAGATGAAAGATGAACAATATAAACCTATGTAAACAAAAAACATTAAATATTTTAATGTTTTCATTATTATCAGTTAAGCAATTATGTAATCAAACTTTACATGTGAATGCCCATGTGAGCAAGTTACTAAATGTTTTATTAACAATGTTTGGGAGGAACACATTCAAATGATCTAACTAATCATCTCTTCACTCCAACCAGCAGTCATTAATCAGCAATCATCATGTCTGCCCAATCAGCATGAGCGGAGACCTATATATATATATTGAAGCAGTCGACTCACCTACACTTTTGGAAAGTTTCAGCATCCCTCCACCACCCCGTCTCCTCACACTTGTACTCTGTACTCGGGGCAAATACCGTGCTCGGAGCCCTCTCCACGGACAGCACGCCAAATATGCATACTAATTACTCTCTGATTATTTGTAAGTGTGAACTCGTGAATGAAGACAGTTTCAGACAGGAAACCCCTTGGCTAAAATGGGTCTCAGTGATACACAGTTGGATACAGCAGTCGTGTAAGAAATCCTACTAGAAAAACCAACAGTACAGCGACTTGACGACCTCAATTGATTTAATCACTGTCAGTGTGACTGTTCTTTTATGGGATGTGTGTGCTGTGCATGCTGTTATGTGTGTGTCTTGAATAATGAATGTCTTAACAGGTGTCATAATTTAACTCCCTCTTGCACTCCGCATGTTGTTTTTCTCCTAGAAACAACTTCACAACTCATATATTAAAGTCTTGAATGGGAACATGTGGTTTCTTTACACATTAACCCTCTGAGGTCGGCCGTCACGCCGGCGTGATTTACTCACTTTTTTCTTGTCAGTGTGAAAGAGACTCAAAATGCTCCGTCAATTTTGAACATACAATCAAGAGATATATACCATTGCAATCTGTGAAATGTCTACTTTTACTTGTGCACACTCATAGTAAAAACAAAATGTTGTGCTTTTTGCAAAATAAGCAAAACTAACATGATGCGTGAGCTGCGATCTCTCTCCGAATGAAATCCATTCTGATAGTCATAAGAAAATGAACGGTAACTTCGTGAATACTATTCACACAAATATGAAACGCATGTCTAAATAAACGTTGAAATGTCAGGTTTTAAATCATGTAAGTCAAATCTAAAACAAATATTCTCTGTTTATGTAATCTGTTTGAAAACGGAGAGAAATCAGTCGTTCGCGAGCCAGCTCATTATCTGTAATGTGACCACGCCCACGGAGAGCGCGCGCTATTCAAACACAAATTCTGAGGCGATTACTGTAACAGAGAGTTAACGCCCACATATGCATCTCACACGCCCCCCGGTCAATGCCATAAAAAACATGAAGTTTCTTCATAAGATTCACTGAACGTTCATCGCGTTTTGAGGATGGCACGCTACTCTGGTAATGAAGCCCTTCAGATGATTCTGGACAGCGAGGAAGAATTCACCTTTTCCTCAGAGGACGATTGCAACTCAGATGACGAACGGGTGCATTTCGAACAGTTGTTTAGTGTTATATAATTCTTTTTCTGATAATATAGAAAGTCCTAGTCCTAGTTTGGACTTTTGTGATATTTTTCGCTCAGTTTTGGTGATCTATGATGTGATTCAGAGCGAATATATTTTATATTCTTGTATATTCTTATATATTCGTTTATATATTTTTATATATCATGCAATAATACGGCCTTAATTGATAATAAATCCCAGACATTTTCCTTGCATGATGCTCCCTTTTATTCTGCATGGATGTGTTAAATTGATAAAACAACAATAGTAAAGACTTGTTAGGAAAGATTTTTATTCTGAATAAATGCTGTTCTTTTTAACTTATTATTGATCAATAAATCTTGCAAAAAGTCTTGTTTCCAACATTGGAACATTCAAATCTTGTTTCCAACATTGATAATAAAGCAGCACATTAGAACGATTTCTGAAGGATCATGTGACACATAAAGTAAATACAATAAAACAGATTAAATTCTGTGAATCTCCTTACATTCTTAGTTCAAGATGCTTCACAGCTTTGGCCTTTGGATGGGCCGTTAGCCACTGGGGGAGTGTCTTTTGTCTCCCCTGGTGTGAATTGCTAATGTATTCATGGCCATCACCACTCCCACGCATACAGCAGTGGTGACACAAAAACTGATTTGCAAAATTTAAATCATTATATTGTTGTTTGTGTTGAAGCATTCAGAATGATTTCCACATCATTGTGTAGTAAAAATTCTAGCCTACAAGCTTGATAACTCAAAAGTCTTGTGAACAACTATTCAGTATGTGTTTTATGGCCTTATTGCAAGGGCATTTTTTTTGCCAAAACTTACTAACCACGCATAATCTTTATTTTTAAAATAATGCAAACATGTACATCTATTTTGCTCACATATTATTGTAGCAGAGTTTGTGCTGAATACAGCAAAATTACATGTTGGCCAATAGTATGTTATTAGTAGCTGAAATAAGCACAAATGTCAGAGCATGTAAAACTACTCCAGGACCCCAAATCAGCCTCAGACCCCAGAGGGTTAAAGTACTTCTCACTTCAAAGCATCTCTGCTGTTGATTTAGAAGCCAGAGAGTTCACAGAAATGCGTTTAGATTATAATGTGAGCTGATACTGAACCTAATCCTGCGGTTCAGACACGATGGATCTTTCTTGCACAGTGGACAACTTCAGTCGAAATCTGCAATATGATATTGTGATGCACTGTGATTTTGACAGATCTATCCCAATGTGGATGGTATTCTGAAGCTGTTGGCAATCAAGCCCTGTCAACACATAAGCATACACTCACACATACCTGTGTATATCTGCACCACTGTAGGTGACTTTGTCTTTAGGATTTGTGGGATCAAGACCCCTCCTCCCCATTTTCTTGCACTATGTGAACAAATGGAAGACACAAGAGCTCTTATGAATGGGCACATTCTTGCTCCTAGAGGCACTTCACAAGTTATGAATGGTACAGAGCAGACAGGTGACGGTTAATAGGCAGAGTGCCAGATTTCGGAAAAGGTCTGGAAAGAGACAGTGTGTGGGGGATGAGATGAACTCAGTCACTACTGAACTTGACTTTCTCACACTCTCACCCAAACACAGCTGACTGCACTAATCCAGAGAAGAATATAACAAGAGTTCAAAGAGTTTAGATAAGATGAAGAGAAAGAGACAAGCAGACAGACAAGAGAAAGAGCATCAAGGTCAAAGACTCCCTAAAAAAAAAAAACAGAATTAACAAAAAGCAGGAATAAAAATTGAGATGAGGTGAAAGGGTGCAATTATATAACATTTAATACCTAGCTAATTTACCATTTATCTAGTAAGGTTTTGGTGATAAATCTTTTTATCTGTCCTGTTTAATATTAAATTGAAATTTTCAAAGAAATGATCATAAAAATAGTAAACGTTCCCTACACAAACAGTGTGAAATAAACCATAAACCATGCCATCCATGCCATAATCGCAATTTAGGATGTAATTGATATAACAACAATGGCAAACTGCCTGAAAACAATCACAACAGTTCAGTATTGACCCTAGTCTCATACTCAGACTACAGGTCATGTGTGCTGAATCAGTGTTTCAGCCTGAAACTACAGCACTTGTAGGCCTACAGAACCTTATCAGCACCTGCTGTCTGGTTGCCCAGGGCGACAGGTGGGCCCTGGTTCTGGGTCAGAAGCACATTAGCGAATGAATGCTGTTGTAAGCATTGCAGACACTCTCTGCAGCCCTGATTTGTGTGTTTGCATTAAGGTTAGCAACATCAAAGCACATTTGTGCAAATGCAGTAAAACTGCAAGGGTGGTAATGGCAGTGGGGGTGTTTATTTCACTTTATTATAATACGTTACACGTGTATAACAACCTATTTGTTTTCATTGTAAATTATAAATAAGCCCATAAAAAGTCAACATGAAAACATTCTTAATACAAATTTTTCCTTTGTAATCTTTCATCATAACCTGATAACTTGTGCTACCTCTAGAACAATTTTCCTCCAAGAGAAACTTGAAGCAGCCTCATCAAACTTCTCAGTAAACTGAAACTTAGAGTGTATGTGAGAGCGCTCTGAGAAAGACGTGATCGCAGATAAGGATCAACAGCACTGGAATCTAATGCAAAATTAACTATGATAAAACCATGAGTAAGACTGTGACTGATCACAATCCCTCTCTCTCCATCACACAATGTTTGTGTTGTTAAGGATTGGTGTAAATGGAGCTGTGTGTGAGTATTGACGGGTGAGTGGTAGTGACCCCTGTCTAAATCACTAGGTTAAGCAGGCGGAGGGGAAATGGGCCCTTCCAGTCATTTAATGTAATTATAGCCATAGAACCACACATACATGCACACACACACACTACAACCACAGTCACATCATATACACACAGCATGGTTTTTCCCACTCTATCTTGGTATATCTAATACCTCATTGGCTCGCTTTTATCACGGCGTGTCATACTTTGTCATACTGTGTTTGTGCTAGTCTAAACCGGTCATGTTTCCTGCATGTCCTTATTTTCCCTTGAGGTTTGATTAAGTATTTCTTACTATCTACTGTATCTACTAAACTAGCACAAAGCCAATCTTGTGTGAGCTGAACTTTAGTATGATACGCAGCTATATGTGCTGATAAAATAAACAGATTGACTTGCCTGTGTGATAATTGGTCTCCTGCTATAATACACAAACACGCCTGGGAATATACTGTGGATCTGTGATAAAACGGCTTAAGCTGCGGTCACACTAGACAAAAAAGCACATGAAATTTCTGTGGACACTGTAGCGGTCGTGATATGACGTCACATTCTGCGAAGTCTTTTTTATATATATTATATAACACAAACAGTAACACATTAAAAATGTAAAAATACACGAACTACTTGACTTTACTGCAAAAATATGCATTTGTTTAATTCGGCCAAGTGGTCACACCATGATGTATCAATCTTCTACTGGTCACACGTCTTTATGTGATGTGAATTCAAAGGTCAGAGTACACCAAACTTGAAATCCAGCAAAATACAAAATTTTCCACATGAGCTTGCATTTGTGGTCTGATGCATTTGCATGTGTATGAATGGAAGTCAATGGAATTTAAAAGAAAATGTAAAGTGACTGCCTCTTTATGGTCTAAGTTAATGTAAAACACAAATAAAGTGGGAATAGGATACATGCCAGACCCTGCATGTTTGGAAACAGGAAATTGCACCCATCACCTCCTTTCTTTTCTGGCACACTCTCTTTGTAAGTCAATTATCTACAAACACGCATTTACACACATACACAAAAGAAAAACACAAGCAGAGACTGTATGGAAGCATAAAAAGCTGCTGATGTCTTTGTAACCACATTTAGTGATTTAGAGGCAATCTTCAACCTATCCCTCTCTGTCTCTTTTCTGTTTGTCTCCCTCTTTCTCCCTCTCCTTGTTTGTCTTTTCCTCCCCAGCATTTGACCTTCGCCATCCTCTCCATCCGTTCCGGCCTTGACCTTTTCTCCCCACAAAGCTCTACTGCTCTCCCGCAGCCCCCCTCCACGGCGTCAGACTCCACTGACCTGCAGTTAATGTACAGCACTTAAAAAGTTCATTATCTTTAGACACCCTCATCACTCTTATTTCCCTCTCTTGTTCTATTTTGTTTGAGGTCATTACCATCTCTATGGAAACACTATGGTGAATCTGAAAATGTCATACAATTTTTTTTTTTTTTTTTTGCATTACAACATTTAAGCACATTTACTTCACAAGTTTTTTGTAAACCCTATTATTGTCAGTTGTAATTCTCATTACTGTACTAATTATTTCTTTATTAAAGTATATTTTTACAGGAAGTACAACAAATATTACCATGATGCACAATATACTATTTAAAAAAACAAATCACATTAACGTAAACTTTTTATTTTAATCTTTTTTATATATTATCTGTGTCAGGGTGTCAAAATCATAAATGCTTAAAAGATAGTCAATGATTTTTGATGTGAGAGTGTGAGGAGAGATATAAAAGTGATTGTTTCTTTTTCTTTTCGCTTGAGAACAGAAATCTACTGTCAGCAGCAACCTCTAAACCTTCCCAGCCAAGAAATTTGTTTTCCTGTCCATTCCTCCCTTTCTTTTTCCTTTTTGTCATTCTTTTTTTGTCTTCTTGTTCTTCGTTTTTCCTTGGTTTCTCAAATATAGCTCAGACTGGTTTCTTTGGCCATAGTGCTGGAGTTTTGCTTGCTTGCGCAAGTTTTAAATATAAAGAGTCAAACAGTCAAGCAATGACAAAGGTAAAAACAAACAAGTGTAGGCAGAAAACATACTGGACAAGACCGGTCATTGCAAACTGTATTTTCAGGGCTCAAAATTAAATTATACCAGCTGATAAGAGAGAAAATGTTTAGTGGTGCACAGGGTTCAGCTCCTATTCTCATCTTAGTTTGTGTTCCTGAGCAGACAGCAAAAATGTCAGGGGTTTATTCACTAGACTACACTATAATTACCACTAACACTCATTAATCAATCACTGAAACACTGAAGCACTGAAGGGAAAAAAGCTAAAAGCAATAGAGCTAAAATTATAAGTCATGCACTGGGCACTATGGAAGCCAACAGTGGCCATTTGTGACCAGTTCTGGAAGTATATTTCTCATCCCTTTCATTCAACAACAATGCGTTTAAAAACCAGACAAGATACTGACTCACAAGCTCAAAAATCACAATTACTATGTGACATGCCTTTGGTCAGAATAAGGTTGATGACTGCTTTACAAAAAAATAATGTTCTACATGGGCAGCAACTCCACACACCACATAAATAGCGCAAACTCAGTTGATTCCAATTGAATTTGACATAAGCATGTCGCAAATCTAACAATCAGCATGGTGGAGCACCTTACTGGAACTGGCCCAAAGCTCTAATAAACATAAAAAATACATTCCACACACAAATCCTGGGGCAAAACATTGTATTTTTTTCAGTATTGAACAAATTACTCAGTATACAGTACAAATATTTATTTTTTCTGTGCTTAGAGCGATTTAGATAAAAGAGTTGTGGAGTAATCATAGGTGAATCAGTCCATTTGGGCCTGGAACCAATGTCGGCATATTTTTTCCTGAACTTTTGATACTTTGGTGGTATTTGAGATAAGAGTGCACTGCAATGGCACATTTAACAGCAATTGGCTCAATTACAAAAACAAATTGACAAATTGATATGTATACCATATACATATAGATGCACAAACACTAACTCTTCTCCACCTAATTTACCATCCCATGCATTGCTGGGGTGATAAAGTCAGATAGAGGTGACCACCCTTCTCAGCAACACATCCGTCACAAACCAAACATTCATTTCCTCCATAGCAGGGGGTTTACAGGACACTTTCTCTCTGATCTTCTGACCTTTCTTATTTCATGTCTTCTCTCTCCACTTTCACATCTCCATTTCTTTCTAGGACATTCACTAGCTCCTAAGTGTCAAGAAATATATTCACTCAGCATGCATATTAAGAGATTTGCACCCTGGCAACCATGAGGAGCTGTAAATACTGAGGGGGTTCATGACCTCTCTTTTCTTTCTTCTCTTTCCAAACATTTACTTTTCCAGTCATTATGTTTGGGAAGACTCTTTTGTATTTGTGTTGGTCTTTGTTTCTCCTTTCGGCTTACTTTTGGTTGTCTAATCGTAAGTCCAACCCATGTACAACCCATCCCATTCAAACTCTGTCTCTTTCTGTTTCTTGCTCTCTGGATTGTTTTTTTAGATGAGACTTGGTCAGACTTTTGATGGGAGTTGGTGTTTATAGAGGTACAGTCATAACACTCAAATAAAGCCACACATACGAGCCTCGCATGTTTCTGCTACTGCTTCATAAGACGCAGTAGTACAGCATGGCAGCAACACATTGTCATGCTGTAAATAACATCTGTATTGCAAACCCCTCCAGGTTGCGGTTGTTGTTGTTATTTTTGGCATATGCCAATGCAATGTCCTTGCCATAGAAACCTATACAGATATTCCGGAAAACAAAAGAGCAGCATGAAAACACAAATCGGATCTGAACAATAATATTAGATCAGATTCCAATCAGATAAACAAATCAGATTTGGACTGACAGTCTGAACATAGCCCAAAATAATTTAAAAAAAAAAATACATATACATATATAAATTTCAGTCTCACTAATCAACTTTTCAACTAATTAAATTTCACAGAAAATGTACACATTCCATTTCTTAAGCTAAAAAACACATGACAAATGGCTATGAAAGTCAATAAATCTATACTATAATCATACTTACAGTGATCAAGGCAATTTACTCAACTCAAATTAAAGTTGACTAATTAGATGACTATCTAATTAAGAACAGACTAGGTTGTATCAGATCTCTGAGATCACTGGAAAAGAGCCAAATTAGGTTAAATTGTGACCATAATGAGTTTAAAATAATTACTTTAATCTGGTGTTCTGTGTGTGACTGATGGATTTATGCTGTTAAATGGAAAGGTCTCTCTCTGCTCAGTTCCTTCAACCATAACTGTGAAATTATAGGTGCTATTACTATTACTAAGAGAGTCAGTTGAAAGTTGGAAAACAAACAGAGTATCCAAACAACCCTGCACAAGTCTACCAGATGTTATGCAAAGATGCTCTAAATCAGAAATCTGACATAGAGACTCCCTCCACCGGCAATGATGATGCAGATACCACACTTACAACATCAGCTCTTCTCCTAAATGACAAAACAGTGATGTCATGTTCACAAAGTACGTGCAGCAAATCAGTCAAGCAAGTATGTGTCATTTCTCATATATATATGAAAGTTAGTGGTTTCTGGAATGAGGAGTTTTATCTCAGATTCTTAAATCCAGAATCTATTATCCAACCACAAGAGTTCAGACTAAAATAAAGTCTGCAGCTGTAGAATTTAGAAATGTACATCTTATTATAGAACATAAAAATCATTCTGAAACTTTTCAAAACATTTTTCTTAACTTTTCAAAGGCAGACAGTAATGTGAATGATAGAAAGCCCAGTCAAGCAGGGAGTGTGTGTATGTGCCCGTGTAGTGATTCAGAAAGTGATGATACATGCTGTGAGCCAACAAACACACACAGTAGAATCATGTGCAGTTGCCAGGGATAATATACAAGTCTGATATGAAAAAAAAACTCCAAATAGAGGGAGCGAGAAAGGCAGTTCAGTAGTAAGGAGAGAAAGAAGGATGGGAGAAGGAAGAGAAGTAAGGTGGTTGTGCTGGGTTAATTACTATGCTGAAAGATAAATTACCCAGTAAGCTGCTCCCAGCTGTACTCCTTAACCTCTACAAGGCGTGTATTTGGGTGTTCTCTTTTCAAGCAAGAGTGTGTACAACAAATCATTCAATGCCCTGGTCAGATCTCTTTTTGCGTTCAGTAAGACAACCAATGTTAAGCTTGTGTAGAAGCAAAAAAAAAAGTTAATTACATGTTATTGCAGGATTACTTAATTTGCAAACATTTGTCACTAATGATTAATATTACGCAACTGAAAGTGCCCAATATTAGGACATATCAGGTGAGTAGTATTTTCTTCTCTTAGGGTGCGTTCACACTTGTCATGTTTGGTTCGATTAAAACTGGTGCGATTGCTCAGTTAGTGCGGTTCGTTTGAACATATGTGAATGCTGCTATCTGAACCCTGGTGCGGACCAAACAAGCGGACCGAGGAGGCCAAAAAGATGGGTCTCGGTCCGCTTCCAAACGAACTCTGGCGCGATTCGATTGATATATGAACGCAACACGGACCAAAGACATGTAAACGAACCAAAAACAGGACGTGATGTCACAAGATGCGATGCTACAAGTCAGCTGATTTGACGACGCAGAAAGATCGGTGTATCCAAAATGAGTAGAGGACAAACGTGGAGCAACGAGGAGGCAAAGTGCCTCATCAATGTTTGTTTCTGCATACAACGGAGGAAATCCTGGTGCTGTTTTGAATATTTTGAACATTTTATGAGCTCTTCGTGAGTTCTCAGCTGGTAAAAATAAAGTATATGTACACGCATAAAATGATGGCGTTTAATCCAGAACACAGCATTGTTTTGAATGTTTGGTAAGCAAGCTCCGTCGCCGACCAATCAGCTTGTGACCGTATCCCTATGCCTTTGGTGCGTTAACTTAAGGTTCGCTGTTAAAAATGCCAGTGTGAACGCTAAGCGGACCAGGACTATATGTTTTGTTTTTGTTTTTTTGGTCCGGACCAAATGAACCAAACCAACCGGACTACAAGTGTGAACGCACCCTTGAACACTTGTAATGCAGACCAGAGTCCATGTGAAGTCTGGTTTGTTTTATTCTGTAAACACCAGCAGATGCCACCTGAGTTCACAGCGCAGACAGACAAAAGTGGAGATCTCTGCTTGTTCTGTACAAGACAAAAACTTAAGTAAAATAGTAACAGCTGACTTTTTAGCCAACTAGTGATAAACATTTGGTACTCCGATTGATGGTGTAATCATACTGCAGTTAAAAATAAACAAAAAAGAACAATAATGCTGTGAGAAATAAGACCTGCGTGGGCAGCAGAAGGTGGGTGGAATCGAACTTGCGTTTGGACCAAGAAATTGAAAACTCACATCATTTTGAACATATTAGTTAAAAATATGTTTTATTTCTTTTGCAGTAAAATCTTTGAGGCCGGGACCCTTTTAAAGTACTGTGCCTGTGCAGAAGTCTGCCTACATATCAGTCCGATGTTGTCTGGTTTAGGTGCAACATACAAATAGATGAAACCAAATGGCAGTCAGCACAGGGCAGGATGAGTTTCTAATAATGCAAACGTTTACATCAATGACATCTATCTGTCTGTTCTTTGTACTCAAGGCCATCCGGTCTCTCTTTTCTATCACATGTGAGGTTATTGTGACAAAAAAAAGATGTGGCAAATGAGTAAAAGGACAGAGGACACATCAAGGAAAGCGGAAAAAGAGTGTAAAAGCAGTTGTCTGGCTTAAAAGCTTTCATCTCTCTGAATGTGGATCAAAGCTGACTGCTGCTTTAGGATTCCACTCTTTAGGCGGATTAGCGACCGGCAATTTGTGTCTCTCTGACTATGGACAGGATAGTGAGCATGGTGGTCTGGACACTACGTTACACTGCACCTTAAACCACCATTATATGTGTGTGCGCATAAGAAGATTCTACACTGAATTCTACGCTTGTCAGATGAATGAGTAAAAGCATTGGAGATGAAAAGCACAGAGGCCTTTGCTCAGCTTTTGTGTGCGAGTTCGGATGACTACACGTGCAAAGCTTGTCTGGTCTAGCAACCGAATTGTGCGCAAATGAGGATGGCTGTTTAAATTTCAGTGTGTTTATGTTTTCAAGTTTGTTTAAACCTCTCCAAGCTCAATATTTGCGTGTGGATGTGTGTTTTCGGCTGAGAGGTTTGGCACAAACTCCCTGTCTGCTGTCTGGAGGTGTATGGATATGTGTGTGTATTGATGCTATTTCTGCAGTCTGACTAACATCAGTGGGTTCTGGCACTACCACACTATTCTTTCCTGGTGTCCCATCACAAACAGAACTGTCACTTTTGTGTATGCAAATGAAAAAAAAAAGCAAGACAGAAAGATGAGTTTCTGGGTTTCATAATGTTGGACAAGCAGTATTACCTAAATATGTTTGTGTGTGTGTGTGTGTGTGTGTGTGTGTGTGTTTGTGTTGGGCCAGGTGGCTCTAGAGGGAGACAGCTGTTTCTATTTCAGACCTCAACTCTAAGGCCAATTATGGAAATAAGAGGACGAAAGAGAGCAAAAGACAAAGACAGAGTGAAAGACAGAAAGAAAAAAAAAATAGCAGTCACAAACAAAGCTGTCTCAAACATATGCACAAACATTCACAATAACACAATCAAACTCATCAAGATGGACGCATCCTCAGCTGTATCGTCTGGGCGTTGAAAATTTGCCCAGGAACTATCGCATAATCAGAGCAACATGCTCTAAATTTACTTCATAATTTACAAGTTTAACTTTTCTATTTATTTACTGACCAATACAACAACAAAAAAAATCCACTTTCCCCCTATAGTAGTTATATGCCTACATACATGACAAATCTATGCTCAAAGCGAATGGCATAGTGCTATGCATCAAAACTAGATCACTCCCATTTTGATCTGATCTGCCCAATCATAAAAAATAAAAAAAATCCCAAACACATGGAATTAAATGTTAAACACACTATTCTGACATGAAAACCAGCACCATTTAAATGTAAAATGTGCAGTCTTTGCATGCAAATGTAACACTTGTTCACCTATTGGACTCTAAAAAAAATCTCAGTGAATGCGTTAATCTTCATAAAATGTCCCAATGCAACAATTTATTACATAATTAAGCAATGACATAAATAAACTCTTTAATTTTAAAGATTTAAAGTTCACCAACAATGTCCCCCAAAAAGGAGAATATATATCTGGCTCTCTGAACTCACCCACTTTGACTCATCTATGCATTGAAACAGGAACCTGACGTCAGATCTAAGCTTATGGTAAGAATTGTGGTAAATCAGCCAGGCAAACTCTTTCATCTATTCAGTATTTAACGATCTGCTTCCCGAAACAGATACTTTTCTCAAATTTTATTACCAGTAACCATCTAGCTGTCCCGGTGCATTAAAAGCAGTGTCTTTTCTCAGGATATATTTTAGCAGCACCCTACCTCAACAGTAACAAGATGTGCTTAAATGATCTGAGGTCACAAAGGGAACACTGGACAGACAGAAACCTTGGATAACATCTTTCTCCTGACATCATACTTCACCTGTGGCCAGATATAGCATCACCCTCTGCAAACCTGAGGGGTTAGCAGGTAACACAGGCTCCATTCACGTGAGCAGATCACCAAGACATGAACTCCATGGTCTGTTTATCACCACAGAGTACTGTGTTAGATGATAATGGGGGTGTTAGGACTCTGCAGACAGAGAAATGAGCTGATAAGTGAAGTATAAGGGGTCCCAGTGGAGCTGTAAACCAAGAATAAATCCTAAGATGTCGATGGATGTGTCATATTTCAGAGTTGCACCATGTAGAGAGTAAAGTCCTACGACACTCTGAAAGGCGAGAAGTGAAAGGCCTGAATGGCCCAGAGGAAACACCTCCACTCCTAAACTAAACCCAGATGTGTGTCAACCTAAAAAAGCAACAGTGTCAGCTCTCTAGTTTTTGGATATAGTGCATCAAGCACATATATATACATAGATTTCACATCACACCAGTAAAAATAGCAAAACAACAATGTAAATCATTAAGTTTTAAGATGAGCAGTGTCTTTGATGGTTAGATTAATTTAGGTTTCAGTCGTTGTTTATCTTTACAAAGTCTGATTTCCTCATGTAAAGTTATGATATGTTGAAGGGAACTGAACTAAAATGTTCTCTCTCAACTCTCCTCCACATTATCAGGTTCAGAATAAACTTTTCTCTTCTTTTTCTAGAGGGAATATGATAGGAGAAGCAACAATGGACAGACTAGGTAACCTTACTTTATTTGCTTTGTAAGTCTCACAGACACTTCTCCCTACATTCCTTAAGCGACAAGTCAAAAGTCAAGACAAGCTGATAAAAATGTTCTGGTCTTCCTACTGCTTTAAAATATGAAGTAACAGCAACTAACTCTTTGCTCTCAATATTGGTCATAAGGAGCCACTATATTGTGTAGCAATATATTGTCATTGGCAAGGCAGCTAAATATTGACAAAAACATTAATCAAGGAATAAAAAAGTATTGGAGAAATCATGAGATACTGTATAAACTCAGTATGGAATTAATGTGCTGTGATTATTTTGGATTTCTATATGTAGGTGTTGCTGGTTTTAGGTCAAGTTGGATGTTTTTTTCCAGTGTTCTGGCCTTATTGCTGAAATGTAATGGATATTATCAACATTAGCAACAGAAAAATCTGTTTGAGAGTAAAACATGAACCCTGTTCTACTTTCCAATAGATGATTGCAGTATAGCTATAATGTAATTCAGCCACTTGGGATTCCAATTGCCTTCCGCCTGTTTTCTGTTCAAGCAAGCCTGAGGGATCAAGCAAGAAATTTCTTAAAACAAACCATGACATTACATGCTGACATGCTGACATCTATAGAGACACATGTTTAATATACACAAATATTGAATTTGAGTAGACAATATGAGCTTTTGAATTTAGAACAGCTTAATGGGTATTGCATGGGACAACGATGATATGGAAGAATATCCATAAAAAACAGCCTTCCTCACTCGAGGCAGTGTATACAACAAAAAAAAGAGTCTATATGCTGTAAATGGATGTATGTGGGGGGGGGACTCCAAGGGCACTTGGGGAAGCCTGCCCAGGAGACGCTGTTATTCACGATGATAGGACGAGAATAAGATATTACTCAGAGTGATTTTTTTTCACGTGACCACCAGAGTACTCTGAAGGGAAAGGGTAATTGAATTTCCAGCCTGGGTTTTTTAAGCTTCTTAGCAATATCTGGAGTAGTTCCACTGCGTTCCACTGCCAGGATACTAAGATTACAGGCCTTCACATCGCCTCTAGCCAGACATTCCTAAAGGGAAGACCTGAGAGAACAGAGGCCTCGTTCTCTAGACCCAGCGGTGCACACAATCCAACAAAGAACGGAGCCTGCTTCCTAAACAAGACATTACAAGCATGTTCAAACTTACTGTACGAACCGAATCAGACTAGGGGTCACTCCAGACATGGAAAGGTGCAGCTTTTTCCTATGCACAAGGTAAGCTGAGAATGGCAACACAGTCAAAGGATAAAATGTCCCCAAGTGGTTGAACATTTAGCATCTAATGACATATATTGGAGACAGGGTCATAGACCTGAAAGTTGAGAAGCCACAGTAGAATATAGTCACTGTTAAAAATCTTCTGGTTAATTAAAGCAAATATACAGTACTGAAAAAACACTATGTGATAAAGACCCAAATGGGTTGACAGTCTGTGATTGGCAAGTCATTTGAACCAGTTCTGGCAAAGCTCCCAGCAACTTTTGTGTCTGTCACTTATCTAATAGGCATGAAGCCAAGAAGGCTTCTCTTATATCAGAACCACTAGAGAGGTTGTGGTTTTAAGAATCGTTTACTTGTCTTCTCAAATTAATGCTGCAATGCCATTGTTCATCGCTGATATAACAGGGATTCTAAGGGATTCACTGGGGATTGACAGAGGTTTACACTGGCAAATAAGAAAAGACATTATGCTTCCATTATGACTGCAAAAGAAGGCAAGATGTGCTTGTGTCCTGAATACAGGTGGTTGGAACTTAGACTACCACAAGACAAACAAACAAAAAGAGGAAATGTCAAGTTCAAGCATATCCAGTTCAAGTCTAAAGTTAATCTGTATCTGACGTTTAGACTTTCTGTGCTCATGTAGCGATACGATAACTTCATCCATATCTGAATGTGTTTTTCACATTCTTTAGAGACCTGAATCTTTAGTAGATCAAGTTGAAGACAAAAAACGTGTCTTTTAGGGACACTGTAA
This sequence comes from Zacco platypus, assembly GCA_038088235.1. Taxonomy (NCBI): domain Eukaryota; kingdom Metazoa; phylum Chordata; class Actinopteri; order Cypriniformes; family Xenocyprididae; genus Zacco; species Zacco platypus. The sequence continues at coordinate 5,832,195 of CM076066.1, forward strand.
TGAAGAGAAGTAATGTTTAACAGAAATATAAATTTAATAATAAAGACTTAAACCAAACTCCTCAAAAGATTAATCTGCATTATGGCCAAATCTGTATCGATGTTTCTGTAAGATAATTCATGGATTTAAGTTTCTGGACTGTGTCTGGTGGCTTCAGCTCTGAGAGAAACAAGTAAACAACATATTTTTTATGTACTGGTCATATTAAAAAGTTCCCAAAGACATCTCCAGAGACTATAGCTATGACTGTGGTAACAAACCCTAAAACAGAATTTATCTTAGTTCACACACATCCTAATATTGGCATCTAAAGCAACCTCTAACTGCACAGACAGTATAGTTTTGGACAGTATATTTTATCTATATAGGTGATGCGATCTGGGAAAACCCGTCGGATGTCGTGATGGAATGTTTTCAGAAGTCAAAAAATAGGTTGAATGTCATTTTTTTGTAAAAAATTGGGTTTTCATTAAATTATTCTTCTATAACATCTTGTCTACCATCTCTGAAAATATCTTAGCAATATTCACCTGTTTAGTGCAGAAAAACAGCGATTTATAATGGCAAGCTGAAAAGACTGTCTTTCTCTAAAGTTAAATGGTTGAGAACACACCCGGAGGTGCAAAAAAAATAAAAAATAAAAAATTCCCATAACTTTCCCTCTCCTAACACAATAAAGACAGTTCACCTATCAAAATAAACCACATAACATGTAGAATGAAGGCGTATTAATGCACATGTCCCGCCAGTCCTGTGTAAACTATGGCAATCAGATTTTTTAAAATACATTATCGTGAGAAGGGGAAGCACTCGCTATTTGTGATGTGGCGGTGAGCTATAATGACAAAAAGAATCTTTATCTATAGTGCATGTTAAGTTGACTCAGTGTGGCTTTCTGAAGAAGAGATGTTTGTCTAGTATCATGAAGACAAGAGACAGGTCTCTTCATGATTTGTTGGTGCTGTAGGGAGGTCTGTTTTATATTAGCCACCTCTCTTGAGGCTTCTGGTTATTCAACGCACTTACCCATAATCCGATCCATATTTACTCCGGTAGGGGAGCCAGTTAACATATGAGCCCTATATAGTAATCAACAGCCTGTCAGGCTTATGAGAGGAAAGGAGACTTCATGTGAACAGAGGAAGTCCTGCTTGAGTTTTGGACAGTGCAGCACAGCTGTGGACACTGATGGTTTGTCTTTTATGGGTTACTGAGAACAGTGAATCAAACTGTCTCACGGTAGCAAGTTCTATAGAACCAACAGATATGCTATGGTTAGGAGCAAACAGCCTTGACTTTTCCTTGTATATAACCAATTAAACTACATATATTCTGTCAAGTAAACCAGCAACTCAAGTTTTTAGTTTTCTTGCATAATATACCTCAAGTCTTTGCAGGATGTAGTCCTGATGTAATGGAAATGAGGAGAGTTAATGTGGAGTCTAGCTTGGCTCGGAGCAAACTGTTTCTTACAGAAGATAGGTCTAGTGCCTTGCCTTACAGTTCAGAACAACTGTCTGACTTTTTTTTTTCTTTTGTCAAGCACTTCCCGTCAGGCTGATGTACCATGGACAGAACATTGATCAGAAACAGATGCAACAATAATAAGCATCCCTTCTTAGACACAGTCTCATGCTGGTGTTGTGTCAAGCATCCATCCTTCCATCTGCTCTTGAGGGTCAAGCATCGGGGGTGTGTTTTACTGCTTGTCATGGAAAGATGCATCATGAGGTCAGAGCTTTAATTAAGTCCACTGGCAAAGTCCAAACAACTGCTCTTGGGGAGACTCACGTAAAGTGGACTTTATGTTATGTAGAAAGATGATAAAACATAGATTTAAGGTCTTTCACACCCATCAAAATTTTCCCAACTACTGTGGGATTCGCTCCCATGTTGCTCAAGCAGATGTGAGAGCAGGAGTTCTAAGTTGTGCTCATCTCTTTGATGTGCAGTGTTCTCCTACACTTCCCACCATAAACACTAGTGTCTAAATAAAGAGACAGAGAGGGCGTGAATGAAAATTGTGGTTTCTACAAATTTTTTGAAGGTTGTGTTTCCCTAATGCTTAAGTCTTGTGATTTTGTTCTTCATTTCTCCTCCCATAATTGTACTGTATAATGCACTAGGGTATTGTAGAGTTGTTTCAGGACAGAGATGCAGTATGGTTTTCCTACAGTAGGGTCAGATAAGCTAAACAACAATTCAATTAAATAATTGTCGACTTTTATGCAACAAAAGCAAAAGGAGAGGTGACAAACAGATGAAGGTAAGAAGTACATGTGAAAACACTTTTACACACTCTTAATCACCACTATCTTAAAATGTTCTCCATACTTAAAACTTCCAATATAACTTATTTTAACATTAACTTAAAACAGGAATTCAGGGAGGTTCTATGAAAGGATATGCTATGTAGGAGAATAGCTGAATCTAGTACAAAGTTATTATACATGTTGACTACCTCACAAGCAGATTAATCAGGTCTGCATCACCTCAGAACATGTGTTGAGGCCTGACATCTGCCCTCTAACTAACCACTAGCAGGGGTTGACATTCACAATTGCAGTAGAAACTCCTGAAATTTCATTATCCATCACCTTAGTTCATGGGGAGGTTTATTAATCACAATATTGACACATTTCTTCATGCATTTCGGTAAAGGTCTGGCATTTCTGCTCAAATGAGAATCTAGGTTCTCTTAAAAAACAAATGCTTGCTATTGATCTTTGTCCAAAACAAACAGAATTAGATTATTACTTCCAGCTGACTTGACAATAAGTGTGGAATAGCATAAAACAGGATAGTAGTTCTCCAGGGAGTGATGAGTGTTAGTTTCCACTTCTTATTCCAAAGCGAATAAGAAAACATAAATGGAGATTCTTCAAGCAGCATGATGCCAACCTGCTTGGCAACATCCAGTCCTTTTTGAAAATGTCCTGCTTCAACTGAGCTTTGCTTGGTTGGATAGAAATCCTTAGGAGGCAGTACGCAAGAGAGGAAAAACCAAACACTTGTGCCTCTTCCTCAAAAGCAGCTAAACAAACCCCACAGACCGAACACAGTAGGGTTCAGTTCAATGTCAGTCTTCCCTCAGTGCTGCAAACAAAATATTATCAAAAATATCTTAAAACAAAGTAAAACGAAAAGGTTTAAAACATGAGGTTAACTCTGAAAATACACAATGTGTGGTGTGTACCTTCCCACAGAAGTCTGGTAAAATGTGAATGGTACATATGATGCAGCAATAAAAAATAAATAAATGAAGTAAAATTTGCACAATGACTGAAAGGAAAACATTGAACAGGTGGCATACTAAAACTCTAGCCCAAGGAATCTAAAAAGCTCCTCTTTAAGGTGAGGTAAATCATTTGTGATTTACATAGTAACACAAACAGTCATACTTTCCTGTTTTATGTATTTATTTATGGTTTCATAGGTGTCTTATGACATTGATTCACAAAAACATAAAAATGAAATGTTTTTAAAAGTTATTCTTTCTACAAGAATATCCTAGATTGAATGTACTACAATTTTTCTGCATCTAAATGTACATTAAGATAATGGGATCCATCTAGGTTTCTGACCTTTGTAGCTTAATTCCTTGTTTTTCCTAATTTTTCGTAAGAGTATGTCTTCTAATTAGGCCTATACTTCAGACTAAAGAAGCTCTTGACTACCTGCTTTTCCTCTCTACACTTATAGGGAGACTGAAGGAGACAGTCTCAAGTCTTTGACAGTGAATGACCCCCAACTGAGAGGAAAACAGGGAATAGGGGTTTTTCACAGAATTCCACCTTTGACACACACAATGCACTGTAACTATGTGAATGGAGTGTCCTTCAGACTTACAAACTTTAGACCGTTTCTAGGATTTTTTTTTTTCATTGTCTTGACTTAAGCATGATAAATTGGGGACTAATGAATGTCATTTTGATTACAAAAACAATAGTGCATTAATAAAATCTAACATTTTAGTTGAACAGGTTCAACTTATGAACCTGTCAACAGGAACATTTATCTAAGAACATACTTTCCAGGCTAGCATCACTAACTCCCTTATAGTGCTGAAGATACTTATAGTCTTACAAGACTCGCTCTCCTCTGAGTATGTTTAGAATAAAATATATGTTGGATTAATTAAAAAATATTATAGAAGGGCTTACTGCGATAATAATTATTTATATTCTTTTTTTTATTTAATGTCTCTTTTCTGGCACATCTCCCGGTCCACATGAATCTGCACAGTAAAAGATGATCACAATGCAATGTTTAGCGCAAGCTTTCTCTCCAACAATTATACTACCCCCTATTGGACAGTTTAAGCACAACAGTAAAAGGTAAACATACCTGAGGTTTCCACAGCAGATCAGTTAAATAATGCAGGCTATAATTCTGAAATGAAAACATTTGATAAACAAATAATGTCAAACCAGAACAAGACTTTTTATCCTTTTATTTTTAAGTCTCAAGTGTGTATTTGGTAAAAACAAAAAGAATGTCATGGAGAACGTCTGAAATCTAGTCCTGCTCAAATGTCTATACAATTTTCAAGGCCACATATATCACAGACAGCTACCCTGTCATCAATGGGTGGATTATAATGCTCAAATGGTCATGTAAATAATTTAACATGGGACGACTGCCTGAAGACTGACAGTAATAGTGAGTGGAGCACAGTGATGTCATCTTTATAGATGGTGCTCATTTCCTCTGAAAGGCACATTTGCCAAGGGGGTGTCACAACGCTCACAACTCAAACTCCTACTGTATTTATATTTAAACGTCTGAGTCATTGTGTTTTGCTTATGCTTAGTGATGGGGAATCGGATCGATTCCTCAACTCCAGCACAGGAATCAACCCTCCAGGGTTGTCGACTCTGTTGCTGTGTCAGAAATATCTCACTTGTTCACTGATATATATATATTGCTTGGCAGTTGAGTGCACTATATCAGCAAAGAATGAAATTAAAGTGAGGTATTCGGAAACATGTTACATTGTGCATCAGAGTAGCTTACTTTAGAAATTGATAACAGTCAGTGACTTAAGTTTGTAATACGTGCCATTTTTAGTTTAACTGATGTTAATGCAATAGGCCTAAATATAAATTTGGTTTTCCATGGTTAACCTATTTGTGTTCAGAAATGAACCATAAATCATTAAAAACTCACATCAAGAATAATCAATAAGCCTACCTTCTTTCTCATTTATTTTACTTTCTCTTGACTTTTATCTGTGTACAGTTAGTTATCAGCAACAGCTAGTTAGCGATGTTGATAGCTTATCAAGTCAAGATAATGTCATGGCTAAATTGAACTAATTTAGACAGTCACATTAAAAGCGTATTGTTTTAATAAAGGAATTTAAAGGCTTCAAGTCGAGGAAAAAATTAAGTGTGTAAAAATGACTGCAATCTTGTATTATTGCTGACCCTGTTTTGATGCAAAGTAAATGGAATCAACCTGGAATCGGTGGGAGTTTGAGTCAACTCTGGAAAACCCTGGAATCGAACACTCCTTCTTGGAAAGGCTGCTTCACAGAGCATGTTCTTGCAGTGTTGCCATGTCCACTTATTATAAGCATTTTTGTGCTTGTTGTTAAAGCTTGACTCAAAAAGCTATCAAGTTTACAGAGTTATTAAAGTGAACAGGTGCGGGTCGTGATATTTTTGTCTTATTTTCAGTAAAAAGCATTTGGATTTATTTTGGTTTATTGTGGGCTTGTTCTTGTTCTGTTTTTCTAGCAAGATCTAGAACATGAATGAGTCAAGGCTTGTATCACTTTTTTCTTGTTATTTCTTGCACTGCACATAAAGAAGAGAGAAATATGTCTGTTTTTATGTGTGTACATTAACAACTACACATGTACTCTTTCTTTGTTTCGGGTGAGCTAAAGCGATATGATTTGTTTAGGAGAGCTTCTAAAGGTCTAATGGTAACTACTGGTGGTGAGAAAAGTTGAAACCACGATGGGAAAAAAAAAAGCCTTATTGACGGACTGCACATTCAGCTCTGGTCTGATTGGTTGCCTGTTACACAAGCTTCATGGGTCTGCAGGGAAAAGAAAAAAGTTCTGTTTACAAGGTACCAACTACAAAGAGGACTTTTGTTGAAGAACTAGATTGGATTGGATTTGGCAGTTTGTGACATCAGATATCTGAAATATATTCAGTATTGTTTGATGTTAAATGGGATATTCATGATGTTGTATGATATTGTATGTCTGAAATATAATTGGCAGACTACGTTTGGATAGACAGAAATTACTATACTATGTCTGAACACATTTACCACTAATTTCTTTGGAGTTGTCTTGGAGATTCGTTTTATTGCTCACCACCCTATTTATGAGATCAATTTCAAACAACTGTACAAAAACTAAAACTGTAGTTGGTAGTCTTATGCCTCCTCCTGTCTAAGTGGGAGGTTCTAGGCCAGTAACACTGCAAAATGGACAAGACACATTCAAAGAGCCTGAGATATGAACCAATATTTCATAGCATTGACTAAAAACAGTGAGATCAAAGACACAAAATGCATTCAGAGTTGAACATAAAACACACCGTAACTCAATCAAACAAAGCAGAAATGACAAAGAAAAAGCTGAATGTTTCCTTTTCTGCACCACCAGCTCTCAGGAGTCTATCATTGTGTTGACTGGGATGCGCCTTGCATGACATTAACGCTAATGGGGCCGAAGCGTACGCATACATTTGCCTGAACTAGAGAAAGGTGGAGAGAGAGAGATAGACAGAAAGGGGAAAGAGAGAGGAAGTGAGAATGAAAAGGGCACATGAGGATAGAAGCTGGCGGATGTGAAGAGTCTGGGCAGAAAGAGAAAGAACGGGGACATGGAGAGGCCTGAATCTCCTGAGGATTTTCCAAAAGCGCATTGATTCTTTGAGTAGAGCCTCTGCCACTCTGCACGTACACCCAGAGCCTCTCCAGCCGCCTGGCTTCAGTGTGGGAGCAGAGAAGAAAGGGAATGAGAAAAAGAGAGAGAGGGAGAAGGAGAGCAAGGGCAGGGAGGGAGGGTGTGAGGAAGGGAGGCAGAGAAAGGATGAAAGAGACACATTTGTTGCTGTGCGGATGGGTGAAATTTCACGTTGCTGGCAGTGCGATATATCCCAGATTTCTGATCGGACAGGGGGCCGTGAATACACATTGTGGATATTATGAATGCCATCATTCATGTATCACTCCATCTGGATTCAAACAAGCAGGGAAGTGTCTGAAAAGGCTTTTTCTGATGAATGAGGTCTGTGAAAAGACACTATTTGAGTTTGTGTAGTAATGCTGAATGTAAGGAGGGTTTGTTTACATGTTCATGTGCGTTTATAGTGCATACTAGTGTAATGAAAGTGTGTGTTTGCAGAGCACTTAGGTCAGGTTTCCAAATAATTCCAGAAAAAAAATGGACCTAATGATGGTCTGTTTTCAAATTTCTTAATTGACTTAATTGCAGTGAAGTTATTCAGGCAGCAAAACCTCTCTGTGTTAATTGAATTACAGAGGCTTTTCAACTTGGGTAATTTGGGAAATACCAAAGTCAGACAGTGAGCCTGCAAGAGAACAATTATGCAATCTTATTCTGCACTGACATTTTTCGACAGCATTCAAACAGAAACAAACGACAAAAGCCAGAAGATAACATGTTGAATCCAAATGCTTAGTATTCAGAGCTACTCTTTCAGTGGATGATTTGTCTAAAAACACAATGCAGGACAAGGAAGACTTCCTTCTAACCGGTACTCTTATTCCAGAGGCAATGTTACTGTCTGCATCAGCACTCTCATATCATCTGTGACCTCTACATGGCTCTTCCTGCAGTCATGCTCGTCACCCCCAACATGTTTCTGTGGTGCTAACCTCCTGCGCACACCCATAACTTCTCACTGTGACACTGAATCAACATGGAGCCATTGTCCTCCATCTCTGTCTGTAGAGACGTCAGAAGCACTCTTTTCATCTTCTGAAAGTGATCTGATTTACTCTCCATCAGCCCACACTCCGCTCAGCGGCTATTGAGGGAGTTCCACATTTCATTTGAATATCAAAGCCCATGAGAAGGTGGCCAGACACTTTAAATGCCATTTTTGTACAGAACTTTTGTCAAGGAATGTGATCACTGAAGTGTTGATGACCAAAGGAATTTTGGAGAAACAAAGTCTGCTTTGTGCAGCACAATCTACACACACGCACACAAAACAGAAACCCTGATCAGAAAGCCCCATCACTTAGTGGATCCCAAAATAGGCAAAATTTTGACTACCGCACTTGAATTCTGGGTCAAGTCCAAGATTAACAAATGTGCGGATCTAATTACATTACTGTTACAGACTCGTATATCCTCAGGCACAGGATCATGAGTGCCAATATTTTAGATAATTACTAATATGCTAAGCATTATTAAACAACAAACAATATTTTCAGTCTTTAATCATAAGTAACAAATGGTTTTCAAAAGATTCATCTTATTGAAACATTTGAGGTTCATGGAAAAGTTTTCACACCATTTTCCTTAAATTCTGGTCCCAAGATATGATGTCATGAAGCTGAAAGTCTTTGCCTGAGATTTCTTCCCTCTATTTTTAAGACATCTTGCCCTCTTTCATGGACACACTACATCACCTACATATGTAAATCAAGAAGGACAGACATAACAATCAGAGGGCTTTAACCACGCCATAAGAGCTTTCTAATCGACCTTTTTGTGTGAAAGTACAAGAGGAGCCTGTTATTCAACACACCAATAATTTTAGTGAAGCTGTCAGAAATTCAAAAGGCCCCACCAGATCCAAGGGGCGCCAGTGTAAAGGCCAATAACTATCCGTGAGAATTTATGTGCTTGTTCTCTAAAGACACGACCTTGTTAACATCCATTTCCATCAGCACTATTGAGATATTTGCCAAGGACTGTGAATAAGGTGGTCTGTGCAAAAGGCTACGTTCAAGTTAAACTTACATTATTATAGTAGCTGTACAGTGCTCTGTTCAAGTATTGCATCTGATGAGTAGGCGGAGTTTAATCGGAAGTCTTGCGAGTTCGAAAAATAGTGCAAGATCAGATACGCGGCAATGGAGGCAAAGAAGGAAGAAATGCATTACTGTAAATGATTGTGTTGAGGTGAATTAAGACCATCCAGCTACAAATCGACCATAGAGCACCCTGATTGTAGGCAGTTTCGCATTTCCAAATATGATGGGCGGCCGATGTTGTGTGATCGCTATGGAGTTTGGTGGAATTGTATCATGAATACCATCGCATGCGTCATTGCAGACTGTAAGTGTTTGTTTCATTGTTCAATTTAGTAATCACTGTTTGATATGCTGTTAGATATATTAATAAGAAATTTATTCACTTGTAAACAATCAATTATGCACCTAACACACATGTGACGGCTCACGTGTTCACTCACATGAAACGATAATGATGCAGCGCTTTGTTGTACAAATCATATCAGGAAACTAATTGAGTGTTTTATTATAGAACCACGTTCATCCACATTGATCCAGCTGACAGCGCACTGCGCATATCACACACAGTGGACACCACAGCACACGAAGCTACAGGCCTCACTGTTAATACCACGTCACATTAAGCCTCTCAGGACCAGATGAGGATAAATCGTGATCTGTAACCACCTGTTCGAGCTTCATTGGGAAGGCATCGCGTGTGAGGATCGACATTGGAGGACATCTGCACCCTCTTTGCATCGAACTATTCTGAAACACCTGGGACTTGCAAAGACAGAGTATTCCCATTTCATCACTTCACTGTCTGATCTCAACACCATAACTGTATCTTTGAGCACATTGCTATATTGTTTGGTTAATTTGCGCAGGTTTATCTGAGAAATATTTACATTTGTTAAGATTATGAGCAAATAACTCATTCTTTCATTTGATCAAGCAATACATTCATTGAATCTGATCCATGACTCTGGCGTCTTTACTCCTCTCTTAGTCCCTGGACATTAATTGGGTAAATTATCCTCTAAGATGATTTAGAACTGTAACAGAATTCAGTGCATAGTGTCATTCAATACATGGACATTCTCGGTTCCGTTAAAAATGAGTAAAGATAAATGGGAAGGGTTTTTTTTAAGTATTTTACAAACTCATAAAAAGGCCTTTCTTTGTGAGCGTAAACAAAATAGACCAATTCAATGAGCCATTTTATCACCTGGCTATCAGTAAAACTCCTTGATGCCATACATGTAACATCCACATGCACAATGACATAATGACTGGCTCTTTGTGTCCTAATCTGCATGTTTTGTGAAACCTGTTTACATGAGGGACATAGGGGGTCAGCAAAGATTCTAGAGAATAAAAAACAAAAACCCAAGGCAAAAACACCTGCATCACAAACATTGTGAGAGAATGTCAGGACATGTTCCTGTGTGTGTCGATAAGCTCTCATTTTTTTTCTAAACTTCTGAAAGGCAGCTGGGAATTTTCACAGCTTCTCTACATCATTGTTTTACTGCTTCAGAGTGTTTGAAACAAAACACCACTTCAGGCTTAATGTCTAAAAAATGTCTCATATCAACGCATATTATATGTGCATTTACTATGTCATTTCCCATCAAGACACTAGATATATTTGAGGTTATTTCCCTCTCTAAGTGCACAAATCAATGAGTTTTAGACATCTGGAAACATCTGGTAGAAAAGCATTTCCAGACCACAAGTCCTCATAAATTCAGAGGGAAGCCTTAGCTCATACCAAAAACTGTAATTTGAGACTTACCTTTCTGCTCTGTCAGATTCAAAGAAATATAATTTATGAAAAGGATTCACATTAAAAAGAAATTCAAAAAACATTAAGTAACACAATTGTTTCCAGTATTAGAATTTACGGTTTTTCTAAACTAGAAACAGTATCAATTTTACATCTCTGGTAAGTTTATGAAAGATATTTCATGACTGTTTATACTCCATTTGGAATAAATGGCATTCAATTAAGCGTATCCGTATCCATTAAGCCAATATATTTGTATTGCAGATATGTCAGTTCATGTCACACTTAAAATACACCCTGCTTTTAAATGTCACCAACTCACCTTTTTATCTGACTTACCTCTCACTGACATCAGTACTTGTCTAGATGGTTCTTCGAGAAAATTCAACGTCCGTCAGTTTGACCAACTGCAATGAATGCTTTGAGTACATAAAAAAAATAATCTTAATAAATGTAGTTTAGTAATTACAATTAGGCGCTTTTTACCTCATTATCTCAGCCCGTTAACCGTAACTTTCACTCGACGAAAAATAATATATGGAGTGGAAGTGTGCTTAAGTTATCACTCTTACCTGTAAGATCAAATATACTGAAAGTTAAAAACAAAAGCTATTAAAATGAAGCAGAGTTTCATTGTCATTATTAATGTTATTCACACCTGACGAACCGTTCAGTCATAAAACCGTTACTGACTGAATTATTTCCTCGGATGACGAAATTGCATTAACCGCCAAACCGGACATCCCGCCCACCATTCACAAGGAGGCGGAAATGCGTAATTAACCAGGAAGTTGTTGTCTGAGAAAGAATGGCGGCGCGCTGTGTTACACAGTCCGCAAGGACACTACTGATGTCCGTCCAGAGCGAGCTCAGCAACAAGGGCTTATTCCAGAGGATACCAGGTTTCTCACAGCTCTCTGTTTTGGGGAGTGTTCCGTGTCGCGGACTTAGACATGGTGAGTTTACTGGAGTATGATTTCGGGACGTCTGCATAGCATCATCTTTATGTCATAGCTGTTATTGAGCTTTTATGTATTATATTATATTTAGTGCTGTTTAAAAGTATGAGCGCACATCTGGGATTTAATATAATATTTAATTCTATTAAAGTGAAATGGAATAGAACATTATCAAAAACATGTTATTACGTCAAGGAAATAAACAATAACATTCTACACAAATCAAATAAGTATCAAGTCAGGTTTGCACAGACTTGCCAGCTTGAATGCATGTTGTTATTAAAGTAATATGTTGACATACTAAAAAAACCTGAATAAGTTGATTTTTAATCCAACGATTGATTTCACCGAAACTATAAATTAATTGCAAAATTTTGAATAGCACACCAATGTTATTATTGCAAGAAGTTTACTTCTGTTATTCTGAATGTCTGTACCATGGGGTGTCATAAATTCTTGTGCATTTTGTGTTTCACAGTGGTGGAGAAGAAGGAGGGCAAAACAACAGTTGTAAGTAGCATCCCACTTGTAAATTTTAGAAAGCCATTTATCATGCAATCAAAAAAATATTCAAGTTTCAAGAACAGTCCTTCCTCAAGAATACAGGATAGAACAGTAACTCCCCAATGTCGTCTGCCTCATCTCTTCTTTGGGTTGAACCAACAATTATTATGTTAGTCCCCACCAAAGATTGGAACTATTTGTAATGCTCCATTAATACTCATTTCATCACTCTTTTCTCAGATAGAGGGTGTTATACAGCCTACATCTGAGAGACCACAGCCTCCCAATCCCACAGCTGCCTGTCCCATCTACAGATGGAACCTACAGCACAAGTACAACTACACCGTAAGTGCTTGCACATGGGACAGTTTTGTAGCCCAAACTCATCTTTTTAAGACTTATCTCTCTCATTCCTCATTCTGATGATGCAGGACGTGCTGTTACTCAGCCAGTTCATTCGCTCAGATGGCGGGCTGCTCCCCCGGCGCATTACAGGCCTCTGTGCTCAGGAACATAACAAGATAGCAATTTGTGTACAGATGGCCCATCGTGCAGGTGAGTTGGTGCTTTAATTTGAGAGAATTGGAATTATGTATTCAATCTGATGTTACCCCATTTATGTTGAATAAAAACATTGTCAGTCAATTTCAATAAAGTGGATGTAATACAGAATCTAAAACCATAAAAGAAATGGTGGCCAGTTAAAGGTCCTCAGATATACACTTTCCCTTATACATTCATGTAACCCAAATTTAAAGCATTAACTATCCTTATCTGTTTTGATGTACATATTTTAAGATAGATAACTACTATCTAATTATTTTTCCCTAGGTCTTCTACCAGATCATAGACCCCGCTTACCTGAAGGCCATGTTCCAAAACCTAAACCCAACCCACCTCTCAACCGGTAAGATCACCTCAGGTGCCACAACAGCACCAAATAGCGCATGTCGTGTACATTTGATGAGTTATATTTGAATGGGTGCACCCCATAAATCTAACTGTCGCTTACGGTCTGTTGCAGGTATCTGACACGTTACTCTGTGACGTCTGTGAAGCCTATCTTAAAGACAGGGCTGAAGTGGTGTAAGAAGAGAATGGTTGTCGGACATCCTGCCCTGAAAAACAATGTCAGATACGGCCCCAAACCACTGTACACAAAGCACTGATAAACAGAAACAGTGACTTTCTGTATGGGACAGAGAGGATCTATAGCAAAGAATTAGCACTTTTTTGTGTTTATTGCCTCAGCCTCAAAGAGACTGTTAAGTGATGAACCAGAGTGCAATGATACATCAAGACTCAAAGATCACTAGATGATCTGGTTTACCTTTCCAATGCATGATTTGGAGAAATGTTAACATTCAAGTTTTGCAAAGGCAGATGTGCAAATAAAATGGTGGTGTTTACCTCACTAGCAGCTGTTTCTGAGTGCATGTGTTTGTGCCAGAGAGAAAGCAAGGTACACTTTCGTGACTGCTCAAAGAGTTGAAACACCAACGCAACTCCAACTTTCCAAACTTGTTGACATGTTTATGTTTTCCTGACAGTAAAGAAAAGTTCACAGAGTTGGTTACTCATTAACTTTTAACGAGATTGAAGCTTTTGCGGTCTTTAAAATGTGGCACCAAAAACAAGAAGATTGTGCTTCTGATATAGTTAGGCTGCTATAACATGAAGGGCAGGTCCAGGTTTTTGAGTCCGTCTCCCATGTACATGTACCCATGCTGAGGGGTCTGGGGAACGTGGAAGGAGGTGAGACCCATCCAGAGCAAACTGTGTAATACGCACACAGTGCCGCCCCGCTCAAGCTGCAGGCTCCATGACCCTGCATGAAGAACACAGAGTAAGCAAAATGACAAGAAAAAGACTAGAATTATCCTACTGTGCAAGATCAAAGAGGAAAAAAAAGCATTTTGCATAAACTGAACCTGGATTTTAAACCATTACTCATAACAACCATTGACAGAGTCCAGACTCTGATAGTGTGACAGATGCAAAGTAAAATCTGGAGAAGAGAGTCGTGTGACAGAAAGTTGGCCTAGTTATGGATAACTATTATCACAGCAGTGTATAAAAAAGAAGTGTTCTGGGGCCTTTCTGTCTGGGTGGCCCCTGCATCCAGCTGCCGACATTGGCTCGCGCCCAGTACCGCAAAGCTTCGTGCCAATGAAGTCTGTGTGTTTTGAATTGCAGCTCTGAACATTAACTGCTAACCATGTTTAACCTAAAACACTCAAAAGTCTACAATAATGTCCATGCTTTATTATGAGTGCAAATATTTAAGTTCTATAGAGCGCTCATCAAAATGCATGACCATCACATTACTCTAATTAGAAAAGCTTTTGAGGAAGATATGCAGTAATTCGATTTTCTCGTCCGAGAGATGCAATCTTGGATAAGACTGGCAGATCAGACAAGGTACTTCCATCAACACTGAACAAAACCATTTCCTTTCATCTGTTACAGTGATATTTGGCTCAAAAATCATGCGGTTATACAGCATTTTTTGCCTTTCCAAGTTTTTGGGAAATCTCCCTACTTTTTCCTTGTCTAGGCCACATTCAAGGAAACCTGAGTGAAGCTGAAGGGGGGCAGCGGTAAATACCACTGCCCATTCCCAGTATCCTCTACCCACTATTTGAGACGTCCAGATGAACCTGTTCACCTCTGGCACTTCTTGAGAAGGGATTGGGTATTTTCCACCTGATTGGTCAAGTGGAAAAAGAGGAAACTGTTACGCAGGGTGAGTAAATGACCTGTGTCTGAGACCTGGTCTCCTTTTTCAGTTTTAGAGATGAAACAAATCAACTTAGCCTAGCTGGGTGCTGCCTGAGGTGAGGGGCCATCCCTTAGAGAGAGAAATAAAGCACAGATCACCTCCTTTAATGAAACAGCTGAGATGTTTCTTACACACTTTAACTCTGGGCATGTCTCCAGTAGGGTGACTGTGCCTTCAAACTCTACTGAGAAACAACAAAGCAGCATTTGCCTTCTAAATCTGAGTCTGATAACAATACTCCCTGTGAGGAAATGCTTCTTTATCCTATAACTGATGCAGTCTTTGATGGGTGATCTCAGACTCCAACATCAACTATCTGTACACTTTAAAGGGATAGTTCACCCAAAAATGAAAATTCTGTCATTAATTGCTCACCCTCATGTCGTTCCAAACCCACAACTTTTGTTCATCTTCCGAACACAAATGAAGATCTTTTCGACGCTTTCTGTCCCTCCATAGACACAACTGAAACTTTGACGCTTCAAAAAGTTGATAAAGAAATCTTCAAACTAATTGTGAGTGGTTTAGTCCAAATTTTCTAGAGTCTCAATCTCTTTATATGATGAACAGATTGAATTTAGGCTTTTATTCACATATAGACATTCATCAAATCGCACATCAACTGTGGTAAACAGAAGCTCAAGCACGCTTGCTCGACGGGTGCAAGAACCAGTGAGGTCATTCTCGTGTTACGCATCACGTTTGTGCTTTTTTAAGAACCAATGAGGATCATTCTCGTGCATGTTTGAGCTTCTGGAAGAGGCGTCAATCGGGTTTGGTTGAGCTTCTATTTATGTTCGCTGATCAATGTTTATATGTGAATAATAAGCCTAAATTAAATCTATTCATCATTTAAAGCGATCAAGACTCTTCAGAAAATTCGGACTAAACCACTCAATTCATATGGGCTAGTTTTATGATCTCTTTATGAACTTTTTGAAGTGTCAGTTGCGTAGCTGTCTATGGAGGGACAGAAAGTTCTTACATTTCATCAAAAAGATTTCGAAGATCAACGAAAGTTTTATGGGTTTGGAACGACATGAGGGTGAGTAACTAATAACAAAATTTTCACTTTCACTTGACCTAAACCTTTAAGGTCGCATTTAGCAGGAGGTCACTCTTAATCTTGCAATAAGGGCTCTATGAGGCATAAATACCAGACTAATAAATCATGTTTTTCAGTGAAGCTCAAAGTGATGTTCTAGTGCTTTGCTCGGTATGTTAAATCAGATTCCATCTGGTTAAGATTCAGGATCAGCAGAACTAGATATTCCTTGAGGAACTCTATGTTAAACAATCAGTAGTGGTCGGAGCCTGTAGGCAAGCGACGTGCAAAGCTTCTTGAAGCGTGCTGGATGAATACCTTTCAGCAAGCTTATGTCTGACTTGAATTTGCGGAGAACAACAATAGGCGTATAGTTCTCTGAATAATTGTTTTGTTAGTTCACTCCCAACTGAGAAACATGGCAGGAAGACACACCAAGATATATGAGAGGGAAAATTTATCATTGATGTAGAAAATGGCAGTCCCTCAAACACTTCTTCCCAGAAAGTCAAGAGAACAATGGGATCATAGTTTGCCGAACAACACCCCAGATGTCTCCTAGGCTTTCACTCGGCCTTAGGCAGCTGCCAAATCATATCTGTCATTAACCCAGGGAAATCCAGCTACAGGGTTCATGGGATGCCTTGCAGATGGATTTTTACACCATCCTCATATTTCCCACCACTATTAAGACTTCCTAAATGCAATTTGCATGTCAGCATCATTTTTTGGAAAGGTATAGGTGTTAACAGGTGTTGTTCACCTTTGAATTATAAAGTGTAAAGCAATAGAGGGGTCGGACTTCAGTGCAAACATTATTACAGGGTGGGAGCTGGAGACCTCCACAGTACATTCAGAAATAATATTGTGCCTGGAAATAAAACCGCATCAAGAACAAATCATCGCATATAAAAGGTAATGAAAGATCATTCTTTTTAATTACCTTTGGGAATGTCCTCACTCAAAGGATCTAGGAAGTCGAGAGCAGGGTTCAGTTCAGACATTTCTAAGATGGACTTCTTTTTCAGGTTAACCGGCTCACGAAAGTGCAGGTAGTTGCGAAGTTTCGCAGCCTCAGTGGGATGTAGACCTGCGATCACAGGCAAAACATAAAACTGATCTGGGATCGGACCTTTAAAAGTAATGACGACATAAAGAGATGAACTGAAGACTGATTACAAGTGAAATGGGAGCTGACATTTCACCAGGAAATGGAAACATACAGACTTTAGTTGTATATTCACACAGCTGTATCTGATTTCCGGTGGAAAGCATATACAAACACTTCTAAGAGTTTGGCTGTAAGCATACCTCCAAAGCTTCGGTTTATCTGCACTTTGCCACTAGGACTCTTGGTAAACGCACCACGTGGCACTACAGACGCTTCTTTATCGATGTTTGACACGGTCGCGGCCAATCGACTAGCCTCATTCACTTTCACCTGCAGAAAGGGAGGCATGTTAACCGCTTCATAAACATTCAACAAGCCGCCTGCCATCTACCATGTTTACTCAATTATAAACCACGAATAAACAGAAAACTGAATAAATATTAACAGTTGTTTTACATCCAAACATTACCACGTCCACATAAACACAACATTTATCATTCTTTGTGTGTGCGTGTTTAGTTGAAGCTTCCACTTTCCCTTGAAATGTTTAGACTCTTTGATTGCTAAAAATTAGTTTGGTCAAGATCAGCATTTTATAAAGACACAAACACATTACAAGCATGAAGTGCAGATACACCAAATAAACCAAGGAAGATGGGCTTTTGTTGATGTTGATGAATCCATTTTCCTATTTCCACATGCTTATCATAGCCCCATCTGTTTAGCGCATCCCAATTGTCCCTCGTCTCACCTTGACCTCCACCTCCGTGGCTTCGTCCCCCTCTCCCTCAATGCGCGTCTCAGTGTGCTCGTACTCATGGGACGGGTCGCCTGTGAATCGCCCCTGTGCTGCCAATGCCACGTCTGCAATCATGGATTCGGTGGCTTGGGGCAGCAGGTGCCAATCTATGCAGTTTAAACTGTTTAATGAAAAAAATAAACATTTATTTCAGAAAGAACATGATTTATCACTCAATAACAAGATTAAACAAATACTGGTATTCAATATAACGGTTTGAGTAAATAATACTGACACATTGTGCCTGATAAAATAAATTTATAGGCCAATATTTTTAACATTGAGCTTTCATTTGAATGAGCACTATATAAAGATTACATCTGCAACTCAATTGAGTAATAAAACACAAAATATTTAATTGAATTAAAATTGTAATTGAAAGGATTAAAGGGGATTTAAAGGAATAAAGAAAAAGAATTAAGAAGAAGAAGAATGTACACGTTCACTCTTATCAAGACAATCACAAAGAGTTATATATAAAGAATAAGCATGATTTCTTACCTGTACAAAGACTTTTTGTTCCTCATTTCATCCTCTTCAACTCCTTGAGCAATAAAATAGTTACATTTTATCCCCAAAATCTTTCCCCAAAATAAAACCCGGCTGAATTTGTAGTTTCTCTTCAGTATGACCAGAGAGGTTTGAAGAGCAGCTCTCTGCTCACTGTTCAGAGTCAAACCATTCCCAGCAACTAAATCCAACGAGTAATGCAAAGAATCGGAGTCCATCTCTATTCACTGACAAATATATCTTTACAAAAGAATTTAAAATAATACTTGAGTGATTTGTATTTATTTCGCTTGTTAGAAAGCTGCTGCTAGCAAGCTAATCACCCTCACTCTCCAGTGACTCTGTGGTTGCTAATGTAAACAAAAGCCATAGTAGCCTGTTGCTATAGCAACTCAGACACTCCGCTCACTGGAGGTACAAACTGAAATCTTATTTATAAAATAAACTTTTGAGAAACATAATAGTTAATTGCTCACATAAATAAATACAAATATATTTTAATTATATATTTTTTTAAATAAAATTACAAATATATATTTTTATTATTATTTATTTTATTATTATTTTTAATAGTTTTTCTAAGCACTTCTGTGGGGTTGTAGTGCGATGAACGGATCGGTCGCTCACGGGAGGCTCTCCATCTACTGAGAGAGACAAACAGGAAGCATCTGACACAGCTGGCAGGATGTGTGCTCTGTCCGACCTAATGCCCTCTGCGTGATACCAACAGCTTCACACACTGAACGTGTGAACTAGTGCTGTTAACAGCAACCCATGGGTGACGGGAGAAGTCAGCTGCCTGTTGTGAACACATTAGCACGTTTTTGTGTGTGAAGATGCAGGTTGTGCGTGGCAGTTTGATTAAGATAAAAGCAAACAGAAAATTACAGTTTTATCTATTTATAATTACATAAATAATAATTTTATTTAGTTAGTCGGTTATGTGTTTTTTTTTGTTTGCATTGAGACATTATTTTAATAACAATTAAGACAATTTCACCCCAAATTCTCATTAAAATTGGAAGAAAATTTAGTAAATTATAGTTTTATATAATAATAATAATAATTTTATTCATTTGTTTGTTTTTTGTTTGCACTGTGACATTATTTTAATGACAATTAAGAACAAATTTATGAACAAATTTTCAAAGGTAAATTGAAATTGTGAAGTATTTACACACATACACAACATACATATACACACACACACACATACATATAAATATAATATATATATATATATATATATATATATATATACATATAAATATAAAAAAAAATATATATATATATATATATATATATATATATATATATATATATATAAAATACACATATACAATGCAATATATACATTATTGTTTTTCTTTTAATTTTAGGATGAAATTATTACTACCATGGCAATTCCAACTTCATACATCCAGTGATTTTTTTTATTATTATTTTACCTTTACAAAAATGGCCTGTTATGCTCCTTAACACTGCAAACGTTTATTTGTCATCATATTATTTTAATTTCATTATCATAATCATAAACACATTCGTAGCGCAAATAGTTTTACCATTTACTGCACTTTGTTATTCTTCCATTATTTCCCTATAGGCACTAAAGAACCACAAGTTTTACACGTTCAAAGAAAATAGCTTTGCAAAATAAGGTGGATACTGTATGTCTGCTCTATAGCATAAGCTTTTTCCTGCATGGTAAAACCTTGACAAGCAACATCCGTTACAGGTGTCAAGTGCTTAGCACTCTCTTGCGCTCTGAAAGCAGTTCCTGTGTGTGCGCACTAGTAGGCTCATATGTCTGCATTACTGTGATTAGGGACGGTACTTCAGTGCTGTCAAGGAACGGTTAGCCACAAAGACCCCGTTGAGTTAGCAGCACACAAGTTCCACACGCACACAGACGGACAGCCTCATTCACAGGAGATTAGTGGCGACAACATCACACCCGCCTCAGGCTATAACTCACAAAGAGCAGACCCCTCTGAAAGACCATGACCAGAGGAGGAAGATTTGAGACAGGAAGGGGAGGATGAGGAGGAGAGAGGAAGTAAAGATGTCTGTATTTATCATCTTCGAACAGATTTGTCTTGAGCTAGTCTCAATAGATTTTGCAAACTTCTGTTTAGGTTTTGCTGCCTGATCAAACTTTGACGTTTATAGACAAAGATGATCGAGGGTGAGTAAATCATGAGGTAATTTTCATTTTTGGGTGAACGATCTCTTTAAGAGGTGCATCATTTTTTGGTTAAGGTCTTGTATTGACTAAGCAAGAGTCAAACACTCCTAAAGACTTTCAATGAATTTTAGTCATAGCCTCTTAAGCATTTGCCCATTTAAATCTAAACAGCAATTTTTTTTTGGTCAGGCAGTGTATTTTGCTTATCTAACTTTTAGTTCATGTAATATTTATATTTAAGTGGATTTCAGCTTTATTTTTAATAGTTCTAGATTTGGTTAATAGCTCGCAGGCGCTTCTTTCATGATTAATTTATTCTGAAAACAAACATGTGCAGTTAAGGAGGTTATCGAGATGAAGTTTCGAGTTTTACTCCTAAAGTAAGAAGAATCCAAAGAAAAACTGAAAAGGTACTGGTAATTTTCTGCAACCAAAAATGGAAATTCTGTTATCAGTTACTCACCCTCAAATTGCTCCCATGTTACATGGAGCACAAAAGGAAACTTTTTGCAGAATATTCAGATTACATTTTTCTGTATAGTAAAAGTGAATGAGGTGGTCAACCTCCAAAAAGAATAAAATGCACCATAAGGGGCCGTTCACACAGTACAAGTTTTTCCATTCCACTGCACTACTCCATTGTTTTTCAATGTAAACGTGCTGGACGGATGTTTTTAACGGTTGAGCTCGGATCTTTTGCAGTCTCGTGCATGACTCTGCGTTCTAAAAACGCAGCGCTCAAGTTAAAGTAAGTTCAACTTTTAAAAAACATCTCTAGACGCAGCATTTTTTTTTTTTTTTCACTGACCTGCGACATTTTTAACCACAAAAATGCGTTCTGTGTGAATGACTCCTAAAAGCACTCCACTTTCATGGGCACTAGATTCCATGTTGTAAGAAAACACATGATAGCATAATTGACATCAATGCATATGCATGTGCCCTATTTCAATAGATGGGATTTGAGAGCAAATAAAAACTTAATTTTCAATGTTCCTCGCAAAAAGACATCTCAGCGCGTGTCCTTATTCAGTTACTTCCACACAAGAAAGAAAGTCAAATTCAATGACATGAAGTTCAGAATCAGAATTAGAAGAGGTTTATTGCCAAATGTATTTTTTCCCTTGGTAAATGAAGCTTCCAGTGCAAATATATAAAGTCAACAAGACAAATAATAATGCACTTAAAGAATAAAAATTTCAGAAAACTTTGGGTGAACTATCCCTTTAGGACAAAAAGAGTTACAGACAACAGTTTCTGAGGCAGATTTCCTGCACCGTTAGATTCTGTTGCCTATCAGATAAAGTAGAAAATATCCCAATCTGGGAATTCTCCCTCTAATTCTTCAGTTTTTCTACTATTTTTGTCCTTTCTGGCTCTGTGTCTTTGCTGAGTAAACTCTGCAAACTTTAAGAGACGTCTGGCAAGGAAACAAAACTTTGCCATTAGTTTTCCCTTAAAGTTCTGTCTGGGTGAAGTGGAATAAGTTTACCCCCAGGGCTTGGCAAAGGTCTATTACTCTCGGCTCTGAGAACGTTACCTTACGGACCACCAGCGTTGCCATGGGAATAATCCCCGCAGACAAAAGGGAGGGATCAGAAAGGGAAATCAATGCCGTCGGGCTTTGTGGTTGGCTGGCACAGAGATCAGTCATACGTACTCCGGGTCACGAGGTCAGAGGCATCAATCATGGCTTCCGAAAAGAGCGTGGACCATCTGAAAAGAGGAGAGAAGAAGGGAGGAGAGGAGAAAACATCTTCGTCTGTATTAATAGAGGGATGAATCATCTTTGGAGTATTTCAAGACACCACATACAAATGCAACAATAATTAGTTCCTGTAGTTTGAAAGACCAAATGCAGCTGGAGACGAGCCATTCAATGTTTTTGTGTATGTGTGAATAACATGACAGAGTCCATATCATGTCCAGCGGGCAGGATTAAAGGGTTAGTTCACCCAAAAATGAAACTTCTGTCATTAATTACTCAAACTCATTTTGTTTCAAACCCATAAGACATTTTTTCATCTTCAGAATACAAATTAAGATATTTTTGATGAAATTTGAGAGGTTTCTGAACCACACATAAGCAACATCATCGCACCATTGCCCAGAAAGGTAGTAAAGAAATCGTTCAAATAGTCCACGTGACTACAGTGCTTCAACCTTAATGTTATGAAGCAGAAAAAAATGACTTTATTCAACAATTTCTTTTCTTCGCCGTCAGTCTCCTATAATGTTGATGTTGTAAACAGTGCAGCGCTTCTGGGTTCTACATCAGAACGCCGTCTCAGAATTGAAGCTGCGGATGGTTCAGAAACCTCTGATTTCTTCAAAAATTACTTAATTTGTGTTCTGAAGATGAATGATGGTCTTAAAGGTTTGGGATGACATGAGGGTGAGTAATTCATTTTCATTTTTGGTTGAATTATCCCTTTAAAGAATGGCAAGTTTCTTTAAAAAAATATATATATATTTGTTTGTTTTCCTTGGTTTTTCTCTGTGCAGAAGTCACCAAGATGATGCCAGGGCACTTGTAAGCATTTTCTAATGTTGCTAAGTTTATTTAATCGTTGGTTTCAATCCAGGCTTCCAGCAGCTGTTTTCCTTATTGTAGAGGTACAATAAGGGTTTTCTGGATCTGCTTCAGCTACCAACACTTGACTCACTTTATAACCAGAACACATTGGTCTGGGAGTTTTGCCACCCTGAGGCCCCCAGCAAACCCCATTCAGCGAAACTTGACCTCCTATCTATGGAAGCTTGTTTCCATCATTAAATAAAAAAAGGTAATAACTTTTTTCCCCCTCACAATTGCGAGTTTTTTCCACAGAATTGCAAGATATAAACTTGCAATATTGAGAGAAAACATTTTTTTCCCCTCACAGAGGGACATAACACAAAATTGTGAGTTTATATCTCACAATTTTATGACTTTATATCACGCAATTCTAACTTTATACCTCACAATTGCAAGAAAAAAAGTCACCTTTTACCTTTACCTTTTTTATTTCATGGCACAAACAAGCTTCCACAGCTATCGGTATGTTTTCAGAGCATTTAAAGAATTACTGAAATGCTTTATTTGACTCATGCATCTTTCATCTCAAGTTGCATATGGGTGTTTGCGTCTTTTTGGACCGTATACTGTTTTGAGGGTTTATCGTGGTGTCAACGATTGTGAACATATGGTTTACACCAAAATGTGACCTATGATCTGTGATGTTTGATTTAAAAAGTGCTTCTTTTTTTAAAATTCATAATCTTTAATCAAAATAACTTCCCCTCCCTCTTGCAGCGACATCTCTAATGATGTATTTACTGGCATGAAGGCGGAGCAACCTGTCACTCACATGAGATCGACCAATAGCAAAACGCAACCACCCAATCAATTCCCCATGGACAACATCAAGTCCCACCTCACATTTTTTCCTGTTCAAGAAGCCGTTTCATTCATACATCACAATAGGGAAAAAAAAAGCTAATTGCAACTTCCATTTCATGCTGACTTTAACAAAGCTTAAGCTTAACTTACACACAAAGTTTTTGTGCAATGAATATTTGGCAACCTAAAAGTGAACCCAATGAACCAGCTAGCCCCATGATGATACACTGTTTAGTAAGTTGACCTTCCTGAATGGAAACAGTGAAGATCTCTTCCAGTATTTTGCCTATTGTCTGTTATAGACCAACATCTAAAAAAAAAAGCTTGCAAATGAAAGTCACACGCTCACTCATTAGATCAGTTTCTGTTCTTATGGAGTTTTGACTGCTGATCCTGGCATTTGTAAAAGGTCACTCTGGCCATAGAGTTTGTGGGCAGCTTATGGTGTTAAAGTAAGACGATTTTGCTCTATCCTGACTAATGAGCTGAAAACCGCAGTCAGGAGAAATGTGTCAAGTGTGTGTTTGGAGGACATTCATCCATCCATTTCCAGGAAAATCTGAGGCTTAAGACTATGAAACTCAGTGTCTGGAGGTTGAGCCGTTTAAATGATCAGACACTACAATTCAGTTTCTGTTCCAATTGTATAATGAATATACAGAACTAAAACATGAACACAGGAACCATATCAACAGTTTCCCTTCATATACACAGCATCTTCCCTTGGCATTACAGTTAAAAGCAGAAATGTAACAGTTTTACTTATTTAGCAAAGCCTAGTTTCTTTTTTTTTAATCAATAAAGTTGTCTAAATAGTCCTTTGCAGAAGAAAAACTTTTATAGGTACACGAATTTCATCGCAAACGCATGCGACTTGAATTTACTCCATGCAAAGAGTCCCTTTCTGGTATACTTGCAGGTATCATGCAAAAGTTACCGGGTTTACTGGCATTATTTGGTCATGACACATAACTTGAAGTTTATATAGCAAGCAATTTCATCAAGTATTGCAGCTATACTTTGAAAGCAGCATGTATTTTAAGGTTTATGCATTGCCCTGTTTTCTTCATTGTAAGGATCTTACTGTAAATTCAATCTTTGCATAATTTTTTTCTCTAGTATTTGACATTATGCCACTGCTTTGAGAAGAATGAAAACAATCAGAAAGCAACAGTGCCACCTAGCGATGACACCTTGAAAAGGCCAATCATCAGCCTAATGCATTCTATTTATTCTCTCACACTCTCACACACACACACACTCTCACACACTCAAACATTGGCTTTTTATGTGTTATGGGGACTTTCCATAGACAAAATGATTTTTATACTGTACAATCTGTATATTATATCCCCTTACCCTGAACTTACCCATCACAGAAGACGTTCTGCATTTTTACATTTTCAAAAAACATCACTTGGTATGATTTATAAGCTGTTATTTGCCTCATGGGGAAAAAAATGCCCCCACAAGTACAGGGATTTCTGCCATTTGCCATTTCGTTCCCATAACTTAGGGAAAACCACACGCTTGAATATGTGGTTTACGGGGACTCTCTGTAGGCATAATGGTTTTTATACAATATAAACTGTATATTCTATCTCCTAAACCTACCCATCAGAGAAAACTTCTTTTTTGAGTAAAAAAAAAAAAAAAAAAAAAAAAAACACAGGGAGTGTCCTCATAAACCATATTTACATTGTAATACCCATGTCATTATACACGTGTCCACATAGACCATGTATACAACACACATACAAGGCCACTGAGCCATGAGCTCAATATATGTCAATATCAATATATTAACATATTTGTATAAAAATTTGCCTTAAAAACAGAAAACATTAAGAATGACAATCAATATGTAAGCGTGCACGCTCTCTCTCTCTTTTACACAAGCACTCTCACACAAATTACAGTTATAAAGTGTGTTAAGTTGTTTCCAACAAGGCACAAGTGCCATGATTCAAGTGTTCATGTGCGCTTTGATATATTCAAGTTATATTTGTACTCCTTGGCAAGTGCTCAAATGGCGAAGCTTCTTTTGTAATGTAGAAACCTTTGGACAGCGTGTTAGAATGACAATTTAGAAAAGAGTTTAGTCTTTGGTAAGACAAACTGATTCCCAAAAAGCTCTTTTGCATTTGTTATATGGCAGTTTATGATTAAATGTTTCTCACGTCTCTCAAGTATGCATGTTAAAAAAAAAAAAAAAATGCTTGAGAGTGATTTTTTTTTCCCTCCAAAAGATTCTGTTTTCAAAAAGTATATCCCCTCCATCTCCACACTGACCTCCAACCGCCAATATGGCAAGAACTATTCCCTCCAAAGGTGAAAGGGCAGTTGTGAACGGTCTATATTTTGACTGATTATTGTCGTTAGATATCCAAGTCTGGACAGTCTTCCTCAGTGCTCAGGAAAGGCGGGCTTGTGCCTGTCGTGCCGTAGGATTGCCGAGTGCTGGACTCATCAGAAGAATCGGACAATGCATCTTGGTTCAGAACTTTGGGAAGATACACCTATGTAGAGTAAGAGAGATGGAGAGAGATTTTGGTCATTTAGAATTCAATCAGAATTGAGAACAAAATGTGTGATAGTGATTAATATAAAAATGTTAAACTTGCTGATGCAGATGAGCTCTCAGAAACTCTATCTTCATCTTCCTCCTTAATCTGAATAACACACATACACAATTACATTTACATTTATGCATTTAGCAAATGCTTTTATCTGAAGCGAACTTAAGCAATACATCACATACAATGGCAGGTTCAGAAAGCTGGATTAGGAAACAGAAGAGGAGGAATGTAGAGAAGAAAAAAAAGGGTTTGTGTGTATATGTTATGGCATTAGTTTAAATTGGGGTGGTTAAATTATAACTTAAATTATGGTAAAACTATAACAATTATAAAAATAGTGGCATTGTAAAGTCAGACAAAACTCTGACACAAAACAGAGCAGCTTACGTTGTAGTTGTGGGGACTGAGGTATTTGAAGTGTCCAAAGCAAGTGTAACTTATACAGATAAAGATGGTGACGCACAGAATCACTAATGTGAACAATGACGTGTCTGCCATGAAGCCTGTGAGGACACAAAGTCAACAAATATATAGATTATATGAATCAAACAAAATAATTCAATAAACAAAATGCCATTTAGTCATCCAATTAGTGGACGTTACCTGTCCTGAGCACAGAGAAAAAATAAAGCCACATCAGGCATATGATTGGTGCAGCCAAAGCTTGATTGACAGCTCCCAGGTGAACTTGTCGGTCAAGGCGGGCGGGCAGGTAAGCGAAGTACAGGTTGTGTTTGTCCACCAGATGTTTCAACATCAGGTACAGAAGACCTGTAAACATGATCTGCATGTTAATGTAATGTTACAGACACTAATAATGTGTTTTTTTTCGGTCCTTGAGGAAAGAAATCACACCGAAGGGGACGATGACAGGACAGGTGATGCTGTACGCCATGATGACCGTGAACACACACAGAGTCCATCCGTACATCGCGCCGTACTGAAACTCATATGCCTGATTCTACACAGAGACAAGATCAGCAACACATTCATGTTAAATCGATCAGTTTCATGCAATAATCCAGCTTATTTTCAACCTAATGTCTATACAGCTTATTAGAAATGTTAATGCTCAATTAAAATTAAATAAAAAATAAAATGTGCAAAGAGTTCAAATACTTCTTTATTCTTTCTTATGCCACGTTGGTTAAAATTTAATACTAACAATTAAAAAAATAATTAAATATTCAACAAAGATTTCATAACATCAGACAGACAGACAGTACTTTAATGTACTAAAGAAAAAAATTCCAAATCCAGCTTGAAAGATCAAAAGTCACAGACCGACCTGTTTAACATATTTCCTCTCAGCAGCCGAACGTGCGAGTGCCAGACGCACGATATAGAGCAGCAACCCTGGCAACCGCAGCAGCTCCATGCCTGTGCCCACCAGAGCAGCTGTGATCACGTAATTTACAAAGAACGCCCCCTGATCAGGTAAAAACACACACCTGAGACAGGCAAAGAGAGAAGTCAGAAAGCCATCATTATTTTTAGGTGCATGTCACAAAACTAATAAATCGTTCTGATTTGAGCAAATAAAACACATGTATACTCACTCAAACCTCAGCTTCCCCTCAGACTGCTTATCAAACAACCAGCGGAAAAACACGTCCAGACTGAGTGGAAAGAGAGTATACACACTCACTTTGGGAACATTTTAGACCCACTGAACACTAATCAAGAATTTACGGTTTGCATTGAGGATCACAGATCACAGGATGACAGGTGGTTGCGGTTTCTTAGGACAAGGTTAATAAATGTTACACTTGTATTAACCTTAACATTTATTCTGTCTACAGACTTTCATAGACAACCTAGGAAGTAAGGGAAGTCTTGTTTTTTGAAAATATTGTTACAAGCTGTTTACACATTGGCAAGAAAAATGCAATTAATACATTAAAATTCTTACATATAGCCCCTTTAAAGGGTTAGTTCACCCAAAAATTAAATTTCTGTAATTAATTACTCATTTGACCTTCGTTCATCTCCGGAACACAAATTAAGATATTTTTGATGAAATGCGAAGTTTTTTTTTTTTCATCTCCCATAGGCAGCAATCAAATGAACACATTCAAGGTCCAGAGAAGTAGTAAAGACATAGTTAAAATAGTCAACGTGACTACAGTGGTTCAACCTTAATGTTAAGCGACAAGAATACTTTGTATTCAACAACAACAAAAATAACAACTAGATTCAACAATTCTCTCTAGCCTGTCATTCTCCTACACAGTTTGCAGTACTTCCAGATTCTACGTCAGAACGCAGACTCTGTATTGGCCGGCTCCTACGTCAGCATCACATGCATGAGTCGTGGTACTCAAATGAACAGCATTGACCAATACTGAGCCGGCGTTTGGAAGTAAACACAGAAGTGCTGCACTACGTTCACTGTGTAGGAGACTGACAGGGTAGAGAAGAAATTGTTGAATAAAGTCGTTATTTTTGTTTTGTTTTTGCGCACAAATTGTATACTCTCGTCGCTTCATAACATTAAAGGTTGAACCACTGTAACCACGTTGACTATTTTAACCAGTTCTTTACTAATTCTCTGGACCTTGACTGTGGTAATTTCGTTGCTTTCTATGAGAGAAAAAAACCTCTCATATTTCATCAAAATTTGTGTTCCGAAGATGAATGAAGGTCTTACGGGTTTGGAACGACATGAGAGAGTAATTGATGACAGCAATTTAATTTTTGGGTCAACTAACCCTTTAATTAAATCACAGCCTTTGTAATTTGATAATCACACTGAGCCATATCGTGATTTCTTTTCTTTGATTAATCATACAGCCCAAACCCAGTACATAGTTTAGACTTCAAACTCTAAAAGTGTGTGTATGTAATAGTGTGTTAGAATTGTGGAGAAAGATTTAAAGAGCTCTTACCTGGTGAGGCCCAATGACGGCAAAATCAACACCATGAAGATCAGAAATGTGTAGAGCTTATACATCATGCTCATATTCTCACTAGACCTACACAGAGAGACATGCATTATTAAGTGAACTTGTTTGAGTGCGAGTGTGTGTGTTTTTGTGTTGATGACTACCTGGTCCAATGGGATTCCCCCAGGGTAGAATAATACACTATAGTGGGCAACAGGGCAGAGAAGGTCCACAGCAGAAGAGTTGGGAAGAACTGGCTGATAATGGCACTCTACAAACACAACACACAGTCTTCACACCACTGCACTCCATGTGCACACACATCATTATAAGTGCTGTGTTCAGTCACATACGTTCAGATAGTGAATGGGCTTGGTGACGTTAAACTTGTCCATGGTGCTGATGATGATGGAGGGCGTTGTGAGGAAGAAGAGGAGCACGAAGAGTGCAACATTCAGCAGCACACAGCGTAGCCACCAACGCCACCCACGTAATGACAAATTCTCCCTGAAAGAAAAAGGTGAGATTATGACAAGCAGAATTTTGAATTGGTATAATATTGTCTATAAACAAAAGTAGGTTGTAATATTAAAGATTTTGCTCTTAATAGGACATACCAGTAGATATTATGCGGGTGAGGAGCGTAATTCACTTTCCAATTGTGCACCCTCAGCTCTGCACTCTTAGAGGACGGCTGAGGCTCCCGGCCACACCCACACTTGATTCCTCCACCCATTTCTTCTCCGACCACACCCCTTGCCCCGCCTCCACATTCTAGAGCGTTGAAATCTTTCAGAATACTGTGAGGAAAGACAAATGACAACCATTTAAAAACCATGTGAGCTGAAATTACACTGGTAGATATATTAGAAAATACTTCTGTCTAAAATTATATTCATAAACAAGATTTTCTTTGACTCGATCATCTATCTTGAATTATTTTCACATAGCATATCGCAATTCATTCTGCCTTATATTTTGGTAAAAACAATGTAAAAACAATCTTATAAGCAAGCATAATTATGCATAATTTTCTTAAATGGGCAGTTGAGTCTGAGTGGGAATCACTTACTAAGTGGCCATGTACTCATTTTGCAGGGTGACAAATGCCATGCCCAGGGGATACAGCTTACTCTGCCTTAGTTTATTTTCCTCCTCAAGCAGAGCAGCTTCCTGTGAGCTGTAGAACTCTATAGCATCAACCTACACACAAACACACACATTATTCAGATGCCCAAATCTTGAAAAGTCAAAACAAGGCCACTGCTAATGGTGGTCGTACTCACCTTTTCACAGCCCTGACAGTGGCAGCAGCAGCACAGCTGGCTGCATGGGCGCGGGTTGATGACCTCACGTTGTCCCTGGCGATCGAGTATCTTACGGTAATGCAGCAGGTTTTTTTCTGCACGTTTTCTGTTACAAAATACAAAAAAACGAACAAAAAAGTTAATGGTAGAACTTAAAATTGATGATCATAGCAAGGCTATTACATTTAACTAAAACCATTTAAGAAATGTTGTTAATTTAAATAAAATAAATGTTAATTGAAATAAAAGCTAGTAGCAAGAGAAGCGTTGCCATTTTTTATTTAGTTTAACTTGATGTACTAAAATAAATACTAAGTTCTTTCATGATACTCTAGATTCTAGCATTCTGATGGGTCCTTTATGCAACCTTCTGACAATTACATTGTTTACTACATGTCAACCAGATTGGTTCCTGTATCATCTGCAGCCAATGAGCTTGCTGCTCAACATTTAAATAGTTGGTTCAATGTTTGCTGTAGCAGTTTGCAGCGAGTTCCTCTGAAACCCTCCACCTCCACCTATATAGATCTGCTATGGGTAATTTCCTATATGTTATTTGTTCAGTAGCACATGCCCACAGCAGCATGTCATGTATGTACTGGCAGTAGCAAGACTCTGTACTTGCTCTATAGTAGCAGCGTAGCAGATCTACTCCACCAAGACCAAATACATTAACATTGCCATACCCATTACCAATGTAAACTCTTCCAAGAGTTGTCATGATAACAGCAAAACGGAAATGAAAATTATTAAAAACCATATAAACATATGTCAAAATAAATAATATTATTGGGTCAAATTGTCATTCTCACCTGTTTTTGTCCAGGTCAATCAGTTTGGCAACATCATAACACAAACTAACTTCAATCACTTGACAGGTAGGGTATGCCTCCCTGCAAACAAATATACAATCAGGACATGTTAACACCTTTACAAGTTAAGTGTGTCATTTCTGCATCAGTGGTACCAAGCGGAAATGCAAAAGTAGCGCCAATTTTCCCAAAAACAGCGCTAATTTTCCCAAAAACATCCAATGTCTTCCTTTGCTCAGGCAAACAGGTAGTACTGGCCCAACTCAAGCCATTGTTAGAGCCAAATGGTCACTCAAATCCCATTTGCTGCCAAAATTATTTCTTGATTATTATTATTATTATTAAAGATTATTTAAGAATGAATGAATAAATTCTGACCAATAAGTCTTTTGGTTAGTAGCTCCCTTTGAGATCCTACTGGCCCACCCATATTATGTTAGCTGAGATCATACCTTACATACCGAACGGAACAAATAGCATGGAGATGAGAAAAGATGTCTGGATGAATGGCTAAAAATAAAGTGACTGGAAAAGTCCTCCCACTTACAAAAAGTGAGTTTTTATACTCTCGTCACTTGCTGCAGTGGGCACAGACCTCACGAACAGGGTGTTTCTGGCCTATGGAAAAAATAAACCAGGGTTAGACGGACACTAACCAGCATGTGTATGTAAGAGAGAGAGAAATGGCAAGATGGCTTACTATCTCTCTCTTGGTTCCCTTCATTTTAGAGGTGTGGCGTCTCAGCAGGGCCACCGTGATCACGAGATATAGAACGGCAAACACTGTGTGCAGCCAAAGCAGTTTATTACTGCGAAGACATCACATAAAATATAGTTCAAATAGACAAACACACACAGATACCAAGTCATATGCGTATAGACATATGCGGCACATACCCCTGCTTAAGATTCCCTATGGTGGTTCTCCCGAAACTGTATGGATCATTGCCTGGAACACAGTTACATAAGTCAGTCTTTTTGCCTTCAGCAGAGACTGAAACAAATGTCTAAGAAAAAAATTGAAAATATTTCATATGGTGACATCATGTGAG
The DNA here is from genome assembly GCA_038088235.1 of Zacco platypus. NCBI lineage: Eukaryota > Metazoa > Chordata > Actinopteri > Cypriniformes > Xenocyprididae > Zacco > Zacco platypus. The sequence goes on from CM076066.1 coordinate 5,864,851, forward strand.
ATTATAAACCACTGCCATCCTCCAAAAGCTGGTGAACGGCCAAAAGAAATGCAACATATTTAGGAATCATAAACAGTGTCTGCTCCAAACAGAAGACAGTCAAATTATGCAGTATTAAAAGATAATTTTGTCCAAAATTGAAGTAGAATTCAATCCAATCCAAGAGAAAGGACAGATTTGTTGTCTTAATTCAGCTTTTTGAAAACAAAAAGAAGTAGAAAAACAAGTCTTTTTTTTAAAGACAAATATTAGACTTTATGTTATAGTATATTATATTAAAAATGACAATAAAAATATATTTTTTTGGCTCCATGGACATTTTCAAATCAAAATGGTATTAGTGAAGTGAACAGACAGTGAACAGTGAGGCAGCTCACTAGGGTTTATTAAGTTCAAGCTACTATATGAAGCATTCCTGAGAATTGAAGAATTGAAGTCACATTGAAGTTTTTTGTGCATGTGTGAAATACCCAGCAGGTCCCCGGACAGATTGACTGGTAGGATGATGGACACAGACAGCACACAGATGAGCAAGAGCAGGGTGACCAAGTGCTTCTGAAATGACAGATAATGTACTGCATCCACCCCACATTTCTCCTGGACCGTAGTCTCACTGTACACACACACGCACACAAAGAAATATCAGTTTCATTTCTCACTTTATTTTATTAGGACTTCCCCATGTGCACTTCTCTCTTTGAACTTAGACATAAGTGACCACATCAACAGGTAAAAGCGTTCCAAGTGTAAACATGTAAAATATTATTGCATGTGAGTCACCATAACAGCACTTACTCCATATTGACGATAAAGGTGACCCAAGAGCAGCAACCCTACAGGAAATAAGGAAGATGTTGATGATCTCATGAATGATGTCATAATGAGGATGACATGTTCAAAACTCACCTTCTCATATTCAGGCTCCTCAATGGACATGGATGATGTCATTCTACGATAACGCTGTTTACTAAAGTCTCTGAAACGGCAGCGATGTAATTTTACAACAAATTCTAACACTGTATGTTCCCATAGTGAATAGCACCACCTTCACGTCACATACCTTTCGGTCTCTGCAACAAGAGCGAGTCTCCCATGATCCCACAGTCTCCTTCTGATCACAGTGAAGGCCAATATCAACACCTGCAGGCAGATACACAACACCATCCAATTACATCTGTACCATCCAATCAAATCACATAACACTAACAGCACAATTGGATCTCAACTAACCCCATAACTCACCAGGAAGACTATAAAGTCGAGCAGCAGAACGACAGGCAAACCTCCGAAATTCACCCCCTTGAGCACAGTGCTCTGTGTGGCACTGAAACAGCTACTGTTGTCCGCAAGGCCAGTGCCATTATCCGCCGACATGGAGAGCTGCCCCCACAACGTGGAGGCCATCTGGAGGAGACACAGATACAAATTATACAATGATTTATTTTCAGGGCACACAAACAGCTTTTTTGCTGCCTATGAAATTATCTGTTGCAGTGACACATATGCCATCAACATCCTATCTTCATTTATACAGGCAAGTCACTTTCTTATTTACAATGACACCTGTCAGGAGAAGAACTTGCAATGATGTCTGGAGGGGATAATTGTTTAAAGTTTGATTAAACCATCAAAATATGTGAAAAATATTTTAAATATGAGGGAAGAACCAAACACTAAACTTGATATTTATCTGACAAAATTACTAAGTAAAGAAGGCAACAGGTTTTATTTTACTACGCAAAAAAAAAAGCTCACAGGAAAAAACATACATTGATTACAACATAATCAGTTATTAATATTTTATTGGTTCTCTCATGTTTTTGCATGTGCTCATAATGACAGGCATGCCAAAAATTATGTCCACACAGTTTTATTGCATTATTACACAAAACTATTGATTCCAAACACAACTACGCAATAATATTTAAATAAAAGATGTCGATAAGATAAAATAAAAATTAAGTGAAGCTATCCAAAACATTTACAGCACTTATTAGCAATTTTGTCAAATATAAGAATCAATTTTCAGTAATTCCTTTAAATTATTCCAGTTAGTAGGGCAGCGAAATTTAAAAGCAGAACAACAATAGGAGCTTTTTCTTCTAGGAACATTGAGAAGATTACTTTTAGAGTATAGTGTGGTACGTTACAGGTTGCTATTGAACACTAGTTTGAAGATAAGCTGGTGCTAGTCCTAATGAAGTTCTAAAAATGAATATATACACCAACTATACTATGGCTATATCAATGGATCACAGGGTTACTATCTCATTCTCATACCATCCCTGGTGACGTCACATTAAATTCCTTTTAGTGTTGTGAATGGCAAACTAGTGCAAGGATGTGAAATGTCACATGCACTTCAGTTCAAACTCTAGAGGGAGTCCTTTATAACTTTATTGCAAACAAAACAAAATTACACAATGGTCTAGATCAGGGGTTTTCAAACCTGCCCTGGACCGCACTGCAGCTCATTAGTAGAGACGCAAGACCTGAATTGGGTGCATCAAATAAGCGAGACAAATGTGCAGTACCGGAAGTCCTCCTTAGATCACATGAGTACCTTGCAATCACATTGAAAAGGTTGGAACAGATTCGTGGTGGTAATGTGCTGTAAATGGAGGATTACTAGTGACTCTATTAATGATAAACCTTTGAACCTTATGTTCACAATGATTCAATGCCATTAAATGTTACAAGAATGTGTTATTTAAGTAAGGATCAAAATATAACCACTGGCTGCACAAATAAGTCATAATCTAAGCCCTTTTCCACTCCACCCAGTGTCTGTGGGTGGGAGGGTCTCCTACAGATCCTCTTCCACTTTCAGAAGATTTTTTCACTTGGTCAGGTGACTCATGTTTAAATCAAGGGATACAATCATATCTCATTACATACTGCTCTGTGTTTTCACTGTCCGGTGGTCACGCATAAGACTCTGAAGTGGCTCTGAAAAAAAAAACAGATTGTGTTACATTACAAAACATAAAAATGATTAAGATATTAAGCTTTAAAAAAACTCAAAATCTTTAGTTTTGTTTTAATCTTTTATCTTGGATTTAAAAATGTTTAGATATTGGTAATTACTGAATAAAAAAATGTCTTTTTCCCCCAGTGTAGCTGCCTTAAGAACACTTTACAGAAATGCTTGGTTTGTAATGTGACTGAATGTGAAATCACAGAAGTGGATTTCAGCAGAGCTTTCATTTTAGAAACATAACTTCACCTAATGTAAGAATGGTCACACGATGCATGATTCAACTTCTTACTTTCTACTTCCATAAAGATCAGTTTCATTAACACACATTTTGGACAGGATTAGGCCTTAGTTAAACATGCCTTGGGAAAAAAAATAATGTGCATCTTGAAACAAAGCAATGGCACTGATATACTTTCATATTTGTCAGTGCAAGTTACTTTTAGTTAAGACAGCTCAAATATGCATTTTAGTCTGGGACTAGGCTTGTCTGTGAAACCGGTGGTGTATAATAGTGCATTAGATTAACTATTCCAATGCAATACGTTCATATTTAACTGCCTTATGTTATGCCATAGTTTATGCAACACTTTGCATGACTGAAAACAACTTCTTTATGATGTGGAAACTTACTGTTGCCAAACTGACAGCTGATGTCAGAACAGAAAAGCCAAAAACGGGTAGCTATACAGTTATCTAGCAACTAAACTAGATGTCTCATGTCAGCATGTAAACACACACCAAAACAAACAAAAACGTGTCACTAAACTCACATATATATCAACATGCTGTTGGTGACGTCAAGACGCATTTGTATAACGGCTGGACACACTTGGCAAGTTTAAATCATTTTCCGTCATAAAACGAAAGCTTTGGAGGCTCTATCTCGAATTAAAATATGTTGTAAAACAAAAACATACCTCGGTGGAATTTTTCCGCTTGTGGACTGTCTAAAACCGGTCGGGTTGTCAGCTGTGAATAAACAAAACTAAACTTTACAATGACTCACATCCGCACATGCGCAGAAACGCCGATCTCCGCCCAGAGTCCCAGTACAAAACTGGTACAAAAGCACACTTTTATTTTATAAACTATTTATTGTCGTTGTATAGAATACAATTCACAATAACGCAGGACAAATTAATGTATTGTTATTAATTAAATATTAATAAAACAGCAGATCATAAAAGTCCCGCAATGACTTAAGAAATTCAGTCATTTTGGTAAATAAAAAAAAAAAAATAATAAAGTACTTTAAATTAAGAAATTAAGAAAAATAAACCAAATCAATCATAAATAAAATAACCATATATAATAGTATTTTTATCTATTCACGAGCATAACTATGCCTTTCATGATAATACTTTAGTTGATTCATCAAACTGATCATTTTGTGAAGTCAAAAGTTTATTTTTATAAACAAACAGCATTTAGCAGCAATTGCTGGTAATGAAATGTTTCTTTCAGCTCCATAACAGAAAACTTAATCTTTAAAATATTACAAATCGAAAACTGTTATATGGGAGAAACATTACTAAAAAGATAAATATGTGTAAAAGTAGCACTAAAATTAATATCAGTTATGAAATGCAATATGGTTTATGCAATGCAAGGTAAATGCACTATTTATCCAACCATGTTATTCCTTTCAGGTGTTGAAAATAGGCAAAAATTTCCAAACAGTGTCTGATTTAATTGGTGCATCCACACATTTGGCTTAAATAGATTATCCCAGCCCTGGAGGGGGAAAAGAGAGAGATGAAGAGAGTCTTTGAGCCTTTACAGTGAATCCCAAGTGATTGACAGGGCGGCTATATCCATCCAATATCATCCAGCTCACGTTCTCATTCCCCTCTGCGTGGCCCTCTGCGACACCATCTGACGCACGCATTAACCCCCGCTGCAGGCTGGAGAAGGGCGACAGGTTCCCTAATCAGCAGCTGATTGCGGCGGCGGCGCTCGGGGAGAGAGCTGTGGTGATTGGGGGTATGGAGGCTTTGATTGTTTTCAGTCAGCCTGACAGCTGAGGAATACTGCCTTTAATCAGCGTAGTCAACATACTGGCATGAGTGGCAAATGAACAGTCAAAGTCTGCACACACACAAACAGACAAGCACACAAACACACCCTCATTCTGATGTTTCGCTTGGTTAGACTACTGTAAACGCTAAATAGAGCATGGAGCATTAATCTTCTTTCTCTGTATGCATTCCAGTTACAACTCAGATTGGAGCATTAGAGTATTTATTTTTTTTATTATTATTTGAACAATGGTCAAACTGCAACAGAGGTAACCACTGACCAGTTTTACAATGGATGGAAACAAGCCCTAGAGGGACTCTTGTATGTTATTTTGTTCTGTCGTATAGAGCAAATTGCTTTTACCGCACCCATTGATTTCTCCTCCATATAAAAATGGCGTCTTTTTGGTGTCTCTGTCTGCTCTGTGCTTTTTACCCAGGACGCCAGGTCAGTGCAACAAAACTAGCCCAATGGCCAATCAAAAATAGCCCAGAAGTAGTGCAATGACCATATCCCAAATATCAAAACACAAAGTCTTTCCCAAAATACCGTTTTTGTGGTTACCAATTATTTAATGTTCTGCTAGAAGCAAATAGAGGGTGGCAACCAGAATACACAAAAAGCTTAATCGAGAAGATAAAATTTTCTTGAGCGCATGATTCACTATCGAAATCAAAAATAAAAGGCATTTCATCCAGGAAGCAGTTTATCATCAAGGTATCATAGAGGAGGAAGATATTTTGTTCCTTGTTGACATTACGGTGTTATTGTTTTAAGGATTTTTGTCATGTCAGACAACAAGAACCCACAAGAGAGAGGAGTATAAAACATCACTAGACCGGTATTATATAAGCTTTGTTATTTGTCATGTGGCGAGAAGAGTTTCTAAAGTTTTTATCATGGGGTTTCTTCCTGGAGAAGATTGAGATGTTTGTGGTGTATGCAAAATGTATTTAATTAGGTAGTCTTGCATCTGCAGCACTAAAGTCATTGTGCCCCAAAATAAGCATGAAAATGCAAAAATCTGAAATAGATTTGAACTGAAAATTATATATTTGCGGTTTGTCTATTGATTCGTGTGTAGTGTATTATTGTTGTACAAACCACAGTATGTTTTTAAGTGTTTTATAGCTGTGTTTAAATTATGAATGTCTTTTATATTTTTATGTCTTTACACTTTTTAAATTGTTTTTTGATAGGATTCAGTATCCCTTCAACCCTTTGTGATAAGTCAGTTAAATTGGTCAGTGTCGTGGGCTTTGTTTCTTTTGTGGTTGTAAGGACCTATGAAATAACTGAAATCATTTGGAGAAGTGATATGGAACCGTAATGAGGACAAGACCTGCTTAGAAATACTTTAGCCATGCGTTTCCCTGAAAATAATTGCACACCTTAGAACATTCGTCAACCAATCAGATTCGAGCATTCGACATGCAACAGAAAGAAATAAAGCTAAACTGGTTTATAATAAGTGAAAATGGTAATGCTGTTTTTGGAGTTGTTTAATCATCCTCTAATGAGATATTGATTTTATTTGCAGTTGATTTCATGTAAGGTAATGTGTCTGTAAGTTAGTTGTGATTGTGTTTCTGCTCATCTCTTCTCATTTTCCTCTTATCTTCAGTGATTCTGCTTGTTTACAGCAGGTGTTCATCACTATTGCTCAATCATAACTCGTAATCTACTTTATTTTACTAACTGAAAGACTGTTTACTCTTTATAGATTGGGACCATAAGAAAGTTTAACACTGAGTATTTTACTGCATACCAGTAAACATCTAACATCTAAATTAATTTGGAAAACTGTCTTGGTCTTTAAAAATGAACACACACTAAGAAACTAAGAATGATGTGTATCACATACACACATTTTTTGTGGTCTTGCTGGGATCATACCAGCACCCAAAAGACAACATATGCTGGTCCACCAGCACACCTGGTCGCAGCATGCAAAACATTTGAACACTGGATTATTCAGCAGGGATATAATTCATTTTATTTATTCATTCATTCTTTTATACACTGTTACAGACCTGCCACAGCAAAACTGACTTGTTCATTAAAATCTTTATTGTTTTCCCTGAGTTTGACAGAACAAGTGCTATATAAGATATGCAATGATATGCAAAACATAACGTACTGATAAACAAATAAAGAACATTAGAAACAATTACAGAAAGCATGTCAATCACAAAGATGATATGGATGGTTTAATTGTATAATTGATTGATTAAACAGGATTTCACTGACATGAGAATGAGTGTTTTCTTGGCATGATTAAATGAGAGCATCACAAAAAAATCATAAATGTGATGTCAAAACATTTTTTATTGGTTAAATATTCCCTATTCTCAAGGGACGCTTAAGGTTCTCTTAAGCGCCGGACGATTATTCTTAATCCGTAAGATGAGTTTCTGGGAGCCGCTTAAACTCTGCTTCTTCTGATTTTCCTCATTCATCTCCTCTGAAGAGCCAGAATACGGTGAGGATCCGTATAAGGAAACTGCAGACACACTCATCTCATGTGGCAGATTTTCTATGGAGAGGTGGAATGAGGAAATAGTGCCTGATGGGTAAGGATTTGAGTACAACCCATTTAATATGTTTTCTATTCCAGAGTCGACAGTAAATACGCTCTCTGGGCGATCCAGTCCATTTCTACGCCGAACCTCTCGTGAATGCTTACGGAAGCCTCTGGAAAACTCCTGAATGTCTCTTTTGAAAGCTTCTCTGGTGTTGTGCTTGCTTTTAAACAGGATGATGTAACATTTGGGCATAAAGTGGCAGATGAGAATCCCAAATGCAGAGAAGAGCATCACCACCATCTGAATGGCAGATTTGTATCTGACCGTATCATTGTGGTTCAAATAGATGGGTACAAACACCACCCAACTGATAATGTAGATGAGCATGCTGATGCTGATGCACTTCTCTTCATTGTAGCATTCGGGAAGCTTCCGCCCCAGGAAGGCAATCCCAAAGCACACCACTGCCAGAAGGCCGACGAGGGCCAGCATGAGTGCAAAGAATAGTACATCTCCCTCAACACACTGGATGATGAGATCAGACGGATTTCCTGGTTTCCGAGAAACCTTGGGTGGACTCTTCCACAACCACAGGCCACAGATGATGCCCTGGAAAAGCACACAAATGCCAATGATCCAGTAGGTTAGGAACATCTTCTTCATGACCCGTTGTACAGCTGAATCATTCTGGAAGGCCATCAGAATCTTAAAGCACCTGACCAGGATGCAGGAGATACACAGTGTGAAGCTCAGGCCAAAAAGCACCTGCCCGGTTTGACACTGTATGTCTGTGGGTTTCCCACCGAACAAGATCACACTGGTGAACGTCCCGAGGAGGGACAGCAAGATCAGGATGGAGATGGGACCTCCTGCTGCGAGGACCACTGGAGTGGTCCATTTGACCAGGAATACAAGCATCACAATCAGTGTCAAAAGGAGGCCAAGACAAGCAAACACCACAAGAGTGATACAGTAATGATCTTTCCAGGATAGGAAAATTTGGTTTTGGGGAAAGCATTTGGTTGAGTTTGCATCAGACCAGAAATTGTCTGGACATTTGCTACATTCATTTGCATCTGGAGAGGAAGGAAAAGTAGAATCCATTAAAAATATTTTCATTATACTGCTTCTGCATATACAAAATGGAAGGGACAGACTACTTTAAAATAAATGTTTCTGTCATCATTTACTTAGTCTTATTCAGTTCATCAAATCAAACCGCTTTGGTTCCCATCGACTTCCATTGTATTTTTTGACCACACAATGGAAGCGAAAGAGAACCAAAACTGTTTGGTTACCAACATTCTTCAAAATATGTTCGAAACAGCAGAAGAAAGACAATCCATTTTCAACAGTGTTTCACTGCACCTTTAAAACCTTATACATTGAATGAATACATACTTGTTTGGTTTGAAAAAGTGCCTGCGGTACACCCAACACAACTATAGCAGCAGGTGGGTTTGTTCTCTAAAAAGTTCCGTTTAAATCCAGGGAGACAACTGTCAGAGCACCGCGAAATCACATTACTCTAAGAAAAAAAAAAAAACATAAGACAGATAATTATAAAATAATTCTAAATATTTCATATTAAACAATATATCTGCAAAATGTGTTAGTCCTAAAGGATAAATCAAAATTCTGTCATCAGGTCATTGCAATCCTGAAATACTGTTTTTTGGTAAACTATTCCTGTAATGAATCAGACTTAATGCTTTCTAACTTCTGTCGTTAGCATGTGGAATCAGACACTTACTGTGATGTTTTCCACCTGATTTCTGCATGTCTCATTCAGGAAAAAAAAGCGTGTATTGTTGATCATGTAGCGTGCCACAGGCACCAGTGTCACATGATTGGAGCGTTTTGAGGTATCTCCAGGTGCCTCTTCCCAAATGTTGATATCATAGCCGGTATCAAAGTCTCCATATCGGGTGAAATGATACATCTCATTAAACATGGTGTTTGCCAAGGCATCATTTAGCTGGAAAAGAGGACAATACATTTAAGATTTTGAATATTTGTTATTTGATTTTACAGAGAATATAGCAGAGGTGATTACTTACCTCAGCGTGTTTGACATCAAAGCCTCTATTGCAGGTTTTTCGGGAACAGATGTCTTTAACAGCATTAGCGACAGACCTCAAAGCCATTCCTACGCTAAACACTGAACTAGGGTATATAGCATTCATCAGGGTTCTTCTTATTTCTTCAGTGCTTTTATTTAACTCTCCTCTTAGGAAGTGCTGCAGGATGGTGTTGTTTGCATGTGATTTCAGGTTTAGATCTAGATTATTAATGTACCTTTTGAAGTGAGAGATGTCTTCTGAAAAAAGGGTTATTCCAAGAATTTTTCCAACCTCATTCAGGGGACGCTTGTTTAGCACTTCCACTGACGTGGCCCAACTATCACCGGCGATCCAAAAACGTCCAGATGCGTTGGGAGTCAGTTTCTCAAACAAACGAGACATGTGGTGAGGTTTGGCAAAGGACACAATGACATTAACCTTTTGGCTGCTCTCAATTTTTTTGATAGTTTCATTGAGTTTTGAATCTAAGTTTTCCTCATCATGAGAGTCAGGCAGAACGAAACGGAACGACACAAAAATATCCTTGCTTTTGGTGTGCACCTCGAGGCGCTCTGCAGCGTAGCGTCCATAATCTCCATCTGTGATTATTAAGCCAATCCAGGTCCAGTTGTGGTAGTGCAGAATTTGGGTGATTGCTTGAGCCTGGTGGTCATCTTCTGGCACAGTCCTCTTGAATGTCGGAAAGCGTTTTTTATCGCTCAAAACCCCAGCTGTTGAACCATAACTGATCTGTGATCATAATAAGAACATTGATGACAAATGCTCCAAAATATGGCATTCTGCAACACAATTAAATAAAACATAGCTACCTGTGGCATATACACTATAGTGAGAAGCTGTGCCACTGCGATGGAAACCTCTGAATGGAACTCTCCTATTACAGCCTGATACTTCGAATTGTTACAAGAAAATCTCTCCATGAAAACATTAGCCTGTTGCAGTGCAGTGGTCGCATCAGAGCATGTGTCTAGGATATTGTAGCCCAATGTGAGATTATTCAGCATGGAGGAGTTGTTGATGGCCTCCACTGCTTCAATCATCATCAGGGATTGAACCAATCTGGATACGGTGAAACTGTCAGACAGAACAAAAAGAGGTCGGAATACATTTTCTGGATAGTACCACTGGTATGATTGATTGAGGACCAAAAATTGTAAGTGCACTTTTAGTCATTTAGAACAAAGGTTTTCCAACTTTTTGGACAAATCCTGGAATGTTTTCCTCAAAAACTTTCTTTTTGACTGAAGAAAGAAAGACATAAACATTTTGGATGGCATGGGGATGAGTAAATTATCAGGACATTTTAATTCTGAAGTGAACCAATCCTTTAAGAAAGAACAATTAAAAAAGTCAAATGAAATATCAAATTTTAGAATAGGCATATTTTAGAATATAAAATCAATTAAAAATATAAAAATCAAATAAATGCAGCCTTGGTGAGCATAAGAGATTACTTTTGAAAACATTTCAAAAATCTGCCATTTTAAACTTTTGAACAGTAGTGTGTATAATAAGTCTGAATTTTCTTACTCTTTGAAATAACTATAATAATGGAAGCTGTATGACGTATTGTGATGCATGGACTCACTTTTTGCAGACATGTCCAATTGGATCACTTGTCGTATTGACAATCTCGAAGCTTTGGTGAATTGGAAAGAGTCCTCCGAGCATGATGTCCCCGATCTTTTCGGCTTTCAGTGAGTCTGAAACTGGGTTACAGTCACGACCCCCCAAACTTCCAAGCATGACAATGAAGCCAAGCCAAATCTTACTGTTATACATCTTCATCTCTCTTGTGTGTCTCACCCTTCTTTATTTTTCACAGTCCTCACCTCTCTCGCTCTATCCTCATCTGACCTCTCGACCGATTGGTCTGAGCTTGAGGTGAGGATGTTTCTAAAATAGTCTTCTTTTTGTTTCCTCCTGTCTCCGGTGCTTTTTTGTTCCATGCCAACCCACATCTACACCTTAAAAAAAATTCAGTTTAAGAGGAAACCTATCTGGCATGAGGAAACACCATATCCAGAAATTACCAAAGAAGATTTGCATAACTCTTATCACACTGAGAAATGTTTATTTTTCCACAATCCAAAACTGAATCCAATTATGCAAAAACCTCAAAAACATTGTATAATAACTCACCTTTACATAACTGTTAGGTGTGTAACAATACAAAAGCGATGTAAATGAAAATTACTTTGCGAGACAGACAAAAATTCAAGTTTAGAGTTTTAGTGTCAGTAGTACATTAAGCTCCTATATATAATGTTGAATATAATGTATAAAAAATGCAATGGAGGAATATTTGTGAGTCCTGATGATGCCAAATGTCTTATGTTACCAGTAAAAAGTGGCCAACATTATTTTAAATATCAAGTCAGTGACATAGTGCAAACATTCATCTAAAATAAATCTGTCTTTCAGCATTAGAATCATGAATATTTTTATTCTGATGTCAATTGAGCATTGGGTTACCAGCACCAAATCCAAGCCTATTCATTTACACCCCCAATGTAATACCAAATTTTAATCAACAGTACATTTTTTGTTTTCCTTTTACCGTATGTCTTGGAGTATCGCAGTAATATCGTATCGCGAGGTCAGTATCGTGATTTGTATTGAATTGTGACATGAGGGTATCTTTACACCCCTAATAACTGATTATGGAGGCTGTGCATATAATAATCTAGATGTTGTTTAGAGCCTGTACTGTTTATTTTATAAATGGTTGTTGGTTGTCTAGTGCTAAATGTTAGTTTGATAGTTGCTGTAGAAATATGTCTTACGCTGAAAAACAGCAACTGATTTGGGCCCGGTTTCACAGACAAGACTTATATTAAGCCAGGATTAGTTCAATTAGGACATTTAAGTAGCTTTTATAAACATGCCTTAGAAAAAAAAACATTACTGTGGTGCATCTTTAGACAAAGCAAGGGCACTGACATATTTTAAATGTCAGTGCAAGTTGCTTTCAGTGAAGATGCATTTTAGTCGATAGGACTAGGCTTAAGCCTTGTCCATGAAACGGGCCACAGATGTAATAAACAAACACATGCACACACAATGACCTCAGACTGTAATCGCATCAATTCACTCCAACCAAAACCACAATGTCAGACAAAACAGGCCAACATAAACCATCACAGCTTCTGTTTAAAACCTGCTATTTGCATTTCACTTCATTTGAACAATCCATTCTTTTATTTAGTATGCATATTTAAATTTATGCAAGAACAGCTGGCAAGGATTCAAAGGAAGGAGGAAGATCAGTTCAAAAGCTTTTCTCTGACCTATTTGATAAAGGAAATAAATTACACAACTGAAGAGGCGTCATGCATTATCATTATCATCATTATGTAGCCTACTGAGTGCACTGCATTTAAGAGAAACTCAAGTGAAATTAATGTTATGCATTTAGGTAGGGACACTTTTTCATACATAATTTTGCTTTGCCTGCTAAATGCTTGGTGAATGATTGGGGGGGGGGGGGTCAATCAGTCATATTTCTTGTTGGCCATGAATGTAATGACATTTAATAATAGGATTAATAAAATGTAAAAAGCTAATTCCATAACTTTATTTATCACAGTTAAATTATATGTTTAAACTCATTGCATAACTGGAAAAATACAGTTTTATCACTGTATTAAGGGATATTTACCTTGAACATCACGTATCATATTTCATCTTTTCCTTGAAAAGTACCTAAACTAACTTTTGGGGAAAAAAAGTCACGAAGCTGCGAAGAAATGGAAAAACGCTACTCATGTGGTATCAATGTATTGATGTGTATGATTAGGGGTCATTGATGTTGTGGAAGCGACGTTGAGGAACAGTCGTAATTCGTGTTAAAAAAAAAAAAACATTTCAGTGAAAAAACTTGTTTATGTTGACGTCAATGCTATTGCTATTACTATTACTCACCACTAGAGAGCAGCGCTGCACTTATATTTTTCAGCCCTCAACCCACAAAACTGCGAATAACTCGACATTTATTATTCCTCGATAGTGAAGTCTTTTTATGTCCTGTATATTTTCCATGTTATGCCAATCTTGGCATGTTTGCTATTTAATGTTTCTGATTCTGATCCTGTCTGTAAGTAGGCTATCACTGTATCTATCACAATGTACCAGTTTATTTACATTATTTGAGTTACACAAGCCATCTCATCCAGTGTTATCCTTCAATATGTGTATTTCAATGAGTGTTTTTACTGTTTATAACGTGAGACATTTTGACAGTTGCTCTGTCAGAAACCTCCCCTCCCCTACTGAATAACCTTGCCAGATTACCATACAATTATCATATCATTATAGCCTCGTTATCATATTGGAGCCAATGGTAGTGGGTTTAAAATCTTCCTGTTTGTCATTAAATTCTACACTATTTAAATTTCTACTATGTGTGATACCGTAATTGGACATACGGATATATTGTTTATTTATATTTTATAGAGCACAGATTTATGAATGGATGTCTTTTTATTGCCACTGGTTACTTAATGAAGTGGTTTAATAATATCAGGGTCTATGTGTCGGCCATCCAAGTGTATTAAACACCTGCAGGTGGTCTGATATCTCTTCAGTATGATAATTACTTCTCCTTGTCCACAGAAATCACCTGAAATCCCACTGTGACTGGCCTAGTCTGCAACTCTTTCCTGGATACAGTGAATCTACCTGTCCATAATCGTTGGAAAACAGCATACATGAGCGTCAATCTTCCCGTATCCTTCTCTCAAATTGACCTGAGATTCATATCATATAGGCTACATTAGATCATCTGAATGGGGTTTCATTGTGGGTGCTTCTCTCTCTATGTTCTCCATTATAATATTAAAGAGAGTCTTACTTAAGCATCTCTTCAAGGGTGGCCATGAACTGAAATTTTCCCCAAAGTGCTCCAATCCATCACAAGGACAACACCAGGCCGGCCATCCATGCATCATTTTAGAGAGGAAGAGGGAGGGCTGTGGGTGGGACGGAGAGAGAGAGGCAGCGCGGGTGGGTTTTTCTTGCCAGAAGGGGGGTAGTGGAGCTCTGGGCTTTAGAATATCATAATCTAAACACTGGTTTTAATTTGTCATAATAAATGAGAAACCCAACTCCCCTACAGAGACAAGAGCCTTTCTTAGAGTTGTTAAAGGTCTTTTCTGCATGCTGAGTGTGTTTGACCACAAATGCATACAATAGCACGGATCCTTATGTATTGATTATGCTTATTAGTTTAGCGCAATGCAACCATCACTGTTTGTATTGCTTATATTTAGAGTTAGGCATTTAAACAAAAAATTAATGTTGACAAATGATACCTCAAATTATGTGGCTTTTTGAAAAGAGATGCATTTCTTGTGAAAAAGAAGTGCACTAGAATGTGCACTTGTAGTATGCTGTACTGCACAGATCATATCATATTAATAAAATTAAAGTACACTTAAGAGTACTTAAAGAGAGAGCACTTAAGTGTGTTTCTTACACTTTTAAGACAAGCAATTTGTAATGTTTTACTTTAAAGTATATTTTTATAGTGCTGTCAAATCGATTAATCGTGATTAATTGCATCGAACACAAACGTTTGTAAACGTGTGTAATCTAAACTCTTGTATCGAGTACAAAATTACACTGGTATTCAGGGACGGGCATTAAGGTGGTTTAGATCGTACATATCAGACTGGCACAATTTTGTCTACTTAAATGGGGAAAAATCTAAGATAACATCAGTAAATTGTGGAGTGCTGCAAGGATCGGTGTTAGGTCCTCTGTTATTTTCAATTTATATGCTGCCACTTGGTAATATTATAAGAAAACATGGAATTGGTTTCCACTGCTATGCCGATGATACTCAGTTATATATTTTAAAACGACCAGATAAGATCTCAGAATTATCCTAGCTGGCAGAGTGTGTTAAAGATATTTTTTTCATTTTCTTTTGTTAAATTCTGATAAGACAGAGGTATTACTTATTGGACCAAAAACCTGTACACAGAATCTCTTAAAGTATAATTTGCATTTAGAAGGATGTACTGTTACTGCATCCTCCACAGTTTGTTACAAAAACAGCCTTCTTCCACCTCAGAAAATGACTTTGCTAAAGTGTAGGCTTCTTCTTTTTCACAACGAACCACCTAGCAAACACCCAGAATGTTACTACACAGCAAAGACAATCACTTTGAACACCTTAGCATCATGGCAGCATAGCTATTATCTTCTTGTCATTATGAAAAGTGAGACATCACTGCTCTGAATGAAGACTTTAAAGCCTATATGATTGACAGGTGTCATAATAACAGTCAGCGGCACTTGGCAATTTCTCGCTCTCTGTTTGCAAAACATTAGCATTAACGAAAAGGAGAGAAAGACGTGCAAGATCAGGTCGCCGCGGTACAGATGTTTTAATTGCGTTTGTGTCAGTGTGAAACACGATTAGCGTTTCTGCTCATTAACGAGCTGATGGGCCCCTCGTTCCGACACCTCGCTAATGCGCTAACACACTAACACCTCACACATCACATTCAGATGCAAAGACTGAAACAGAATCTAATCAACAAGGACAGCAACACATACACTTAACCGCTCCGCAGCAATTAGATGATCATTTGCTCAAGTCTTTGTGTCTGTGTGTATGCGTGAGTGTAATTACATAATGGATGGTTGAATAAAGCTGATTTTAGTGTGGTGAAGTTCTTTGGCCCCTGCTGTGACGAGGCAGACAGAATGATACCTCATGTGTTTGGGTTACAGTTATGCTTTATGTGCAATTTGAATGTGATGCTATTGCTGTACTGAACATGACCCCGTGACCATTCAGCCTGCCTATTTCCAGCTGTTCAGATGGAGATGACGATGGCTCTTATGTCTCCAGCTGTTATCCAGCAAGACACAAAGTCAAGGTGTCAATGCAACCAGTATGACATCAATGGTGACACACTTTTTCACTATCAAGTGAGAACGTCTAAGTTAAAAGTGACAAGTAATTTCTGTACAAAACACAACAGAGAGAATGGAAAAAATAATCCACGCCTCCCATTTTGCATACTATCCACCCTAAATAGTATATACGTTATTCAAGATCACTAATCTTAGGGTGGATATTAAGCGAATTGGGACACAATTTCAAAAAGTTTTCCGATCACTCCCTCATCTGCCATTGGTTGCTAGTTGGAATGCACAAAAAAGGTAACATTTTGATATATTGCCACTATCAAATTTACAGTACTTGAAATAATTTTAATAGAAATGCTTTATTTTTAAATGTATTAATTTAAAGCATTCAAAATCGGTCACGTCTACATGATTAACTATATTAAATATCAATAAATATATGACATTAAAAAAACTTAACAACTTAAAGTCACCATGAAATTGATAATTATTGTTTTATAAAATATTGCAGTGGTTAATATAAATAATCTTTTCATGCACTTTTTTATTATTATTATTCATACGCCCTCATAATCTGTTATCAAAAATATTGAAGTCCCCCTAGATTATTGCTTGCATTTTATATACTATCCCTCCTAAATAGTAGGCTATTCAAGATCACTAATCTTGAATGCTATTAAGGGCAGATATTATGCACATTTGAGCACAGGTAATTACTGTTTTCAAACAGTTTCCCCGGAAATAATCTAATAACCTACTGGATGGGATAGATCCCATCCCATCACATGAGATCGCAGCAATAGAGTGCGGCAGGGATGATGTAATTTTGTAGGCCAAAACCCGGAATCGTCCCGAAGTCAATTGCTACTTCCCAAATTGCATACTACGATTATTAAAAAGCCGTATAAATGTGTGTAGTATGAATGAAATTTGGACGTACCTACATCTGTTGTCATTATCATGTGACCTGAGCAGTCACTTCACCTCCATTCACTAATTCTCTCCCGTGGCCTCGTGGGATAGTAAAGTGTCCGTTGAACTTGCACTTCAGAATCTGGCCGGAGGTCATCCAGGTACTTTTCACCTACTATTTTATGAATAGCCTATGAATTCAGACATACTACTCAGCTCACATAATCTTTTTCACCTACTATATATATAGGCATTTTCGGACACAGCGAATGGGTTTTTGGTTAAATACCTGAAATAAGGTCTGTGGTGAACACAAGCTCAAGAAATTTTCACATTTTATTCTACAAAATAAAATACATCAGATATTCACCCTAGTAACTGACATTTTCTCATGGAAAATATTTTGCAACAAAGACTGAAAGAACTCTATGAAGCTTAGTTGAAGTCATGTGACCATGGTGTAGTTTGTTTATAGCCTTTGTGTAGCTTTTTACTTAAGTCTTCAAAATTCATAAAAGTTCTGTTCATTTGTGAAGATTATCATAAACTTCTGATTATTATCATAAACTTCTGTTGGTCACAGACCTTATTTTCTACTATAACACAACTAAGCAAATAGAAAAATCCTATTGGGTGATGCTAACTTCCGGATTAGCCTACAAAAATAAGTACTAGCAAACAACGATCCAACATCCAAACATTTTGTATTGTTTAAGAAGGTGTTTGACTCGGATTACGTCACAAAAGGGGAGCAAATACAATCACAATTTCCATTTCATGCTGACTTTAATTTATTTAGCTCGTCACTTAAAATCGTATGGCGTATTCAATTAACTGATTAAAAACCTCTAACGAAAAGGACACATTAAAGTGTATGCTATATGCCCCAAAATTAATAAATGACAAATAGTATGGGTTTATGTGGTGTGCCCACCATATTATATCACTCTGCTGAAAATTATGATTGGCGTTTTGCTGAATGAATCTCTCTTTTGTTTGGTCGCTATCGCATCGCTTGCACCAGATTATTCACTTTCTGTGTGTCAAGCACGAAAAGAAATAATACAAAGGAGCTCACAATAAGTAGATTTGCTTTGGTCTCCGGTCGCCATATGTGTGTGCGTTGAGGCTGCAGCAGTGTGATACGGGTTGAACACACACTCTGAAGTGGACAGATATGAAGAATGACATTTAAAACGCCACACTGTTTGTCAGCGCGCTCTCTCGTTCTCTTTCTCAGACCCTCGCGCTGACTGAACGCCCCTCAGTGCGGCTGTCAATCACCGCCGTGTCAAACCAGTGAGGACGAGGCAGGTATGTTTATACAGGCAGACGAAACTAAACAAACCAAAAGACGCAAACAAGAAACGAAGAGAAAGATGAAGGGGCGAGAGTCATAAAACGGAGAGACAGTGTATCATAGAGACGGTGAGGAATCAAGAGAGACCTTAGCAGCCCTTTCCTCCTCCTCCTCTTCTCTCTCTCTGTCTGTCTCTCACCTGCGTATCAGTCGTCTGTACCGTGTTTGATTGACAGCTTGGCAGAGATCAGTGTCTAGCTGATGTGAGGGTGGCAGACCTGGAAACGCAGTGAGAGGGTTTATCAGCTGCACGGAGAGAAAGAGAGAGAGCTAGGTGGGGGAGGTAAAGGGGGGCACACAGAGAAAGGAGTGTGAAAGAGCTACAGGGAAGGAGAAAACGATGAAGGGAGGAGAGAGAGAGGAGGAGGGGGAGAGGGCTCTTTTACTGCCGGTCTAGAATGTGACTGGATTCTTAAACAGCTTTACGGAGAGTAAGAAACAGCAACCACCAATTCATCAAACAAATACCTGCATACACACACACACACACACACACACTCACACAAACACACAAACGGGAAAAAGAAACTAAAATAAGCCACAAAAAAAAACAGAGAGAGATTATATTTTAGGAAAATGAATAATTAAGCCGATATAATTAGGTTTATATGATTTTTTGCATTATGACATTATATTAATGACAATTAAGCACATTATGCTTTCAAATTCTCATTACCATAATGAGTTTGTTTTTTTTTGTTTTTTGTTTTTTTTATTGTCATTATTCTCAACTATAGTTCTCAATAGATTATCATTAGGCCTATAGATTCTTTTTAATTCTGAATATAAAGGCAGTACATACTATATACATAATTTACTTTACGTTTTTATTTGAATTAATGAGAATCTAGGGGAGAAATTAATTTTCATGAAAATGTCACATTGAAAAAATCATTTTCTGTTACAAAATAGAATGTAATGTATGTAATTCATTTCATTTTGGTGTGAAACTAGTTATATATGCATATACACATCATCACTATATAACTATATATAAAGAGAGAGAAGTATTGTACATATATATATATATATATATATATATATATATATATATATATATAGGAATATTTACTCACACGCAAACTTGCAAATTGGAGTTTAGCTTGCACACATGCACTTACACCTGAAACATCCCAACAACACACCTGTTTCCCATTTATTTTAAGTTCTTGTCCTAGTAAAGGGTACTTCCCTGACAATCACTGTGAGTCGGTTTTATGGACAATAAAAGCTTTAAACAGCAACACTATGTCTTTGCTTTAAATGACGATGTTCCCCTTAAATGGCTGCTTTATAGCGTGAGTCGTAAAGGCTGTATAATTCAGCAGCATTTTACTGATGCTGCTCCTGGCAGGCTGCCTGCCAGTCAACAAATGACGCTTGTGCCGTGGAGGGCGGAAGAGAGAGAGGGAGAGACCCAGATGCCCTGCTGCACTGAATCACTAGCTGTGCTTAAACTCTGTGCAGTGAAACAAATTCCATTACAGAGACACACAAACCTCGAGTCGGGTCTGTCGCACTGCCAGAATTTTGATAAGATTAGATCTCAGATGAAATTAGTGAGGAATCATTTCTGTGCTCCGAAAACACATGATAGCCAACGGCACTGATGTGATGAATATTCTGGAATTCTTTGAATAATAATGATTTAATCATGAATATTCAATATTATATCAGTAATATTCTGGGTTCAAAGCAAGTTTAGATGCTTACCACAGAAAATTATTTTCGCTTGACCCTCAATTTGTAAATTGAACAAAAATCAATAAATAAAGTGTAAAACTATATAAGACTGGTGTGAGTCAATCACTTGCCATCTCATCTCTGCAAATCTATCAGTTTCTCTTATAACCACGAAAGGCAAATAAACATGTTAAATTATGCAAAATCTACCTACAGGAGATTGTTACTGAAGTGAAAGCACTTTAAATACTTTAAATGAAAGTATGATTCAGTTACAGAAGTTTAAATTTACTGTAAATCAAATGTTCTGTACTAAAAAGCTTTTATTTTATATACAAATATATATTTTACAAAAACAAATTGCTTTCAAATTGATATAAAATCAAAGCGATATGTCTAACCAAGTTGTGGTCCAAATTTGAAGTTGATATCACAAAAATTGAAGTTCCCATGAAATTTTGTTTAGGCGTCATACCAAAAAAAGCCACTGGGTGTCAACCACATTCCACTGAATTTTTTTTTAAGCATTCTCCTCTAACAATTTTATAACTATCTGTCCAAATATCACTTTTATCACAAATGTTTTGGGAAGATTAGAGTATATTTCAAATAAATGTTGTGAATATGACAATGCCCACTAGGGGAAGCAACCAGCTAAAAGGATTTAAAGTACCATTTTCATGGTAACACAGTATCCAATTTCAAAACGGTTTTCACAGCATGAGGTTTTAAGCTTTCGAATGATACCTAATTTATCATGATTACTGAAATATGTGATGCGGAAAAAAGCGCTAAATAAAAACGTGCCAGGTGACAAGCTGACAGTTAAGGGGTTAATTCTTTGTGGCACAGATTTAACAAAGTCACTTAAATCAATCTTCTTCCGAATTCTGATGCTCAGTTTGAACTTTAGCAGATCATCTTGACCATGACTATTGATTTTACTGCCTTTTGATTGGCTGATTGGATATTTGCATTAACAGTTGAAATGGTGTATATTTTGTATATTTATATTTGATATTAACTGCGCTTAAGTTATATATCTTATCATGCATTTTGTATCACACCCATGACTGTTGAGCCACAGGAACACCGAAAGGATCCCCAAAGAACTTTTCAGTGAACAGTGAAGAGTCATTTTCTACTTTGTGAGAAGAACATTTAAGATCTTTTTTCCCCAATACAAAGAAGCTTTTGTGCACTGGAAATGTTCTTCATGGAACCATGGATGCCAATAAAGACACTTGTGTAAGTGTGTTGCTGTAAAAACTTTCTATAAGCTGAGAAATGAGTCGAAATGATTCATTTAACTTCATTCACAGATGCTGTCGATACAGTTCGTTTTAAACTTGAAATATTTCCGACAGTGATCTTAAATTACAGTCTCATTTGCTATTATTTTTAAATGTATATGATTTATATACATTATTATATCCCAATAACGCTAAAATAACATTTTACATTTACTGTATACAATTAAAGAAAGCATCCGCTTCAAGCTTCTTTCCCTTCTGTTTTCCCCTCACTCTCTCTCTCCGCTTCTCCCTTCATCTATCCGCCATTCCTTCCATCAATCGCTCGTCTGTCACGCTGCAGGAGCACCCAATCTATCACGGGTTAGAGTTCGGGGGCACTGCGACTCCGAGCATTGGAGCGTTTCCTCCATCACACTCTCTCCTTCTCCTCCTCACTCCCTAACAGGCAGGAGGAGTGAAGGGAGCAGGAGGTTGATGGAAATTTTCAGTGAGTATTTAACATTTAGTGTTCCTGATGAATGCCAGGGCTGTTTTGTGAGCCCTACGATAAAAAAGAAAAAAAAAAAAGATGCACGCTGTCTTCCCAGGGGCAGTGGTAGACATTAAAACTCAAGCCAAGTCATTACCCGGCATGTGTGGAGAGTAGGGCATGGGGGGATTTACTTTGGGCAAGTGGTCTTCAATAAGTCCTGCTCTTGAGATCTGAGGTTTTATGTGGGCTAGCAGTGGTGGGGGTCTATTTCTGGGGTATTTGTGATGTGTGCGCATCCGTGTGTGTTTGTGTGTTGTTGAAATGAATGAGATATTGAGTCGCTCACCTCTTCTCTGCCCTCTGATTCCAAATTGAATTTGAGGGATCTTGTGGGTGGGACGGCCTCCAAGTACTCAAAGCCACATCAATTACTATTGGCTGCCGTGCAATTGATTTTCGAAATCACACCGCATGCAGACGGGCAACATATATTATTTGAAAACACACACAATTGCACATACCCGGCGTCTGTGACCTCACAAGAAGTGAGCAGTATCTTAGTTTGCTCCTGTGGCATTTTTTGCGGCAATCATTCAAACGTTCCAGATCCATCGATCACAAACAGGTGAGAAAGGGTCAAAGGCCACCGGAGGGTCGGGAGCCAGGACGGTGACCCTTGATAAAAACCACAACCTCTAATTTACACCACGCCCCAGACAGGCGTATCGGTGACCTTAGCCATGACCGTAACCATGACAATCAGGCCACTGTTGCAGAGGGAGGATAATTAGAGACGCTGGATTGAGCATCAGTGCCCAATGTACACACACACACCTGGATGCAGAGATATGGGTGAATAGTTCTACCTAGATCGACCATCTCTCTCTCTCTCTCACACACACACACACACACATATATTACCCACTTTCCCACAATTCTTTGCTACATTAACAGCCAATGGCTATGTCCAAAGACTTAGGCTTGTTGCAGGCAGCATTTGGGCATGAAGGAACCACACGGAACTGATTTCGGACAGACTTCTGAGGCAGCTTAACGGTTTAATTATCTACAGTAAAATAGAGCAAGCTTTGGTGATAACTAAGCAAATATTTAATTACTACAAAAGTAATTTCTTGCTAGAAATGACAATATAAGTGGAAAACGTTGGTCAAAAGAGTACATTTAAACACAGACTGACCACCGGCTGTAACTTTCAGACACCATCTTTATTTTTTCGCTCAACTGTCACAGAATGGAACACACAGGATTGTGGGATGTCAAAGCCGGGGAAGGATACATCAATGCTGCCTTCAAAAATCGATAAGGTATCTCAGGAGACAGGAAGTGAAGCTAACATTGGATTCGAACATGCCTTCATACCTGGAAATGCATCCTCCAAACATAGAATCTTCCAGCCAATCAGAACTACTCATAGACTTATATTTGGCTGTTACAAAATAAAAACTCAAAATTGTAATCATACGGTGTGTTCACACAGGTTCACCTAGCATTTTTAACATCGAACCAAAATACAAAAAAAAGGCTTTTATGATAAATATTTTTCAGCCGAATATCAAAAACAGTGCTGTGTGATGGGCTAAATGAGCTGGATGTATGTTTGATGGTATTTTTACCAGCTGAGAACTCATGAAGAGATTGTAAAATGTGTAAAGGAGTCAAAACAGAGGCAGGAATCCCTCCGTCACACACAAATGAAGTTCTGCTGCTTCATCTTTGGTCCGTGTTGTGTTCCAATAGAAAAGTGGGTTTCCACTTATTTGGTTCACACTTGATGGCAGCATTCACACATTTTCAAATGAACCACACTACCAGAACAATCGCACCAGAGTTTGTTTTATTCGAACCAAACCTGCCAAGTGTGAACACACCCTTAATCAAAGGATCAGGATTAGAATCAGGAACAGAAAGGCCTGTTCACACCAAGGATGGTATCTATGACAATAACTGTATTAATTTATATAATTATATAATACTAGTTCTATGACAATAGAGACATCTACAACACAACTTATAATGATAATAACATTGACGAACAATATTATTGAAACCACTTGCAAACCACTTTTCTACCTGATGAACAGTAAAAACTATATATATATATATATAAGCAATATAACTGCTTTATATAACAGAATATTATTGTTCGTTGGTGTGGACGCTCATATAGTTATTGTCATAGTAATCTTTATAGTTATCACTGGTGTGAACAGTCAGGATCAGAATCTGAATCAAAATCAGGATCCGGATTAGAATCAGAGTCTGAATCAGATCTGTAAGAATCTGTATCAGACTCTTGAACCACATATAGTCTTAAACATGCTCAACAAAATGGACACAAAACAACATGACTATTAAATTAAGCAGGATGCATGTAAAAAAAAAGCAAAAGTAAAGAGGGTGCTGGACAACCTTTGCAATAATGATTCCATCCCTAAATTCATCTCTGCTAAGATAATAAAACAAGAAAAGCTAATCTGGGGCAAACTCAGCAGTTTTAAAAACCACATAACACAGATCAAAGAGCTTTTCTTGTGTGCAAATGAACTTCACATCAGAGCGTCCTCTTCTGAGTAATGGAAATACACAGACTCAGCAAAGAAGAAATACAAATGCTGCACTACTTTTTTCGTTGGCTCTCTTTACCCCCTCAAGATTCTGCCTTTAACTAAAGTGTCTTGCTTTCCATCCTCTCTCTCTCTCTCTCTCTCTCTCCTCGCTTGTTCTCCAGGGTAATAAGTCGGCTCTCTCATTCCGTCACACGCTGTGCTACATTGATCAGGCCTGCAGGTCAAGTTCAATAGGAGCAGTGAGTGCCTCTTTTTTCCCTTCCTAAGACCAACACACACACCTACACATTCTGAAACACACAGGCACATACACATAATTACACACAAAAATACACACACACACATTGCTCATTCACACATACAAAGTGTTGCGTGTCCCTCTAAGGAGGTCAGACTCCTGGAATGACTGTTCCAGCCTGTAAACAGCGGCTGGGCTCCCACTTCATTAACATTCAAGCACACAAACAAACAGTCAGAAACAAGAGCAGAACGTTCCAGAAAAACAGTATGTGATGTTTGCGGGTTGACGGTGACAGGAGATTTCGCATTGGCTCATGTGCACACAAACACACACACATGCATCTTCAATGAAGCCTCAAGCGTCAAATTTCTATTTGCATTCATTTGTATTCAGGAAGGACACAGACCTCCTTGGTTTCTACACTCTCAAAAATAAAGGTTATTTATTATCAATGTGTTCAAAAAAACATCCATGGAACCTTTACATTGCGCAAAAGATTCTGTACACTCTTAAAAACAGAGCTTCCATAAGATAGTTCTAGCAGCAAAGCCACAGAACAACCATTTTTGGTTTACCAAAGAATTTACCAGTGAACAAAAGATCCATTTTTTCTAGTGTAAAGAATATTTGAAAAATCTATAGAAATGTTTTTAATAACGGTAATAACGGTTCCATGGTTCTTCATGTCATTTAAAGCTGCAAGCAGCAATGAAAGGGCCCTCGCACCCGTGCCCCTGCCACCCAGTGGCTTTAGGAAAACATTTTAAGATGTTTCAGTTTAAGAAAATAAATATAGGATGACAACATCATTTTTATTTGCCACACTTTCTGCTACCAGCTGGTGGCGATATGACTATAACTAAATTTAGGAAATGTAGATGTCTTCAGGCCAGGGCGCTTATCAAACATGTTAAGTTTGAGGCAGATTGGACATTGTATGCTTGAGTTTCAACAACTTCCTGTTCCATGATGATAATAGCATGCTTTAACACTCAGCTAAGTGTTGCTAGCATGTTTTCGAATGTTTGTAGCATGTTTAACTCATACTTTAGTATGTTGCTAGTAGTGTCACAGTTTTAAACACGTCACTCCTTCTTGCCAGTGGGTGGCGCAATTACTATAACTGAACATTGTCATGTTTGTGTGTTCAGGGAAGGACTCTTTTCAAGTTACAGCGTTAATCGCATACATTAGCTCTTGGCTAAGTGTTGCTTGATTTGAAGTGTTTTGAATGAAGTGTTTCTAGCATGTTTGGTACTTCATGGCATATTTAAATGTGTTTCAGAGAGTGAATTACAGTGTAAAGCATGCCATTTCCTGTTGCCAACAGGTGACTAGCTGAATATTTGCATGTAGATGTCTTCAGGCCAGGGCTCTTATCAAACATGTGAAGTTTGGGGGCAGGTTGACCATTCTATGCCCAACTTACAACAGCTGTTTAATGGCAAAACATCAGGATTTGTCAGTCTGCCACGGACACGCTCTTCAGCGAAAACTGGTTAAATATCAATGAGGAGTTAATCACAGTGTAAAACATGCCATTTCCTGTTACCCGCAGGTGGCGCTATAACTGACACTAAATATTGGCATGTAGATGTCTTCAGGCCAGGACATTAATAAATCATATGAAGTTTGGGACAGATGGGACATCGTTACAACAACTTCCTGTTTCATAGTGAAACATCGAATTTTGTCAGGCCGCCGCAGACACGCCCTTCAGCGAAGACTCTAGATCTTAGCAATTTAATTAGGCTGACCAAATATGATGTTTATCTGATAAAATCTCTAAGAGGAGGTTGTTAAAGTACGTATGGAAACGGCAAAAATTTTGCAGAGAAATTTCAAAATATCTCACTTCCTGTTTGGTTTTCAGATTTTGCGCCCCAGGGACTTTTTTGTAGGTATTGGGCTGTTGCATGTGCTAACCAAAATTCATACTTGTGTGTGAAACGTAGGCTGAAGGGCCCTTAATTGAAATTTTGTAGGTGCCACACGTAAATCTGAAACCCATATCAAACGTAAATTTTCACCACTTCTGATGCGTGAGCAAAGTTTCATGAGTTTTCGAGCATGTTTAGGCCCTCAAAAATGCAATTCATTTTGGAGAAGAAGAATTAATTAAACAATTACAATAGGGTCATCACCTTTGTTTTTAAGAGTGTATAGTGTAAAAATGATTTTTAGAATATTAAAATGTTCTCAACGCTAAAGGGAAAAGTGGTTCTCCAATGGCATCACAGTGGAAATTCCATTTTGGAACCTTTATTTTTAATTATCTCAAATTTTAGCATTGCATTTTGGCAATAAAAAGAGTTAGCATTTATTGCTAACACTGAGGGTCGTTATGAGACACGCTGACCTCCACAGACACACAAGTGAATTTATGAAGTATTCTCACAGCCATTATAGAGACACACATTAGCACACACACACACACACACACACACACAATCTCATGAAACAGCCCTCGGTCCGTTTGCACTGGACCATGGCAAACAGAGCACATCTGTTAATATACACAAAGTAATTACACTTTCATTTAACACACACACAGACACACACACACACACACACCACTTTTCATTAAACACACTCTGACTGTTTTGAGCAGAAGAACCATCTCATTAGCCACTGCTGGGAGGTGCTAGTTGTGTGTATAATGTGTGTGTGTACATGAATTGCTTTGTGTATGAAAACGTAGTCGAACGGCACTAGCATGTGTCATGGCACTTTGTTCCCCTTCCGTTACGGCTATTTCATCAATTTATCTTTATTTTTTTCCTGTTTGATGAAGACAAACTGTATCATCCTGCAGGCATTTTTCACTTCTGCTGTCCTCCCCTTAAAAAAATTACTGTAGAAACTACAGCTTCTGCCAAAATACAAATCAGCCATCACTGTCATTAAAACAAGACATTTATGACAAAAAGGGGTTCTCAAATTAATCTATGATGGCTTTGAGGTGGTAAATAGAATATGTAATATTTAATATAATATATAGTAAATATACACTATTGTAACTTGAAACAAACTTTGGTTAATGGTAAAGAAAAGATGAGTTTTTAAATCAACCATACGCATTTGTGCGGATATTATGAGTAGGTTTCTTCAAACATGACTGCTGTATGCTCCCGTTAAACATTTGCTTTGAGACAGACCAACGGTTCAATTCTACAAATATTAACAAATATATTTAAGTTATTGTTATTTGAACCTGCACTATAAGAAATTCCATAGAAATAGGACACAATGTACTGTGTTAATATGAAGGCATTTTCCAAATAGATTTTTCACAGGTGTTTTACCCATATCTTCAGTTACGCATTGCGTTGTGTTGCGTTATAGGGTTAAAGGAAATGACCATAAACTTAATAATGTCCTGACAGAAAATGACTAGTACCTCTTACAATTTGGAACATTTCTTTAAAGGTATAAATATGTATTTTGTTCATTAACGTGTGTTTACTTAAATCTAGAAACAAAATTCCTACACTCTAAAAAAAGATTCTTTTTTAGCATCTATGGTTCCATGAAGAACATTTTTATTGCACAAAAAGTTCTTTATAGTGTAAAAAGGTTCTTTAGAATTTTAAAATGTTCTTCACACTAAAACATGAAAGTCACAGAAAGGTTCATTGGGGGACCAAATATGGTTCTTCTATTGCATTGCTCAGAAATCCCCCTTTTGGGTGTAAAATGTTTTTATTTTTTTGGTCTTTTAGATAGACACGCATGACACAGGACACCAAGGGGAGTTTTGGGAGAGGATGGAGGTCTTGTGGTTGCCATGGTGCCACAGGGTCGCAGGGGTCACAGCTGCAAGAGGCAGCTTTAGGAGATCGCTAACAATTGGGGGTCCACTAATCACACACACACACACACACACTCACAGAG
The DNA here is from genome assembly GCA_038088235.1 of Zacco platypus. Classification (NCBI taxonomy): domain Eukaryota; kingdom Metazoa; phylum Chordata; class Actinopteri; order Cypriniformes; family Xenocyprididae; genus Zacco; species Zacco platypus. The sequence continues at coordinate 5,893,747 of CM076066.1, forward strand.
GCAGCTTTAAATGGAGCACCAGCGACAGTGCAGACTGCTTCACTCTTAGCTGGAATTCTGTGAGCAGCCACTCAGCCTTTCTCTGTTTCACCCCTTCATTCTCCAAATCTCTCACCTCTAGCCCCTCTGTTGGGCCAGCAAACCACTTCACAATCTCACCCTCCCACTCACACACACACAAACACTGCAAGATGTCCTTGGTCCTTTATGGCGGAGGACAGATGGTGTCCTGCCTTAAACCACTCAATTCTTTTTTTCCTTCTTTCTCTATTTTTTATCTGTTTGGCAAGGGGGAGACAGGCTCTTGGGAAAGTGACCTAAACGTGGTGAAGGCTTTAGTGAGGCTTGAGTGGAGAAAGAGAGAAAATGTGTATTTAAAAAAAAACAGAATTTGATGTTTGTCTCACACTTTTATAGCATGTTTATTGCATGCATATAATGTGCATATACACACAAACATATACTCACTTATCCACACACACAACCCAGCTAACAAAAAGATGCCCTAAGAATGTTTTGGTAATATTCACATTAAGTTATGAAAAAATCATTTATGAATGTTTAAAATGTCCGGTTCTTTTAAAAAAAATTCTTGGTTAAGGAAACATTCCATTTATCATTCTTCAAACATAATGGGAACATTTTGAATGTTCTCTGAATGTTTTGAAACAAGTAGTAACATTTAAAAACTCTTAGACGAACATCCAATAATTTCAGAAAAATTATAAAAATGTTTTTGTGCTAACATTTTGAGAACATTATTAAAGACCAGATAACTTTGAAATAACATTCTACAAATGTTACTGAAAGAACTTTAAAATAACCTTGACAGCTAAAGTTCTGTGAATGTTCCCTGTTAGTGGGGAAAGTTCTGAATAAATAATATAGTGCTCACTAACAGCTAAACACACACACAAACACACATCTTTGCAGTCTGTCCTGACCTGGGTTTCGCTATCAACTTGTGCTGGTGCTGTATGCACAGATTCAGCCCACGCTTCAGCTGTTAGTGTGGCCATCAGTGTTCAACTAGATAGATTAACAGCCATTTTAACCTCCAGTTCAGACAGCTGTATTGATCTGGACTGATATACTTCTGTATAAATCCCCAGAGAAACAAACCGGGGTTGAAATCTGGGTTTAATCTGAGGTTAGCCCATCTCTATCGATCCAGGAGGACTTTCAAGATTCTACTCTTCTAGAATGGTGTGAGTGTTCTGAGGTTCATGAGAGGAGTTCTAATGTTCTAGAATCATGGGAATGCTCTGATGCTGAGCTTCACACATGAAGAGAGTTGTTTATACATTCTTAAACTCAAAGGGTATTATTAGCATCTGTGGCACAACAGGTTCTTTATAGTGTAAAAAGTTCCTTTAGATTATTAAAATGTTCTTCATGCCAAGAGAACACAAGATAGTTCTAGATCTGGAATGCTGGAAGGGTATTGGAAGAGTTCTAATGTTCTAGAATGTTGAAATTTATGTCTACATATCTAGACCATTGGATGAATTTGATTCTAATATTGATGAATGGAATTTTACTGTTCTAGATTACTGAAATGTTCCGATTCTCAAGATATTCAGAGAGTTCTAATGTTCTAGAATATTAAAATTGATGCCTACATTGTAGATATCTTCAGCATTGGGGGTGTTTTGATGCTGATATTCACACATGAACAGAATTTTACTGTTCTAGATCACTGGAATGTTCTGATGCTCAAGACATATTGAGGAGAGTTCTAAAAACTATACCCTTTATTACAGATATCTAGAACATTTGAGGTGTTTTTATGCTGATATTCACACATGAATAAAATTTTACTGTTCTAGATCACTGGAATGGTCTGATGCTCAAGACATATTGAGGAGAGTTCTAATGTATGTTGAAACTATATCCTTTATTACAGATATCTAGAACATTTGAGGTGTTTTGATGCTGATATTCACACATGAATAGAATTTTACTCTTCTAGATCACTGAAATGTTCTCAAGACATTCTGAGAGTTCTAATGTTCTAGAATGTTGAAATTTTAGCCTTCATTACAGATATCTAGAACATTGGAGGTGTTTTGATGCTGATATTCACACATGAACAGAATTTTGCTGTTCTAGATCACTGGAATGTTCTGATGCTCAAGATATTAGGAGAATTCTAGAATGTTGAAATTTATGTTCAGATGCTGCGATTCTTGCTTTTATGCTCTAGAATTGGAATGTTCATACATCCGGAGAGTTCAAATATTCTAGAATCATGGGAGTGTTTTGATGCTAACATAATGATTATTTTAAAGTTCTGGCATCCTTGGAGTATTATTATGCTGTTAGTCATGTATTATGAATATGAACTAAATATTAAAGTCATTTTCACGACAATCGCCACCTGAGATATATCTTGCCATGGACTATGGCAAATGTTTAGAAATATCAGAGCATTGGATGGCGACCGATCAGAATCAAGTAGCCTTTTCTCTAGTTTAGTGTTTAATGTGCTAGTCAGAAGGATATGGTGAAGCTGAGGTTCAAGCATACATAAAGAAAGGCCATGTGCCTCCATTTGGAAGAACATTTAAAGTCACAGTGACCCTGAAAACATGACCTCTTATATTTATACTCTCATATCTTCAGAGAACAGATCAGGATGCAAGAGGAGCAAAACATCCATGTGGATTTTTAATGGTCTGTTGCAAAGACGGTAAAATCCAATCAGCCATTAAACTACCAAACTCTTGCTTCTGAGCACAGGAGAAAGAGACTTTATTTTTTCCCCCATCAAGTCATAAAAGTTCAGGGAACGAGGGAATCAATCAGCGGTATCAGTTAGCCGCCTTCCAAAGATCTTGGACAATCAACTAAATATCTTAATGACTTTGGATTTGCACATTACAGTTTTATCATAACTGCCTAAGCTACTCAGACAAAGATTTACACCCATTATCTAAATAATACCCCTAATTAGTGTGTTCATTATATCCTCCCACACAAAGCCAGAGACACAGACACCTCTGGATTACCTACTTAATCTGATGATGCAATGTCATTTTCCTCCTCACTCAAACCAGCGCCAAATGTTTGTCACAGTTAGGCGGAAAATACATAATCCTCACAAATGCGCTAAATTAGAAGAACATCACACCACCAGACATGGAGCTAAAATCTGAATACTCAAACCATAGAAGGGACAGAAGCACACAGGAGCTCAAATCATAACCCCATTAAAATCCCACACCCTTGTGAAAAATATATGTAATTCTGCATTTTTCTTGCAATAATGGATATACCCGCTGGGTTTCAAAATTATACATATTTAAACAACTTCCCAATAAAAATGAGGGAGCTATTGGGCCTGGCTGTGAGAGAGCATTATTACTATTATTAATGAGTATACTGTATATGGTTGGAACATATATTGATATTTGCTATAAAATAAAAAATAAAAGTTTTTAAACACAACTAATTCATATTCGCTTTTAAATATTTGCTCAGTAAAATTGTATATTTGCCATTGTGCTTGCTGAGAGCTTTAATTGGTATTTTACTACTTTTTAAACAGCATTTAACTCTTAAGATTCACTTTCACACCATAATATTTGAGAAACTTGAGGTGGTATCTTTAGCCGCTGCACTGCCGGGTTTGATCTAATGACACATGTGATGAGACAGTGTTTCTGCTGCATGTATGTGTATGTGTGACACGGTGTGTTTGGGGTGCTGTTGACCCCAGTTTTGCTGTGCACAGCGGGGGCCTTAATACAGAGAGCTGAACTGCCCCTCTTTTATAAGGAGCATAATAGCCATTCGCTCACAGCTGACCAACACTATCAAAGGGAGAGGAGGCATGTGGGATTACAGATTTAACGAGCCCTTTGTGCAGACTAATTACATGTGAATGAGGGTCTGTAGGAGCTCATCCACCCCTTATATCTACCACAGGTGAACCCCAAACAATCCTCACACACACACACATACTGTCTACATGTCACAGACAGAAAGCATCACAATGTAAATGACATATAATGAAATAAATTGCACTTTATTGCACTTTCAGTGCACTTTATTGTAAATGTGAGTGATAACAAAAGAAGAAATTTGTTCCCGTATTACCATAATGCAATTTTGGTAACACTTTATTTTACAGTGTCATCATTAGATGTAATAACTCTAGAAATAACTATAAATTATACATAATTACATGCAACTAACCTAAAACAAACCAAACTCTAATACTAACCCTATAGTAAATACATGTAGTTACTTAATATTACTCAGTACTTAAATACATAATTACACCTTAAAATAAAGTGTAACCACAAAAACTTTCTAATAGCTTATAGAAATATGCACTTTAAAATAAGGTTTTATTAGTTAATGTATTAACTAACATGAACTAACCATGAATTTGATACAGTATTTATTAATTTTTGTTAATGTTAGTTAATAAAATTCAGCTTGTTCATGTTCGCAGTGCATTAACTAATGTTAACAAACACAACTTTTGATTTTGATAATGTATTAGTAAATTAACATTGAAATTAACATGATTTAATATTATGTTAATTCTTTGTTCATGTTAACTAAATTTGTCAACCGAAATATGTTTTATAGTAAACATTTTATATACCCGTATGTATATATTTTTGCATATTTGGAAAATTGTATTCTGTATTTATGCTTTATTCTACTTAAATTGAATTTTTTCCTTTTTAATTATATCTTTCTTGATAGTTTATTAATATTGTTGTTGTTCCAGAAGGGGGAAGAATTTGTATGTATATAATATGCATGTCCCAAATAAAAAAAAACTTGAATATATAAACACTTTATGAACACACACACACATACATGCATATTTATCAAAAACATTTTTTTAAATATGCTAATCTGTTGAGCATAATATAATATAGTACAATATAACAAGTGTTTATATAATTACTATAATTACATTATATATATATATATATATATATTATGAATTATATAAACAATTATATTATACTATATTATATTATATATGCTCAACAGATTAGATCTAAATAAAAATTATATTTTAATATTAATATTTTCATATATAAATTATTCATAATTTACATCAACCACCAAACTGTAAATAATTATATAGTGTCTGTTAAGGACAGAGTGTTCTGTTCGTGCTATGAAAAAGAAAAAGTAAGAAAAATCCCCATGATGATCATGTTTTGAATTGGAACATTTAGTTACTCAACAGTCCTATCTAATTAAGCCATGAGAAATTAAATAACTCCAGCACAGGGTCGATATAATTACTTCTAATTCATTGCTCAGATTATTCGCCATTAATTCTTATTCTCTCAAACACCGATTGGAGGAACTACACCAGAGAGATAACTGTTTCATATTAGTAAACGCTGGGCCTTTCCGTCCCTTTAACGGGTCCAGCATCGTTTATGCGTTATTAGGATGTGTAATTGAACAGCCCATAGTTTGCATATTACTTTATTAAGCTAATGTGTTTTCTGCTTGGCCGTGCACGACTGTGTTGAAGCTTCTGAGTCTTAAAATTACAACTCAATTAACACGCGAACGCGCTTTGCATTTCACCAAAACTCACGAGCATTTACACTCACAAAGATAGTGTTTTGTTTTTTTGGGGACATTGCAGTGTCTTTTAAATCTTTCAATTGAAAAAACAAGAGAAGCATTATGGGAGTGCAAAAAAGTGTCCAGGGAAGTGCGTGTTTACAAAAGGCTGTGTCTGGGGTGGAGGTAGAGTCTGTCATTCACCTCTCACTGGCCCTGCGGCCCTGCGATGCCCTGCATGCGCTTTTCAGGCTTTGAAATGGGCTTTATGTGCGCGAGGAGAGAGAGAGAAAAGGCTCGAGCAGCTGTGACGTGGGCGGCGTTGTTTCATTCACCTCTCGTCATGGCAACGGACAGGGGCCCGAGAAATATGCCCCCTCCTTGAGCCATAAGAGACACACAGAGAGACTCTGAAATCCTATCAGAACATAGAGTGCAGTTATTTCAACCATGAAAATAAAACACAAACAACACAGATATAATTTGTGTCTAAAAATATGAATGCCTTCATTTCCCTATATATGGACTGCAAGCATTACATTTTGAACTTCATTGAATTCTAAGATTTGTTAAACCTTCACTTTAATTGTTGCTTTAATTTCTTAAGTTAAATCAAAGTGCTAGTCAAGCTCTACATTTAAACTCATGAACTTAAATGACACAAATTAGAAGGTAAAAGAATGAAATGATGACGATATTTAAAGTGCATGTCACATTTATGAATTCTGTGCACGAATTCTTTTTCAATATGAAATATCATACGCACTCACGTGTCTTTTTTTTCTTTTTTTGGTTGAAAAGCATTTTATTGCATCCACTTATTTTAACTAAATATAATATAAAAATATAAAAATATACGCAATATATAGACGGTAATAAAAATATATATATTAAAAAATAGCTCAGTCCTTTTTTGTACAGAACCCTCAATAATAACGAATGCAAGCAAGAATGAATTATTCTGTACAATCGGCATGACTATCCTATTAATACCAGCAAAATAACTACCTTACAGCATCATGATCATTTTGAAACATTTAAACTTAATGAAAATCTTAATGAAAGCCAGGCTGGATACCTTTGGAGCCCACTGCGCCCTGTCACTGCTGATCCCTCTCTGTGCTTGTTTTCAGGAGAGCGCAATGGGATGGGGATTCTGTGTCGAATCTGCTGCGACCAATGAACGCGCCGCTGCCACATCTGTCAAGCGGTCCTGACCAATAGACAGCAGCGCGAGGCGGATCTCAGGTGCGCGCCTCTGCGTCCTCGCGGCTCTGGCGCGCTGGGGAGCCGCCTGTGGCACAGAGTAGCTGTGGAAACTATGGCGACCGCGGCGTCCAACCACTACAGCATCCTCACGTCCAGCTCGGAGCCCGGCAGCATGCAGCAGACGCCGCCGCCGGCCTACAGGGACGCGCACAGCCTTCTGCAGAGCGAATACACTACCCTGCAGAGCAGCGGGAGCACGCTCGGCCACGCGCACCAGTGGCTGACGGCGGCGCTGTCTCACGGGGGAGAGGGGTCGCCGTGGCCCGCCAGCCCGCTGGGTGAGCAGGACATTAAGCCGGTGGAGGAGCTGCAGCATTCGCCGAGACAAGCGCATCTGGTGCAGCAGAGCCAGCATCACGAGGCGGGCGCTTGGCGCGCGCCCACCACCGCGCATATGCCGAGCATGAGCACCTCCAACGGGCAAAGCCTGATCTACTCTCAGCCCGGCTACGGCGAGCCGGGGATGCACCACGAGGACCACCACAGCCCGCATCTGAGCGAGCACGGCCACCCGCAGAGCCTGCACTCGGACGAGGACACGCCGACCTCGGACGACCTGGAGCAGTTCGCCAAGCAGTTCAAGCAGCGCCGGATCAAGCTGGGCTTCACGCAGGCGGACGTGGGGCTCGCACTGGGCACCCTCTACGGCAACGTCTTCTCCCAGACCACCATCTGCAGGTTCGAGGCGCTCCAGCTGAGCTTCAAAAACATGTGCAAACTCAAGCCCCTGCTCAACAAATGGCTGGAGGAGGCGGACTCCACCTCGGGAAGCCCGACCAGCCTGGATAAGATCGCCGCGCAGGGGAGGAAGAGGAAAAAGCGGACCTCCATCGAGGTGAGTGTCAAAGGGGCCCTGGAGAGCCATTTCCTCAAGTGCCCGAAACCCGGGGCGTCGGAGATCAACTCGCTGGCGGACAGCCTGCAGCTAGAGAAGGAAGTGGTGCGGGTCTGGTTCTGCAACCGGCGGCAGAAGGAGAAGCGAATGACGCCCCAAAACGGACCCATGGCCGGGAACGAGGATGTGTACGGGGACGCCTCTCCTCACCACGGGGCGCAGACACCTGTTCCGTGAGAAAGGGGCGGCTTGAACATAAATCGACTGTCTCTTTGTCCCGGCCACAAGCCCGTTCGGGGCGGACCGACGGTGATGAAGCGTCTCTGTGTGTGGCACCTCCGAGGGCGCGGAGCGCGCGTGGTTGCGCGAACAATATACGGGCACGGGCGCGAGAAAACACGCTCTGGCAAAACCGAGGCGTTACGCGCCGCGACTGAACCTAAAGAGGGAACGTAAATACACTTTTATTTAAGAGATTTCTTTTCAAGTCCGGGGATCTGTGAAAGCATCATATCACTTCCAACCGAAAGCTGTGAAAAAGGCGTCAGGGGCGCGCCATCTTCCCCTCATGACCACAAAAGGTTTATTCCTGATTGAAATGAATCCGGTGCAATGTCATACAAATATTAATGACAAATGCTTTATTGTTACTATTGTTGATATTATTATTATTATTATTATTATTATTATTATTATTATTAGATATTGTAATGTAATTCTGCAATTCTTTCACCTTCTTATATAAATGGCAATAATAATAACTGCTCTAAATTATTTAAATAAAAGGATCCAAATATACTAATACACAAAATTAAAAACTACAACAATAATAATATTTTATTATTATTAATTATATTCTGTACATATAATGTACATATGAACATATGTAAAAGTATCACTGTAAAGGGGATTAATTGTCTAAAAGTCTCATTTCGGTCACAACAAAGGCTGCCAAGTGCTGCTGTATGTTGTTCACTGGCAAAGCAGCCCGATTTCATGCAGATCACGGATTCACACTGCTGGTGCAAAACAGAGGCCTGAGGAAACATTAAAACCACATCGAAATATCTATTGACACAATTCAATTAAATCATACCAGCTCTTTGAAATCAACCACTCGATTGGGATTTTCTTAACATTTTAATTGAATTTCTATTAAAAAAAAAACAAAAAGCGCCCATGATTTGCTTTTTTCTCCTCTAATTTTTTATTTTTTCTGATCTGGGAAATCTAAAAGAAACCCAAAACAGAATCGTATGATTGTGATATTTCATATTACAAATAAAATAAAACAAGCTTTTATTTAATTCCATTCATTTGTCTGGAAACGCTCTAAATGTCAAGATTTATAAAACGACAACAACGACATTATAATAAGAGTAATAATAATAATAATAATAATTATAAAGTGAGGCCAGTGTTTTTTTATTATAGTAACATTGTGTGATTTTGTGCGTCAGCTAAATGTATAAGCCTCAACATGTTTGTATCTGTTTGATATTTTGTGTTTCTTGTTTATCCCAAATTTTTAATGAGAAATACTACACCAGCTGTGTTACAATTATTTGATGGCCTGCATCGAAAAACAAGGACATTGTACGTTTTAATTTTCTATGGCTCTGTGAATACTTGTATATTTGTGCACTTAAACTGGCACTGCCAAAGCACAAGCTGTCAGTGTGCCCTATTGAGGCCAGTAACGTCTTTGGTTTTGACAGAAAAATTGCACAGTTTTTAAAAGCCTTTTGTCATTAAATGAATACATTTTTATATGAAGAAGTGCCTCGTAAATCTGTGAACGAAGATCCTCAAGATAAATGGATTCACAATTTCACACATTATTTGGGCATCAAGGCTGTTGAATATAATGTTGCCTCGGGAAGAGATGATGCTGTAGATCCGCTGCAATTCCTTCGCTTCGATTTCGACGTGACCATGGAGGCAAACGTTTGCCATTTCACTCGTAATGAAGACGGATTAGACCGGTTCATACGAGAGAACGGAGACGCACGTGAATATTTTATGATGCTATTCTGGATCTAAATAGGACTCTTTTTTAATATTCCAAATGGAAACAAAATATCAAACTACTGCTACTAAAAGAACATTAGTCACCTATAATAGATCATTTATAGCTTTTAAATGATCAAATGTGTTTGAACATTGTCTTCCCAAATATCATCGGCCATTTCATAAAATCAATTTACTGCTTCATTAATGAACAATTTTAGGAAAACGAACAAAAACATGCTAGATGTCTTATATGTTTGTAGCGTTTTTACTGTGTTTATTATGAAGAGTGAATCTCGAGGCCTTGGAAATATCGACTGCCTTTAAAAACCCGCATTTGTGTGTGTGTGTGCGTGTGTGTGTGTGTGTGTGTATGTGTGTGTGTGTGTGGGTGGGTGTGTGTGTACTTAAAAATATTCTAGAGACAAATTTATGCCCAGAAGTGAGCTAAATATAACAAAAACTTCCACGTCCTTTTTTGTAAAACCATTATAAAAATCAAGTATCCTAAACACGTTTTTTAATTATTGTTGTAAAAATGCAGAAAGTTTTCTGGTTGGTTTAGGGTTAGTGTGTGGGTTATGTGTTAAGTTATATTTATAGCTACATATAAAAACAATAGAAGTCTATCCAATGTCCCCATTTAGAAAGACAAGTAAACGTGTGTATGTGTGCGCGCGCGCGCGGCCGTCCCACTGCGAGCATGTGCTGTGAGCGCCATCTATCGACTAAATGTGTTGGAGTAACTATGAGTGAAATAGAGATGGTACAGTTCATCTATTTTCTTGGTCTGTTTAGTCAAAGATACAGATATTATTTGTCAGTGCGGATTGTATTTAAGGTTATAACATGCTAAAACCCAGCTGTTCGTAAAGGGATAAAAATCCTGTTTTCATTTACTCACCCTCGAGTTGTTCTAAACCTGTAGGAGTTTCTTTTTTTCTGTTGGACACATAATGTTGGTAAGTAAGCAAACACTTTCTGGTCCCCATTAACTTCCATAGTATTTATATTTTGGAAGTCAATGCGGACAAACAACTGACATTCTTCAAACTATCTTCAACCGAACAAAGAAACTCACAACTTGAGGGTAAAAAAAAAAATACTTTTTTGTGTGAACTATCCCTTTAAGTAATTTTGCGAGTGAGAATAAGTTTTGATAAGCTTGTGTTTGAGAGAAAGTTCTTACTTTTGGGAAGTTCTTGTGCAATGTAACTTTTGGATCAATCATTTTGGATCAACTTTAAAACTTTTGTGTTTTCCTAAACTCTTAAATTGGATTTTATTTCCTTTGAATAAACCAGTGCAAATTAAAGTCACCTGATGGGTGTAACGACCTCACAGATCCGCCAATCAACCTAAAATATCAATAATTAGCTGAACCAAATAAATAAATAAAGTAAAACCATTAAACAAGCACAGTGAAATATATAATTTATAATAATAGCTTTAATTTCACTAATAAGCATCCCTCCATTTGTACCACACTATATTAAATATTTTTTTGCGTAATCGATGGAAAATAATACAGAAGATTTAAAGAATGGACTATAATCAGAAACCAAACATACAACAAGGAGCGTTTCATTTAATACAGCTATATTTCATGAAATATTTTAACACATTCGCCAGACAATTTTGGTTCCTTATGTTACAGTGATCATTCATGTACACAACCCCTCCCTCCCCAATATTACGTCTAAGTCATAATAAATTCATAAATGCACCAGGGTCATGATACACACAACACAGACTCTGTAGTATGGCTCTAAAATCAGCAACACACCTGTGAGAAAACATATGAGAGATTTGAACTTTCACCTTTGCCTTTCCAACATTATTCCAGCTGTGTGTTGCCATATTTCCATAATATTTGGTACACGAGTGTGGTCGTGAGTCTTGTGAGGTAAATAACTACAAGATTGTCATGTATGGATGATAAAACTGGCTAGAAAATAAAGCTCAACAAAAAAGCATTAAAAATTCACTCGCCTTGAATTCTGCCCTAGTGAACATCATCTGAAATTCATACAATATTATCAAACATACAGCTCTCAGAGCAAACTTTTACAACTGGATTTTTATGAAAATAAAAACAAATGTCAAGAATAAAGTCATTTGCGATACTTTCAAAATATAAAATTAATCATGAGAGATAAATAAAGTGTTTAAGTGGTTCAGGAATGACATGTAGTGCATAAAAAAATATATAATAATTGTTTTTTTTATAGAAACAGGCACAGTCTTAACTCAAGAAAAATACAAACAAGAAAGTAAACAAACATATTAGGAAAGAATATGATCATTTTAATCAGTCTGACTGCCAATTTAATGCACTTTTAAAAAATAATTAATGGCATGCAAACCATTTTCAAACACTAGCCTTTTTCAGTTAGTGAACCTGATGTTTTTATAAATATGGTTTTTCATACACATTTCCTAATAATTGTGGCGAATTGGTTGTTTGAACAAACATCAGATAAGCACATTTGCATTTAAAGGGCGTAAAAATGGCGAAACACTTTGCTTTCTTTCTTATAAGAGCTCGACATAGACAGGATTATGTTCAAGATATTAAAAGGGCATTTGTGGTAACATGAAGGATGTGTGTATGGCACAGCAAGATACAGATTATATCTCACTACGGAACAGAAAAAACATAAGTCTCCCGTCTTGGATGTGTCATTCGTTGTGCATCAGCCCCTGGGAGATCATTCCTGCAAGTGTATTCATGTGTAACGATGACTCAGTGACTCAGTCATGCAGCAGATGGACACACACACACACACACACACACACAGGCATCAGCTGTCTGTCTCCATCTGTATTGTGTTATGTGCCTCCCTTCTGTAATCACTGCATTTGAGTAACACTGCTGCATTACTGGGGTATTCTGATGCTTTCTTCTGTGTTTTCTGTCTTGTCAATGTTAGCCATGATTCTGTCCACGGGGGGCGCTATTGCACAATCACAGATACCCATCCGAAGTGTTTGCTGTTCGACAAACACAAATTATGTTTTACCTATACATTCAGCACAGCTGCACACGCAAATATGAGTTGATAACCACTTCAGTACGGTTATGCTGCGTAAGAAACTTCCATATTCTATAAAACAGGTTGCATTGCTTCCGGTTTAGGTGTTTGTATGTGACGTTTTTCTCAAGATGCCTTCAAAAGAGCGTCAATTGCATTTGCAGATTATTACCTACAAGTTTTTTTTTAATTCTCACTAACATTCGGATATTAAAATTGAATAAAACGTCAACAATAAAAATAATTAGCTAGGTTAGCTGATCACTTTAAAGTCCATAGATATCGCCGTCGGTTCATGCTCTTAACACTTCCTCCGACAAACGGATGCCATGAGACCTGTTTTCATGTTTGATCATATGATAAACCGAAAAAATAAGATTCAAAATCTGCAAGGCATTCACATTATTTTTGTAACTGGACACATTTTATATTTACATTCACTATGAATAATCCTCCCCCCAAAAAAACAAATAATCTGCAATAATCTTGACATCGCGTCTGGGGTATAGATAAAGTCGACATTATGGAGAGGCTGCGATCGTCTTTTCTTCACTATTGTGATGTATATTTGAAGAATATACTGAAAAAATGTAGGGCGGGACTTGACTTTGTCCATGAGGAATTGTTTGGATGGTTGTGGTTTGTTATTGGCCGACCTCATGTGAGTGACAGGTTATCCCGCCCTCGCGCCAGTAAACACGTCATCAGAAGAGATGCTGCTGCAAGACGGAGGGGAAGTTATTTTGATTAAAGATCTAGGGCACGTTAATTAAAAGGTAATTATATGCAAGGATAAATCATTTATAATAAATACTGCAATATTCCATAAAAATAAGAATTGTCAATTTTGATTTCATGGTGACTTTAAATATGCAAAAACAAATGATATTTGAGAGCTGCAGGGGGGGGGGTAATCTGATCCTCACATAAAGCTACACTATGCATTCAGAACACTTTTTTATTATTGTACTTTAGTGGGGTTTTTTTTTTTGACAGTGACTCTGGTCACTATATGCATCCATTAGATTAAAAAACACAAACGTTGATTCAAATGTCTATGTTAAACAGTAAATTTCATATTTTTGGGGGGGGGGAGGGGAGTGAATTATTCATTAATGATTTACACAATCATGGCAAGATTGCTGCAACGGTTTGAGAACATAAAAAACATCAGCTGATTTCTGGTCAAACATCACAATAATCATCCATAAGTTTTCTCGCTCTACACTTTCTGGTCTTTCCTAACAAGCTTCATAGATTTGACCAAATAAAACTGGACATGAATTTTAGATGGACTATGAAATATTTTGCTGCCTAAATTAATCGAGGTGTTTCACTTAATAAGTATCTACACATTTCAATCATCAGCTAAAATCCTTCTTTCTGTCTGACTACCCGTATAATAATAATAATTCTCAAGATGTAAGAAATGCCATTTAGCTACAAACACACATGGTAACTGGGAGGTGGTCACGTGTGATGATGTCATTCTCATGATTCCGAGCACTGTGATGATGTCACACTGCGGGAAGAGTGATTCAGCTGAAGCGTCATTCACTCCTTTGAATTTTCACTCCATCCATTTTTATTATTCTGTTTGATGGTTTTTCTTCCTGTTGATCAGGATTCTCTCTGGCTTGGCCTTTCCTCCTTTAATAAAATCCTCTCTTTCGTCAAAAATTGTCAATACTTTTCCCATTTGCTTTATTGCCATCCCTCGCTCAGAGTCTCCATGTCACCATGATAACATCTTTATTTGACCAGCCCTTCCCCTGCTAAAGGGCTTTTGGGAGAACAAAGGGGCGGGTCCCGTGCAGATACATCATCAAGGGGGTGTGGCTATCACTTCAACTGCTCTATTTCTGAGCATTCTGTGTCCATGTCAGAATCGAACAGAGAGCGTCCGGTGATGTCGCTGTCCGGCGACGGTGTGTGGTGGTGAGACAGAGAGCTGTCCTGCTCCTGGAAGCTGCCGCTGCGCGAGTAGAGACCCAAATCCGGAAGCTGGGAAGGAGAATCCGGCTCCTCGCTCAGTCCATCGTAGTAAAGGTCGTCAACATCCACAAACCACTCCGGCCAGAATTTCCGGCGGATTCGCTCACAGTACATGGCCAGGTTGATGAACTCACCTGCGCAGAGTCAGTTCAGTCAGTTCATATGCTGAATGTACTTTATATTTCCATGCAAAAAAGCATGAGTTTATGACCTCACCTTTGATTAACTGTTCCGGCCGCGTTCCTGGGAGAGTCCACATGGCCTGAGCAAGATGACCAAATACAGCTGCATCTACTGTGGAAAGCTTCGAGCCCATTAGATACTTTTTATCACCTGTGCAAGAAATTATTATCAAATTGAATTATGTAAGACAACAGAAAAAAATAGATTTTTTGTTTTTACCTTTTAGCATTTTGGGCGTTCATTTACACAACAATTGCGTTTGAAAACATTTTTGAAAATGAAACCGTTATCGTCTCCGTGTATACTACAAAAGTAAATGGGGACGTCGTGCGCATGCAATATTATATGTTCAGTTTAAAAGCAGATATATATATATATTTTTTTTACAAAGTGACCGCCAACTACTGGCCTGGCATGCATAATGCAGCTTTTTAGTCACGTCGTGTAAACGTGCCCTTAATGTATTTTCTGGTTGGTTGCTATGATATTCTGGTCAATACATATGGCTCAGGTGATTTTTTTGGCCATTTATCATGTGTCAAAAAATCAATAATAGCTTATCTCTCCTCAAAAAGCCATATGATCATCTTTTCCATATCACACATTTTGAGCAACAGTAAATCACCTCTAATCAACAACGTTTGACATTTCAACACTTAAATACACCAATCATGCTAATATAAAAAGTCATTATTCACAAGTAGTAAAAGTATGGAAAAAAGAAATACAACAGGGTACATCAACTATTTGGTTACCGACATTCCTCAAAATATCTTCTTTTCTAATCAGCAAATGAAAGAAACTCATAGAGAATTGGGGGGTGAGTAAATGATGACAAAATATTAATTTTTGGGTGAACTATCCCTTTAAGGATTATGTTGCATTAAAATATCACTTAAATCAAGACTTTATTTAGTTTATTTGGGAAAGAAAATGACATGAGATATTAAATCTTGTTTTCTGAACAAATGATCAAAATTAAGTGAATTTATGCTTGAAGCAAGAAAAAATATCTGTCAATGGAGTAAGAAAAATAATCTAGCTTTACTTTGAATGACGCCGCTTAACATCTTAAATCATTCAATGTACCTTGAATTAGGAGTGTTTAAATGTTTGTACTGTAGAACAAACAAAAAATACTGAATAAGAAAATCTGTTGCAGTGTGACGGAGCACTAGAGGGCAGCATAGATCCATTGCTGCATTGTTTTGTAACCTGTTTCAAAAGCTCTGAACTCTCCAGATTGATCTAGAACAGGGATGGGCAAACTCTGAGTTTGATCTAAAATTATCTAAACTGAATTACTAAAATGCCATAAATCCTTTCAAAAAGCTCACAAACCGTGCCTCAGACATTCAAAACATACCAAGGAGTGTGGCAAGGGTGCGCATGTCTTTCTCCATCAGACTATACACGTCCTCTTTGGAGAAGCGTCCGATCCCGTGCCCGTACATCTCTCTCTTCACGATGCCACCGTTCACCTGACTCAAGATCCACCTGAGAAGGTCACTCAGCGGCCCGTTTGTGGCTAACATCTTCTGCGTCTCCTCCACATTGTCCACCCACTGACAGTATGCTATCGTCCTAAAATACATATATATTATCTTGATATAAGCACATTTTAGTTGTTCAATAACCAAAATCCTACTTAATAATAATAATAATAATAATAATAAAAATAATCAGGTCATCGTACACGTGTCTTTTTGCTGTGAAATCTGTACTGATTTTATAAAGTAAACATAAAAATAACCTCAATATTGTTATTAATATTTCAAGATGAACACTATGAACTGTATATGCTTGACTATCCATTCATATTTTTTTAAATAATTCAATCAAATATGATACATCAAGCTTTTATTGCCATTTTTTTTGCCAGGTCATTGTATTGCACTGTATTATATGTTTAGACCAGACAATGAAAACTACAGAGATGTGATCATAAAACAAAGCACTTAAATGTTTACTCGTCTTACTAAGACTATATATAGAGTGACATACAGTGACACCTGATATTTATATGCTCTTTATGTAAGTAGTCGGCAAAAACTGCTAAACTGTTTATGTAAGTAGTCTGCTAAAGATCTCATCGATTTATATTACAAGCTACAAGCTTTTTTTTTATAAATAACATTTGCATATTTTTGCTCAGTTGGGCCTCTGAATAAAACTGAGGTGTTTTTCCTCATCAAATATGAGCTCCATATTCTCACTATATCATACTATATGAGTCTGATGTATCAGATATGATACACACATGCAAACTTGTTTACATAATTTGTCTAAAGGTTCAATAAACTATTCCATTTAAAAAAAATAGATTTCATATGTCAGGCTTTACTGGGTTAAAGGGGACGTATTATGCCCCTTTTCACAAGATGTAATGTAAGTCTCTAGTCTCCCCAGAAAGTGTCTGTGAAGTTTCAGCTCAAAATACCCCACAGATCATTTATTATAGCTTGTCAAATTTGCCCCTATTTGGGTGTGAGCAAAAACACACCGTTTTTGTGTGTGTCCCTTTAAATGCAAATGAGCTGCTGCTCTCGCCCGCTTTTCAGAAGAGGGCGGAGCTTTAACAGCTCGCGCTTCGGTTGCTCAACAACAACAAAGCAGGAGAATCTCACGCAGCCAAAATGAGGATTGTCAATAATGGTTTCAGCCTTACATTGTTCAAACCGGAGTCGACACTGATGGAGAGACTCAGGAAGAAGTTACAACTTTTAGAATACTTCTGGATGTTTCTGAACGGTTAGTGGATAAATTTATGTAGTTGCTGTGGAGTTGATTCAACTCATCGACTAGCATGTGCCGTCATGTTAATCTTTTGTGCAAATCCAGCATTTCGTTTGTGAAGCAGTCTGGTGTAAAATGATGGCAACAACTCTTCCTCTTCTCTAAAGCTGCCCAACAAGGTATCTGACCTCTGTCCAGAATATTATGAAGAATGTTGTTCAAATACCAGACCATAACGTAGAGAAAAACCAGCTCAGTCTCACCAGTAGAAGTGTTCCTCCACCATTTTGATGATGGCACGAGAGATGGCTTTCTCCTGAGGACTCAGGCTGGAGTTGAGGTTCACGCCGAGCTTCTCCTCCAGGAAGTCGATGATGAACTCAGTCCCGCACACCTGCTCCTTATTATACGCGATCCAAGGCATCTTCCCTTGAGGAGACAACTTCCCATCGAAGTAGTTCTGAGGAGAAAACAGTTTGAAACACTCAAAACAGTTTGAAAAACTCCCAAACGTCCATCTCTTTTCAGAACATAATCTCAGACATGATATTTTGATACCTGGTAGGGAAGGTCTGCCATGCGCAGGTAGGTTTCTATCTTCAGGCAGAAGGGGGACAGGCTAGGGACTCCAGTTTTGGGCCGGGCAAACTGATGCAGAATGATGGCGTCTTCAGAGTCCAATTCCTGTTCTTTCCTTCAGGGCAGCAAATATATAAGTGTATCAGAATGGAGATCAAACAGTTCACTCATGTACTAAAACTGTTTATGTTTTAAAAACAAGTTCATCAAATCCCCAAATTATCAAGATTGTTTCAAAATGCACTGGAAACATCAGAGTTCAGAGTTCATTCTTTAGTATTTTCAGCAGGATTGAGTCGCTGTCCACTTTGCTGGTGCTGAAATTCACTGAAGCATCATAGTCATTAGCTTTCTCCCTTCGGTTTTGTTCTTATATGTTTGAACTTAAAGGGTTAGTTCACCCAAAAATGGAAATGATTTACTCGCCCTCAAGCCATCCTAGGTTTATATGAATATCTTCTTTCAGATGAACGCAATCGGACATATATTTAAAAACATCCTGGCTCTTCCAAGCTTTATAATGGTTGTGAAGCCAAAAAAATGCATCCATCCATCATAAAAGTAATCCACACGGCTCCAGGTGGTTAATAAAGGCCTTCTGAAGTGAAGCGATGTGTTTTTGTAATAAAAATATCCATTTTTAAAACTATATTAACTATAATAACTAGCTTTCGGGAGACGGCTTTGCACATCAATTTGTAGCGGAAGAGTGAACTCTGATCCAACGCATGACGTATTGACAAACACAGAAGAGCAGAGGATAGAGCAAAACAAAACACCGGATTAGAAAGCTAAAATGAGAAATTTTAAAGAGAAAGAATGAGCTATTTGTTAGGCTTAATGATACTCCTACATTGATTTGCTTCAGAAGGCCTTTTTTAATGTAGCCATATTGATTATTTTTTATAATTGATGAATGTATTTTTTGGGGCTTCAAAATCTGGCCTCCCCTTCACTACCATTATAAAGCTTGGAAGAGCCAAGATCATTTTTTTTATATCTCTGATTGTGTTCATCTGAAAGAAGATAATCATATCCACCTAGGATGGCTTGAGGGTAAATCATGGGATCATTTTCATTTTGGGGTGAACTATCCCTTTAAAACAATTAATCATATGTTATTATATTTGTGTAATGCATGTCTGAATCAATAGCCCATGTGAATCGATGAACAGCCTTTCCCAGGACCTCATGTAACCTGAGAGGTTACAGCACTGCCATCTCTTCAAAGGTCAGAGATTAAGCAAATGCACAGAATTAAACCCAATTCAGCCTGATCACTAAATTGACGGGTCACTATTTACACAGTCTCACAAGGGGGTTGATAAAGGTCATTCTGTCCCATCGCAGTAACACAAGTAGACATTATCCTTTAGGCCTGCAACTCTGCCCTTGAAATAGCACACATCGACATGTCAACATTCATGCTTTAGACAAAGGAAATAAACAGCATCCTTTTCTTGCATCCTGCTCAAAATTCATTGAGTTAGCAGGTATTCATACATTCTTCCTCAGTGGAGGACAGGGAATGGACTGCACTGTGTTGTCTTGTCCCGGATATTAATTTAGTTCATTTTCCTTTCTAAAAGACCCTGTTCATGTCCCTCTCACTCAATCAAAGGGAATTCCCTGCAAATGCTAAATAAACTGACATACTCTTTACTTGTGAGATAGATAGATGGATAGATAGATAGATAGATAGATAGATAGATAGATAGATAGATAGATAGATAGATAGATAGATAGATAGATAGATAGATAGAAACAAAGAAAGAAAGAATCTGCATATAATACATAATACCTAATGACAAGCAGCTCGTGTAGCAAATAGGCAGCGGCGGCGAGCAGCGCGCCCCCGGTGATGTACAGTGTTTTCCTCCACCAGGAGTCGGATCCTAACGCAGACATGATCCCTCCGTACTCCTGCAGCGGGTAGGCGATGATATACCCATACAACGAAAGAGGCTCCTCGGAGCCGCACAAGCCGAGAGAGAAGCTCTTGTTCCGGCCAAGTTCAAGCGCACAAGAACGGCTCCAGGCGAAACCGACGTGCCAGTACATCCTCTCTCTCCTCTATCCGCCCTTCGGCCCGTTGTCGGTTCGACAGGGGAGGCTTCATCAGTGCCGCAGGGTGGAGGTGGTGAAGATGAGAGTGTCAGAGGGTCTTTGGACGAACGGGTGAGGGGCAGCAGTGGGCATGTTGCCTCCTGATGCTGTCCGTCCGTCCCTGCGATGGGGTCGGCATCGGTCCGCAGCCGCTCGCCGCCGCTGTTTACCGCACAGCTGAGCGCGTTGCGTCACCAGGGGCGGGGCTGCTGATGCTGTGAGGGGGCGCGCGGATTCACGAATTCTCCACTCTCATTGGTCAGATCCACTGCCATAACAGAGTTTGATAATACAAATTTCATAATAGCTCATAACATGAAATCATTTGCAACTAATTTACAGATGCTTAAATTCCTTTCCCACAAGAAATAGTGGATAAAGTAGTTTTGCAACTAACCCCAAAGAAGGGATCATTATATGTTCTATTTGCAGATATATTATGTCTAGATACACATATTAACTATAAATGTTTAATGTGAAGTGAATGCATGCAGTGGCTCAGAAATGCCTAAGTAATGTCATTGCACAGTATAACTAAAATATCACACCAATGGCATTTAATTAAAAGAAAAATGACTTTTAATTAAACCTCAGATTTATATATTATATATATTTTATATGTATAAAACTGCAGTTAGAGACCTTTCATAGACATATATATGTACATATGTGTATATATACATATATATAATATAAAATATATATAGTATATATTATACAATATACTATATAACGTATCATATAATATATATTATATAAAAAAGTTTGAGATTTTAAATGATAAAACAATGCATATATTCAAAACTGAAGTATTTGCTAGGACAACTGAAGTGACTTAATACATTCACTGTTTATATATATATATGAAAAAAAAAAATTCTCTGAACCTAAAAAAAGATCTGACTTTTTTTTCAACAGCAGCTTTATTCAATAAGGCTTCCGAGCTCTGTTATAGATGAACAAAAAAACAAAAACAATGAGATAACACTTCAAGCCCTCTCACCCCCACATCTCACACCATCAAATATATTTACAGGCAAATAATACATACACACAGTGCCACATTTATGTCCAATGAAGACGTGGCAACACTCCTGAAGCACTGTTAAACATAGGACCACAGTGAGAGACAAATGCTATTCAGAACACAGCAAAACATCTACTTATGGTAAAATCTTTTGAAGGTCATTGCGCAAATATTTACGTGTCCCTCAAAAAATTACGTCATGGTAATGATGGGAACTGAGGGACTTGATAACCACACTCAAGATGGAGATATTCCATGCCTCAATCAATCAATACATTTCTGCCCAAAACCCTCAAGATATTGGCTTGTCCTCCATTAAACTTGATGAAAACATCAAATAAAAACAACATAATGAAAGCAAAAGAAACAGCATTTGGGTAATGGCAAGTACATAGCATAATCATACAGTAAATTTATAATAAGACAAAAATAATTTTAAAAAGTTAAGGGCTATATGAGGAAAGCATATTTACAAATACATTTTGGGAGCATATTGTGATCAACTCAACTATCTGCGTCACTTGTGCATTCTAACTCATCCAAACGCATGTCAAAGAAAACGTATCCAATCAGGATTTGTTTACACAGTACAAGGGTTCGAAAAGATCGCCGTCACATAGCCCTGTGGCCAATCAGTTTACAGACAGCCACTTTGTAGAAAGGACTGATCCATTTCCCTGAGGAATACAAACTGTGATATGGTCAACAAGAGGCACGCATACAAATACATTTGCAATTAAACACACACACTCTCTCTCTTCATTGCTCTCAGACACAGAAAATGATCAAGTTTTCTTTGTTCCCAAAGAGCATCCATTGAAAGAAAGCTTCATGGGACTTTTCAAGGAAGTCAGGATCATCAACTTACAAGATCTAGGAAAACAGCACCTCTCTTAATCAAAGGTTGTGGTGCGTTCTTTTGTGTCCGTAACATTCAAAACTACAGTCTTAAGCTTGGCATCAAACTCTAAATCAAAGCAGATTTCCTATAGGTGAGCAGTCTGCTTTCCTTCTGCTCCTAGAATGTCACAGGCTGCTCTGATTGGAAGGAAGGAAGGAGGTGGCATCATTCTATCTGCTCTGATGGGTGGAAGAACCCAGAGAAAAGGAAAGAGAGGACATGTGTGCCAGGAATCTGTTTCCCCACAGACATACAATGATGTGCTTGTGAAAAGCAGCATTCAAATGTGCCAAAATGTGCTGTTTTCGCCTCTCCGTCTCAGGTTCCAGCAGGTGGCGCTCTAGGACTGACTGTAGGAGCTGTTTTGACTCCCGTTTGAGCTCTGGTCTGTCTCACTGTATTAAGAAGAGCAAGAAAATACAAGTAAATGAGTGAGATGAGATAAAACAGACTAAATAAAGGGCTTTTACGCTTCTTCGAAAACTAAAAAAAAAAAAATTAAAAATCATTTTCAGTAATTGAAATAAAGCTATAATAAAATAATAAGTTTGATAATAATTAATAATTATACATAATACTAAAAAATAATGAAATTATTAAAATAAAAAATATTTATTATTTTTTATTAAATATTATTATTATTAAATTTTAAAAACATAGTTATTAGAAATGTTGACTGGACTACTAACTGAAATAAAATAATTTAAAGTACTAAAACAAAATTCAATAAAAATAAAAGCTATACAGAAAAATAAAAATCACATTACAAAAACTTAAACTAAACTTAAAACTGAAAATATTAAATAATATAAAAGTATATAAAGAATACTAAACTAACACTAGTCTTTATAACCATGGGTTAAATGCAAAAATTGTCAAAAATACAAGTCTGAAAGCACACTTAACATTCAAAGAAGTGAATTTAACCTTCAAGTATTAAAAAAAGTAAATAACTGTAAAATAATTATCTAGGACACATTGAAAGATTTTAAAAGGTGTAGCAAGCGATTTCTTAATTTGAAATCAACGCAAACAAACACACCCTTCCTTTCGTTGCTCCGCCCCCAAATGCACAAGCACAATGACTAATGCTTCACAAAAAATGAAGCTAGGATGAAAAACGATAAGGAACATTATCTAGTGCGCAAGAGTATATACAAGCAAGAGTTCATTGTTGCTAGCAGTGCACCTCCAGATAAATAATGAAACTCAAAACTGTCCTGTTACTACAGCTAACATTACAACAACAGCATAACTTGGTTGAGTCAAACAGCAAAACCAATTTTACTCATGTATGGGGCAGAAACAACGCAGGCTTTCCTGCTTAGCTCTCTCCAGCCCTGGAAAGCTTTTCTAATGTTAACGCGGGTCTTAAAGCTCTTCCTTTATTACCCATCTTTTACTAATGATATTCCTCTGATCTTTTTTTTTGTTGTTGGCATCAAACTCTAAAGTTTCCTCTATCTTTTTTTTTTTTAATCTGATTTTGTAATGTCTCTCAGGCAATTCTCTTTCTACAGTCTTTCTTCAAATCTCCCTCTCGCTCACCCTCTCTCCTCCCCCATCATGAGTGGACACTACTGCTGATTCGCTACAAGTGTGTTTTGGTGCTCAGTCCAATCCACTTCCAACAGTGTTTTTTCAGAAATTGCTTACTGTACCTTTTTGAGTTGCAAAGAGCTTATGGATATCTATTGAATGAGCTCATTTAAAATAAAGAGTAATGAAATTAGCCTCTTTTCATTGTATCTCTTTTCAGTGGTGAAAAAACAACCACCACATGCTATTTCCATATAAATAAAATTTGATTAATTCACTCATTCTGTCGTACCTGTTAGGAGGGGGTTTGGGTTTGGGCACCTTGTTGAGCACAGCGGCCATTTCCTTTCTATCATCAAAGTTCTTCCACTGGTCGTAGAGTTTCAGTATCACCCTGATGATCTCCAGGATCTGTTGCAGAAAAGCTCCAATGTTAATGTACACTCACATGGGGGACAACGTCCACGGCAAGACAGCTGAATGTGTCTTACCTTCTCCATGTCAACAGACAGCTCAGCAAACCACTGCCTGGCATCTTTCTGCTGTACCACACATGCCACATGCAGGCAGGCTGGAGAAGGAAAGAGAAAGTATCTGTAAGTCTGCAGCCATTGACATCTAAAACTTGTTCTGCTGGCTAGCAAGCATAACCCTGTTAGAATGAGTGCGGAATGTTTCTTCTTACCAAGTGCAATCATAAATGGAGGATAAAGCAGACACAGGTCCGTTCTGTAGGTGTCATTCACTATCCTCCTATACACAGAACATTCACATCAGACATTCATGTTCACTTATCCAGCTTATTTTGCAACACGGAAGTGAATGTCGCTATAGAAGACCAACAAACTGTAAAACTATTTCTACTACAAACTGATGCATTTATGATTACGACAATGCATTAACAGATAATGGAATGTTTTTGTACAGTTTAAAAAACTAGAAGTGAACACGACACCGGAAACCTCGCACATTCAACAAATAGCCGCACTTGTTCTTACCTTGAAGTCATCATGATTTTTTATGGAATATTGCAGTATTTATTATAAATTGTTTATCGGTGTACATTTTTTTTAAATTCATGTGTCCTCGTAATATTTTATCAGAAATTACTTCCCCCTCCCTCATACAGCGACATTCTTCTCTGATGACGTGTTTACTGGAGAAAGGGCGGGGCAACCTGTCACTCACATGAGATCGACCAATAGCAAACCAGAACCATCCAATCAATTCCCAAAATCAAGTCCCTCTCTACATATTTTTTTGCTTGAGAAGCCGTTTCACTTGGATATATGTCACAATAGCGAATAAAAGACTATCATATCACAACTTTTTTTTGACTAAAGCTGTAAAGTTTTACTACAGCTTACAGTTTGTTCTACTTTGTTGCAATTAGCTTTGAGAAAAAAAGTTAATGCTATAAATTCCTGAGAAATATTTAAGTATATAGAGTCCTATCAAACAATGGCAGTAATGTGAAAACTCTAATTTATTTAGTCTAATGTAACAGAAAAAAATTAACTTTGACAACATTTTGAAAAACTGCTTCAGAAATACTTAAAAGTTCTGCACTATTTCTATTTTACTAATCGAAAAAGTAAGTTTGTGATCGATCAAGTAATGTTTGATATATGAACTTAAACTATGGTTATGTGTATTTATACATATAACGGCTGGTTATAAAATCTGGTCTACATAGCAACTTTTATGTTTCAGCGCCATTTCGACAGCTCTATATCGACACATAAAGAAAAGTGAACAGTGGTTGTTTGTTTCGTCTGAAGCCACACACACTCCTCACCAAGCCAGCGGCAGCAGCATGTCCTCCTGACCCATGTCCTGCACATACTGCAGTAATGGCCTGTAAGGGTGGTACACGATCAGACAGCAGTCCTAAAATAAAACAAAGCCAAACATCCATGAACATATGCTGAGAACAAACACCTAAACATCAAACTGAAGAAGAATCAAAACCAACCATGAGCTCCAGTAAGTAGAATTCACACTCCAAGATCTAGAGAAACAGAAAAAGGCATGAGTTCACTGTGAAATCGTCGCACTAACATGTTATGTGGACTAATTATCATCTTTCCCATTATGGTGATCCATAAACTTTCCTCCAGCGCTCCAGACGGCTGAGATGTTTCCCTTACAACACCTGAAAAGTGGCACGCTGAACAAATAACTCTTGTCACCAGCCCGAGACATGAGCTGCCAAAACCAAAAGCCACTTATCACGATAACGAGACATTCCTACAAACGTGACGGGAGCGTGAGGAATGTCACTCCTGATTGGGTGTCAGAAACGTGGTGACAACATCACCACACACACACACACACACACACACACAATCTCAGACTTGTGGCCAGTGTTTCCATCATATGAATCAGACAGTTACAAGAAGTTATTATCTAGATATTTAGTGACGCTGTCCGATTTCCAAAATCTAGTGGAGCAATGTAATTCTCCACTTCGCATTATTTTACTATGTCCTTGTTACACGTGTTATTACACATGTTATTACGTCATAATTACATGCAACGGAACCCTAAACCTATAGTAAGTAAATTAAGTTAATTAATATTAATCAGTACTTGAATGCATAATCAAACTGTAACAAGGACACCTTAAAATAAAGTTTAAACGCAATTTGTTCGGCACAAACTATTCTCAGACTTGGACTGCAATATCAAGACCATCTGGTACAACACTCACTCGCTTACACGCCAGATCAGTGTAGTTTTCTGCTGTAGAAAGCACACAAGTTTAACTCACATGGTTCATTCTGAAGGGAAACTCCTTTGGAAAGGCATAAGAGAACCTTGTTTTCACTGTTACAAATAGAGAATGGAAAAACAAATCACCAAAACCACAGTCTATTATATTAGTATGAAATGATTACATGAGTAAAGAACCGTTCACACCAAGAACAATAACTATATTAGCATCCACGCCAGTGGACGATATCATTCTGTTTATAATAAGCACGCGCTGCAGTTTTGTCATCTGCCACTTTAAATCCTCAAGCTCTTTAAATGGATTCTGATTTGCTGTCAAAAGTTCTAATAGTGATTCCAACGATATCGTTCCTCTGTGCCATTATCGTTATAGTTGTGGTGTGAATTGTGCAACTCTTTCAGAACGGTTTTTAGAACTGTATCGTTAACGTTACAGTTATCGTCTTTGGTGTGAACGGGCCTTACGGAAAGTGAGCAGCATGCCAAACCTTCCTGATACTGAAGGAATTTGGCAATTATGGTTTCATTAAATGCTGATTTACACTATATATTAATCTCTGAACATCATAAGCAAATCTATTTGTGCAATTCAGCTTTAGAGAACACAATAAAACTTCTAGTACTTATACATTTCTGTAGTTATATCTGCTGCAGTTTGATGAGTTCGTAAACTATAAATCACTTACACACAGACGTTGCTGCTGAAATAAGGCGTGTGTTCGAAACAACACCAAATTCCTGTCAGGGACAGAATTTTTGTTGATCAAAATTCAAATTTGATGCATCTTTCAGCAGAAATTCCTATTCTGAAACAGTGTTTACCTCGACTTTAGAGGCCAGAAATACACATGTCGGGGCCATCAGCACAGGGTCTATGCTCTTCAGAGAGTACCTGAAAAGAAGACAAGAGTTTTCTTCAATCTATCAAAAATAGAACGGCTATCATTTTAGATCAGGAGTATCAATCTGTATGGAGGAAACGAAGGCAGTAACCATTGCAGCGACCCACTCACCTGGCGTAGAAGCGCTTAAAGTAGACAGTTGCTGTGGCGATGACTTGCTGCCTGAGTTTCAAGTGTTCTCCCAAGGCTTGAATCACTGCGATGAGATGACAAATTAAACTATGTAAAGTGTTTAAAGGGAAGGTTTATACCTATAGACTTTTAATTACCATTGCCATATATATATATATATATATATATTAGGCTTAACAGTCCATTTACACAAATCTTAAATTTGTGTATATGCATATACATGAATATTATATTGCATATACAATCTAGAAATGCAGTCACATTCAGAGCAGGCCAGGGCTGGGTAGGTTACTTTTAAAATGTATTTCACTACAGATTACAAAATACATGCTTTAAAAAGTTATTATCTCACAATTCTGACTTTTTCCCTCAGAATTGTGTGATATAAAGTTGCAATTGTGAGTTATAAAGTCAGAATTATGAGATATAAGAATTATGAGATATAATTCTGACTTTTATCAATATTTTCAGTTTATGAGATATAAACTTGCAATATTGAGAAAAGTCAGAATTATGAGATATAAACTCCCATACTAAATTCACAATTGCAAGACAAAAAAGTAAGTTTTGCAAGTTTATATCTCCCAATT
This sequence comes from Zacco platypus, assembly GCA_038088235.1. Taxonomy (NCBI): domain Eukaryota; kingdom Metazoa; phylum Chordata; class Actinopteri; order Cypriniformes; family Xenocyprididae; genus Zacco; species Zacco platypus. The sequence goes on from CM076066.1 coordinate 5,921,875, forward strand.
GCAAATGCAAACTCACAATTGTGAGGGGAAAAAAACAAATTGTGAGAAAAAGTTCCAGTGACCTTTTTTACAATTATAAAATTGTCGTGGATCATCAGGTCATGACAGGACAATTAAGTAAGGTTGACAGTTTGTCAATTTTTTTTATAAATTCAGTCATTTTTGTCTTGTTCAGGACAGTACTAAATAAAAATAACAAATTTTTTATGATCCCTCTTAAAAGTATTAAAATGTTGATGAACTTAACTCCGTTTTTTTCAGACTGTCAGAGTCGAGAATCACCAATTGCTGTTTACATGACATTAAAATTCAAAGTAATCGCTTTGGTAATCTAAAATACTTTTCAGATGTAACTGTAATCTGATTGCTACCCATTTAATATGTAACTGTAATGAAACACAGTTACTCAAATTTCGTATTTTAAATACGTAACTAAGTTACTTGTATTTCGTTACTCCCCAACCCTGGAGCAGGCCCATATTCACTCTACATTTCGCTTAGACAGGAAGATATACAGAATTTATCTCCAAACCATTGGCAAAAAATATCTGCAGCTTCCAGTACTCCTCTTCTGTGAGGAACTTGAGATCTTTCTGTCTCTCCTTCATCAGATCCTGTTTGTCCAGAACCCACTGTAGACTGGTGAGAAAAAGCACATCAGATCCTTTCAATTTAGAGATCATAAATAAATACTAGCACACAAATTGAATGCACTTTAATGTCAAAGAACAAATCAATCAGTCAATCATATCCAAACTTCATATACGCATCAAAACATCACAAAACTATAGTTATTAAAAGTCTTAATATTACATAAAGGGATGAAAAGAAACTCATGCCTTAAATAATACATGTTATCCGAATTATTCATAAATTTAATTCCTCTGTGAATTTATTCAGTTAAGAACCACTAGCCAGTCGGCTAAAGCTAATAATCCATAGATTTATTCGGTTCAAACAATAAAAGTTATTGAATCTATTCTTTATCATGGCATTAACCGAGATTTGGTGAATAGTTCGCTTTTATCAGCCAAATCAATGAATTATTTTATTTCTCTTAGAGCTTCGCAGCAACAGTAACACCTCTAGAATTACCTTTAAAATCCTCGATTTTTGTCACAAAACAAGTCTCTACTTACTAATGTGAACTCTGCCAGAAGTTCCCTGCCATCTTGAAGTGTTTGAGGTAGAATATAACCTTTAATGTGATGTTAAATTGTGTTGAAATTAAACGATGCGCTGATTAGAACAGACGAGGAGCGCGACACAAAAAACACTCCGTAGAATTTCAATGTGCAAAAGAAAACTGTCCGGGAGGAAGCAAACTGACACATCAGTTCCGGACAGATTCCACTGCTAATAAACATATGGGAGTATATAATTAATATAATGTAATGTAATGTAATGTAATGTAATACAATATAATAGAATTAATATAATATAATAGAATAGAATTAATGTAATATAATATAATATAATAACAGTTGTAAATAATACTCTAAGTTCATCAACTTTAAATAAAATAATATAATATAAATATATAATAGTTCATATTGTATAATTATTGTGAATGATATAAATTTACTGTAGCCTATATATATATAACTATTTATATATAGTCTAACAAATAATATCTTATTTCACTTTGATAAATGGATGCTAAATAGGCCTATCTAATCATTTTAATGTAATTTATATGTTTGTTTGTTTCCAGGACAGTTTATAATCATTAGCCTACTGCACCTATTTGATGAACTTTCACGTTTCACGTTTTTAGCTTAGAGAATGTCATTAATAAGGGACTCAGGCTTGCCATCTCCATTAGGAGAGCTCACTCTATTTTCTCTCTTCGCGGTGGCCCGTCAGATAGTTCAGAGAAGGGTTCGACTCTGTGTCAGACTAAGGTTCGACATTCCTCGTCCGGACAGCAGGTATAAAGCTCCATCATGAATGAGAGTGGGCAGAACGCTTCTGTCGCATCTCTGGACACGCGCAAGCACCATCACCTTCACCATGAGTCACAGCCCAGAAAGGATGTCCTCTTACCGCCGTCACTTCGAGGGTGGCCTGACCTCGTCTTCCACGCTCCAGGTCCGGGTTTCCAGCCCGTCGCCCACCCGTGGGGCCGCTCGCCACCGCTCCGCCAGTTACACCCGCAGCGGCACTCTGGGGCGCAGGACGCTGTCCGGGTCCCGCAGATCACGCATGACCAGGTGAGGCACAGTGGTGGCTAAAAGAGATGTCCGGCCTTGGAAAGTTGACATCTTCACCATTTTAATAGGCTATAACTAAAATTTGTCAAAGATTTTATGAGCACATATAGTCAATTGTTTTATTTGTGATGAAACATTAAACATGCCAAATTGTGCTGACATAACTTTTGGCCAGGCTGTCATACAAAAATTATGAACAGATGCAAAAACGAGAACCAACGAAATATTAATAACTGATTATGTTATAGTCAATGTATGCTTTTTCCTGAGATATATATTTTTATGCATTTTTTTGCATAGTAAAATTCAAACCAAAATCTTTTTTGTCAAATAATTTTGTCAGATAAATACCTTCACTAAGTTTAGTGTTTTGTTCTTCCCTCATATTTAAAATATATATATGTTTAAAAAAACGTTTCCTCATATTTTGATGTTTAATTGAACTTGTAGGGTCATTAAAAATAATTATCCCCCTTGACATCACTTTTTTCCACTATAATATAATATAATATAATATAATTAGTATAAGTGTATAAGTAAAACTAAAACCACAAAAAATAATTATTTAAAAATGAAATTAATTTAAAAATGTAAAAAAAATTAAATTATATACTTTTTTATATTTTATATTAAAAAAAAATCTAATAATTTTTTTTGGATGAAAACTATAACAGTATATAATACTAAAATAGCAATAGCTATAATAGGCTATAATATAATGTTATATAATAATAATATTATATTAAACTTTATATAATATTTATTTTATTAATAATAATAATAATATGTTTACTAATAATAACAATCATTGTTACTATATTTAATCATTTATTTTATCAAATAGCTTGTATTTTGTTTTTATTAATTGCTTCGAAATCTATTTTAAAATAATAAATGTTATAAATGTATGTTTTGTTTCCCTCTACAGCAGTGTTAGTATGGGAACACTGTGTCTGGGCATGGGTTTTGGGGTTGCAGGAGGTGCTGTGGATCTGGACGCTGCCGCTGCTGAGAACCAGGCTTTCCTCAGCACACGCACCAGTGAGAGAAAGGCGATGGTTGCCCTGAACGACCGCCTGGCTGTATACATCGAGAAGGTAAAACACTTTACACTACTCCCTCTTTAAGATTCTCTATGGTGCCTATTTGAAAGACAGCCCCGTGAGTTTTGGTGTGGTTGTTGCAGGTGCGTTCTCTGGAGCAGAGCAACAAGCTGCTGGAGGCAGAAATTGATGCCATCAAGGGTCACTATGTGAAGCCGTCCGGCCTGCGACTGCTCTATGAGGAGCAGCTGAGGGAGCTGAGGAGGATTGCTGACCAGATGAAAGTCCAGCGGGTGAGAGATGGACCGCAGCGCAACTATGCCTTACTCACTTACACATGCACCATCACAATGATAAATCCCTCTGTCCCCTTGCAGGACCTGGCGGTAGCCGCAAAGGATGCCATGGCAGGTCAGCTGGAAATGCTGAAGGTCAAATACGAGGAGGCTGTGGAGGCCAGAAAGAAGGCAGAGCTTGAGATTGAAGCCTTCAGACCGGTAAGTTCCAACTAAATACAGAAAGTGTAACATCATTTAGATTTACATAATCATGGGGTCCAAACTCCCTCTGTCTACTAGGATGTGGATGCAGCCACATCTGCCCGAATTGCCTTGGAAAAACGACTGGAAAACCTAGAAGTGGAGCTTGAGTTCCTACAGAGGATTCACAAAAAGGTGCAGACCATTCACATATCATTATGAAATCTGTATCGGAGTATAGATCGCTATATTTAATAGTAATGTGTTAGTAATTGAATCAGTAAAGGATATTTCTGATTTTATTGTCAATCAATTGGTATTTCAATGCATTACTATAGTAAATAATTGAATTAATTTTCTAATAACTGCTTTGATTAATCAACGTTTTCTGTATGTCAGGAAATCGAGGAGTTGATGGCTCAGATTTATGGATCTGTGGCTAAGGTAGATGTGGCCTTCTCTTTGCCCGATCTGGCCTCCGCTCTCAAACAGATTCAGGCTCAATATGACAGCATCGCCGCCCAAAACCTGCAGGTAATCAGGACAGGCCGCAAATTAACATCATCTCTGATACTGACCTTCGGTGCTCACTTCTGCTCATGTTTCTCCTGACCGCTGTCCACTAGGAGATGGACGCCTGGTACAAAGCAAAGTTCCAAGATCTAAATAAAGCAACATCACGGCACATGGAAACAGCGAGGAGCGTCAGAGAGGAAATCACAGCTTATAAGAAAGAGGTGTGGGAAATAGTTTTTTCCTCTCCTGTCTCATATAATGAAAACACCAAACTCTACAGCCTTATAACTTAATTCTGAACGTGTTTGCAGATTCAGAATAAACAGAGAGAACTGGATGCTCTTAAAAACAGGAATGAAGCACTGCTGCTCCAGATCAAAGAAGCCCAGGAGAAATACAAGCAGGAGGAGGAGGAGCTACTGGTAAAGACACGCCCCCTTCAATGTAAAGAGAACGTTACACTGGCTGCGTCTGAAATCGTATGCTCTCCAAAATAGGCAGTGTTGGGGAAAATTACTTTCAAAAGTAATGCGTTACAATATTGTGTTACTCCCTAAAAAGTAACTAATTGCGGTATTTAGTTACTTTTTATGGAAAGTAATGTGTTAGGTTACTTTTGCATTACTTTTTCTCATCTGGGCTCGGCTGTTTGTTTGTTTGTTTTTATAACAACAAAAAAGTTCTATTTTTGGTAAATGTAAAGGCCCTTTCACATCAAAAGTGAAATAAATGAGCCTACATTTGCCATGTTGTAATTATCATGTGACCAAACTGGCATCAGTTGTGTCGCTTCACCGCCATTCACAAATCCTCTCCTGTTGCCTCATGGGATTGTAAAGTGTCCATCAGCTGCACTCTTAAAAAGTAGTAAGTCATCCAGGTACTTTTTTAGTTTGGTGTGAATTCGGACATACTACTCTTTTCACATACTGTTTTTCGCCTTCTTAAAAAATAATGTTCTTTATTGCCATTGATGGTGCCATGAAGAACCTTTAACATCCATGGGACCTTTCTAAAGCGCAAAAGGTTCTTCTAGTGGAACAAGGTTATTTGGATCATTAAAATGTTTTTCACACTAAGACAAAATGGTTCTTCAAAGAACTGCTCACTGAAAGGTTCTTTGAGGAAACAAAAATGGTTATTTTATGGCATCTGTGCAAATAACCTGTTGGAAGTTTTGTTTGTAAGAAAGTATATTATAGGAAAGTGTGCAACTTTGGATGCAGCCAGCCAAACTACAAGTTTTCAAGCGCAGAATATCATTGAGACATCATTGGGTCATCAAGCAATCACCCTGCAAACTCTTGTACCTACCCAAATGCTCTAACAACCACATAACAACATACTAAAAGAACATAGGAACATCTTTGCACGAGCAAGCTACACTCACAAAATCAAGTTTATTTTAAGATCTCACTAATTCATGTGTCATAGATCCGTATAGAGACTCTAAAGGAGGAACTGAAGTCTATTAAGGGGAAGATTGCCCTGCTGCTGAGAGAATATCAGGATCTGCTCAACGTTAAGATGTCACTGGAAATTGAAATAACCACATACAGGTACTGCAGTTCTGCCATTACACCTTGAACTAGCGATACAGTGCTGCAGCGATAATGTGTTTTTGAAGTTATCATCACCCTGGTTCTGTTGACAAAAACACAACTGGATTTTTCCATTGACTTTTGGATTATTTCAATAAGCTCTGTGACCAACAAGAGTTCTTACACTTTTTTTCATCATGATAAATCTTAAAAAACGCACACAACTTTTATGAATTTGAGCACCACTGTTCAATATAGAAGTTTCCTATTGAACCAAAATGTAACTTTGCTGTGGCTCTGCAGGAAGCTGATAGAGGGAGAAGACAGTCGCTTATCAAGCATGGTGGGCGGTCTGTCTCTCATGAGCGTGAGCGCAGGAATGGTCAGCCGCGTTTCTGGGGCAGCACTCAGCTCGACAGGAGCCCACAGTCAAGGGGTCGGTGGAGCGGTGAGCTCAGCCGCCTCAGAGAAGATGGTCTCCAGCAGCTCAATGGTCAACCATAACCATCACGAGTCTGTGGAGTTCAGCCACGAACAGGCTGTGGAGATGACCGAGAGGAAGACGGTCCTCATTAGGTATAAGTAAAGCGCTCTACTATAATATTACAAAAAATACCTGTTTGTTGATGTTGTTCCAGAAGCTAATCCCCATCTCTCCTTGGTTGCAGAACAGTTAAGACAGATGAGGACATGATTCAAAGGGAGACAGAAGAACGCACCATCACCATCTCTGGCGCCGCAGATGAGAACGATTGAATTGGACCCTTGCATTCGAGTCATGAGGCCACGTCTTAAACCTCTAGTTTATTAAGTTATGCGACACGTTCTGCTATCAGAACCAGAGACAAATAAAATGCCACAAAGAATTTCTCATCCTTTACTACCTTGCTTTGTGCTTAGACTAATCTGCCATTACAGCATGTATTAAGTGTTTAACTGATTCATCAATACAAATAAAGCTTGATTGCAATGCATCTGTTTTTCCAAATGTTTTGGCACATTTGTCCAAAATGGCACACAAAATGAGAAAAAAAAGTACTTTTTGCAACATATGTCAAAGAAAAAACCAAAATTATGCTATTATGCTTAAAAATTTAATTTTTTAATTAGAAATGATAAAAAAAACATCAGTATAAAATATGCATACTGTCCAGTATGCCTTACAGTTTTGATTTAATTCACCTGAATTGTATTTTATTTAGGATATAAGGCGAGCTACCTCATTATGATTGCACATACACTACCTCTCAAAAGTCTAGGGTTAGTATGATTTTTTTTTTTTTTAGAAATTAATATTTTTATTCAGTAAGGATACATTAAATGAATCAAAAGTTACACAATTTACATTGTTAAAAAAGATATTTCAAACAAACGCTGTTCTTTCGAACTTTACATTCATCAAAGATTCCTCGAAAAAATGTTTCATAGTTTCCACAAAAATATGAAGCAGCACAACAGTTTTCAACATTGATAATTAGGAATATTTCTTGAGCAGCAAATCAGCATATTAGAATGCTTTCTGAAGGATCATGTGACACTGAAGACTGGAGTGATGTTGTTGAAAATTCTGCTTTGGCATCACACGAATAAATTATTTTTAAAAATATGCTCAAATAGAATTGTTATAATTTGACTTCATATTTCACAGTATTATTGAATGTTTTTACAGTAATAGGCTTCTTTCAAAAATCGTACCGACACCAAACTTTTGAACAGTAGTGCAATTTCATTTCATTATCAAGATGGCAGATAAATTTGAAAATAATTGGCAAATCGCAAAATGCATTTTATACAGTTTTTGTCAGGTCTGATGAAATATTCACACAGATCATGGTTTAACATTCCCACATAATCATATACTTCCATTTATAAAGATTATTGGTCATTCACACAGTACAAGAGTAAACTATTAACATTTGTCATCTTTCAAAACATATGTTAGTGCCACAAAAAATAGTTTACAGTATTTATAATACTAACATGATTTGATTGGATGGATTTTCATTGATTGCAAGCATGAATGTGTGTGTGATTAGTGTAAAGGTTTAGGCTCATCTCCGACTCCTCCAGCGAGACGATACACAGCCAAGCTGACCTCATGAGCCAGTTTATCAGCACTTTCCTGCAAATAAACATATAAACAAATAAACAAAGAGACACTTCTCTTCAACTCACGATTGGTCCACTATTAGGCAGCCCTCTAGAGATATGCAAGAGAAAGTACGGATAATAACATCAGTAGTGTGTGTGTGTACCTGTGTGTCAGCCTCAGCATAGACCCTGACCACATCTTCGGTTCCAGATGGTCTAACGAAGGACCGAGCGTTTTTGTACTTCTTGACAAGCGAGTCGATGGCCTCCTGCAGACCCTCTGGAGTCACGGCTCTCCTCTCTGCGTCTGTCGTATTTATGACACGCCGGTCTGACACCTGCAGAGTACAGCAGTTAAAACACACATACGCTTACACTCAAACCTCACAAACACACACAAGTACACACCGTGACTTTAAGTTGGCGGTTGGGCAGGTCTGTATAAATTGCGTCCCAGTCTTGTACAGACATCCCTCGAATGGCCAACACAGCTTCAATCACTAGCATATCTGAGATAGCGTCTCCAACTGTCTGTGGAAGAAAGTGAGGGATTTATGTATGCGTACGGTCGTCTGTCAGAAGCTAGTTATAATAGTTTATAGTATTAAATACGGATATTTTTCTTACAAAAACCCACCGCTTCACTTCAGAAGGCCTTTATTAACCTCCTGGAGCCGTGTGGATTACTTTTATGATGGATGGATGCATTTTTTTCAGGCTTCAAAATCTCGCCCTATATTCACTACCATTATAAAGCTTGTAAGAGCTAGGATATTTTTAAATATATCTCCGATTGTGTTCATCTGAAAGAAGATAGTCATGTACACCTAGGATGGCTTGAGTGAATCATGGAATAATTTACATTTTTGGGTGATCTATCTCTTTAAGTAAAGAGAATTTCACCTAATTTTATTACATCTATAAGGCATCTGACGATATAGTTTGATGGTGTATGTTTTCATACCTGGTTGATCAGATTTACGGTGTTCTCCAGGATTTTTACCGCACGTTTTTTCTCATCATTGGAGTTGGGGTCTTTCACCAGCTCCAAAATCTGTTTCTGTGCTGCTTTGCTGAACAAAACCTGAAACATATCAGCAAAAAAACCACTTGTAAAATCCAACAAAACACATACACCAAATAATCTCCTGCTTTAAAGAGGACCTAGTATGCCCTTTTACAAGGTTTTTGTGCTTGAATGTTCAAAAAACATCTTATTTATCACATATTTGACATTGTTGCAGAAGCCCTTTTTCTTGAAGCCCCTTCTTCCAAAAAGCGCAATGCCCTCTGATTGGTTGGTGAGACCAGTGTGTTGTGATTACTTTGCAGTGAACTCACAGTTCCATGTCCATTGGCCTCAAAATACACTCCAATATCATATTCCTGTGCTGCATGATGTAGGTGCTTCACTCCTGTTTTCGTACAGCATACTGTGACCTGTGGAGAGGTCAAAGGTCACCTTAACATCTCATAAACACTCATAATGTAAGCATGAATTGGAAAGTACTATAGTAACAGGACATATTTCAAAGAACATTACCTTCATGACATCCTCCAAGTAGCGGGTTGAGCTCCCATTAGCATATGCTGTCTGAACAACAGCAATCTGTAAATTCAACCCAGCCTGAACACACACACACATATACAAAATTGATGTCCGAATTTAAATCTGGAAGAGGTAATTTCATTCTAGACCTTATTCGTGTGTGTAGAACCTGTGTGAGCAGCTCTTTGAGATATGTGCTGATGAGAGTAGCGATCTTGTCTCCGTCCAGGAGATGGAAACGGCCCTTAGAGTCGGTGTAATAGTAAACAATGCGATCGGCATCGCCATCGAACGAGCAGCAGCGTTCACCTGCTGTCATACACACACCTGGAAAGAAAAAAAAGTGAGATTTCAATATGAACAGATAATTAAGTGTTTTCAAGGCATCTCTCATTATATTGCATAAGAAACTCTGTCTCGGATTATACAAATATTTCATCATCTTCTCATCTCATATGAAAGGGTTTTCCCAGCAGGGATCAGAGGTGCTTTTTTCTCATGGGACATTCAAGGGACCATGCATTTTCAGCCCTCAAAAAGTTCTGACAGACCTTGAGGAGCTTTCTGCTGGACTTTGACGTGATCTGCTCCACACAAGTGGTTGAGTTTCCCACTGCTGCCATCATTTGAAAGCACGACCTGCAGTTCGGAGCGTAGAAACGGCTCCATTTCTCTCATCTTCAGTGCACCGATGCCATTGGCTCCATCCACCAGAAGCTTCTTCTGATCATCGGTACGATTTGGGGCCTTTGGAATACAAGTAGGGAAACACTTAATTCTAGAAATAAACAGGATCAGTAAAGTGCAAAGAAATTGAAATTTCATTATATAGTAAGCTATATTCGCAGACTTTGTATATTGTCGCAGACCTCCAAAACAAAATGAGGAATCTTTATAATAGCATAATAGGGGCACTATAGTGTTTGGAGATGACTTAGAAGCTTGTATGTCATTCTTACGTTCTGGGTAAGCTGAAGGAAAGCCTGAGAGAGTTTCTGGTAGTAGCCCTCAACAGTTGGACTGCCGTAGCAGCCATTTGTGTTGCAACAGCACACCATATAATGCAGCTGGGGAGTGGTGACCAGACCATAGTCTTAAAAAGAAACACACACCCATGATCAACAACAGAACAACCAACAGAGCAATTCATCAACCTTTGTACTGTCATAATGCTGGATAAACCAACTGTACTTACACTCTAAAAAAAATAATGCAAAGGCAAGACTACGAAATGAGCTTCAAGAAAAGTAATTAATGTCATTATGTTTTGTAATGTAAGGAATTCGTGAACACACCATGAGTTTTGCCTCCCAAACTGGAAACGCCATCCAACACAGCCTGAGAGAGACTGACACTGCTAGGTCTAAACAAAACAAACAAAGAAATAAAATGTCCACTTTAGACATTCTACTAACCATAAGTACATTTGTAACTACATGTCAACTTATTCTACTAACCCGAACCGTCTACTAATGCTCTAATGAGAGTTAGTTGACATTTAGTTACTTATAGATAGTAGAATGTCTAAAGTGGATTATCACAATAAAGTGTAACCAAATAAAACACTACACTTACATTATATAATTTTATCCCTTGCATTCCAGCATTTTACATGCTACACATGAGAGGAATAAGGAAAGTAAATCGAGCCGATGATTACAAACTAACCACCATATTATTTATCAAAATGCATTATTATGTGATCTGGTTTATTTCAAAATTACTATATAATGTATTTTGCACATAATTTCCTTCCCAAATATATTCAAAAGCAGTTTGAAATGAGAGAGAGTCGGTATAAACTTGTTCAAAATGTTTTAAAAATGTTTAAAAAAGAAAATATATGGGTAAAGACACATATTAAGAATAGATGTATATCTGTCAAAGGAGAGAAACAAAAAATTGGGGTGACTAGATATTAAGAACGTGCAGTTCACTTTGCAAATTTACAAAATGTTTTTTTAAAAAGGTGATATACAGTTATATAACTACTGTATTAATGTATGAAACATGTGCTACCTTTAGTTATGTATGAATGTTTTGGGAAATGTTGCCTTAAGTAATATTTTTTGTATAGATTAAACCTAGTAGTGATGCTTATTATTATTATTATTATTAAAGGTATTATAAGCTAAGGTTTCATCTTATACCTTTTTCAGTTGATAATGTATAACTAAATGTGTATGAGGACCGAAGTAAATCCTGATGATGATGACAATAAGCATGATTACTTTCAGCTATTTCATCGCTTTTTCAGGGTGTGAAACATCAGTTTTTTTACTTGATCTACTGGCTTGGCCACTATGACGTCTACAGGTTTGGTAGCTTCTCTTATACTTAGGCTTTCAGTTGTGACAGTTGTTAACATGCCTGCTGTGTAAACAAAAGCTGGGCTTACCTGGTGTCTTTGCCGATGTAGACACTTGCTGGTTCACTCATGGTGATGTCCTCTTTCTCAAGGACATCTTTCAGTGCTTTGAGGAGAGAGTCCTGCTCTGCGTTAGCTAGCTGTGTGGCGTATCCCTCCCACACCTCTGTCACCATCTCCCCCATGGGGTCAATTAGCTTCACCCCATTGTCTTCCTGAAAAACACGAAAATATTGCAGCAACATCCTCTGAGAGTGAGACGCAACACTGTTTGACAGTAAATAATGGGTGCATTTCTTACCTCTGGGTTATGGGACGCAGTTACCATGACTCCAATGGTGGATTTAGTCTTTTTGGACCTAAGAGTTGCCAACAGCCCCATGCGGAACATGATGTGGTCCAGATGTTTGGCGTTAGTGCGGAATCCAGCTGTGCCGTACTGCAACGTCAGCCCCTCCGGCTTCGGATGCAGCTTGGACTTTTGAGATACCTCCTCAAACTGAGCCATCTCTGAAAACAAAGACCAAAATAACTCAATATAACTTTAGTTTCATTTCAATTATATCATATTCAAGCTTTCATAACAGGATCACACACTATGATTGACATTAAACCATCGTTGCGTATAAGAATTATAAGCATGTGCATCATGTAGCTATATGAATTTTGAACTATAAACAAGAAAAAATGTTAAAAAACCAAAGCAGTTTGAGATTTAAAGTGCACATGCATCCATTAAAAACTGCAATAATCATCCCAAGATAAACAGCAACAACTGAATAATAAAACATGCACTAACAGATATAAATAGATGTGGACATAATCATAATGACATTATTACAGTTGTTAAAATATTAAAAAATGACTTAATTGAATCTGAAATGAATGAATGAATCTTCTAATCACACAACTGCAACACATTATCCGGGCTTGCAAATGAAAACAATACACACGCTAACTACTTATAAGATTTCTTGTTATTTACCATTAAATTAGTTTAATATGATGACAGTTGATGAAGTTTTCACTCACTCAGCTGTTTGTGCGGCAGAAGGGTGTGCGCGGCACTTCCTACTTCCCTGATTACGTGGCTATAGTGACGTTTGTCGCCACGCCCCCTCTCCTGACGTAAACAGGAAGGTTTTTTTGCATATTTTAACTAAATCGGTTTAGTTTAAGGCTCTGGTTTAACCCATGGATCAAAGTCAAAATCTGTAATAATTATATTAAAAGCTATAACAATGAACATTCTCAGTTAGCACATACTGCAAATGTGCTAACTGAGAATGTTCATTGTTATTCCTGAGTTTTATCATAATTATAGTATTTCTAAATAAGAGTTTCAATTACAGATATAATTGTAGGTTATATTTAATATTATGTAAATATTTTATTATTATGTAAATACAATCATGTTTCATTATCTATAGCCTATATATAGCATTTCAACTCTAGAATTTTTATTATTATTTTTTTTTGTATCAGCTGTGTAAACATGCTCAGAAAAACATGTATCTGCAGATGTTGTAACTTAATTTCCATGTCAGCATTGGGGAACAGCTTCTCAAATGCCTCTGCAGTCTGCACTGTTTATGTCTGTCTCTTATTAGGATGATGCCCGTTGCCACAAGTATAAAAGAACATTTAAAAAACATAAGAGGGGCCCTTCATGGCTTGAGAGGGAGTTTGACACACATGTCCAGTGTCTGACTGAATGAAGCAGACAGCCAGATACAGAACCAGGAGAGAGAAAATTGGTGGCGCCTGGCCAAATAACAGTTTACTGTTAAGCTCCCCCTCGGTGAATACTGACCCCTCACACACACAAACTATAGCATGCTCTGAAAGGACTTTCAGTAATCTTTTTGGTAGACTTAACAAAATCAGCTCTTGGATACTATGTGCATTCTCTATAATCACTTTTTGTTTGTTATGTTGACAAGAAATGTGAACTTTGCAGCTGCTTCAACAAGAAGAGGAGGTCCTCATGGTAGATTCCTGCGTCCTGCTGTGCACACACTTGCACACCGTACATATGGAGCACAATGGCACATGGTTTTTCCTGTCTAAAAGGCTTTAATTACTCGTGTTGATGAATCTGGGGAAGACTGCTGGCTTTGTTTCTTGCCTGAGCTCTGAACTGGATGGTCAGTTTCCACGGTTACTCTGCATGAAAGGAGGTGCAAAACAAGTGGCATAAAGAGCAAATGAGAAAAGTCTTACTTTTAGCTTTTCATTACATCTGAGTCTGCCTGGTGAGTAGAAAAAAATACTGATAGGTCTCACATTTTACTTAAATGAAGATTTGCATATTTACCAATGTGTTTAGCAGATTGGTATCACTTTGAAAATCTGCAACTGTTTCTTGTTGTGCTAACACTTAATTTCAATAGTCAACCTTAGACAAATTAAATTTGCAACTCATATAGAGTATTAGTAGACTGGCTGCTTAATATCTGCTAACTTTATTGTGATGATCCCCCAACATAAATTGCAAATACATGACAACTTATTCTACTAACTCAAACTCTAACAACATTAACTTAACAGTCTACTAATACTTTAACCCTCATGCGATTTCTGGTTACTGCCTGTATGGTCCGGGTCAAATTGACCCTAATTGGATTCAATACAATTCCCCAAAAATCACACTATGAAAAATCTTGTACAAATAATTAGCTTATCATATCAATACTTTTCACACAATACAAAGAATACAAATCTGAATTTATGATTTATAAAAACTATTATTTTTAAGACTGCGCCTCCCCGACACCTGTGGGACACTCGCCTTTATACATTCATAACAATAATATCTTAGTCTAAACCTAAAGTAATAAAACTATATAGCATTTGAAAGCTTTCAGACTCTAGTTTTCATATTTGGTGACTGATTTTCAAAAGAGAAAATAGAGAAATAGCGATGGATTCTTCATTTGTGGTACCAAACTATAACACACACTCTGATTCTTTACATGTTCTTTATATGCGTTTTAGAGATTGAATTCAAATCACATATTAACTACTTCTGAATGGGATGTCTGACTGATATTTCCGACTACTCAAATAAAGTGCAACCCTTGTTGTTTGTTTACTGTGATTTAAAGCATCACTTTTGGTATTCGTGCGAATTATGTGTGTTCCCTCTTTGTGAAGATCTGAATCAGCCACTAAGAGATGGGGGTCTCTAAGAGAGCGCCCGCCACTGATGATGTGTCCGATGAAGGAAAAAATACCATGAAGGATGATGCAGTTCATCTCAGGAGGAGGATAGGCCTGCTGCCATCCATTTCCTTTATCATTGGCACTGTGGTGGGCAGCGGCATCTTCATCGCCCCAAAAGGCGTATTGATGAATTCGGGAAGTGTTGGATTGTCCCTGCTGGTCTGGGCTCTGTGTGGCGTCCTCTCCACTTTTGGTGAGGAACATCTTATACACTATGCTGGTATTTTTCATCAAATAAATGCAGCTTCTTTCAAAAAACATTTAAAACTTTTAATTTTTGACTGATTGTGTATACTATTTTGACTTTTAGCTCTCCCATGCTGGATAATCCAGTTCAAACCAGTTTTGCATGTTCTCGTCAGGTGCTCTGTGCTATGCTGAGCTGGGCACAAGCTTTACTAAATCAGGGGGCCATTACACCTACCTGTTGGAGACCCTGGGGCCCCTGCCTGCTTTCCTGCGACTGTGGACTGAGTTCATATTCATCAGGTGTGTGTGTGCGAATTGTTAAATTCGAATTGTTAAATTCAGTTGAGTTGGTTCAGTCAAAATGTTCTTTCAGACCTGCAGTGGCCTCCTATGTGTCTCTGGCTTTTGGCCGTTATGTAGTGGAGCCGTTTTTCTTGCCGTGTGCCGCTCCAACAGCTCTGGTCAAAATCGTCAGCATTCTGGGAGTCAGTGAGTGCCTTCTTTCCCGATCAGCAGTTAAGTAAAACTGTCAAAAAAGTTATGAATTATGTTGTAAACTACTCTACCTGTAGCGTTCGTGGTGGCAGTGAACTGCTGGAGTGTGTCTTTGGCAGCTCGTACGCAGGTCTCTCTGACCTTCATCAAAATGTTTGCTCTGATTCTGATCATCATCCCGGGCATCATGGCTCTGGCCAATGGTAAGAATCACATGCTGTTGTGTCAATACATTACACAGTATTCAGACTTTGGAATGTTTTCAAACAAAATATAGTCATTTTTCTTGCTTAAACTGTTGTGAAATTTTCAATAGGCATGCATATTCACAATTATTAGCAAAATTCAGTCTCAAAGTGTGTGTGAGATATTTTCAAATATAATTTCAAGACAAATTTAACTTTTAGATCAAAAAAGTCTAAAGCATTATTCCTCATTCGGGTCAAAATGGATCCGAACACATTTTTTTGGTTGTTTTTTTTTGTAAATTCTAAATGAAAAAGATTTTTTATTTCAGTTTTAGTTTTTAGTCCATCAAATTAAAGTTTTTGTCAAGTAAGATTTAGTTTCAGTCATAATAATAACCCTTGTATTTTGATAGTCTTGACACATTTCCAAAGTTTGGTTCCCATTCAACAAACTGTGCTTTTAAAGAATTCTACACATCTCTTATGGGTCAAAACAGATCCAAATGCATTATGAGGAGAGAGGATGGAAATAGATTTTTTTTTTTTTTTTAATAGATTTTTTTCTGTTTCAGGGAAAACTGAAAATTTCCAGAATGCCTTTGACTCTGATTCTTTATCTCTCACCAAACTTCCTTTGGCCTTTTATTCAGGCCTTTACGCATATGGTGGATGGTGCGTATTATCAGTTCCAAATATCTAAAAATCTAAAGGAAGGGATTTAAAGAATAATGTAAAGGTGTTTGTTTTTGCTTACAGGTTTTATTTAAATTTCATAACCGAAGAGGTAATTAACCCCAACAGGTATTCAGAACTTCATGCATTGCCAAATTGTTAACCTGACAGAATGTTTTTATAAATATATAAAGACACTTAAGAGTTCTTTCTTGTTAGAACCATTCCATTGGCCATCATTTTCTCCATGGTGACCGTTACCGTGTGTTACGTGCTGGTCAATGTGGCTTACTACACAATGATGACCGCAGATGAGCTACTGATATCAGATGCTGTGGCAGTGGTTAGTAGTGTTCGGCCACAGACTTTGGAGATGAGTATTACAGGATCTAGTTTGGAGAGTAAATGTCATGACTGTACTGTTCTAAATGCATTGCAGACGTTCGCAGGTCGGGCTCTGCAGAGTATAGCTCCAGCAATACCAATATTAGTCGCTCTTTCCTGCCTTGGAGCTCTTAATGGAGGCTTTTTTGGTTCACCCAGGTAAGAATCTCAGAAACCTGAAGGCAAAAGAAGTTTTGCATGTAAACTTATGCTTTATATTTGTAATAACTTTGACTTTGACAGGTTAAGAGTTAAGATTTTGTAACTCTGCAGGATGTTGTTCGTGGGAGCCAGAGAGGGTCACTTTCCGGCTATCTTCTCCATGATCCATATTCGCAGAAAAACACCACTGCCAGCCGTGCTTTTTCTGGTACAGTCACAATGCCGTAGAAAAACCAAAAAAATTTTGGTTTGCCAAACATTTCAGTGAACAGTTCTTAAATAAACAATGTTTTCTAAGTTAAAGAACATTTGGAAAATCTAAAGAACTTTTTAATAAAGAACCTTTTGTGAAATGAAAGATTCAATGGACGAAGGTTCTTTATGGAACCATCAATGTATAAAGAACATTTATTTTTAGACAGACATTGCAATTAACTTTTTGATTACTTTTGGCCTAACTCATTTATCACATTTGAATGATTTCAATTTTATTGAATATATTAATTGCCATAAAAATACAAATATGAAAATACCCCATTCTTTGTTTTCAACAACATAAAGTGCATTAAACATTACATATTATGTCAAAATTGGGTTTTGTGAAGGAACTTCTTTTGTGATAAAAAACATAACTTAAACACTAAAAAAGATTAAATATTTTATTCGTTTACCTGCATGTCATGTGACCATTAACGGCATCTTCGAACTGTGAACTTGTGAATGTGTTGGAATATTAACTTAAACATGATTTCAAGTAAATGTGTGAAGGTATATTAGCTGTAGGAAAATTTAAAGAAGATTTTTGAATAATTTGAATATTACTGCCATTGTATGTAACATGTAATCAATAAAAGAGTAACTGTAATCTGATTACAAGCATTTTAAAATGTAATATAATCTAAATAAGTACTAACTTTGTAATCCAGATTACTTGCAATCAATTACTACCCATGAATCCTCCCTTCAGCCATATCTGATTCATCCATGATCGCTCCCATTTCTCTAGTATCCTCTGGTGATCATCATGTTGGTGAGAGGAGAGATCTTTCAACTAATCAACTTTGCGTCGTTCTCTCGTTGGCTCTTCATTGCCTTGGCGACCTTGGGAATGATCATCCACCGCTACAGATTTCCAGAACATCCCAGACCATTTAAGGTCCATTTTATATGGCTTATTAATTGATTTATTAATAGGAATTTGTCACTGAATTGATTAAACATTGCTGTGACTGTGTTCAGGTCCCTATAGCGGTTGCGGTGATCTTTACCATAGTGTGTTTTTTCATCGTGGGCCTGTCCTTGTATTCGGACCCCTGGAACACGGGAGGCAGTTGTGCCCTCACGATCTCCGGAATACCTGTGTATTACCTTACAATCAAGAAGTCATACATACCTGAATGCTGGAATAAAGCCTTGTGTAAGTACTGCAAAGCACTTTCATGCATTGAATCCATAAGGTAAACATTCATTGTAATAAAAATAGAAATGATTCTAATTATTCCTGGGATCAGTCAAGGCTCAAATCACCAACCTAAACTTCATTGTATGCAGATTATTTCAGTCAACAGCTGCAGATTCTTCTGGAAGTGGCTCAGCAGGAAGTTCAGACCTACTGATGGAGCATCACCAAACACCAGCTAAATTTATGCTTGACAGACCTGAGAGTTGCGAATGGCGTCAAAACAAAGGTTTCAATAGGGGTTTTTTGAAGTGATGCCATAGAACAAAAATTTTTGGAACCTTGCAGCAATCAGTTCTTGAAGGGATAGTTCACCCAAAAATGAAAAAAAATTTCCAAACCTATAAGACTTTTGTTCATCTTTGAAACACAGATGAAGATATTTTAATTGAACTGTCCATGCAACTACCACTTTGTTGCTTCAAAAAGTTCATAGAGATCGTAAAATTAATCCAAATGAATTGAGTGGCTTAGTCCAAATTTTCTGAAGAGACACGATCACTTTATAGGCTTATTAAGCTCAAACGTGATGCGTAGCACAAGAATGAAACACGTTGGTTTTTGCTGAAGTTCAAACGTCCTGCACAACACACGAGAATGAACCTTATTGGTTCTCGTTTATCAAGCAAACATGCTTGAGCTTCCGTTACCAACTGATGTGTGAGTTGATGAATGTTTATATGTGAATATAAGCCTAAATTCAATCTACTCATCACAAGAAGTGATCGAGTCTCTTCAGAAAATTTGGACTAAACTGCTCAATTCATAAATTTACAATCTCTATAAGAACTTTTTTTAAGCATCAAAGTGGTATTTGCGGGGAGAGAAATTCATACAGGTTTGGAACAACTTGAGGATGAGTAAATGATTGCAGAATTTTTAAATTTTAAAAGAACAATTATTTTCTTAGTTTGAAGATTTTAATAGTCAAAAGAACCTTTTTCCACTGAAAAAAAAGAGAAACTTTTGTGCGATGAAACCATTGATGCCAATTAATTTTTTTTTTTTGTGTAGCAACTGCATAGCAACATCTTGGCACCTCATCAATTCAAGCACCACTCACTCTTTCTTCAGAACAATTTTAGTTTTTATTAAAGTCAGAGTCAAAGACAGGAATTAAAAATGCCTTGGATTTTTCTAATTCCAATTTAAAGCATTTTAATGTATCCCTTTATACTGAAGAAATAAGTACAATAGGAAAAAAACCCAAATTGTATGCTTTGTTGGAAATGACATTTGAAGATTCTGGTCAAAGCATGTTTTCATTGCTCAGTGAAATGCCAGGTAGACAACTTTAATACTTCAATACAGTCTTCAAAAGAATCACAAAACATGTCCTATTAACGTTTTTTCAATGAAATCTTTTGATGTTACCAAAAGGTACACCGTTGAGAAATGTCAAAGTTGATTAATACAAGGCTCCTACAGAAACCAAGTATCAAGGCACTTGGTACTAAGACTGACAGATTTTCATTGCATGAATGTATTATATTGTAGGATATAGCATTTAATTTCTTATGCTCTTAAATGTTCAGACATTTTAACACCATAACTCTATAAACTGTGCAGTTTTGTTTATTTTTTATGTCTTTTTTTTTTACACTGGAGGAATACAATGTAATGACATGAATTAACACAGCTACTTTCGATGGTAGTCTTCTAAGCATATGAACTCTGTGCATGCTCACTAATCACTCTATATGAAAATGAACAATAAAAGCTTTGGAATACACCACAAATCTCTTTAAATGCTCACCTTGGTCATATCCAACATCCAGAACATAAGTGTCTGAAATTGTTCTTAATAGCAAAAATACATGAACGCAGAGAAGCAGCAGCAGAGATGAGTCACTATTCCGACATGCTTGTAACCATGGAAACACACATTATGGGATGTTATAAACAGCTTGATGGTTCAGCTGATTGACTGGTAAATTCTTAAAACAGTAAAAAAAAGTGCAACACTTACACAACCATCTGCAATTAACTAGCAACCCTTCATTCTAAGAGAATGAATACGAGATTCGAAATCTCCCAAAAATCTCTTTTTGTGTGTCATTTTTACCGTCAGCCTGTCTGGCTATACCAAGGTGTTCAAAATCATTCCAAAACAAAGAAATACTGTAAAGTTGGGTAGTGTAAATGAATTAATTAATCTGTTAAATCTGTATGTCCGCTTACTTATAATACACACATTCTCTCACACACCCACATTTATATATTACAACTTGTGCAAATTAATTTTTTCTAAGTACATTCGACACTAACAGTTTTGCTCGCGAAAATAAAGCAAATAAAGGCCTACACATCCAAAACACAAACACGTACAGTAAAAGGCAGTGAAATAGCGATACCTGTCAGCAGAGAAATTAAGGAAATACATATAAAAATAAAATAGATTAATAAGAATCAAAGGCAGTGAAGGAAGTTGAGCAGCTCGGATAAAGGGAGTCGGGAATCACTTCAGATCCGGGATAAACTGGGACCAGCTGATGTTTTCCATGCCGAGATCATCATCCTCTAGGCCGGAGAAGCTGATATCCACTAGAATTTTACTCAAGCTGTCGTTCAGGGTGTCCAGGACGAGCCCTTCAGTGAGAGAGCGGTTGGCGGCGCCCACCTGCAGCAGTTCTCTGGAACAGGCTGGAGTGGAGCGTCTCGGGGAAGGTCGTGCGCAGGTGAGCAGCTCTCGGGGGGAGTTGAAAAGTGGCAGCTCCTTGAAGGGTGTGCTGTTGAAACTGAAAGGAGTGTGTTCGTGGCGCTGTGGGGTGAACTGTGGCCCATTGGGTGTTCGGATAGGGCTGAAGTCCAGCACACCTCCTTTCCCGACGGGAGTGATCCTCCAGGGATCCAGCACTGTGGGCAGCTTGCTGGGAGTAGATGAGGAAGGGTGGCTGCCTTTGATGGGTGTTTTAAAAGTGTATTCTCTGTTTGGGCTGTCAAAGTCAGGTTTACAGGTGGACTGGGGCTCCGGATCAGGCTCCGCCTCCCGAGTGTCTTGGAAAGTGGAGACGTCGGAGACCACGCCTGAGTCAAAGAGAGTGCTGTCGGGGTAGAGCAGGACGGGTTCCTCAGCGGCTGGCAGGATCAGGCGCTGTTTGCGGCGGGAGCTGCTGTTTTCTCGTCGTCTGCTTTTGGCGGGCGGGGCTTCGGACACTTCAGGAGTCAGGGACACGCACACAGGCTCCTCCTTTATCTCCTGAGAGGCGGGATTACACAGCATCACCGAGCTCACGTCACTCTGCGAGACCTTTCATGACACACAAGTATTAAACACCGCTTTCCTCACGAAATTAATTCTCTGCTGCATTTAAGAAATGTTCATTCATGTGTTTTGGAATTGGTAAAATGTGCTTTGAAAATATAAATGATGCTCTGTATATATCAGGGATGTATGATTAATCGAAATTAAACCACACGCGATTAGGCAAAGGCTGAGATTATTTTATGCGCAGCTTCTCAGTGAAGCGCGGCTCTGTGATCTGTGGTAAATGACGCTCCATCTGAAAGCCAGAGGACGTTCTCACTTCATTTTTAAACTTCCCATTTAATTCAATTGATTACTTACTGTTTATTTGAGAAATTTAATAGCAATTTCTGAATGAAAATTGTTTCAAAGTAAATCCTACACCAAATCTCTCTCTCACACACAGACAGACACACACACACACATAAACATTTAGGTTTTACCTTAGGAGCAATCCGGACCCTCTTGTTCACACTACTAGAGCTGGGAGTGGAAGACCTTTGAGTGTGTGGAGGAGTGGCGAGAGACATGGGACTGGAGGAGGGCAGGAAGAGTGACTGACCCAGAGGAAGCTGGATGGGAACCAAGTATGAGTCAGTCCGAGGCAGAAGAGGCTTCATCTTCCTCTCTGAGGGCGAGTGGAGACAAACGACCGTCAGGAAACGAACTCGTGCGCTCTTGACACATTCATCTCTGTCAACCAGCCCAACACTCACCTGTACCACCTGTGGCGGGTATCGCTTTCTTCACCTCCGGAGGACCTCTCTTCTGTTGCTACGGGAAGAAAGAGGCTTTGTTTACATTTGTACAAAATGTGACATTCAAAATAACTATGGCATCATTCCTGTCTGCCTTTCTGAGGACTCTTAGATGATTAAAGGAACAAAACAAGCGATGATCTCAAGCTGAACGTGCTTCCATCTGTCTGTCTGAATCTCCCTGAAATAAAATAACTGATTCCTGTAGAAGTAGAAAGGCTGGTCCCTGTCGATCTGTCTGTGAGAGGATGAATTAGAGTAGGAAAGCGGATCTTACTTGATGACAACCAACTTGTGTGATCTGAGGGCAAGTAGGGGTCACTGGGTCAACCAAAGGCTGTGGGATGAGCCACGAAATGATAGATGACCACATTTGAAGCATAAAATCACATATGGACAAAGAAGCACTGTAAATGATTGGGATATAATAAAGTGGGAGTGTGATTTGTATTAAGACGCACCTTGTAGACCTGGTCCAAAGTCAGGCAGCGGTTTGCTTCCGGACGAATCGTCCAGTAGGAGATCTTTCCATCAGGAGATGTCTCACGGACAAACATGTCATGCAGTGAGAGATTGTGACGTATGGAATTCTAATTAAAATATTGAAACAAATCACTCTCAGAAGTCATACATTAGAGATTTGTGTACACTAAAAATTTATTCACTTCACACACTACCTTCCATCCGGGTTTTGCGACATTTCTGAAGTATGGAAAATGGTCTTCAATCCAATTGTAAATTTCCTTCAGGGTCATGTGTCTGTTATTCTTGCTGTTGATAGCAAACTGGATCATAGCCATGTAGGAATAAGGGGGTCTCTCGGACTGTGGGTCCTTCTCCTTTTCTGGACATTTGGGCTGCTGAAGAAGAAAGAAATAAACAATTTTATATACAAATATAAAAAGCTAAATTATTAGGGGTGTAATACATATTCATTCAATACATGACACTAATCTCACAATACTTTGAACAAAGAATATAGAGTTAAAATAGTACTTTTTTTAGTTATTACTTCTAACACATATTGTAAGCAGTTCACAAAAAGTGAAAACTGTTCATTTAAGCTAAATTTGCTATTACGTCAAGAACTGACTTGAATCAACCAGGGCAATGGTGTAGAAATAATAATTAATAAATAATAATTCTGCTAAGCTAAAAATACAGAATAATGTTACACACATATACCTGCACCCTGTCCCTGCCTAAATTCCTTTTGAAAAGTTCTAAATATTGTATTTTATTAAATTATGTATTATATGTTTTTATTTATTAATAATAATTATTAAACATGGAAGCTAAAATTTGTGATATCTTATTATTACCATAATAAATGCACCATTACCATATTTGATGCCAAATTAAATTGGTCTAAACTTTAATTTTGGGTAAACTATACACGATACCTGTATTGTGATATATTGTGACACATATATTGTTAAACCCCTACAAAATATAAAAAAATTAAACGGAAGTAGCAAGCGATCTTTTCTTCTGTATTGTGGTGTACATCCACTCTGTGAGTGTAACACATAATCGAAATAAAACAAATTTAAGGGTGGGACTTGGTTCAACGCATCAGTTATTTTGAGATGTGGGCATGGCACTCAAAAATAAGCTTGCAGGGGCGGGGCTTAAGTGGACTAAACGATCGGAGAAGTCTTGCATACGTCGGCACAGAGGAGTCTGCCGAAGTTCAACTTATGATATTTTGATTAAACGTTAAAGTGTTAGTTCACCCAAAAATGAATATTCTATCATTAATTACTCACCCTCAAAAGACATTCGTTCATTTTTGTAAAACAAAGATCTGAGCGCTTTCTATCCCTCCATTGACAACCTACAGAACTACCACTTTACAGCCCCGGAAAGGTAGTTAAGACATCATTAAAGTAATCCGTCTGACTCCAGTGGTTCATTAAAAAGATCTTCATTAGTTTTCCAAAGATGAACGAAGGTTTTACGGATTTGGAAAGGCATGAGGGCGAGTTTTGGTTGAAGTAACCTATTAAAATTGTTTATTTAAAAACATTTTCATAATACTTTGATACAAGAATTTTAAAACATCGAACATCTGCACGGATTAATTATTTACAATAAGATAACATGCATTTAGGAAATTGACTTTAATGTTGTGTACCTGATGACAGTCAACTGGATTGTCCTTGCTGGGGCATTTTTGGTTCGACTCCGGCCCGAGTCCATCGGAGCTCATTTTTCCCAGCCACTGGATGTTCGTCAGACTGTCATCAAGCGGGTAGCACTCAGTCTCCTTTTTCACTACTGTCATCATGGCAAACATTTCAGAAAGAGTCATTACTCACAACATCAATAACTGTAAACATGCTCTTAGCCACATCCCTCACCTTCCCCAAAATCAGTCCCAGGTTCTGTAGAAAAACACCCAAGGGTTTTGCTCTCCTCGGTGGTGCTGCCACTCAGGAGGATGAACTTGTTTCGGCCCTGAGGGCCACACTCCTTCCCTTTGGCCGTCAGGGCGCTGATGACACTCTGGAGATCAGCTGCTTTCGGTATCACCACCACCTGTGTGTCCGGCATGGTGGGGTGATCCATGACGCGGATGCCATCAGGGAAGCAGCGGGCGGTGGTCGGGGTCAGGGTGGTCTGGGAGCGCGGCCCGTCCGCCTCATCGCACCCTACATCAGATTCACTCTTCTGAAATGGCAGCTTCCTCCTCTTCAGGATGATGGGTCTCCTCGGGCTCTCTCTCATTGTTTGCTCACAGCAAATGGGCCTGTTTGATGCTTGTCTAACAACATAAAACACATAATATATAATACGTTTTTCAACTTAAATACAGTGTATGTAGGAAATACTCGACTGCAAAAACTGGAAGCTTCGCAACAGTTGCGCACAGATGAATCATACAAACAATAAAATAGTAACCAGTCATGAATTAAGTGTCAAAACAAATGTGTGTATATAAAATATACATATAATATACATAACTATCATATATATTAGCAGATCATGTCCAAATTTACCGATGAGGAAGTCTGTTGATGAAACGACTTTTTTGTCCAACGACTCTTAAATGACGAATTTAGTTCCAGAAAATAAAATACCGTTACAAACTGATTACTTTCAATTTGCTGTATTATACTATTGTTGTTGTTATTATTATGATGACATCATTTAGACACAAAAGTTTTTGTGCAGTGCAGGTCAGTAAAATAATTTTATTTATCTCTATTCGCTTTCATCGTAGTTTTAAAACACTATGTTATTGTCTTAAAAGGAATGGATATAAATTAATACACATAATTATTAAAGTATAATCGCCAATATCCTTTATTATCTGACATGCGGCCTAGTGACTTATCTACCCGACAGTACACCTACTGTTTAATTCATTAAAAATAAGAGACATATCAAATAATACGAAGCGGATCAAACCTTCATATCATCTCAGCCGTGCAGACGGTGGTTTATTCGTGTTAATCTGGCAGTGTTGAGTAATAAAATGTATTATGAAATGGGTAAATGAAAGACTCCGTAGACTCTTGTGTGCACTGGGTGAGATTTTGAATTTTGGCGCAGAGCGGTACAACCCTGTCACGTGATCGCGCTGTGCCCAATAGAAAATACACACGGGCGGAACCGTGTTGCTTTTTTCTTCGCTGCAGTAAGTTATATTCCTTTAGGGGGCGATCGGCGGCTCCGAAATTCTAATTATTCAATTTTATTCTATAGGAACATTCAGCGTTTCTATGAATTTCTACAACATTTCTATAATGTAAACCTGCTACAGCAATTAAAAAATCCTAATTCGGTCATCAAAAATGAATTTGACTGGTCCGTTGAGAAATACGATGAGAAAAGTAACAGTTTATGTAGTCTGATTTATTTTTGGTCGATATCTCATGAATATTTGTTCTGTCTGGTCAATATTTTACGCACTGATAAAACAAGTAATGATGTAAATAAACCCCCCCACAATGAATAATTAAAATTTAATAAATAATATTTGGACTCTTTCTATTTGGCCAATCAAAACAACGTCCTGTTCACTAAGACACGCCTCTTATGGTATTCCATTTTAGGCTAACTAGCGTTCAAGCCGTTTCTAGTTCTGTTTGAGCGACAGGACGGAGTGAATGGGGGACGAACTTTCCCACAAATCGCACGCAGACGGTTTATCAATCTCTTTGTCAAATTACATGCTCCAAAGACAAAATACAATGCGAATGAGAAGAAATACAAAGCGATGCGTGAGTATCGACTAAGGTTTCATTGCATACCATGTATTACATTCACGTGCGACTTTTCTCCATTAACTTTATGTCGAGAGAGAATGCATAAAACATATGATATATGAGATTAGATAAGACGTTGTGCTTGAGTATTACTGCTTTTAATGCCCCTAAATGTGTCATTAGTCAGTGTCTGTCTAACAAAATAATATCTCCCTCCATGATATTGCATTACTCTGTCAAAACAGTAGTAGTAGTAGTAGTAGTAGTAGTAGTAGTAAATCTCTGCCTCATGTGATCATGTTTTCATTTCATTCAGCATATCATGACTTCTAATGCCACGCACTTCACATAAGAAGCGACTGTTGAACCCGCACAAGTCTCAGCTGTTGTTTGTAGAAGCCCCCATCAATGGACCAAAGCACGAGTATGGACCACAACTACGGAGTGCCATTCATCCCAGGTCATTTACATCAGAAAAACAACCTGCACCATGTACCTCTTGGGTATGTGTATGCTTTGCAACTCTTACTTTTATGTTATGAGTGAAGATATTTTATAAACTATTCTTTGTTTATAGGTGTCTCCACAGTTTAATTCACTTGAGACCACAACGGCTAGTCGAGGGAAGAGAGGTAACAAGGCGGCTACGAAAATCTCAAACAAGGTGTCAGTTTTGGGTTTACCTCAGACTAGAAAAACAAGGGTCTGCAAATATACTCCCTTGTTCTTTGGAGCAACCACAGGCCGTGAAAACCAGCGTGAAAACCTTTGTAGTTCATGGACGAAGAACGACAGGCTCGTTTCTTCGGACAATCATCGCAAGGAGCTTCAAGAAACCTCAAGAAGAACTCGGGTTCCTCGAAAAGTGGTGGAGAGGAGGGTTGGCACACGTGTTACATCTGCGACCTCCAGTTGTACAGACGTTTCAAAAAACCCGCCATTTCGCAAAAATGGAAATGGAATGAATAAAGATTCCATTCACACCCCCAACACAAGCACAGTTCCAGAACCACCAAATATAGAGATGCCAGAAATGCCACATTGTTCCAGCAATTCCCCAGCCAATGTTCAAAATCTCCTTTTCCCCCCAAACCAGGCAAAAACTCCTCCACGAACAGAGAACACAAACATCCTGGTGATGGACACGCCTGAGAAAGACTATGGGCTGAGAGTAACATGGAGACGAAGGAAAGAACTGATGAAATTATTGATTGACAGAGGTCAGCTTCTTCTGACAGATGCAGAAGTTGCCAATGAGTGGACATAAACTGAATTAAAATGGTAAAATAAAAGTGATTTGTTTTGTAGTTAATGATGAGTTAAAAAGATTTGGGAAATCGTGACTTAGAACTGAGATAAATTAATATATGAACACTTTGGAAGTTATTTAAAGATGTAATTTTGACATTCCCAGCCTTATTTAATGGAAGCACCTTTGTATTCTGTTGGACGTCAATGAATTATGTACTTAAATTTATTTTCCAAAGGGCATTTGTATACATTTGTGTGTGCAAGAAAATAAACTTTAATATTGTTATATTAGAAATATTTTTGTTAAAAAGAGAAAGTCTAAAATGTGTTTATAAAATACAAAACAGTTATCAAAATATGAAAATTTGTATGAAGCTTTTGACATGTAAGAAGTCTTCGTACCATTAAAACATTGTGAAACTTTAATAACTTAAAATGTTCTCCTCATTATAAACAAAGCATTTATATAATCAAGCTCCAAAAAGACTTCTTTTGATATTGTGGGATCAATGATGTCAAATACATTTGTTTATGATTGCCTCCAGAGCAAGACGTTGATGAATAGTTACACATAATTGCTCTATAGCCCTGCCCACTGGCATTCAGTCGCTTAATGGCAGACATTTATCTACTCTGGATGTGATTCGTGTTGCATCAAGATCAGATAGAACCCATTATAATCACTGATGCTGTCTACACTGAACACAATATACAGATGCACGTTCAGTTTCATACGCCATGAGCTTGAGTGTCGACACCAGGACAAATGGAATAATTTGAAAAAACTCAAGTGAGTGGGTGTTGATAATGTTTTTTTGTTTTGTTTTTATCAGTGATGTTAACCAATAATAGCAGTGGCCATTGACTGACAAGCTGTAAAGGAGCCGCCCCTTAAAAACAGATCATTTCAGACAGAGGGCCAGATTGAAGATTGACAATCTTTTTTCTGCAGGTATATGTTGTTTTTGTGTCTGTGTGTGCAAAAAAACATTCACATATGTGAACCTCAAAGAACATATTAAAATAATTAAAAACAAAATCTATAATCCCTTTAATTAAAAGATGTATAGATGGAATTATGTATTTTTTTTTAATATATCGATATTATTAGTTTTATTTATTTTTTTGTCGACTTTTAACTTTTCAGTAGTGGACTTTTAATTTGACGGGTATTTTCCTAGTCGTTGATTGCGGAAGTGGTGCTGTGATACCGTTTTTGTTTACAGAATGGATATGATCCACGTGTAGAGTTTAAATGAATTAGTAACATTGAGAATCAACATTTGATTATTCCAAATCATTTCTTATTTCGACATTAAGTCTGTAATGCACTAAAAGCTCAATAGCAGCCCGTTATGAGGAGCAGTTCGTCCGTGTCTATGACGGGCGGTCGTGGTTCGGCCTCGGCTCGGCTGACCAGTCCACCCGCGTGTCCGTTCGCCGGTCGGGTGGAGGCTGCCGTTGAATATTTAATGGTAAAGAAAGACTTTCAGGCTGCTCTGGACACGTGCGAGAAAGGGCTTGAGAGTTTGGGCTCTTCTGGAGAACAGGAGGAAAACAGGTGAGCAGTGCAGTGCAGTTTCTGATACCAGTTGTAATTAGTAACGTAATCCATTAGATTACTGTTGACCTAATTTGTTTATCTCATTGATTTGAATAGTATAATCCTACACCATATTGATATAAAAATACAAAAGAGAAAGAAAATATATTCCATTCTCTTTATCAACAAAAGTGAAGTGTAAGTAATGTTACATGTAATGTAATCAGGGTTTGCCAGACTGGGATTTGTGAGGGAACTGCAGGGAGCAAATAAAACACTTACTAAAAATGTTTTAAAAAAATATCTTGTCTCTGCTTGTCATGTGACCATTAACAGATATCAGAGAAACTTATTTTAGTGCTGTCAAACGATTAATTGCGATTAATCGCATTCAGAATAAAAGTTTAAATAATATGTGTACTGTGTATCAGGTGAAGTACCCCATATAAATATATCAGGTTGGCTATATAAGAGGTTCAGCTGACAAAAAGTTGGGGAATCCCTGCATTTCATGTGAATTTGTACATTTTAAAGTGTTTGAAAGACAAAAGACAGGAATACATGGTTAAATGACTCACTGAGTGATTATTCTAATAATAATTAATGTATTTGTCAGAAGTCGATTAGATATACAACGTTGAAAGCAGGCTTTTTAGGAAAGAAAATCTAAAGGATAAAAAATAAGTAATGGGGAGAATCGAATAGTTTACTGCCATTGTGAGAATAACATGTAATTATGTATTATCGATGAAAATGTAACTTGTCTGATTAGAGTATTTTAAAATGTAATATAATCTAATTACAAGTACTTAATTTTGGAATCTGATTACATAATCCACATTACATGCAGTAAATTACTAACCAGCGCTGAGTTAAACTGACTGTTAACAGCTATCTAAAGTCTCATACTAAATCTTGCCCCCACAGCTTCAAGTATGCAGAAGTGAAAGCAGCTTTGACTATAGTGGGGATTCAGGCTCTGGCTGAGCTCAATCAGTGGCGTGGAGTTCTGTCATGGGTTTTGCAGCAGTATGGAGAAACGGAGAAAATTCCTGCCAAGATTATTCAAATGTGGTGAGAAGAATCTGCCATTTAATCTCACAAATAACATTAAATAGCAGTTTGAATGTGGGTGATGCACCACTATATCTCACCTAATGTGTGTTTCACAGCATTCTACTCTATGTGAAAGTGGATGAACGGGCTGTGATGAAGGATGCGGTCTGTGATTGGCTGCACTGCTTTGGTAACATGAGCCAATCAGGGTACAGCACTGTGGCTGAGCTGTATTTTCTCCACATACTGCTGCCGATGGGTCACACGACTGAAGCTCTGGAAATGCTGGAGAGTGATGTGGGTCGGGTGGCATTCAGTGATGAACAGAAACAAGCAGCCTGTAGTTTAGTAGACATTCAAAATGAGAAAAATGCAGCATCGTCCAATTCAAATCCCGAATCCGTTGCAGTGGTGGCAACAACTAGTGCTTCAAAACAAGGTGAGTTTCTTTTATTTATTTGGTCTGTATGTTACAATTACAATATAATGAAATTCAGACTATATAATTCATTTTTATAATGTATTCAACTGTGTTCTTGACAGATCGATCCACCCAGCGGATGAATTCTGTAATGAGGCTCTTATACAGAGGTCTCTCAGTTGCTTGTCTGAGAATTAGATCCATCTCTCTGCGCAGAGTTTTTCTAGCTTTAATGTTGCTGTATCTTCTTCTCGTCCGTTTAGACCCAGGTAAGAGGCCCTTCTTTTTGCAGTGCATTGTTAATAATTACTCTGAAAATGACTGACTATAGCCTGTACTGTTATAATTGTCCGCTCTCAGCTCTTCCCTCAGCTTTCCCATGGCTGCTCCGCCTGCACGCACTCCTTCAGCAGACGTGGAACACCATGTTTGGACCTTATTACAGAGCCAGCAACAGAAGTTAGAGTTTTACTGGAGTTGAACAGTGAGAAAATGGTGCCGTCCAAAATTATAATGCTTTATGAATCCTGTGTTTGCTGTGGACATAAATTGTTGGTGAATATAGTTATATTATAGAATCATTGAATTATATCAAAGATATATATCAAGTACTTATAGCCTGTTTAAACTGGACAGGATTCTGTGAAGTAATATTTCATGCAGATGATGTTTTATTATATAATAAACTGTGTTTGTGAATGTATGAGTTCATGTGCATCTTTACTTGCGCAAATGTAGTGAATAGTCACGGTTGAGACTTGTAATAATTACAAGCTTTATTAATATGTACTTTTAAAGTGTTATTTTGTTATGTATCAGAGGGTTATGTACATTAAAATATAAATAGATTAAATTTAAAATGTTTGTTCGAATTTCCTGATATTTCTATTGATTTTGTATTATTTTTATAGAGATATTTCTATTGAAAATGTATTAGTGATTAAATAATGTTTCTTAATAATAATAATAAAAGTTGGATAACACTTTACCATACATTATTTAACTAGCAATGAAAACATTTCTAAAGCATTTATTAATATTAATTTCAACATTACCAGTATATTAAAATGAAAAGTTGCATATGTTAATATTTAATGGACCTGAGATAACATGAAATAACTATTTTTTTTATCAACCAGCTTAAACAAAATGAATAAATTCTGTAACATGTTTGTTGCTCAATGTTAGTGATAGTTAACTATCATTAACTAAGCGTTGTTTTAAAATGTTACCTAATCATTTATTCCTCAATGAGTTTCGTATCTGGAACAGAAACTGACGCGTGAATTGAAAGTGAAAGTAAAATCAGCCGTTTCTGTTTATGTCTGACTGAAACTGACTGTTCTGCTACGAGTAAACCGGGAGCTGACGTATCTTGAGGAAGGTAAACACTGCATGAGCTTAGTTCAGTTTTCTATAAACTAATACGCAGTTTAACATTAACTGTGTCAAAAATATCAGGTTTCCAGAGATACAGCACGGAGAAGATTTTGCGACTACTGTATGTTTGTGAATGGGAGAGTTATTAAGTAAAATGGCATATCGAGTAACGTTTTACAGACGCTCCACATCATGGAACTATCCCAGGGATTATGGTAAGTCAGCGGAGACTTTCATCTATAACATTTCATATATTTAATGCTCAAGAAGCAGCAAAAGATGCCAGCATAAAGGTTAAAGATGTCCGTGTTTACATTGAAAAACAACAGTTCAATGTGAACGACCCTAAACACTGCAGAACTGCTGTAATTTTTTGAAGTATATGCAGAAACTAACACAATCATCTATGTTCTGATGTTTCAGAAGTGAGAGGCCTTTTCAACTACAGTCTGTCCTGTTGTGTTAATGCTTTGCTTCAGTCCTTTTCTGCCACCACTGAACTACTGGACATACTGAACAAGTAAAGCTCCATTATCTGTTGAATATTCTGCACTAACAATAATAACACACGCTAAATAGTTTTTTTAAATGCCTGTCGTTTAAAGATGGATTCCATCCGAGGGGATCGATCAGAGTAACATCCCACTGCGGTTGAAGACTGCCCTGTTAGCCATGAGGGATCCATCACATCCCGCTCCGCACAGAGACCTCCTGGACAGCCTCTACCGTCACACTATTCGCCGTATGCATCATATCACTCTTAAATTGTATACTTATGAAAAAGTTGTCATTCTGAGTGTATTCTGTCATTGTGCTGTAGGAAACACTCAACAGGATGGGGATGAAATATTCCACATTATCCTCAATCTCATCCAGAAGCAGATGCCTGATCCTTGCTTGGTGGGTTTGCGTTAAAAATAGATGTGTATCGACTTTGCTTAGTGTGAACTGTATAAATGAGAATATTCTATTCTATATGTTAAAGTCTTCGCTCTTTCAGGCTCAGGAGATCCGCAGTCTCTATGAAATAAAGGTAGAGACAGAGGTGAAATGTTCACATTGCGCTTCCATTCAGCGATTGCCCAGCTCTCTTTTCAGCCTTCCTTTGGCGATCAGTGAAAGAGAAAACACCCTGGTAAACAAGTTAAACATTCATCTATTATGTTTTGATACATTGTAATGTAAATGACTTTGAGTAAATTACACACAGTTCCTCCTTATGTTCTTCAGGAGAGCTGCATCAACTCTTTTTTCCAGCTTCAAAACCTGGTGGATGGTGAGGAGTGTTACTGTGACCAGTGTGAAATGAAGCAGCCATCCACTCATGTGTGTGCTTTTAGTTTTTTTTCCCCATGAATCAAACAATATAATATTTCATAATGTAAATTTTTGACAGTTTTGAAATCTTTTAAGGTGGCAAGAAACAAGTTGCGTGTGGTAGTCTTTTCTTCACTATTGTGATATGTATATCCAAACGAAACACCTTCTCAAGCAAGAAAAAATTGTAGGGTGGGACTTGATTTTGTCCACTGGGAATTGGTTGGATGGTTGTGGTTTGCTATTGGTCGATCTTATCTGAGTGACAGGTTGTCCCGCCCTCGTGCCAGTAACCACGTCGTAAGAGAGGAGATTACTGTTTTTTTTACGTGCACCTGCACAATCGAACGCACCGCCTTGCAAAGTATACTTCATTTGACTTGTTCGCATACACAGGCGTTCGACGCATGAGCAGTTTTGAGCAATCTCTCGCCACGAGTTACAACCCACGTAAACATCTTTGTATTCTTTCATGCTAGAGTTGTACAAGTATACTTTCTAACCTTTTTGCACCATCTCTAGTCTATGTAAGCCTCCATCATTGCTGTAGCTTGCATGCGTTCTGTTCTGTTTATGCTGTTTTTCTTTGACTACCTTGTGAATCGATGTCCCCAGGGCATGGTTGCCACCTTGTGGATAAAGTAATTACTTTAATGTAAATAAATGCACATTTGTGACCTGCGAATACAAGTACGCGCGTTTACAAAATCCGGTGTGGTGGCAAATCAAGTCCCCCCAAGGATCGGGTCTCCTTTAGGACCCCGAATGATCCCATTGGTTCAACTGACTTTTAATGGTTAATATTTTAGCTTCTGATTATAATTTCTGCAAAATCACGTTATCATTTATAACATTTAAAATCCGTAATGACCATTAATGGATTTTAAATTACATGGATCATATACTAGTATAAGCTATAGGTTGTGAAATCAAGCATTTCTCATTCTTACTGTTTTTAAGTTAGTTTATATACCAGTATTGCATACATACCGGATTAGCCTGCTAGCTTAGCTTATGTCATATTAGGTATGTTTTTTTTCCTTCCGGTGTAGTTCTCAATTACATGTTTCAAACTAATGATGTTTGTTTGTGTTGAGCATGACAATTATAAAATAAATTGAAATTATAAAAGTAATATTATATACTATACCACATTGCTATTATTGTGTAAAGTTTAATTAAATAACTTTTACAGAACATATGTTGCAACAATCCTTATCCTTGATTTCATTTTGACTTTTTTATGTGGTAATATGGCAAATTCTAATATTAATAAGATAGTAATAGTAATATTTTAACTTGATTTTAGCACACGATACAATACATGACTCTTTTTTGTTAATTGTTTTTCTCTCTCTCTTTTTATTTTGTCATGTAGGAACTGAAACTTGTCTCATTGCCTCCGATTCTGTGTGTCCACTTGAAAAGATTCAGAAACTATCGTGGCTTTACCAAGAAACTCGAAAGCAAAGTCACCTTCCCTGAAACTTTTAACACAGGCATTTTTGCTGCAGGACAATCAGAAAATGCACGTGTAGTATATGTTTTCCAAAGTATAATGATAGTTATAATAATAAAAAGTTTATTTGTTTAAATTGTTGTATGCTTGTTTTAGGTTGCGAATGATCCTTCCAGGGCTGATGAACAATACAGTCTCTATGGAGTAATAGTTCATATAGGAACTTCTATGTTTGGTCACTACACTGCTTACATCAGGCCAAATCAGGACCAGGCGTGGTGCTATGCTGATGACAACTGTGTGAAACCGGTGAGAAATAGAAACTGACTAGAAACAGAAGTATCTGATATAGATAATGTTGAGATTTGAGACTGATGTAATTTGGTGTAGTAATTATTTTTATTCATTTGTCTCAGGTCACATGGAAGGATGTGCAGTACACATATAAAGGGTAATTCTTGGTCATCTTTTCACAGACACTTTAAAAGGATCACAACACACAGACCTGCTAAATAATTATTACTTTATTCACTTTGCAACAGTTTTTGATTATAATTTTGTATACTGTTTTAGAAGCGGCTCGGCCTACTTGCTTCTTTACAGGAAGAAGAGACTGAATTCATCTGGATAACAGTTGGGGACACTACAGTCCTCATGTTTTGACAGGACACTATATGGTTTAATGAAGATAATATTACATGAATAGGACCAAAGTCTATTTATATTTGGTGTTTGAGTTTGCAGAGAATTGTTTAAGAATGTAAATCGGTATGTTTTCATGTTGATTGTGGTTTGTATAAGAATTACAGTGTGATTATTTTGTGGAATTTATTGATATTGTTCAATAAAAATGACAGTATGTTTTAAAATAATGTCGCTTGTGATCTCAAATTCTTGCTGTAGATATAAAAATATGGAATAAAAGACAAACTACCCTAAAAATAATTTTCTCGAGTTAAAAGACTTTTATTTTGAAAAAACAATCTGGCTTTTATTTTGAGAAGCCATCGCGCTTTTAGACTTATTTTGAAAAGCATCCATATCATGGCATTTGCCCTGCACGTCCTGGTAAACACGTCTGTCATGATCTTGTAGGTGAGCAAACATTGTAATAAAGCTTATTTCTTACAGAAAAACTGAACATTGCGTTTTCCCTTCACTACGTCTGCATTTGGTACCGTGTAAACGTCTAACCATTACTGTAAAATATAAATGTATAGACTGCAAGAGGAATTTCAGTGCACATTCTTGTGTGTAACTGTGTTGTATGCTATTGGATGTAATATATTGAGGTGTATTAATGTTTGTTCTTGTCTGTTTTAGTTCTTTTTTCCCTTCTCTATCTCAGTATCAAGAGAGAGACATTAAAATGACTAATCCACTGAGAGGAGAGGTGATCAGATTATACAAAAATGTAAGTCTGACAGGTTCCTTTGGCTATCTTGAAACATCTTTTCAAATGAAATATTGTTCAATAGTCCTTTATTAGACACAACATTGCATGGCAGTAGAGTCACAAAATAAAGAAGATGTGTAAAATTGTAATAATGACTATCCATTGTTTTTGGTAATTATTTATTTTTTGCAGCTTTTGTATCTTGGACGGGAATATCCAAAAGGCACTATATACTTCAGGGAGCGTCTGAAAGCCGCTTTCATGAAGAACAAAGATGTCACAGATCCTGAGAAGATCAAAAAGCTGATTGACCGTGGAGATTTTGTGATCAAAGAACTCGAAGCGCTTTACTTCCTCCGGAAATACAGAGCAATGAAGAAACGCTATTACGAACCAGAGAATTAATCAACAATGTTTTCTGTCACAAGTGCCAGACTATATATGTCTCAGAAGTTTTTGAATATCTGTATCTGATGTGTTGCACTATAACAGTTTGGACATAAACGTTTATTTTTACTACTACTTCTACATTTTTGTTACATTTACAATTGAGCTGTTAATTGTAATGGACATGGGTATGTGCATGTTTATTTAAAGACCTTTCAGTTCAATGGTGTTTGAGTAGATAACTCTACTTCACAGAAAGCAAAGTTGGTTTTTCCAAAGGATTTCTCCAGCTCCTGCACCAGGTCAAGCTTACCCGACCTACCGGAAACCTTTTAGTGCAAATAATTGAAAATTAAAGAAGTTATGGGAATAGTGCTAGTATATATATGTCAATTTATGCATGTGTAAAATGTATACTCACTTTTTCTTTGAGTGCATTGTAGACTTTGTAGCAGGTGAGGTCTTCTTTTGATACTGTGAGTCCAGGCTGCAGTTTCATCTGTCTGCCTCCTTGGACACACAAATTTAGAAATCAGGTACTTAGAACAATGACAGCATTATGTTTAGTGCTTGACATGTCGGGATGTCTCGTACCCGAAAGTATGCTGATAATAAGCCCTGTGGCGATGACTGTCACAGTCCCCAATGGGCCGAAATACAGGTATGAGAGCGAGTACCAATTATCAGCCAGGAAAGGCCTGTTAAGAAGTAGATCCTGTTAGATATATATCAGCCAAAAGACTGACTCATGATTTTCACAACGCACCTTTGTTGATTCTCCTCTTTCATTATGAGATTTGCCGTCCAGTTAGTGCCGTCTGGTGCCATTGAGAAGTTACAGCCATGTGTCGTCAGAGACAACGGTCTGCTGTTCTCTGGTTGCGGAGGGTATATCTGTGCTCCAATGCACACCCACAGTGACAGCACCAAACCTGACAGTAGCCCTGCCAAACCTCCCTAAAACAGCCACACTTTCAACTGTAATTACCACTAAATTTTTGCATTTTATAAAGAAAAATAAACATTAGCCTGTTAACTGGCTGTCACTTTATTGCGTTTTCCAGGTTGTCTGTGTGTCTTAAGTCTTTATTCATCCTTACACAAATTAAAGGGGTCATGAACTGCATTGTTTTATTGTTTTATCATGTTTCCTGGGGTGCACTTATAATATTAGTGTGATTTTAACATCAAAAATTGTCATAATTTAGAAATAAAAGGCATTTTCCTACTCTTATTTAAATGCTCTGTTTGAAAGGGCGTTTACTGTCAGACTTTAGTGTAAACGCCCACTGCTGTGATTGGCTGACATCTTTGCATATGAATTAGCTAAGAATTACACATGGAACAGTGTAATGCACATTTTTACTATTACAGCTCGCAAGGTTCACTAATGGTGAAAAGTGTTGATTATAGCATTACATTTAGATCTATGGCATTATATTTAGTGGCATGAAAGGTTGCTGTGATGAGTAATGCAGTGATTTCTCATTTTAACTTAGATTTCTGCACACTAGCGAATGCTTTCATCATAACTAATAGGTTATGTATTTTATGATATGTCAATGCAAGTTGCTTTCAGCTAAGACTGCTCAAATATGCATTTTAGGCTGAAGCCTTGTCTGTGAAACTGGGCAGTTTTAATATTAATATTTTATTAATATTTTGTGTGTTGTGTTGGATACACTCTTGGTCTTCGGCTAACTCGCATTCTGGTTCTGCTAATCAGTTGTGGGCCTGTATTCCAAAGCTTCATGAATTACAACCATTTAAATCAACGCTCAAAAAGGGGGAGAAATTTATTGGGTTCAAATCAAGCCATAATAACCTTTGTGTTTGCGCATGGAAACAGGACTCCAAGAGAAAAGAGGCCCAGTAGAGGTCCGCCGACCACTCCTACGATACTAATAGCAGCCTGTAGAGACAGAAAAATTAAGATTATCCCATCATTTGCCCTGTAATTTTCACATAATTCATCAGTAACCCACCTGCAGCATCCCTCCCATCAAAGATGCAAGACCAGCCATTCCAATGCACACAGCACCATAAAACATACCTGTGATTGGGAAACACCATCTAGTTTAGTAGTTGGAATCACTGATAATGTGTTAATGGGCTCTAAATGAAGATATTTGCTCACTCATTCCCTTTGAAGCCCAGGATAGCTGCCTCTCTGAAAGACTGATGTACGGACGGATCAGATCTGTAATAGTTACTGCAGCCAAAGCATTTACACTGGAGGAGACTGTGCTGTAGACAATAATTATAATACATGCTCAATAAATGCTAATGCATGTGGTAAAGGGTGTTTAAAGGATTAGTTCACTTTCAAATGAAAATTAGCCCAAGCTTTACTCGCCCTCAAGCGAGTTTTAAGTTTTATTTAATAAGTTATGAAGTAAAATATCTAGCTTCCACCAGACCGCCTTCCGTATTCAAGTTACGAATACTTGTGGGTCCCGTTCACTGCCATTATAAAGCTCGGATGCGGCAGGATATTTATTAAATTATTTCTGAAAGTGTTTATCAGAAAGAAGAAAGTCATGGCTTGAGGGTTTATAAAGCATGGATAATTTTCATTTGAAAGTGAACTAATCCTATAAAGCAATTATCACTTCAAAAATGTCTTTAACTTTTCATTGCTTCAGTAAGTAAGTAAGTAATGATAATGATAGGTAAGTAAATAATGATAAATGTACTTTTTTGGGTGATATGTACCTCTTAACAGAGAACAAACCTTAAAGTGCCACTATATGCTGCTGCCACAAACAGTCCTGGCAGACCAGGGTATTCGTTCAGGATGTCCAACACCAGATATGGCATAAGCTTATTGCATATTATAGAGGGAGACATAGATGTTGCATATTCTACAATTGATTGGTAATAGCATCAAGACTTGTAATAACATGCACAGATTATAATGTTGTTGTATTTGAGATTGCAGTGGTTTATGGTGTACCTGGTCTTGAGCAGACACTTTCTTTGCTGTCCATGGATCGCAGTTCTTATAAATGGAGTATAAACACAAGCCACAAAATACTGAGCATAATGAAATAGCCCAGAGACACACTAAGTTAATGTACAAAGCCCTGGATAGAGAGAAAAAAACACATATTAGTTACACATTGCATCTCTGTCAGTGTGAAGCAGAGAATAATTTTTTGTGCAGTGCTCACATTTTGGCATGGAACAGGGACTTGCATGATATGTATCTCTGCACCTGAGCTTGATTAATGCCATATACGCTGGTCCAGAGGAACGTCCCTCCCACTGTGATGCTCCAGAATGTGTGTCTCCTCAGAGGGTTTGGATCGAAGCTGAGAGAGTTGGGCACAGCATGAGAAAGTGTTTAATTATGCATTCCTGTGCCTGTCAGTCATGTCACAACTCACTCCCATAGGTTGAGCCGGCCGCCCTGGGCGGAGTCACTGATTATAGTGGAGATCCCGCCCTGCAGAAGCACTGATTGGATGATGACAGCCAAAAGACCAGCCAACATGATGACTACCTGAAACACGTCCGTCCACACCACTGCCTTCAGACCGCCCTGCCAGGGTAAAGGGATATATCAGTGCTTCTCAACCTTGTCCACAACATTATTGAAGGCTCTGTGACTTAATGAATAAGGATTAAGGATTTAAAATTTCTTCTTTTTTTTGTCTACAGTAGTGATCAAAATAGAGTAAAACACTTTTTGATAGAAACTTGATGCTTCAAATAAAGATTGTATCAATTACATCGTTACACCAATAGGTGACATTAACTGACTGTTAAAAAAAATGTATTTGTCATTGAATCGTTCATTCAAGAGATTTGTTCAAAAAACGTTGATTACTCCTGTAATGAAACAATCGAAGTCTTGATTAGTGAGTCATTGAATAATTCATTTAAACCGATTAAATAATACTAATAATTATAAATAAAAGAATTGTGATTCTGAATTTATTCAGTCGTGCAATTCTACGCTTTTACTAACTTACTAATGTACAGTAGAGAGTGCAGACCACTCCAGTCGACACGACGGCACCCCAGAGATCCAAACCTGTGACTGAGAAGAGAGAGAGGAGAGAGTTCTCTTCACCATAGAGTGCTCAAGCATACTTGTTACACCATGCACTTCATAAAGAATGCAGTTCGACTTTATAAATTAAAGGTTCTTTACTGGCATCTATAATTCCATGAATAATCTTAAACATCCATGGAACATTTCCATTGCAGGAAAGGTTCGTTATAGTTGAAAAAAGGTTCTTTAGATTATTAAAATGTTGTTCACATGAAGAAATAATGTTTTTAAAAGAGGCCAAAATGGTTCTACGGCATCGCTTCGAAATTCTTTTAAAAAGTGAAGGAAGCAAAGTAGAAATTTTTGGTTCAAGAATAAGGTTAATGTAGAATTAAACTTGTCATAGGTTATTTTTGAAGTGCAAAAAATTCCTACCTTGGTTTAAAGCCAAAGCTGGAGCATAAATAACCAGACCAGTGTACAGTACCTGAGAAGAGAGGGAAAATACTCTAAAGCTACATTGAGTTTACTGTAGGATGTAATGAGACTGATAATAGAAAGAAAAACACTCACTGTCTGTATGATAAACAGGACTGTCCCAAAAAGTCGAATTACTTTATTGTAACGCATTTCAAGATACTGTAAACAGATCAATAAAACATTACAGGTGGAAAAATGAAGTTACATTGCAGTTGCAGTTGATTTTACATCAGAATGAATGCATTATTGACACATTTTAACATCATTAATATGTTTTACCTTTAATATACTGAATAAAGTTGCTATTTATGTTTGGCTATATTGTTATTTTAATTTTATTTATTTTAGTTTTTTATATTTTGAATTAGCGGGTTTTTTTTCATGATGATTTTAGTTTAATTTTCAGTAATTGTGCCTTTTATCATTTTATTTTTATTTATTTATTTTTTACATTTCAATGAAGAGAAATGTTTTTAATTTTAGTTTTAGTTAACGATCAAAATTCAGCAATAAAAGGTGTTTATGCCAAAGAGGTTTTTTTTCTCATCTCACCTCATAGGTGCTGGTAATGCCCAGTCTGTAGAAGATTGGCAAGAAGATCTCAGAGCTTACAGCCACCATCAGAACATAAGAAAAACAGATGAGGATGAAGATGGCTCCGTACTGATACACTTCCACCGGGGTCCCCAGAACAGTGATTGCTGACATGAAGCTGGCCGTCAGGGACAGGGCCACCGGTACCGCCGTCATACTCCGTCCGCCCACCAGAAAGTCTGCGGAGCTGCTCTGACCTCCTCCGGCGAAGGCGTAATACACCCCAATGCCTGCAGAGATGACCAGCATTACGGTGAAGACCACATAGTCCCACACGCTGAAGGTTGGTCCGCTTGACATCTCAGTGCACGTCTGAACTTTTTTAATAGGATCTCTTGATTTTGCAAAGCAGTCTTTATAGCTCTGTTTGCAAAATATTATCAGTGATCATCAGGTATGTACTTATTGGAGGCTGAATGTTCAGAGATTGTGTCATAACAGTCTGAGGAGTTCTTTGCAGTGCAGTCAGTCGGAGAGACTGTGATTGTTCCTGGAGCTGCATGTTTGTCATCCTCCCACACGTATCACATTCATTCCTCCTTATACAGCAGCTGGGCTGAAAGTTTTTTTTTTCTTCCAGTAATTAGATAATGTGTTTATTCTGAGACACAGAAAGAGATTCACTCCCTACTTATTACAAATGCAGCCTAATGTTCCTAACTATTAATCTTTGTCCATTAGTTAACTACTTTAGTTAAATAATGAACAGCAATTCTATAGCATTTATTAATCTTTGTTAATACTAATTTCAACATTTACTAATATATTATTAAAATCAAGTATTTTTGAACCTGTCTGTTACTATGATTAATGTGTTAACCAAACAAGTCTGTTTAACTTCAGGCACACATCACTCATAAACAGTTGTTTTATTTGCTCTTTTCGAGATTTTTATATCTACATATATGATATTTATTCTCTTTGCATGTTTTTGATACAACAAAATACTCTATTTTTGCATAAATAGTTCGCCAAACACTAGACAAGCTCATATTTTGCTCAGTTAAAGATTGGTGTGACCAGTTCAAGATAGAGCTCAAGTTATACAACAGTGCTAATATCAAATTTTATTTAGTCAGTCATAACACTGACACATACAGTACACACACTCATGATACACTCTTTTACTCCCACCCAATCAAGAAGAGATTCATGTCATTGATGTAAACAAATAAGACACACATCAAGAAATGAAGCTGAACTTCTCACCAATAATAAACACAAACCTGAAGTCACATACTTTAGCAATAAAGGAAAGTGCAACATGTTATAATGTGCTGTAAAATAAATGCATCATTTTAAGAATGAACACAACATTTCTCTGTTCTTGGTATGTTATGAGATTATTCTCTCTTCCACCATGAATATTTTAATATTTTGTAAATAAATCCTCATTATGTGTGATAAAACGGTATAACTAGATAAAATCTTTTGTTTATACATTTATTTTCATGTCTTATTTATCCCCATCCCATTGGGCTCTCACTCCTACATTGTGGCATGCCTCGGCCTAAAAGATTATTTGTTCAAATCAGATATTGAA
Source organism: Zacco platypus (assembly GCA_038088235.1). Taxonomy (NCBI): domain Eukaryota; kingdom Metazoa; phylum Chordata; class Actinopteri; order Cypriniformes; family Xenocyprididae; genus Zacco; species Zacco platypus. The sequence goes on from CM076066.1 coordinate 5,965,495, forward strand.
ATATTTGGGGATTGTGACCGCGGTGTTAAACTCAACTTCATTGTGACCGACATTGTCCGACAGTATTATTACAAACGCTTAGACACTGTTGCATGGAGAATGCCACAGTGCCTACGTTTTGTAATTTCTGCTGTCATCGAAACAGTTTTATTCTATTAGACTTGGTGGTATTCCACCCTTAACAGTATACATTCCCCATTCAGTTACCTGTCTGCAAAGGCAGTGACAAAAAAAAAGATGAACTCTGGCCAGAGAGAGAGGTGTGTGAAAGTGTGTGTGAGTGAAACAGCTGTATTCAAATATTCTAAGCAGGCACACTATGTCGATTACGCCCAATAAAATAATGGTCATGGATGAATTCGGCTAACTATCCCGGCCTGGTTTATTGTTGCGGCAGAAAGAAACAGTGCCACACTTGCGCAGTGAATATCTTGGGAAGGCAGAGCGAGCAAGCTTGCCATGTTCACGCCAAATTTAACATTTCTTTTCTTTTGCAGCATGTCATGATGGATTCCATCGAATGGAACAGATTCTGTTCTAAATGTATAAAATCTTGTCTTGTGATTGTTAAGTGGGATGAGTGTTATTCAGTGAGAAAAATTGATGTTACTGGGTAAAATCAAGAAATTATTTGATGAAAATGGACTTCTTTAAAACCTGCAAAGAAAATCATATTACAAAAAAAAAAAATCGAATTATGTATGATATTCGCAAACATGGGAAGGACATGGATTCAAGCCCTGTTCAATGTTTGGTCTTAAATGAAATATAGACCCTCAACCCACATGAAATTTTCACAGGTTATGTTATCCCAAGGAGGACTGAACTGGGTGATGGTATAATATATGTTGTCTCTAACAAAAGCATTTTCCAAAATTTTCCATTCACAGGTAAAAGCAGTTTTGTCAATATCAAGGATATTAATCTACTAATCCAGGTGATGATGCATTATTAACTGTATGAAAAACAACAATGTTGTTGTCTTTTTTTGTTCTTGTTGTGTCTACTCCATCGTCTCCATATCTACCTCTATCTATCATATATAGGTAGTGTATGAGTAGAGGAGGTATCTTCATAGAACCAGATTGCTCTTCTGTGTGACACCTTATTGTGACCATTGGAAAAGACCATCTGAATAGCGGATCGAGATACATGAGCACAACAAGTGTGCCTCTGACCCTTGCCGAAGCAGAAGAGAATGAGCAGACTCAACGGGTAACAGGGTAGGATCGACAAGCACTTCAGTGCTCAGCAGCAAAGGGGAATGCAACAGAGAGACTGATTAAATCATCCTGATTCTGAAGTACACAATGAAGGAATTGAGATTTAGATTCATCAAAAGATTTATTTTGTCTGTCTCTTATGAACCAAATATTCTTCAATGTCTTCATTTCATTTTATCCTATTTGATTTGATTTGTTTGTCTCTATAATTTTAAATTTTCCTTAATAAATGTATTATTACTTGTTCAAATTTGATCCCTGACATAATCATTGCTGGATTGCCTGGATCTCATTGCATCAGTTTTATTATAGTAAAAGTGTAGTAACCATGTGGTTTTGGTGGATTGATTACCACAGTTTTAATACACATACCATGGTTAAACTGGTTAGTGTAGCAAACTTTTGTTTCAGCTAGCATTTCCCATTTTCTATATATATATATATTTCACCAGAAATATATAATCAAGCACCATTTTTAATTTATGGTTTTCGTTTTGGTTTCAGTTATAATAATAACCCTGGTATAGACCAAGAAAACAAGATGTTTTTTTTTTGTTAATGATAAAAAAACAACTAAACAACTTTTCCTAACGCTCTTCAAAACGTAGTAAGACTTTTCTTTTGAAAAGCAGGAGAAGTTAACTCTTTACCCATAATGCATCATTCAAGATGGCGATTCCCTGATGCGGCATGTGTATCAACAATTTCATAGCAATTCATAACGTATCTTCTTTTTAAACCACGGAATACACTCAATTTTGGTATTTGGTCGTCAGATAAAACAGCAAAATGAAGCTTAAAACCAAGCCCCCGTCTCATAAATCAGAAAACACCTACCGCGTAAGTTTAGAGAACAACGCATGCTGGACACTGCTGCTCATGCTCGTGCATCTGACAAACATTACAATGTTTTATTTCATATACTTATCGAAACGAACGGAGTTTTCCATATTGAACTTGGATTCAAAGTCTGCAATTTTAATCAATATATTTTCATCTATAAAGTTCAGTATACACCTAAGTGTAACGCGAGGAAGTTTCCACTCAGTTAAGATGTCTTAATATCTTTTATTTTGCAGTTTGTCACGTTTTCTGAAAGGCTCGCAAAAGTAAACATTGATGTCATTCATCGCATTGACAGGACTGCAAGTTATGCTGAGGTATGAGTCTTGATGGTCACCAACAGATAATAGAAGTCATTGTTAGTAACGTTGTTGTGTTATTTAATTCTGCTGCTTATTTTCTCAGGAGGTAGAAACCTATTTTTATGAAGCTCTAATAAAATGGAAGGACTTGAATTTGACAGAACTCTTCAGTAAGTAACCTCGTCCTGTGACCATTTAATATGACACTGTGTAAAAACACTGTATATTATGAGGATATTGGACATGCTGTTGATTGTAATTGGTGATCTGTACATCTTGTCATTCTGTAATGCTTACTATAGTTAACCAAAACCATAAAAAAAGCTACAACAAACTAATTCAATAAACTAAAAATGAATAAAAACTAAAATAGTATCTCAGTGATACTAAAACAACACTGTTCTTTGTTACTGTCATGACATTGAAATGATTTGATTTGAGTATAAATCTAATCGTCTGTTCTACAGTGAAGTTTTTTCGAGAGGTTTCAAGCAAGAGTCAGTCTTTCAACATGCTGGTGTTTCACCAAAACGCCATTGTGGAGAGTCTGAAGACTTACCTGTCAGTAAAGAACAACATGGCTTGCCAGCCTCTTCTGGAGTAAGTTCCTCTCAGTCTTTCTTTAAAATAAACAGACCGACAAAGCCATGCTAACCTCACTCTTGCTTTCAGTCTTGTAATTCAACTGGCTCGGGACCTCCAGATGGACTTTTACCCCCACTTCTCTGACTTCTTCATCATCATCACATCTATTCTGGAGACACAAGACACTGAGGTGTTGGAATGGGCCTTCAACTGTCTGTCGTACCTGTACAAATACCTGTGGAGGCAGATGGTGAAGGATATGGACAATATATACAGGTGAGAAATATAAATACCCTAGTATTTCAGTTTTTTTTCAGTCAAACCTTTGGACCTCAGTAGGATGTTTGGATTCTCAGTCATAGTGTAAGAATTAGTAACACTTTACAAGAAGGTCTTAAAGGGTTAGTTCACCCAAAAATGAAAATAATGTCATTTATTACTCACGCTCATGCCGTTCTACACCCGTAAGACCTTCGTTCATCTTCGGAACACAAATGAAGATATTTTTGATGAAAACCGATGGCTCAGTGAGGCCTGCAAGACAATTAGCACTTTCTGATTCCCAGAGAGCTACTAAAAACATATTTAAAACAGTTCATGTGACCACAGTGGTTCAATCTTAATATTATAAAGTGACGAGAATCATTTGGAACATTATTGTAAAGTTACTTTTTCGAAATCAGTATTTACAGTAAACTTCTGGCACACAAGAAGGAACACATCCGCAACTTTGCTGCCGAGAGCTTCTCTTTTTTGATGAGAAAGGTGAGTCTTGAACATCTTGGTTTGTCTTATTTATGACAACTCCGTATGATCATGTGCCATCTTAAGCTAATGCATCTGTCTCATGTCCAAAAGGTTACAGATTACGACGCGCTCTTCACACTCATTTTGTCCGACCTGGCAGAGCATCCTCAGAAAGCCACAGGAGCCGGTCAGCTGATCTTTGAGATGTGTCGAGGAGTCCGTAACATGTTCCACTCCTGTGCCTCTACGGTGAGATCACATCCCAGAAAACCAAATGCATCACTTAATTAACATTTGGCTTGGCAGTGATTAACAGTACTGTTGTTGTCAGGCTCTTCCGGTGGTGTTGAAGAAGCTTGGCCCAGCAGTCGGACAGGATGTTGATTTACCATGGGACTCTATCAAAGAAGCTCTGGACCACATGGCTGAGTCTTCAGCCAACTATGTTGACAAAGAACACCTGCTCGTCCTGTGGGACTCCTTAGAGGTAAGAGAACTATTTTTTCCTTTCTCAAAATGAAGCTTGTCTGACAAACCGTATAATATGACCGTGAATGTTTTATGCGCTTTTTATAAAATCATTGTTCGCATCCTAGATGCTGATTGGTTGGTGTTTCAGTTGTTAAAATGCTATAGTAACATAGTTAATACTTGTAATGGAAGAATATACATATATTAAATATGTGTGTGTTGCAGGCCTCTCTGAAAGAAGTTCTGGGAAAGATAGAGACAAGCGATGCTGACTCTGCTAATGCACACTTGGAGAGGATTCTGTACATCTACCACACGCTAGTGGAGCATAGCAAAGGAGCAAAGATCACAAAGCCACAGTCTGTTTGTGAGGTTTGTATGTGTGCGTTTCTCTATCACTCACCCTATTCGGACATGACTAGTTTTCTAGTTACAGCTCTTATCATGTCTGTGATTTCATTTAGATTTTGAAACTAAATGAAAGCATGCAAAAGATTGATGTGCAAACGGTAGCTCAGGTAGATCAAAAACACACAGGGAGAAGCGTTAGGATAATACAACATCTGAAATCTGGCTGTTCTTCTAGAGTGCTGTTGTATCTCTTATATGTTTTTCTCCATTTTTGTTGTATTTAGACTCTTCTTCAGCTAGTTCAGGCACCAGGACTCTCTTACACCTGCTCCAGGCTGATTTTACAAGTGGTCTCGGCTCTGTTGATGGGGGAGAATCTGTCATTAACTGCCAGTAGCATCCACGAACTCGTGAAAAAGGTTTAGTGTGCACCTACACAAATGTTTGTCCATCTTTATGCGTCTAATTACCTGTGGACCTCATTTCCTCTCTGGTCCCTTACGCAGGTCTTCCATAGCGGGATGGATCGAGATCTCATATTGTCATTTACAAAAGAGATGTTTGACATGAAACAGTTTGAGCAGGTCAGTAAAAGCCAGAGTGCGATGTGAAACCCTCTTTAAGATCAACATACATCTGTTTTAATGCTGATGTGTGTTTCTCTAGGTCTTCTTGCCCAGTTTGCTGCAGTATCTGGAGCAACTCTTCTGCACTGAGGAAGCTGTGAACCGACAGCTGGTTCTGGAACTGCTGGTTGATCTGATTCTGTCCAAAGCTCCACCCCCAACTGACGGATCTATGGCTTTTGAGAAGTACCCATTATTCTTCACTGGACAGACTGTCAGGTAAGCTGGGATTTCTGATCCTGAGGTGAAACCGCGGTATCAAGGTCCCGTCCACATTCCCGTTCCTGCTGACTCAATTGTAAACACAGCTGTTAATTATATTACACCCCATTTATATAGCATCAAATAACTAACTAAAGCCAAACTTATTGGAAAAAACACTTGAACATATGTCTGTTTGATAAGAACTACCTAAAAACCATCTTTGGAAAAAAATATTTGAAGTGTAATTCGCTTTGTTGTTCAATTACATGGAGAGGGCAGGGTTTATGACCTTTTCTGCAGCCAGCCACCAGGGGGCAATCGATCGAAATGCTTTGGCTTCACTTTTCAGAAGGTGTGGCACACTTGGGTTAACCAGTCACAATTAACTGATCCAGCTGAATAATCAGAGCTTCATAGGGACAGGAACTTAACAGAGCATTACTGACAGACAGGGAAGAGAGGTGCTGCAATAATGTGAAAATATGTGGAAAATAAGGTGTTTTTTGAACATTCAAGCATGAAACCCTGTTCTAGTACACCCCAACAACAAAATCAAGATTTTGTAAAAGGGTATAATAAAAATTGTATTGAATTTAAATACTTCATAGCTGAATATACATGTAAATATTCCAAATTCTCTTTTAGGTCAACTGGACCTGAAAAAGACCAGTCGGTCTCTGTTCCCCAGCGGATTCTTTCTCTCATAGACATCCCCATCGATCAGCCGCTCTCTGACCTTTCTCATCCCTGGGCTGCACTAGTGCTCCTCCCACACGTCAGGTAAAAACTTAATTCCCCACAATCATCTGGGTGTCAAAATTACTGTAATATTCTTTTGCATCCTCAACCAATTAGTAATTTTATATAATCCCATTTTATGGTATTTTGTCATGCAAATATAATTTTATAATAGCATTACTTAAGTATTTTGTCGCAGACAGAAATATTATCCTTTGTTATTATTATTTTGATTATTATTGGTCTTATAGCCTGTTGACTGTAAGTGTACTGGTAGCGGGACAGTTTGCACCCTTTTTTATACAAAGTTTAGCCGCCAAGCTTAAGCACTCAATATTCAATAAAGCAATAATCTGCTGTTTTGTGACTTCTTTAAAATTGGCCTTTATTCCAAAGAATTCATGAATAACAACATTGTAAGTTCAGATCTATGATCAAAGGGTTATGGTCTTTTGCTGTATAATTTGGTATTTGTGTAAATATACAACAATTACAATGTTTTGCAGGCCATTAGAAGCATCAAGTGTTATCACTGTCGTCACTGCACTACTGAACAGGTTACTGCAGGAGGTGTGCAGTGAAACTCTGGGGAGAGGTCAGTTAAGTGTGTGTGAATGAATGTCTCAAGCTGCTTCTGTGGAAAACGTGTAGTTTGTCCCTAATACCGTCCCTCTGTCCCCTCAGGAGGGCTGTTTGTAGCCAGACAGGCGCTAAGCACTCTGCTCAGCTTCAAGGAGACTGCAGCGTTACAGTCACTCCTGCCAGTAGAGCTGGTCAGAAACATCATCGAGTATGTGCTTCAGTATTTACATGTGTATTTGCTGAGCATCCCAGTAAAAAGGTCTTGTCTGTTATATTAAGAAACCTGCATTTTTGTTTGTTTGTTACAGGAAACTCCCCACCGATCTTTCAGCGCTGTTGTTAGGAGATCTGTACTACACCAGACTGGCACTCAATGGCTGTTCAGCTCAGCTGTCCCATGATTCCCTACTGGAATTGTGCAATATACTGCATTCCAATTTTTCTTCCAACATTTCCAAGGTCAGGTTTTGCTTAGTGAGGGTTGTTGTTGTTAAGTGTGAATAATGCAGAGTCTTAGAAAACCTGGAAATATCTGAGGATTTAAGCCCTGAAAAAGTGATTTAGTTTAATTAAAGGATCATTTTGTCCTTGTCTTCCACAGATTCGTTTGCTGACCCTCAGAATATTGTCAAACTTTGAGGCTGATCTTCCTAAACCATCAGAGGTAGCATTTGTGAGATTTTCCAACAGCAATGATTGTGAAAAACGGCATTTATTTACTAATAAGTCATGTCGTCTTCAGGGAGAGGAGAGCTCAAATGCGCAGACGGTGTTCGCCGTGTGTCTGCAGGCAGAGCAGGTCCCGGCCACAGTGCAGGACTACAGGGAGAAACTACTACATCTTCGTAAACTCCGTCATGACCTGGTGCAGCCCTGTCTGCCTAAGGGACCTTTCCATGAGGTAACTAATGCTTTTTACTCCATATCAAAAATGAAATAATTTTTGAAAGCTTTGTTTTGTGCTATAAATACGTTTGTGTGTTTTACAGGTTCCACTTCGATATCTTATTGCAATGCTGTTCGTCAATTTCCGACCTCTTTGGGATGCTGTTCTTGAACTGTTGGTGTAAGTGTGGAACTTAAGGTCATTTTTGATCTTTTGTACCCTAAGGTTATGTCTTCAGCATTATTCTTTATTTCTCTGTATTATTTTTTGTCTTTGATTTTTGGTTTAATATGCTTTCATCCGCTCAGGTCGCACGCTAAAGAAATGGACAACAAATCTTTTTGGAAGGTTTATTATGAACATCTGGAGATGGTTGCTGGTCTAGCTGGTGAGTTCTCATGAGTTCTCTTTATACAATACAGATTGTTTCAAAGCAGCTTCACATTAATAAACAGGAAAATAATGTTGTGTAATTCATCAATTATGAAAACTTCATTCAGCTGTAAAGCACACCAAAGAAGACTGTCATTCAGCTCAGTTTAGTTCAATGTTGTTTCAATTCAGTTCAATAACTGCCAATGTTGTAAAGTTCATCAATCATGTAAGCAGCTCTACAAAAGACAATAGTGTCATTATCCATCTCAAGTCAGTTCCCATTTGATAGTGTCAGTGCAGTTAAATGTCAATTTGATAATATTATTGAATATGAATTGTCTTCTGTTTCAAGTGTTGTGTTTTGTTAACGGGTGTTCTATTGTTATATGTTCCCGTTATTCATAAATTTAAAGCAATTATAAATCTTTATTTTCAGAGGAAGAGCTCCAGGCAGATGATGATGAGGATGAAGGAAGTGGTGAAAAACATCAAGCCACAAAGGAGCTCAGAGGTCCAGGGACCAGCGTGATCGAGAGCGGGGACGTGGGAGTTCTGTTTCTGGAAGAGCTGGACCAGGTGCTGAATCCCACGGGGGAGCGAACGGACTTCACAAACTTCCGTGGCTTGCTTTGGCAAGCCATGTCCCAGTTTCCTGAAAGAGTGGAGCCACGTAGCCGAGAGCTCAGCCCATTACTGCTGCGCTTCATCAGGTGTGTGTGAGCTTTATGGCATCAACCTATTTGTGTCTCTAGAAAGTTTTCCATGACTGCCTTTTCTCTGTGGTCTTTGTTCACAGTAATGAGTTCTACCCAGCTGACCTGCTGGTGGCTCCCACTCAAGACCTCATGAAGGAAAGCAGTTCTTCATCAGAGAAGGAAATGGGTGAAGATGTAGATGCTGATATGGAAGATGATGAAGAAAAGGAGGAAGATTTCAAACAATCCAAGAAGAAGATGCCAAGAAGAGCTGCAGCCAAGTATGATCTTATCTTCTAACATCCGTCTTTGTCCTCCAGTTACCTACTTGAAGAACTTACACAAACTAGATGTGCTTGTCTAATGTACCAGAATGATGAGCATTCATTTGTTTCTCATCAGAATCTACGTTTTTGTTTCAGGCAGCTCATTTCTCATTTGAAGGTCTTCTCCAAATTCACCAACCCAAAATCTTTATACATGGAGGCAAATCTAAGTCAACTGTACACCCAGGTATGGTTTCCCAGCTTTGTTTCAAAGCTAATTCTGTATATCAATATTTGATAAATGGCCAGCTGAGACTAATTCTTTTTCTAAACCCACAGCTTCTGTGCCATAAAGATCAACAAATCCAGAAAATAGCACTTGACTGTTTGATGACATACAAAGACCCAAATATTCTCCCTTACAAGTAAGACCCATAGCACAAAGCACCAAAAGACCATTTCCTTTCTCTTCTTGCTTTATTTTTTCAGTAATAACTCTGTATTATACAGTAACTAGGTCAGTTTGTGAATAGACTGCTTTATATCCAGAGCTGAGACTGATGGTATCTTCCAACAGACCTCTTGGGTTACCTTACTTACTGTCACTACTAGCATACCGGAATGTACCAATTGCCTCAGGAAGTCTATTAGTCTATTATGATTTCACATCTCTGGATTCATTTCACATCTCTGAGTTACTGTGAGCCACTTTTGTCATTTGGTGCAGGGAAAACGAATACCTAGAGGTAACCCTCACTGACCTAATTTTAAGCCTGCTATCAAAGATGGATTTTGTCCAACCTCATATTTGCTGTGGGGATGCTTTAAACAATTTCTATTTGTGCACACATTTTGTGTTAGTTAGTTTTTAGGCTTTATTAATATGATGGCTTAAAGCAGCACTGTGAAAGCTTTTTTAAACATTGCTGCAGCAGCGGTGTTCCCCAAGGCTTTGTTTTAGGTCCATAATGATTGTTGATTTGTTGCTGTTCACAGAGAGAATCTGGAGAGACTTCTGCATGACAAACATTTTAAAGATGAGATTGTCCATTTCAACATTGCAGAGGAAGGAACAGTGGTACTTTCATCACACAGACCCCAACTCATTCCCATCCTTATGAGGTGTGTTTACACAGTGCATATTAATGATATCTGTGCTTCACTGTTTTTTCTTCTCTGAATGAATTTTATGTGCCTGCAATTAGTAGTTTTTATTTATTCTTGCAGGATACTGTACGGGAGGATGTGCACTAAGGTTGGTAATAAGTTTCAGGGCAAGTCAGGCACAGCTTCACGCTCATCCATAGTGCTGCGCTTCCTGGCAGGGTGTCAGCCAGAGGAGATGGGCATGTTTATAGATCTTCTGCTGGAGCCTGTTTGTTGTCACGCTGAAGGTAAGGACTTAAAGCTTATTAAAATGATTAAATCCTTACAAAACCTCCTAACATACACCTTATATTTACCTTTTGGCAGTTCATTAAGGGTGTGTTCGTACTTGTAGTTTGGTTTTCTTGGTTCTTTTGGTCAAGACCAAAAAAGAAAATTATACATTTAGTCCTGCTTTGGTTGGCATTCACACTGTCATTTTTAACAATGAACCAAAAGATACAAAACAAAACAACAATTAAAACCCTGCTTTGTATGTATGTGCGTACATATGTACATATGATTGTTTTATTTTGTATTTTGAACTTTTGAAGAGCTTATAAAATGTCAAAGAGTCAAAATAGTGCCAGGAATTCCTCTGTCTCACACACAAACAAAGATCTGCTTCATATTTCAGTCAAAACCCCTTTTCAGTGTGTTCGGTTTGCTTGTTTGGTGCGCACCAGGGTTTGGATGTCGTTTTAATTGAACCAAACCTGCCAAGTGTGAACACACCCTAAGATATTTGGACCATTTATGAATTTAATAATGAGGACCATCATCACAAATTGGATTTACATTTATGCATTTCAATTTAAGTTTGTAAAAACAAAAATATTGGGGTTATTTTCAGAATTAGAAAACTTAAATGGCAAACAACAGTGCACTCATGTCTAATATAAGCAACAGACTTGAGCTTTAATAAATGAACAATTTTTTTTATTGAGACAAGCTACTAACAGATTTTTTCTTAAAGATAATTATTTTAGAAATTGAATAATTTGTTGCTTGCAGGAGCGTGTCTGGCCGCGGTAAATCGATCCATAAATGAAACGGACCTGTCTGCTGTTCTCCCTCTGGGTCGCCAGCACAGCCTCCTCAACACCATAGAATTGCTCATCAAGAAACTAGGCCATCTCATCCAAATCTACCTGCCCAAAGTTTTGCAGATCTTGCTTTGCATCACAGCCTCTGTGTCATTTGTACTAGATCGCAGAGAGCAGGTGAGCTGAATGCAAGAACAAAAACACATCCTCATTAATCCTTTAACTATAAATACAAACTGAAATATTGCACTTAATTGTGTAGATTATCAAATATTGAAGTTCCTCTTTAAAGATAACTTTTATTGTGTGGTGGGTGAATCTATTTTTGCCCTGATGATGTCAAGAGCTCACTGTTCTTTGTTTGTGTAGCTCAAGCGTGGTTGCATCAATCCTCTGAAGAATTTACGACGTCTTGGAATTCTGCGGATACAAGACTTCTTTGGTAGCTTTGAGTGTTACAACTTCACTGCAGATGAGCTGGACGCTGTGTTCCAAGCCGTTGTGTGGCCTCAGGTGTGTGCATAAGAGAGAAATCTTAAAATATAGCTTTAGTAAATTACACTACATAACTTTTGGACCTCTAGCGGTTAAAAAAACAAATCTGCCTGCATTTTGCAGAGGAACGTTGTTTTTGTTGTGCTTTAGCTCTGTGGATGAATATGGTTATCCTACTGTTCATAAAACATTCACTACTAGGCTTAAGAGATATAACCAGTGTAAATGTAGAGGATCTCAAGCTGATTAGCTGAAGATGTTACTGTAACTATACACATTGTATTTCCTTGAAAATAAATTCCAGCACAGCGCTATATACAACAACAATAATGAAACGATAAAGCTGTCGAAAAACTATAAGAGGAGCTCATTTTATTTACAAATCTGATTCATGCGCTGATGCAGTTTTGATATATTTAAATGTGGATTGGAATCAGTATATACTCCTTAAGTAATCCAGATGACCTGATTGTGTTTTGTTTATTAGGTTTGTCGTCTGCCCACTGAAAGCACGCATGCACCAACGCCCCTCCTGAAAGTCATCTGTGTGTGGGCCCAAAATGCGAAGTAAGTTTATCATAAACCATGCAGAGAAGAAATTAAGCAAAGTATGAATGGACCTACCTTTCTGTTAAATACCCAGGCTTCTTTTTATTTTTACTCTTGAACATGAATGAGCACAGAATTGTTGATTTAACATGTTATTGCAATGCACACTTATTTTAACATAAATGTTGTGTTTTCTCTGTCAGATTTTTCCCTTTGCTTGCTAAGCAGAAACCGGACCACCCTGAGTGCGACGTCCTACTCAATGTTTTTGCTTTGTTATCCTCCAAAAACGTGTCTGCTATCACAGTGGCAATGGTGATGGACATAGCCGAGAGCTTGCTGACCACTCCAGACTTTGAACCAAAAGAGAATGAGACCGAGTTGATTGTGAATGACTGTGTGATCCCTGAAAGCTGTGATCCATCAGGTACTGACAGTGGGTGTTGATGATTATGCTGGAGGACCCACTATTCTTTGTGTATTTGAAATCTGTGTCTTTTCTTTGGGTAGATTCTCTGACTATCGGCTGCCGTCTGCTCCTTCCTCACATCCCAGCACTGCTGCAGTACCTCGGCGGAGTTGTGCGTAACTCTGAACGCCTGAAAAAGAAGAAATTCAGAGTTCAAGTCAGCAAAGAGCTCAACATCCTCTCAAAGTATGTTCATATATCTCTGTTTATATGTACAGGCAGCTCAAAGAGCCATTCACACTAATATCAGATCCCATGATTCAGCATAAATCATTCTAATATATGATTTGCTGCTCAAGAAACATTTCTTATTAACAGTGTTGAAAAGAGTTGTGCTGCTTATGCGAAAGATTTCTTTTTCAAGTAAACGCTGTTCTTTGAACTTTCTGTTCCTCAAAGAATCCTGAAAAACAATGGATCAGGGTTCCACAAAAGTATTGAGCAGCACAACCATTTTCAGCATTGATGATAATAAAAAATTCTATTGTGTGGAATGAAGTAAAATGCAGCCTTCATTGTATTCCAGGATCAGTAGATTTGTGACTGAAAAGGGACAGAGTGCAACACTAACCGGTTTGCTTCTACCTTACCTTCACAAACCCAAAACTGCACAGGTGTGGTCCTCATGACAGTACATGATGTATATTAACATTTTATTGCGTTAGATCTCAAATCATGTTATTTTCTCATTGTTTCAATGTTGTTTTCTTTCAGGAAACAGAGTTGGATATCCTGGGTACTGTGAAGAATCTGTTGAGGCAATGTTCAGACCCTAGCGTCTTCCTCAAGCCTCTCAGCAAACTTTTCTCCATCATCCACAACAGAATTTCACGTCAGGCTCTGTGTGACGCGTTCAAGGTCATTGTCTGCATCTCCAGACACTTTAACACCACTTTAGTCTTTTTCAGATCTCTTTGTGACTGACCATATCTCTTCCCACAGGCTCTGTCAGACATGGACAGTGAACTGAAGTACATCACAGATATTGTCATTCAGGTGAATGTCCATTGAGGCAATCAGATATTTAGTTTTGGTTCTTCCAGTCATATTTGTATTTGACCGGGTCTCCTCTTTTTTCCAGCTTAACGCATTTGACAGCCGCCATCTGGACGAGATTCACTTTGACGTGCGTCTGATGGCATTCCAGAAGGCCATCAAGCACATTAAAGAGATGAGTACGCTGGATATGAGATACCTGACCGCTGTCATGAACAACTGCTTCCATTCAATAGAGGTGACTGTCAAGATTTGAGAATCTTGTGATGTTACTGTCAACATCAAAGATCTCTTTTTATGTGTATCTCTTTGTGTCTTGCCCTGCTTTAAGTTTTGAATCCTTTTTGTGTTTTTCTGAGACAGATCGGTGACATGTCTCTGGCAGACAACGCCACCATGTGTTTGTCAGCCATAATAACGCAGCTCTCTGAAGTCGGATGCCCAGAGACGGAATACAAGGAGATTGTGCAGTACATGATACTGAATGCACTGCAAAAGGGTTTGAAGAGCAAGACTGAGGTAAAAACGAGCGACGTGTCAGTTGTCATTCATTACAGCACTACTCTATGAGCATCTCGCATCCATTTCACATATTTATATCTTTTTTGCAGAGTGTACGAAATGATTACACTACGGTTCTGGCCTGCCTGGTGAAGACCTTTCCAAACCGACCAGAGTTTCACGATCTGGTTCAGCTGACAGATTATAATGATCCCGAGTCTGATTTCTTTGAACATATGAAGCACATACAGGTAACGTCAAGACTCTTTATCAAAACTCGTCAGTGAGACTCAAAACCAGAAACATCATAAATCCTCAATTGGGTGGAGCTTGGTGAAAAAGGGTCCCAAATTGTTAATATTATTGAGTGTAACAGTATGTAAGGGCACTCCTTTCCTTAATGAAACAAGCTTGGCTTATTTTCCTCACGGCATAATGCAGCTCAGAGCAGTTCCAATTCTCACCATAGCAAACCTTTTCTATACAAAAATGTGTATGTAATATATAACAATTAAATTAAAAGTAATTAAATGTATTAATCAATAAAACATGCATACAAACTAATATACTATATAAATATTTTAAGTATTTTTACATTTTATTATTAATATGAAGTAATTAAATAGTAATTTTTTTTATATCTATATATATATATATATATATATATATGTATGTGTGTGTGTGTGGAACAAACATATATTGGCCCATCATAAAACCATAAAACACTGTCTGTTTGTTTTTCAGGTTCACAGAAGGGGTCGAGCACTCAGGAAGTTTGCAAGGCAGCTGACGGAGGGCAAGATTGTGATGTCATCACGCTCGATGCAGAATTACATCATGCCCTACGCCATGATCGCTTTAGTTGACGAAAAACTGTTGAAGGTTGTTACTTACGTCTGGTGATATTTTTTAACTGTTTCATTTGTTCTGTCACAATGCTGGTTGTTATTTGTGTTTTTAATGGATAAATTATTTGTGTTCCCAGTATGAACCCATGAAAACAGCCGCCATAGAAGTTATTGGTGCTGTGTGCAGACGTTTTACCTGGTCCAAGTACTTGTTCTACGTCAAACACTTCGTCCATATTTTACACACTGGAATAGCTGAGCAGAAACTGGCTGTCAGGTAGGCTTGCTGAGGTAGTTTGTGTTACACTGTCATTTTACTTTCTTATACGAGTAAAAACCTTTTAGTGTAGTTTTGCTACAGTGGATGCTACAGTTATAAACTGAAAGCGTCTGCTCAGTCGCAGAAGGTGCAAGATTTCATTTATCACGTGATGAGAGTAAGAAAAGATGACATATCTTGTAAAAAGTGTGGTCAGTACCGCCTCTCCGTATACACTGTACGCATGAGGCGAAGCGAAAAGCAAGCATTCAAAAACGATATCAATACCCCACATATTGATAGCGTTTCCCTGATATTTCCTAAATATTCCCCCCCCCCAAGAGAACATTTCCTCAACATCCTCTTGTGCATTTGTGCGTATTCTGTGATGTTTTTGTCCTGTTTATGATGCTGAAATCTTTCTGACTCTTTTCATTGGCGTAGTTTGTTGCTGACTGTTCTTGATGCGTTCCACTTTGACTATGAGACTCTCAGTAAAGAAATGGAGGCGGCCAAAAACAGGGAGACAGAAGGTGAGAATGTGTCACAACAGCCACATTATACTTCCTGTTAACCTGCCTAGTGCTTAACTTGCCCAATATAATCTATCCGCTTCAGAGCCCAGTGTTGTGGTGGAGGAGGCTGAGGATGAGGCAGCAGAAACCATGGACACTGATGAAAGTGATGCTGAAGATGCCATGGAAACCAATGAGGCTGGAGCAGCCGTTTCCACAGTAATGGATGCTGAGACAGAAGGCCCTGCTAAACCAAAAGCCAAAGAGAGCCAAATGAAGAAAGTGCCTCCTGTTGTCAGCAGTGGGCTTCCACAGAGTAAACAGGATCTAGAGGCGCTCATTTCCTCCATTCATCACACGCTCACTCAGACCGTCCTGCCTAAACTTCACAAGTGCCTCACGGCGAAGGTGTGAACTCATTCATCATGCTTAATGAATTTAGTTTACAGTAGAGCAAGACCAAAGACTCTTAGTGGACTAAATTCTACAAAGGATGTACAGTAGTGGCCAAAACTTGATGTCGTTTGGGGGGTAGTATCCAAAATATCCAAATATGAGGACAATATTTTATAGTTTTTAAATATGAGGGAAGAACAAAACACTAAACTTGGTTAAAGTATTTGTCTGACAAAATTATTTGGCAAAAAAGGGCAAGCTACAGGTTTTATTTTATTGTGCAAAATAAATGCATAAACAAAAGCTCACAGGAAAAAGCAAACATTGACCATAACCAGTTATTTATATTTCGTTATTTCTCTATTGTTTTTGCATGTGTTCATCAGTTCTTTGTATGAGAGCCTAGCCAAAAAGTATATCAGCACAGTTTGGCATGATTCATTGCAGTATCACAAATATAACAATTGACTCAAAGCACAACTACGCAATACGTTTACAAAGTCTTCAACAAAATTTTTTATATTATCTGAAAAAAGATTGTAGATGTCAATTTTCCTAAGCCGGACATCACTTCTGGCCACTACTATGGCTAACAATTGACAACTAACTGTTGATTCCATTAGTTTGGTGTTAGTTTGTTCTCTCCAAAATAACTGCTACAGATAAAATATTCTCTGTTTGTAACCACACAAGTATTCACTACTGGAACAAAGTGATTACCATGAACTAATTGTACACCGATGTTTATTTCTGCAGGTTAAGCGAGATGACGAGCACAAGATGGTGAAGTCTAAGGATGTGAAAGATGAAGAAGTGGCTAGAGTGCCTATTGCGTTCGCCATGGTTCAACTCATGAAGTCTCTGCCAAAGGATGTCATGGAAGAGAACTTGCCGGGGTATATTTCCTCTCTCATTACCCATTTTCTTAAAGAGGACCTAATATGCTTTTTTATATTTTCGACTTTCTTTAGTATGTAATGTTGCTGTTTGAACATGAAAAATATCTGCAAAGTTACAGTCACCCCAAAGGGAGTTATTCTCTATATCAGAAATCAATGTTTCTGAACTCCCTGAAACACCTTGATTGTAGTTGAGTAGAGTTTTCTTCTGTGAACGTTCACGTCACAATATTCCTCATTTAAATAATTAGTAAGTAGTGTGTTGAAACTCGGGAGTTGAGGTACAGGGCATCATATTTCCCAAACACTCGAAGGAGTTGACCAATCACAACACACTCATCCAGCCGACCATTCAGAGCACATTACGCTTTTCGGAAAGAGGGGCTATATAAAGACAGGAACTAAACAAAGCATTACGGACAGATTAGGATGAAAGATGCTGCAACAATGTAAAATATGTTATAAATAATGTTTTTTGAACAATCAAGCATGAAAACCTAATAATAAACCATAAATAAAATCAAGAAAGGCATAATATGTCCTGTTTAATGCAAGTGTCTGAGTGTGAGAGTGATGGATTAGTGGTTGTGCTGCAAATATTCCATGTTTTCCTTAGTTTTTTAAGTGATCATCTATGCAAAATGTGGCAAATGATGGAGTTTGGTGTTTATATATGCAGCATCCTTCTGAAAGTGTGCGTCCACCTGAGGAGCCGTTTCCAGGAGATCCGTGATGTCGCTCGAAACACTTTGGTGAAGATCATAGAGACACTTGGGCATGAATACCTTCATTATCTGCTCAGTGAGATGCAGGCGGTCTTAGTGAAGGGGTATCAGGTAAAATATTGTCGTTATTGGCACATGAGTGTTACACATTTGTTTCATAATTTTAATTACAAATTTATTTAATAAATTATGAGTGTGTCACTGATGAATATGGTTGAATAGGAGAAATCTTACAAATTTAGTGCAAAGTCCAATGCAATTTTTGAATACATGTTGTTTGTTTCATACAATTTGGACATATTCATATAAATGTGCACAACTTTAATAGAACCTGAGTGATTTTCAGATGTTTTTTAAGATCAAATATATTGTCACTGTCAGGCAGAAAACTTCAGAAAGTGCTACTTTTCAGCAAATGGAAAAGCACTATTTTAAAATAAATAAAACTGAAAAAATATGGAGATACAAGGTTTCTGCCTGACAGTGACAATATACTGTTATACATGCTATATTTTTATGTATAATGTATTATAATTTTTATTGTTAATTGTAGTTTGATTTAGGTTACTCAATTTTGCTCAAACTGACCTTGTTATAAACTCAAAATTTCAAAAAAAAAAATACACTTCACATTTCATAAAGAAATAATAAAACATGATTCCATAATTACTTATTGCAAAGAATTTCGACCTGCAAAACATCAAAATGTATAAGAATTTAGATGTAGATGTTCATCATAGAAGAGTTGTAAGTCATTGACAGTAAATTTGTAATTTTAATGTTTTTTCGAATAATTGAATAGACTTGGACCAAACAGAATGAGCGTCAAGTCACTGACCTGTGTATAATTTCTCCCTACAGGTCCATGTTTTGACCTTCACAGTGTTCCATTTGCTTACTGTCCTAAAACCATCTTTGACCGCAGGGAATCTTGACCCATGCATGGACATGCTCATCACGGTAAACGCCCCCGTCGATATTACCTCATCAATCATAATTCGGAAACAGTTGTACAATTTTATCAACTAACTCTCTTCCCAGATCTTCAACAACGAGCTGTTCGGAGCCGTAGCCGAGGAGAAGGACATCAAAGGAATCGTTTCCAAGGTGATGGAGGCCCGTCACAGCAAAAGCTCCGACTCGTACGAGCTGCTCGGCCAGTTTTGCAGTCAGGAGCGCGTCATCCACCTCATCCTGCCACTCAAAGAGGTAAATGACCAGTGAGCGGCATCTCAACAACGGCTTCATGATTTCTCAAGAGACTTATCTGGTCTTCATCTTCCTCTCAGGTGCTCGAGAACACGGCCAGTTTGAAGGTGTCGAGGCGAGTGAATGCTGTGCTTAGGAGGATTGTGACGGGACTTTTGCATAATCAGAGCATGAGCCCACAGTCCATCCTACTGCTCAGCCACGGACTCATCAGTCAGAGTCTCCCGCTCATTACCAGCAAGAACAAGTACGTCACACACACTCGTGGAAGCATTAGCGCTTGTTCAGTCAGATCTAATTTAAACAATTTCACATCCTATATTTACCCAGAGAGAAGCATCATCCACCTCCAGACCCACGCCTGCCTCCGCCAAGCTGTTTACTGCTGCCGACCACTCCTAAGAGAGTAGGGGTGAAAGCCAACTTTAGTAGCAGAACAAACATGCACATCCTGGTGGAAACGGGTCTCAGTGTAAGAAAATATGCCTTGGTTTTTTAATTTATGTGGCTGAAGTTCAATCCCGAGAAGAAATTACTTAAAATCATGTTTTGAGTTTTCCCATGAGTGTTTAGGGATTTGTACAACAGTGACTCTGTCCCAAGTGAAACACTTCATATGCCCTTACGCTCTTGTGGACTTACAATGGTCACCGCGTGAACGAGAAGTCCACGAGATCGTAGGGTGTCCCACTGGTCAATTTTGGTTTCAGAAGGGTGCTTGTGAACACCCCTTTGCAGTTGAAATTGGCCCTCGATCGCACTTTTGACTTGTATGAAGATCGCGAGTGTTTAGAGTGCCATTTGGAACGGCACCAACCGAATGAAATCATGTTTGCTAAATGGCAAGAAACCAATTTAAACTGTTTAAATGTATTTTTGACTACGTTACCGAACAAGTTTGGGGTCAGTGTGATTTTTGATTTTTTTTTTTTTTAAGAAGTCTCTTCTGCTCATGAAGGCTGCATTTATTTGGTCAAAAATACAACAAAAACAGTAATATTTCAAAATATTATTTAAAATTACTGATTTTCATTTTAATGTCTTTTTAAAATTAAATTTTTTTTTCTGTGATGCAAAGCTAAATTTTCAGCATCACTACTCCAGTCTTCAGTGTCACATGATCCTTCAGAAATCATTTTAATATGCTGATTTGCTACTACTAAAAGAAACATTTATTATCAGTGTTGAAAACAATTGTTCTGCTTGTGGAAGCCGTGATGCATTTTTTCAGGTTCTGTAAGATAGTAAGTTAAAGTTATTTGAAATAATTTTTTTTAACATTATAAATAGCTTTACTATCACTTGTGATCATTTTAATGCGTCCTTGCTGAATAAAAGTACCTATTTCTTTCAAATAGGAAAAAAAAAAGTTTTGAACACTGACTTTCACAAATATTCACTTATATTTTGTTGTAATAGTGCTTTAAACTCCAAAATGTCTCTTATACAGTTGCTTCACTCTAGTCTGAAGAGTTCAAAGATCAACTCATCTTGCCCGTCAGTAAAGGAGATGTTGGATCCTTTTGTCTCTCTCCTCCTCGAGTGTCTGAACTCCATGCATGTAAAGGTCTGTCCTACTTAATGTGTTTGATTCATTGTGCACGATCGCAACAGTTTTTCCTGCTCCGCTGTTCCTTTATACATCCGTGATTGCATGAATACAGCAAAAAAAAAACCTGTGTCGTGTGCATGTCAGGTGATTACTGAGGCTCTGCAGGCCTTCATCTGGATCTTGAAGTTTCCTCTGCCAGCGGTGGAACAGAATTACGACCAGCTGACCAAGCAGCTCTTTGTCCTGCTGAAGGACTACGCCAAAGCTGGAGCCGCCCATGGCGAGAACTTCCACCTGGTTCAAAACTGCTTTAAGGTGCGAGAGACCCTCACCACTTTCACATGAATTACTTCCTCATTTTAAATGTTAAACATGAATCATCCAACAAGAAATGTTCTGTTTTATAGGCCATAACTGTTTTGGTAAAGTGTGTGACAAAACGTATAACAGAAACGCAGCTGCAAGTGCTTCTGGGATTTGCTGAGGAGGACATTTATGATAACTCTCGGCAAGCCACCGCATTCGGCCTCCTGAGGGTAAGTTAAACCTTCTCATCTACATCTGGTGGGTTTCCTATGGTTACGGAAAACCTGGAAATAAAAGGAAATAGTGGAAAAGACATACATTTCTTTAGCAAATTTATACTTTTTACTAGTTGTGCTCATGGTTGTTATTAACTGAAACAAAAACTAAAACCATAAAAAAACATTTCATTACTTGAAATAAACATTAACTCATATAGAGTTACCGGTACCTGGTTTGTTTTTCTTGCAGGCGATTCTTTCCAAGAAACTGGTAGTGCCAGAGATGGAGGATGTCATGAAAAAAGTGGCCAAGTTTGCCATCAATGGGTCAAACGAACAGGTCCGCACGCGTTGCAGACAGGTCAGTCAGGACATTGCCGTCATCATCCAGGTTTTTTCTGGTCATGCTTGTCGTAACTATCATTAGGCTGATATCTGTCCTTTTTTCTGGTCTGCAGATCTACCTGAAGTATCTGATGGACTATCCACTGGGGAAGAAACTGAGGAAACATTTTGACTTCATTGTTGCTCAGCTTACGTAGGTTTTTTTTTTTTAGCGTCTGATTAATAAACAGACGGATGTGAATTGTTTCCTTTCATGTTAGGCAAATGAAAATGCCTTTTTTTTTTTCTTATTCTCAGTTATGAATATGACACTGGGAGACAGTCTGCCCTTGAGTTGATGGCTTACATTTTCCTGAAATTTCCTCAGGTACTGTAACAAAAACAGTTGAAGGGTCTGAGATAGGGTGGGAAATGGTCATTGAATTACTTTTTATTTATACTTATTCTTCATTTTTATTTTAGTTTTTATATTTTTAGTAATTCTGTTGTTTATGCCATATTTTAAAATGTCTAATTTTTTTATTAATTTTTATTTCATACTGTTTTTTACTGTCAAGTTAAACTAAATGAAAATGATAAATGTTGATAAAAGATTTTTTTTTAATATTTTATTTCAAGGAAAAAATTTTATTTTTAGTATAATTTTAAACTATAATAACCCTGAACATTACATTACAAACATTAACGCACTTTCCTGATCTTATTGTTCACTGTGCACAAAAAAATCAATTACCTTATACCCCAAAATTTTGCTCCATTCTGTCATGATCCAGTAAAAACCTGATGGATAAATTAAGGTGCCATTCTACCTTTTTTCCTCCACAAATATCCTGTTTGCTTTACATTATGCAAGTAAACTGGCAAAAAAAAAAGATTCTATACTTAATGTTTATGATATTGTACATTTAATCTATTCCTTGTTCACAGGCTCTCTTGCACGAGCACTGCGGTTTGTTCTTTGTGCCTCTGTCATTGGCCATGTTGAACGATGATTCTGCATCCTGTAAGAAAATGGCGGCTTTGACCATCAAGTCTCTGCTGAATGCGTTGGATTTGCAGCATCAAAATTCCATGTTTAACCTGGTTAACAGCTGGATTACAGACGAGAAGGTGAGAAGGAAAAGAATGTGCTGAAAAAATACAGTTCTGCTGAAATGTGTTTTGTTTTTAACTGTTTGTGCTTTTGCAGATGGCTCTGCGGAGACTGGGAGCTCAGGTTTGTGGGCTGTTTGTGGAAGTTCAAGGGGAAGAGTTCAGCAAGAGACTGAATGTCCTGATTCCTCTCATCGAGAAGGAGATCCGCACTTCCAACTTCGAGGACGTGAGTGCAAAGTTTTATAGTATGGACTTCTTTTACATGATTTAGAGTCTGATAATGTCAATGATATGATTGATCAGATTGAGGAAGAGGAGGATGAGAAGGCTGCTGACAGACTGCTGTTCTGTTACCTCACGCTCATCGTCAAACTCATCAAAGACTGCAGCTTTTTGGAGCTCCACAAACCTGCAGACCTGCTTAACAACATCTGGGGTATGAAAACATACAGAAAGTCAGTGTTTACACTTTTCCTGCCGACAATTTATTTTTAAAGTTCCCCTATTAAGATTTTTCCAAAAGTACCTTTCGTGTAGTGTGTCGTCAAGCTGTTTGTGAATGTAAAAGGTCTACAAAGTTTCAAAGATCAAAGTGCATGATAAAAAGAAGCAATTCTGAACTGCCTGAAATGAGTCGTCTTACTTCCTGCTTGTACCTACGTAGGTGTGTAACAAATTTGCATAATACCAGCCTATGGTCTTCGTTGGCTGCCCGCAAACAACGTCTACTTCATCCCGTCTTCAAACACTGTAGTTGTAGCTGAGGCTGGAAGAGTTTGATTTGTGTTGTCGACATGTTTAAGACACAGTTTTCTACGCAATGAAAGCACATACAGTGGATGAGGACTGGACCTGATACAGTGACACAGACGCCATTGTTTCAGTTCGTATCACTGTGTATAAAGTGCTGAGGATGCCTCTGGTGCCGAAATTCAGATGGTAACTAGCGTTTAATTTCCGACACACTCTGTAAGCGGTCTGGAAAAACCCATGAATGGCGGGGAAGCGCTACGTCTTCATAAATGCCAGAAAATCTTGTCAATGGCTGGGAAAGAGTTTATAAACATATGCTTATGACCCTGAGATATTGTCTTACATGCATCATGAACTCTCTCTCTCTCCAGGTCATATTGATTCCCATCTGCGTTACCCTCATTCGTGGGTGTGGCTGACCGCCTCTCAGATCTTTGGTTTGCTGTTTGCTGCTCATAAACCTGAAGATCTGTTGGCCTTATGGAGCTCTGAGGGGAATAAAACCACATACCCTGTAGCCACCGTTTTTCTCAAAAATGACCTGTATCAGAAGGCAAGAGTCTCGAGAACATGTACTTAAACCCTCATTTCACAAAAACAGACTAATTAATGAATTCCTTTTTTTTCATTTCTAAACCGTAAGATGAGAGAGCTGGTCCTGTCCTTCTGTTACCAGCTGCAGTCCAAGTTCTTGGATATTTCTGCTGGCGAGCAGGTAAAAAAAATGTTTTGATTATTTTTTTATTGAATAATATTATATAAATTTTTAATTAGAATATTTATTATTTTATTGTTATTATTATTAGGGTTATAAACATTTTTTGTTATTTGAAATAAAGCTGTAATAAAATAAAATTTAAATATTATACCTAAACTAAACGGAAATTAGAAATGTTGCCTTGGCAATAAACTGAAATAAGTGAAGCACTAAAATTATTAACTGAAAAAAAAAAACTAAAACTGAAATAAAAAAAAATTAAACCTAAATAACAATATTTACAAAAACAAATAAACTGAAAACTAATAAAATGACACAAGCACGACATAATTACTAAATTTTAAACTAATATTACCATGAAACAAATTTAAATATAACACATTTATTTGTATTTTACAAAAAAGGAAAATGTTGATCATGTCAGTCTTAATTTAATTTTTTGAGATGTATTTTAATTTGTTTTCTAGACTTTCTGAAGTTATGTTCTCATGACAAAAAAACATGGGATTTGTTCCTCTGATACTTAAAAAAAACAGAAACACTTTTGAACTGCTTGTTAAGATTATCTGGCTTTGGAATGGCTGACTCGTCTTCGAAAGGGCGGGGTTTTGTGCGTGTGATTGAAGTTACAAAAACTGCTGTTCAAAGCATCTGTGATGGTGATCTGATGCCGCTCTTGTTGTTTGTTCCTTGATCAGGTGGTGAAGAACTTGCTTTATGTGGCCAAGGTGATCTACCTCATCTCACCAGAGTCGGATACTGTAAGTCCAACTGAAGAACAGGAGGAAGAAAACATGCATAAAATGGAGGAGAAAGAAGAGGAAGACAAGGAGCAGGAGAACAAGCCAGCGTCTCTCCTCTGGGTGATGAAGAAGCTTTCATTACTGGCCAAAAGAGAAGCAGCAGACACACCTAAAGTGCCTTTGAAGGTGGGTGTTAAATCTGTCTTTGTGTTTAGATTGAATGTCTCGGAATGATACAGATGGATTGGTGGCAGATGAATGTCCTTAGGTTTGAGGATGTCCAGCTGAGTTAGTTGTGGTTTGATGAGTAAACGCACATTTCACTTTTTTTTTTTTTTTTTTTTAGAGAACTTGTGTTTTTAAGTTCTTGGGAGCCGTAGCTGTGGATCTCGGAAAGGATCGTCTTGGACCGTATCTGACCACTATCATTGGTCCTCTCTACAGAGAACTGGACAGCACATATGCAGACCAAGGTCAGTCCACAGTGTCAACAGACACAAAAAAACCTACATTTGTTTTAAGAAACTGCTCAAAGCGCATTTCTTTAATGAAGCTTTTTAATATAATTATCGTATCCTATTTCATGTATTATTTTGCTGTTTTTTTGCACATTAGAAATGCGCATTACAAATAAAATGTATTATTATGGCAGCATTTTACAATGTCTCATTTGTTAACATTACTAAATGCATTCACTAATATAAAGTAACAATGTGTTTTTTTTAAGTACTTATTAAACTTTGTTAATATTAGTTTGTTCATGTTAGTTCAAAGTGCATTAATGTTTGGATTTTAAAAATGTATTAGTAAATATCATCGCATGGAAAGGAGTTATAATAAAATGCGATGAATGTCATATCTGCATAGAACAGTGTTTCCCAACCCTGTTCCTGGAGGCACACCAACAGTCCACATTTTGGATGTCTCCCTCATCTGACTCCTTAATTTTATGTCTTGGAGTTTCTGCTGATGAGCTGATTTGATTCAGGTGTGTTTGATTAGGAGGAGTTGCAAAAGGTGTAGTGTTGGTGTGCCTCCAGGAGCTGGGTTGGGATACGCTGGCGTGGAAGTGTGAAGGAAAAACTAAAAAGAAACATTGCCTGAACTAAAATAATTGGAATTGAATTAAATATAAATTAAACTTGAAACTAAAATATTTTCAAAACTGTGATGCTTAGTGTTTCTCCCTCAAGCAGTGACTAAATGGCTGAAACGGAGTGTTTTTGGCTTGTTTTAGACCCCACGCTGAAGAACCTGGCTCAGGAGTTGATCGAGCTGTTGAAAAAGCTGGTCGGTCTAGAGCGATTCTCTCTGGCTTTTGTCGCAGTGCAGAAAGAAGCTGCCCAGAGACGTGCTTCACGCAAGAAAGTCAAGGCCTTGCAGGTAAGAACCACTGAGATCTTCTAAAAAGTGCTCCCAGAACATTTGCGTCTCAAACCTGAAGTGTCATTTAAAGAGATAGTTCACGCAAAAATGAAAATTGTCATCATTTACTCCACCCTCAAGTAGTTCCAAACCTGTATGAATTTATTTGGAAGAATGTCAGGAACCAAGCAGTTCTCGTCCCCCCATTTACATCCATAGTTGGGAAAAGAAATACTGTAGTGACTTGCATTCTTCCAAGTATCTTTATTTGTGTTCAGCAGAACACAGAAATTCATACAGGTTTGGAACTACTAGAGGGGGAGTAAATGACAATTTATTTTTGGGTGAACTATCCCTTTAAATATT
Organism: Zacco platypus; assembly: GCA_038088235.1. Taxonomy (NCBI): domain Eukaryota; kingdom Metazoa; phylum Chordata; class Actinopteri; order Cypriniformes; family Xenocyprididae; genus Zacco; species Zacco platypus. Next base: position 5,991,903 of record CM076066.1, read on the forward strand.
TCCTCCTCTGATATTTGGACACAATTAGTAAGTAAAAGGCCTATTCACACCAAGGACAATAATAATGTAAAATAGCGAAGTCTACACCACAACTATAACGATATCACTGGAATCACTTTCAGGACGTTCATTTGTAAGCTGATGAATGATTAAAACATGATAGCCCATCAGAATGATGTTTTACAGTGGCAGATGACAAAACAATAAACGGAACGTTACTGTGTATTGGTTTGGACATTAATATAGTTATTCTTGGTGTGAAAGAGCCCTTAAACCATCTTTTGGTTAATTTCCAGGTTTTACTTTGAATATAATCGCTGTTAAACTTTTACTAAACATCCATTTTACTTTTTTTCCCCCCTCGACAGGCTGTTGTAAATCCTGACATTGCCGCTAGAAAGAAGATGAAGAAGCAGCTAAAGAAAAACGAGGCCAAAAAGAGGAAAATCGAGTTTGTGCGCACAGGACTTAAAGTAAAGAAACATAAAAGCAGTTCGCTGAGGGACTTGGCTATTATCAGTTGATCCATTTAGCTGCTGGTTAATGTTTTATTTTAGCGAACTAATACATCCTCACCTGTACTGTATACATTTGTTTGGATGCCCTGGGAGTGTCGTCTGAACCCGGTTTTCAGTGGTAAGAGGACTGATTGTGTGCAATGTTTTTAAATAAAAAAAGAAATACTTGCAAAAACAGCCATTTGATTGATTGATGTTTGATGTAGTATGTGTTGACTGCATATTTATTTCACAGCCATAACACAGGAGTGCGCTCCCCTGTACACGTGCAAATATAAATATGCCATTACAAATTCAAAGCATACAAATGACAGTTAGTCTTAAATATCTACCCATGTATTAAAACTCAACTCATACCAACTGCAATGATTATTCTGATTCAGGGCTAAATTATTACAAACGTAGTGGATACAAGTTCACCAAAAACAATAAGCAAAAAGGGGAAAACATTTGAAGAGTTCAGTCCGTTCAACGTCGATCGACTCACTTCAGTCTCTCTACACTAGACGGGAGAGAGGATGGTCTTCACACAATAGGAAGAAGCTGTCATTGGTCCAAAGGACACCCAATAAGAAGTCTCTATATACAAGATAGTTTTGCGAGTGCATTTACTGCCGGCTCTTCAGTGACTCCACTAGCCTGAAATATGAAACAAGGTGGAATTTGGTAAACAATGCAAGGAATTTGTGTTTAAATGTTAAATAAAAGGTACTCAAACCTACCATTCCATTGCCTCATCCAGACCTGTGCCTTTAGTAGCAGATGTCTTGAAGATCTGCCACTTCCTGTCTTTGAGCGCAGGTAAACCGAGAGCGTTGGCCACTTCAGTAGGGGTCATGGCCTGTTCCATGTCCTGCTTGTTTGCAAACACCACCAGTATGGCTTTCTTTAGCTCCTCCTCCTGAAAGACAAGAAAGATCATGTTCAAATGCACAGTAAAAAGTTACATAACGTAATGCCTGGAAATCACATCTGACCAACCTCCAACATGGCCACCAGCTCAGACTTGGAGATCCCCATCCGGTCGCGGTCACTGCTGTCCACCACATAAATCACTGCATCCGTGTTGGAGTAGTAACACCGCCAGTACGGCCTGGGGAGGAAGAACATATCTTCAGCTTGGTTTCTTTCTTAATAAATGTAATTAGAAAGCGAAAAGAAATAAAAACTAATTGCCTGATACTGGTCTGTCCACCGAGGTCCCATACTTGAAACTTCAAGTTCTTGTACGTCACAGTCTCCACATTAAAACCAATAGCTGTAAGTTTGAAAATAAAAGCATATTAGTTCACAGAACATCACATGTCTAAAGTTGTGTATATAAATCTGCCATAAACACATACTAGGAATTGTTGTGACCACTTCTCCCACTTGAAGTCTGTACAATATTGTGGTTTTTCCAGCTCCATCCAGACCCAAAATGAGGATTCTCATCTCTCTGGTGCCAAACAGGCCAGAGAAGAGGCTGGAAAAGAACCCCCCTGTAAAAATACAACAAATGCATGAAAATATGGCAGAGATCAGAAAACACATTCAATAACACCACTTGAAATCAACACGACCGTCATACTAAATCTCATATACGACACAGTCGAATAAAACACTTGTCCACATTATGAAAACCAAACCGTTTTATCATGAGCGTTTCCTTAAGATGTGAGTTTAGTCATCTGGAATGCTAACAAACAAACTAGCATCACCAGCGTGATGAACAAACGCCTCTTTGTAAGCATATAAAACAGCGTACCAGTAAATTACACTTTGAGACAGATACATAAGCTGTCTCTAATGTCCAACAAAGTAAGTTTTAAATCAAACAGACCTACCCATTTTAGATGAATTACTTTATTAGCGCTGTCTTTCTGACGGCAGATCCGTGCAAACACTTCCGTGCTCGAGCTACTGAATGACGTGTCACACAGACACGTGGACTAGTCTCGTTAGTGTCGATTCACCGCACGCACATTCGACACGCATCCATCTACTCTGATCGAATCGTGACTGTTTAAATAATGTTACAAAAATATTAAAGTGTTAATTTATAATTATATACAATTGTATCTATTGAATTATATTCACACTGTCAGTTGTCATTTCAAGTTTGCTTAGCCACGCGAAACAGCGCCATCATGTGTTGATGATAGGCACTGTCCACTGAGGAGGGTGTGACAAACCCGTTTACCACATTTGTCGAAGTGCAGGTAACACGAGTTTCACAAAACCGTGTAAACATGAATGGTTCATGGGCTCACAGAGATCATCGCCCCCTAGCGGTGAACTGTTGAAATGACTCCCATCGCTACTTGCCTCAAACCTAATTAAAAACACCTGAAGCTAATCAAAGTCTTCAGGATTACTCGAAACTTCCAGGTAGCTGTGACCGGCTGTTTCTCATTCAAATAAAACTATTTCACATGAATAAACTAGTGATGTGTAATCAGTTTGACATGTAAAGAGGTTCTTAATACTAATTTTATGATTGTGTGCACATTTGGTCACTCGTTACTCATTTCAGCAATTTGACAAGATTGTATTCATTTGTATTGCATGTGACTGTAAATGTCATAAAGACTTCATCTAAAAATTACTGACACAGAAGGTCTGTCATGAACAAATATGAATGAGCGTTTGTACTTTCATCTTGGAGTCCGAGTTCAAATCCCACTGTTGCTTACGTTCAATTGTTATCATTGTTAAAAAGCCCAAAATACCAATCCTCAGTGTGAAAGCCACAGTGGTGTGGTGGTTAAACACATGTTTTCTGGTGCAAAAGCTGTGTTAAAGGCAAGGGTTTGAATTCTATTAGTTACATTAAATTATTGTTGTCATTATACCCAACAAAGTGCCCCAAATGTGTGTTCAACACAAAAGCCACAGTGGTGTGGTGGTTAAACACATGTTTTCTGGTGATAAAGAGGTGTGGGTTCAAACCTCACTCGTTTGTTGAGATTACAATCCACCAACAGACACTCAGACAAAGCTTTAACTGATTTATTGTCATATCATACATGTGAATATTGAAATACAAGTTCCGTCACACATTGAGACAAGAGATCTGTGGCTCACAGGTAAGAGCGCTGCCTCACGGATTCAGAGGTTGCTGGTTCAATCCCAACCAGATCTCTGCGATATGAGTGAATGGTGTGTGTGTGAAGGGGTGGGGATGAGTCGGGTCCCCCCCTGAGCCCCGGCACAATGTCCAGCAGCGGTTATGCTTTTCAGCCTAAAAAAAAAAAATTTAGCTGTATAAAATTTTGCTCCGCCGTCCCTTCCCCACCTACTTCAGTTACCATCATTTGCTTTTCAGAGGAATTACCCTCCAAAAAGAAAATGATGATAACCTACATGTTTTGCAACACACAACACACATTAGGGGGCGGTTGCACCAGCTGGACGTACACCCGGTTGTAAGTCTAAGCTTAAACGTAAAATGAGTTTTAAGTTCTGCGTAGAATTAATACCCGTTGCACCATCTTACGCCTAGTCAAATGTAGGTGTAAAGTGAGAAGTCTTGACTTGTTTCCATGTTGAAGATAAAGGCAAATAAAAGCGTTGAGATGATGACAGGCTCCACGATCAGCTGTCGTCATGTTTTTCAGAGCTGTCCTCGGCACTCGGCGGGTCGGGATTATCTGCTAAATTTGAAAGCGTTATTAAAATATAGTCCTTCGCGTCTATTACGATCTCAGAATTCTGGCCAGTTTTTAATACCTAGAATATCAAAATCAACCGCAGGCAGTAGATCCTTTTCCTATTTGGCACCTAAACTCTGGAACGATCTTCCTAGCATTGTTCCTAGCATCCTAGACAAACTCTGTCAGTTTAGATCTAGACTAAAACCGCATCTCTATAACCTAGCATACACATGACGCATTATTAATTTATGTCTTCATATCCGTTAAAGGATTGTTAGGCTGCATAGACTTTACTATAACACCGGATGTACTCGTTACATCAGAAGAAGAATGGCGTCTACGCTAATTTTTGTCTCTCTGCTTATCCTGAGGTTTACCATTTAAAGTGATTGGCTGGATCCGGGCCGTGTCCGGGTCGGATGGGGAACCCGTGCCTGTGCGCGGCCGAAGGCCGACTCATCAGCCAGTGGCACAGATCCCCAACAAACCGTCCCATACCGGCGTGATGAAAAAGATCTTAAACTAGATGGAGCTGGATTGACTGTTGCGATCACAAATCGGACGTGTAACTCTGCCTGAACATCACTGTTGGCCAGAGGAGAACTGGCCCCCCGACTAAGCCTGGTTTCTCCAAAGTTTTTTTTTCTTCTACATTTTGTTGGAGTTTTGGTTCCTTGCTGCTGTTGCCTTTGGTTTGCTTAGTTGGGGACACTTGCTTGATATTCAGCAGTGTTTTTGGTGAATATCGTTGTATGCGAACTGAGCTGAGCTGGACGATTACGTCACTGTTTTCTTCAGTGATGATATACATAATTTAACTAGACTAATAACTATTGATCTTTGCAACAGAATGAATCAATAATATATAGAATAAGCTGCACAATGACACCATTTTCTTTAGGAGCTGCTGTGCAGCCAAAAATGATTTGCCAATTATTAATGTAAAGCTGTTTTGACACAATTTGCATTGTAAAAAGCGCTATATAAGTAAAGACATTTGTAACCACAGTAACGCGTAACAGCATGTACGCAGCTGCGCCTAGTCGTAGTTTTCGATGGTGCAACAGGTGTAAATATTCATCGGAAAGTCCAGCATAGAGCTTACAACCTACTTTTTTACGTCCAGCTGGTGCAACCAGCCACAGAAGTGTCACCTGTCCGTCAGCAGCAGCAGAATCCATCATTGTCCACACACAGGGTCCAAACGCATCCCTTATTCTGTAGAGGAAAGACATAATAAACACAAACATTACTCCAAGTCCATATAGTATATTTAAAACATCAGAATTTAATGTTAGCCTATATAAGTTATAAATATAAGCTGACATTTATTAATACTGTGTATTAGACATATATAAAATATTAAACACTGATGTTCTAGTAAAGCATGACAACACGCAAACTGACTTTATAAGACAAACATGAATCCAGTAGATTATTTATTTTATTTCATTGCTTCTTCAGTGAGTTCAAGCAAGAGAGCAGCATGTAAACAAATCTGTCATAGAAGATGCGACGAGATTTTAGGTTTAAGGACACCGTCAATGTTAGTTTTGTTGCTTTTAGACCATGTGTGTTCACTTTGTAGTGAATCTAATTGAACTCAGACGAGCCCTGCTCTGACATTTCAGTACAACTATGTATCAACGACTTTTACGAAACGTAAGCAGTGTTTTATAGCGCGTGCAAGTCATTTGACAAGAATTATCCCGAAGGATACTTACTAGTCGCTGTCATTTGCTAAATCTGTACTTAAAACTGCACGTTTCATCAAGCGGCTTCATGTTGTCAAGCAGAAGCTGTGTCAGACTGAACGTGATGCTGCTTACGCCGCCTAGTGGAGAGGATGGGGAACTGCACTTAAGTTTCTTTCTATACGAATCGTATTATAGTGTTGCTTGAGGTTTTCACATAATTCCAGAACGTTTTAGCTACTTTAACATTTGCAAACTCAAAGCAAATGTCCCTATTTCATCTAAGTGAAAATTAGATGACCATCAGCTCCCTCTTGTGGCCATTAAGTGTATCTGCATCAACAAAACCGAGGAGTCTGAGGAGAGAACGGAGTTTTGCTTTAATTTAAAATTATGTTTATCGTGTAAAACAACATTTTTTTTGCAATATATGGTGCTTAAATTACACATTTTATCCTTTAAGACCTCGAACAAACAATATCCGCTTTTCTAGCGCGGTAATTTAGGTAGCTTTTATGGACAAATTAGATCAGAGTAACACTGTACTGAATCTCTAAGCTTTTATAGTCGAATTCATTTTATTAATAAGAACAGATGATCTGAATGTGTAAACAGCAATGAATGACATGCAAGTGGTGACATTTTGTTTATTCAATAAATAAACACAGGCACTAATTTACAGGTAAGGTAAATATTTAAACCATTTGATAAATTATGGCCATCTAGTCTAGTGGACATTTGGAATGACACAAACATTCATGTAGAACCTCTAATATCAGAACAGTGCAGCTTCACATAGCTTTATCAAGTATTACTGTTAAGCAGGAAAGTAGGCTACAAAAACTAGTAAATCTAGATACATGTATACACAAAAAATAAACATTTAAAATAATGAACGCATTACATAAATTTAAATACACCATAAAAAAAGAAAACAAAAAAAAAAACAAGTGTTGCTTAATCAGAATATTTCATGTTCTTAACTGCACTGAGACAGATGAGGCTCAGGAACTTGTATGATAAATAAATACTGAAAAAGTGTTTTGATGCACGCAAGTCTCTTTGAATGCGGTATTTGTCCTTATGTAAGGGAACATATCCACTAAAGTCATTGTTTTGTGTCTTTTTGTTGTGCTGGAATTCCCATCCTGATTAAATCATGGCAACAGTTCTGTTGTTCCAGGAGTGATGCTTCAGTTTGATCCCTCTTCCTGGTTCTCCAGAATGGGATCTGCATGGAAAAACAAAAGGTCAGAGTGCTTTCATTACCTGTTAGCCTTCGAAATAACTTAGCAAACGTAGTCAGTCGACTAGTTAACAGCAGTACCTGTGAGCGTTCCGAGAGGCAGGACAGAATTGGTGCTGATGTCTTCATTAGATGGAATAAAGCTGTTAGGAGACGGAACCATGAGAACGGTTCCTTCGCCCATCCCAGAACTCTCTACCGTGTCCTTGACTTTAAAAGAGTCAAGAGTCTAAACCAAAGATGCAGAATGATATTAATAGGAAGGTGGCATGAGAAATTTTGGAAGGAGTATGGAAAAAGATGATACCTTTTCTCCTTGTATATCTTTTGATCCCTCATCACTCTGTTCCTCTGAGTTGTTTTGGTTTTCCGAAGACCCTTCCTTCACAAGCTCCTGCTCTCCCTCCAGCTCTGATTGGCCGAGAGGGTCCGAGAGGTCCTCTGAGGTCACCGTCTGGATGATAATGCCGGGGTGAGACATCTGAACGGTCACATTTTCAGTGTCAGTCTGATGGGGACAGCGAAAGTGGGTGGAAGAGAGAGAATTACAGGTTGTGCTGCAGCACAAAAAAGTTCTTTTGGCATCATTTATATATACGATTATAGTTTTTATTATACTTAAAGTTAATTTTTATTAAACTATAATAATCCTTGTGCATACAAAAGTTTTACCGTGAGGCTGTGTAAAATAATCTGGTCTGGTGAAGATGGTGAAGCTGCAGCTGTGAGTGTGACCGTGGGATTGGCTGAGAGTGTGAGTGGGAGGCTCTGATTGGTTCCTGTTTGGAGGAAATAAGTTCCAGGGGTACCAGTGGGCTGCAGGTGAAATGACTAGGGAGGAAATTACACAAAATATTTATAAATTTAGCTTAATATTTTTTAATAGTTCTTATCCTTTTTAACAAAAACATTCAGAATAAAATCTGAGACACTCACAGGCAGTAATTCAAAAGTCTGTAAAGCTCCGGAGTTCAATGTGATCGTTTCACTGTCTGAAGTTCCACTTGCACCGTCTGAAGAAGCTGTGCAAAGAGGAAATGTGCATTGAAACAGTTCACATCGATTCTATTAACCTCACATGACCACAAGAATTCCTCTAGAGGTTCCCTCAACCTGCAGCTGCACAGACAAACATCACAAACCGTTCACTGAAAGTCACATGATTCGTTTACTCACAGACATGTGTGATCTGCACTGGAATCTGAACCGGGATCTGCAGTGCAGTGACGGGGCTGGGCGACGCATTAGCAGATCGGGAACCGACCACCACGACCTTGTTCATCGTAGAAGGCGGTGCCTCCACAACATCCTGCAGCCCTTTCAACAGGACTACACACACAGAGAACATTGCGTCAGTGTCTGAACTCACACTACAGCAGACATGCTGAACTTTGAACACTCACCAGGGAAGGGAAGCTCCTTGTGATTGGCCACTTGTCTTTTGATGGTCCACCATTTGCTACGGAGCCATTGAGGCGAGCGAACGCTGCTCCAGCCACCAGCCAGAATGTCCCAATTAATGTCATTCTCATCCTCCACTTCCAGCTCGGCTATCCTACTCATACAGAGTTACGATTAATGATTCATATTTAGTTTGTGAACAGATATACTGTACCATCCAAGGCGCTTTTGCTGTGACTGACCTGCGTACAAGGTTGATATCATCTTCTTTGGTCCACTCCGTGCCACCGCTCTGTTTCCAGTTAAGGTAATTGAGCCATTTGGAGCGACACTGTTTCTCTGAACGAGTGCCGACAAGTTCGGCCACCGACGCCCAAGAGACTCCCTGAGTTACAACGTCGCCCGCCTCCGTGCCAGTCAACTCGTGGACCACCTCTGCCAGCCTTCTCTCTTCCTCCTCTGTCCACTTTCCTAAAGCGTGGGAGTTTTATTTTATATATATATATATATATATATATATATATATATATATATATATATTTATAAAAGGAATGTAAATGAACAATAGGTTTTTAAATATAAAATGTATAATAACTTATAGAATTTCCAATTATATAATGCTTTTAATTTTTATATATTTTTATAATTCATAATTTTATAAAAGATATATTATAACATATATATATATATATATATATATATATATAAACAACTACATAAAAACACTATCATTTATTTACTTAATAATTCCAAGAACTATTTTATATATATATATATATAAATAAAGTGGATATATATATATATATATATATATATATATATATATATATGATGTATAATAAATTTTATAATTTATATTATAATACTAATATTTTCATACACTAACTATATATATATATATATATATATATATATATATATATATTATTTAATATTATATATTTAACATAATTTAATATTATGTTATACTAATATTATATTACTATACTAATAATATACATTTCTATTATTATTATTACATGTTATAACAGAATAATCATAGAAAACTCAAATTTGGGAAAACTGACCAGTGTTGCATGTGTCCTTCATGAGTCGGCAGCGGTCCTTCACAGACGATGCGCTCCGGCCAAGTGCCGCCCCAATGGTAGCCCAGTCATTTCCATGTTTCTCCCGTAGCCTAATAACACACCGAAAATCGGACAATGTGGACTCACAAATTCAGATTACTCTTCATGGCATTCAAGATTCATGGTTCAACTTACTCTTTCAATTTATTAATCTCCTCATCAGTGTATCTAAATGACAAAAAAAGCACATACTAAATATTACAAAAGACATTTTTTGTGTGTATATATAATTTGTAAATCTGTTATAACAGAATAAAATCAACTATGTCCTTACTTGCCTACGTGGTTTCGGTTATCGTACATTCGTAGTACGCGTCTGTAAACAGCAAACAGCGGTCTGTTCAAACCACACGCTATACTGCGGTAAAAATCCTTTCGCTCCTCTTTCGACATCTCAAAGATGATCTCTGCAGGGTCCTGGATCCCTCGGTTCTTAGTTTGGAAGCACAGATGGATGAAGAGTGAGGGTGCAAATCAAAGATGGCAAATGTGATGCATTCATAAAGCATGCTCACCTTTAGATAATGCTCTATGTTGCTCATAAGGAGATCAATCTCCTCTTTTGACCACATACCCTGTTTCCATTTGTGACCTGAGGAAATATGACAAATACTATGTCTGTGCATACTGATATCAGGTCCTATATTTCTTATGCTGGGTTTGTATGATAATACAGAATATGCCAGACTTACCCTTGTTAACCAGTGTGTCTTTATCCTCTTTCGTGGTGAACCAGGCTTGACTGACAGCTGACACATCTTCACCTTTCTTTTGCACAGGAGAATCCTTATCCTGTTGACAAACAAAGTTTAAAATATTGTTTGATTCATCAGACTCAAATTGTGAAAGAATGGTTGGGAGGAGCATGAAGAATCATTTTCACACATGAATTGGCACCTCATGTGCTGATGTCCAGACCTTAAATTCATTGAAGTCTTTGGGATGTACAGGAGGAGACTTTACAGAGTGCAAGATCTTGACCAAAAATTGTTTCACCTCTTGATGGAAATAAATGTGATGTTATTTCCATCAAGAGGTGCATCAATTTTTGGTCAAGATCTTGCACTCTGTAAAGTCTCCTCCTGTACATCCCAAAGACTTTCGACAAAGTTAAAGTCTGGACTCAGAGATGCCTGTGTGAATTGGCACATGAATATACTCATAAACACATGAACTAGGGATTCTACCGGTGTTTCAGAAGGATCATCTGATTCCAGCTCCCCATCTCTCATCTCTGTAGCAGTCATTGTCACCTCGAAGCTTTCATCACCTTCTGTAACTGAAATCAGCATAAACCAGTTGATAAAATATCCATGTTACAGTCTGTCTTGCTTTTCTTGGCGCTCTTTCTCTCTCTTAGGTGGACGCACTTGTTTGTGATTGAGAATCATAATAGATTGAGCTGACTTATAAAGACGCCAACGGGGAGGGAAAAGAAGAGACGACAGATTTTGTGGGCTAGCCAGCAAACCAGTGGTTTTTGTTTTTTTTGTAATGTTTTTTCCCTTAGATGTTGTCCGTTCTGTTAAATTCATTATTTGGTTGTCATGTTCGTTGTTATCGTGATACGTTGGTTTGAGTGAGTAAATAAATGTATTTGCTTGATTACTCATTCTTATTTATGTCACGTAGTCCTTTGATCCTGCTCTCTTTCTTTTGATTTTTATGAGAGGTTGTAACATAAAGTGGGGGCTCGTCCGGGATTTTAAAAAATTCACACCGCTTTGTAGGGATAAGGTAAGTTAAAGCTCCGGTGATCCAGCTGGCCGTGCTTCGCGCCAGACCTTCCATCGGATTACTGTTTATTATTTTAGTTTTTTGTGTTAATTTGTTGTTTTTGGACGCATTCCTAATCATTCTTTACTGTTTAGTGCAAGTGATGGGTGCAATTTTTCTAAATTATTATTTAAATTCTTTCATAATTTTAAATTAAATATTAAAATATTATAAGTAAACAAATGTCATTTTTATTATATAGACATGATATAGACATGTATTTAAAATATTACATACATTTTTTTTATTAAAGCATCCTTTAATTTAAATATTAAGCTGAACTAAAGACATTACGGGTGTTTAACTGATCAATGGTTGACAGGAAAATGATTTAAAAACACTCCATATTTGCATTATCATTTGGTATGCATGTCATCTTTAAGGGAACACAAAAGAAGATATTTTGAAGAATGTCAGTGACTATGGAAGTCAATGGGAACGGTTTGGTTACCAACATTCTTCAAAATATCTTCTTTTATGTTTGGGAAGAATTAAGACACTCATACAGATTTGGCACAACATTACGGTGAGTAAATTATGACAGAATTTTCATTTTAGGCGAATTACCTCTTTAAAGGTATAAACTGTGTACAAACTTGTCCATGTGTGTTTCTACTCACTTGGCAGAGTGACAACAGAGTACTCCGTTGAGGTAGAGTCCTGAGGGTCTTCTCCATCTTCGTTGGACAGTCGCAGTCGTTTGTGAACAGGTTCAGAGGTCCCATCTGAACCCAGGTCCTCCCCATCTACATATCCAAACCATACAAGAATATTATTTAAACAAATACTTACAATACAAAACAATATCATGAGGTCATATGTTATGGGGAGGGGTGTGTTTTACCATTTTGAGGGCAGTGCAGAATTATGTTTCCATCAGTGTCCTGAGTAAATGTGACAGAATTGACTGATTCAAGGGTCACAGTTGTCGGGACATCCCCTGTGTTCATGCTCAGCCTACAGGTTCATTATTAGACACACAGAGAGACTCTCTTATAATGTGCTAAAGTTAATAAACACTTCATTTGTATTGAACTGGACATTCATTATACTAATGTAAAAATGAATTTTAATTCAGACAGATTTTCACCATTGATCCACAGGACATTTAAGTCAAGGCAAACTTGAATGAAACAAGTTGAATGAACAAATGCATGACTCGAGACCTCATTTAACACATATTTGTGCAGAAACTGAACAATATCAGTATAAAATAATATTATGCACCATTCTGAGTATTCTCTTATTGTTCATTTCCTATCTGCTCGTCTAAAATAAGCAGATGAGGAATAATGAGACGCCATGTTTATGTGCAACATGAAGCCGTGAAGTATCGACGACATTTGTTCGATGTCGGTGCATTATTTTTTATGTAAATAATAAAACTGTACAGGTCCAGCGCACAGGGCTGAGCGAAAGTGAAATATAGCTATGATTTTGGTACTTACTTCCTGTTTTGGGTACGGGGACTTCGCAGTGACCAGGATGAAGGCAAATACCAGGATGGAGGAAAAAACGTTTTTTTTTTTTTTCTTCCTCTCCTCATTCAGAGCGGAAGTGTCTACAGAAGCCCGGTGGTGACTTCCGTTTTTTGCGCAATCGTGCGTCTATCTGTCTAAACTAGTACACCTTTATGTGGCTTGGTATTTTATATCTCGATAATACTCGTCTGTAGTGTTTAAGGTTTTACTATGTTGGTTAAACACACTTATTTGAATTACAGCTGTTGTACTGAAACGCTTTCAGATCAGTGGCCGTATAAACAGCGCCATCTGCTGTTGAATCCGGGGCTTATTCAAATCTAACTTGGCACATGTTGATTATACTGTATTATTACTTGTCTTTTGGATAGATTTCATCTTCTAAAAGCCAGACCAACTCACTGTAATAACAATTTTAGAATGTTCTCCTCTGATATGAAGTCCATTTTTACTTCCTTTAAGAATATGTAAAAACGTTTGAACTCAAAGGCCTCGAAAACATTTATCATTGAGTCTGTTATAAGGAACCTTTTATTTTTCATGACAAAATATTATGTTTTGTTGATTTGTGTAGTTCTTATACCCTCTTGTGATGATGTCCACATGCCTTCCTTATTTCATACTGCTAATAGGTCTACCTTTAACCTAGCATTTTCAATTCAAAAATTATATATATATATATATATATATATATATATATATATTCACAGAAATTGAGGGGGAAATAATATATTTATTTATTTACAGTCAAAATATTTATGAGCCGAAATGTGAAACAAATTACTATTCTTGATTTCAAATTAATGAAACATTTTTGAAATGAAAATGTGTGATTTTTTTAATATGTTTCATCTTTGTTATAGTGTGATTATTATAATCATGGTGATATTCTTAGAAGATTGCATGCATATAGGCCAAAAAAATCAGAGAACGAAAAGTCTGTTTTACAGTCATATGACAGACAGACAGACAGACAGACAGACGGATAGATAGATAGATAGATAGATAGATAGATAGATAGATAGATAGATAGATAGATAGATAGATAGATAGATAGATAGATAGATAGATAGATAGATAGATAGATCAAGTTTGCGTGCACATAGTTTCTGCAGATGTTCATGGTGTGAAGTTCCAATTAATAGTTAAATTGCACTAGTTTCCTGTTGGTTAACTTGTTTACATCTTGATAATAAATGAGATTGTGTAATGGTGTAATATTACTGAATTATTTATCGTGCATTGCCTCTCTGGTACCCTTTGCAGCATGACTTTCTTCCTGAGGGTCACTGTAAATAATAAAAGAGCATCGTGTGAGCGTTCAACTTTTTATGCACTAACAAAGCATTATATATAGACATTGAACAATCCTATGCAAGCATTTTATTAGCTATTGTAGGCTAGGGTATTATAAATGCAGTGGAACGCTATAATTTGTGAATCCTTGAGATTACAAAAAGGTTAACTCGGCCTAAATAAAAGATGCCATGTGAATTGGCACCGGGAGACTAGACAAACGTGACGTCAGACGCTCCCTGTCAATCAAAGCCCCATAAGCGCAACTACAGTAGGAGCTTATCGTTGAACAGAGCGCAGCGTGTTCGCATTTCAGTCTGTAGTTTATGCATAGACATCGCGAAACCTCGTTATCTTTATTCGCATCTCTCGTTTTCCTTTCATTCCTGCCTTTATGAGATGGAGAAGAGAGCGCTTTGGACATCCTGTTATTTTGTGCGCTTTGTAACCCTCTTCCTCTGCGCACGAGCGTCAGGCAACCTGCCACAGTGTAAAGAGGTAAACGACACACACACACACATATGTATATATATACAACATACATATTTTTAATATCACGACCATTTTAAACCAGTCACAACCTAGACAAATCTGGTTTCTGCTAATGATATAACTATTTAAAATGTTATACGGATGATATATGTCTGTGAGCGTCTAAAAATGCCTTTAATGCACGTTGTTATTATTAATTTTTAATACACAAACATAATGGTTATCTATGGACAAAATTCGCGATGAAAAAAGCAAAAAGAACATCTTGTTATTGACATATTAAAATGGTTAGATCCGAGACTGACGAGGCTCCTATAATATGATGACGCGGTGCTCAGCTGACCAATCAGATGACAGCTCGATTATTGTGCGTGATGCGCTGCAGTTGCTTAAGAGCTTGTAAAATGGATTCATATGAACTTCAAACATTTTTATACAACGACCTCCGCCCTCCGTTTGATTTTAAAAGATATGGTGTTGTACAAAAACACTGATTCGCCTCATCCGACTCGCAAATTATTAAAGGGCCACAAATGAAAAGATGGATGCAGCCTCAGTTTTCATTTGTTTTTAATGTACAGAAAAACACCCTTTATATCTAAAACACGGGTTCTTATTTATAAAATACAGGTCGGAACAACATGGGGTGAGTAATGATGCCAGAATCTTCATTTTGGGGGGAACTGTCCCTTTAAGAGCATATGTGAGGGAGGCTGGGGCAACAGTGGCAGGTGCAGGTGCATCATTAGTGATAATGGGTTTGGTGTAACCAAGCATTACCAGATGACAAGCACCTCCATGGGGGACGTATTCATCACCTCACTGACGGCAGTGCATTACACTGTTATGCAGCATTTATGGTACTAAGTTATATAATTTAATACATGGCATGCACTGTTCCCTGTGTGTGTATCTAGTAGATTTGGCTTTTGTGTGTGTAGAAGCTCCCTAAAGGAGAGGAGAACAATCGCTGTGTTTTAGGGCATTGAACACACCGATTTGCATAACAGATCTGTCAACAAAGACGCACACACAGGAGGGATTTAGAGGCCTCGTTATTTCAGGTTGTTATCAGTGTATATCAGACTCTAATTCATTACCATCCACAACCAAACAATGAGTGATCGTCATGACAACAATCACAGGGTTCCTGGCCGTTACCCTGGTGACTGCCCGGGGACAGAAGGCAGATAGATCGTCCCAATCCCCCCTCACGTCACACACACACACACACACAATATCTGGCTATCTGTTATATGTGCCTGTGGGTTTGTGTGTTATGGAAACAGAAAAAGATCAGGTCTGTGGGGTAAGATGCGTCACCTGCTTAAAAAAAACATATCAGAAATTGCGTAATGTGACCATATGTTTAGAAAGCGCACATTCTGTAAAGCTGCCTGTGTTTTTGAGAAGAGCACATGAGAAAAGAGATGAGCTTTTTTTTTCTTTGGCATGTCAAAATAAATTTTGTAAATGTATTCAGGATTATATATATTGTATAAAACCATGTCAATTATTTTTGCTAAAGATTACCCTTATATATTTTAATTTATGTTAAATTTGTATTTTAATTTATAAATTATTTTTGTATTTTATTTGATACTTTATTTTATATTTTATATATATAGATTTTTTTTTTATTATTATTTATTTATATTTTATTTTACACAGAATAATTGTTGCGCAGTAAAAGGATAAGCTGTGCCAGTGGCTCAGATAAAATAATCATTGTGCTTTGCCACCAAATGAAACTATTACAAAATGTGCAAAAACAATTCACAATTCAATGTTGATTAGTAGTAACATTACAAACAAACAAACAAAAAATCTTAATCTTTATATACATATTAATCTCTTTCTTCCTGGTTTATGAAAAAACAAAACAGATATAGCCACATTTAAAGACCATAACTTGTCTTTGATGTAAATGTCTGAATATGTTGATATCTGCATGTGTTTCAGACAGATTACTACTTTGAGTACACAGAGTGTGACAGCACAGGCTCCAGATGGAGGGTTGCCATTCCTCACAGACAGGGGAGCTGCACGGACCTACCAGAGCCAGTCCGAGGCACAGACTGCAGTAAGAAAACAACCAAATACAGACACGCTCAATGAAAATGCATTACATTACTTTAAACATCAAACCAAGTGGCATTTAGTTTAAAGCCCAAGCACAATCTGCAGCTCTAAATGAAGATTAACACGTTCATGATTTACTGACTTCATACATACATTGTTAAAAAGTCATTGTAAAAATAGATCAGAAACAAATGCTGAAGTGAGTCTTGAAAAAAAGCATTTCCTTAATTTATATTTAGGTATCAAAAGCAATAACATTCATGCCATTTAAATTATTTTATGCGTACACTCTTAAAAATCAAGGTTTTGATAGGATCAATGCCACAGAAGAACCACAAAGCACCTTTAATTGAACAGTTTTAAAAAAAACCTTTTCTATTAATGTGAAAAACATTTTAATAATCTAAAGAACCACAATAAAGGCCCTTTTGAAAGGTTCCATAAATGTTGTACATGGAACCATCGATGCCCATTATTTTTAAGAGTGTATTTCATCAGTATGCAAACACAGTCTGTTCTTGCTTTTTGTACAGCCTTTTCTTGTGAAGCTGGGGAGTTTTTAGAGATGTCATCCCAGCAGTGTACATCATGTGCGGCTGGCTCTTATTCGCTGGGCAGCGGTGTGCGCTTCGACCAGTGGGATTCCATCCCTGCGGGATTCAGCAGTCTGGCCACATACATGGACTCAGGAGGTTCAGGGGACGACTCAATGACCTGCAACAAGTCAGTGCCAAGTTACAGGGCAAACCGAAATATGTATTCTGTTTATATAACAGTATATTCTCTACCCGTTTACATTGTGCTGTTCAATTGCAGTTCTTCATGGACACCTCAGGGAACTCACTTGGAGTCCAATCGTGACGACTGCACAGTGTCGCTGGTGTACGCGGTGCATCTCATGAAGCAGGGATCCGTCTCCTTCGACTACCAATATGTCGACAGCAACGTCTTCTTCGAGTTCTTTGTGTGTTTCACTTTATACATCTTGCAGTTTATTCTTCAAATGTTTTGTCAGTGAAAATATAACTCAAAAATAACCTTTGGTACAGATTCAGAATGACCAATGTCAGGAGATGGACCAGACAGGGAGTGAGAAATGGATCAAACTCACCACCAGCGGAGAATGGGGAACCCATACGGTTAGTGATCTTGCATATTTTATTAATACTGAATGATAGGTCAGTGCCGATTGCCTTGTGGGCAGCACACAGACATATAGTGGCGTTTCACCACGGGTGACCCGAGTTTGAGCCCTGGTTCACAGACTTTTCCCGATCCTGTCCTTCTCTCTCCCACTTCACTTCCTGTCTACATACTGTCCTATCATAATAAAAGGAAATAAATTGACATCTAATGCAGATTTTGTATGTCATAGGTAAATCTGAAGTCTGGAACGAATATCCTGTATTGGAGAACCACAGGAATGCTCTTGGGTGGAAAACCAGTGAAGCCGGTCCTTTTGAAGAACATCCAGATCGAAGGTGTGAGATTCTGCCGAAATTATATGTACTTGGTTGACTCAAACACTTCTTAAAGACAAATCAATTATTTGTTAAACATTTTTTTTTTTTTACTTTTTGTGAGCAGGTGTGGCGTACACATCAGAGTGTTTTCCGTGCAGGCCGGGCACCTTCAGTAAAACTCCAGGCTCTTCCTCATGTGACCTTTGTCCCAGGAATACTTACTCTGGAAAGGGAGCCAGTTCGTGTACACATTGCTCCGAGACACAATATTCCCGTACGAATGCAAATGAATCACTTACATTCTTTTTTTTTGTGCCAAACAAGCTAAATTTGGCTTATTGTGATCATTTTAGCATGAATCAAACACAATCTAAATGAACTAAAACGCATTTTTCTCAGCTGATGTTTGTGTATAATGTCCTCCTACATGTGTGCATGTTCTAGAGGAGGGATGGTCGCACTGTAAAGAGAGGCCTCCTTGTTCAGAGAAAGATTATTTTCAAATCCACACGGCCTGTGATAGTGAAGGCAAGGTAGGATATAAAGCAGAATGTGTTTTGTTGTCAATGTTCTGTGGATTATCTGTTAGTTGTTAATATTGCTGTACCATTTTAGACCCAGACATTGTACAGGTGGGTGGAGCCTCAGGTGTGCGTGGAGAATGTGACCGGTGCTGTGACACTGCCCCCTTCTGGAGAGAAAGAGGACTGTCCACCCTGCAATCCTGGCTTCTACATGCACAACTCTTCCACCTGTTTACCTTGTCCACAAGGGACTTATTCTGATGGTACCGCAGGTATATAGACGCACACGCAAACATGGATACATACTCATGAGCGTTATTAAGTAACACTTTTGGTTTACTGGTACTGTAACAGAGAAAATTTCGTTTGGCACAGAATGTCAAAGATGCCCGGGAGGAACTGAACCTTCATTAGGATATGAGTACAAGTGGTGGAACATCCTGCCAAGGAATATGAAAACATCTTGTTTTAATGTGGGGAATTCCAAATGTGATGAAATGAATGGTAAGTGTAATAAAAAATGGTAAAAATATCATATATATATATATATATATATATATATATATATATATATATTATACATAAATATAAATGTGTATTTTTAACTTAAAATTTTGAATCTCTCTATATATATGTATATAAATGTGTTGTAAGTGTTGACTAAAATACATGTATACACATTTGCTTCTGTAGGTTGGGAGGTGGCTGGCGACCATATTCGTAGTGGAGTGGGTGGCTCAGATAACGATTACCTCATCTTAAATTTACGAGTGCCTGGATTCAAGTGAGTAAGATCTACAATTTTAGTGTAAAAATTTTGGTTGTGCGAAGAACATTTACAAATTACCTCACCTTTTATCTCTATCAGACTTCCTACTTCTGTGGACGATGCTTCAGCTACTGAGTTTGGCCGAATCATGTTTATCTTTGAGACCAACTGCAGCGCAGACTGTGAACTCTATTTTATGATAGTAAGACAATATATATATTTTGTTTTACAAAAACAGTGTGAAGCATTATGCTGTATGCAAAAATAAATGAAATATGTAGTATGCTACACTGTCACATGACCTCACAATGCTGCATATTTAATTCAGCAATCATTGCGATGGATGAAGTTATTTACCGAATCAATGTTTTCTATGTAGGATGTAAACAGGAAGAGCACAAATGTTGTGGAATCATGGGTAGGGAGTAAAAAGAGACAAGCGTACACCCACATCATGACCAAAAATGCTTCTGTGTCTTACACATGGGCTTTCCAACGAACCAACAAAGCCATTGATGCAAGTATTCACCAGAAATGAGTCTAAAGTACCTTTTTGTTGCGTGGAAAACGTTCTCATTCGCTGTCTTTCTCTCCCAGGTGCGTCAGTATGTAAATGACATCGCAAAGATCTACTCGATCACGGTGACTAATGCGATGGATGGCTCAGCATCTGGTTGCCACGCCTGTGCAATGATGAGTCAGCAGGACGGCTCTTCTTGTGTCCCCTGTCCTGCTGGACACTTCATCAACAAAGACACTAACCAGTGCCAAGAGTGCCCGCCCAACACTTTCCTCTCCGGGCATCACATCTATGGGCAAGAGGCTTGTCAGCCCTGCGGTCCTGGTAGCAAGAGCAACAAGGTAAGCGTAAAACCAGAGGAAATACTTGACTATGTAATACAGTGTAACATCCAAAATGTGTTTTTTTGTGTGTTTGTGCATCCAGGAGCACTCTGTGTGTTTTAACGACTGCACCTTCTCACATATGGATCAGAACCGAACATTGACCTACGACTTGAGTGCCTTAAGTTCAGTGGGGTCAATCATGAATGGGCCTAGTTTCACCTCGAAGGGAACCAAATACTACCATCAGTTTAATATCAGTCTGTGCGGGGCTGAGGTACTCTCACATACAAACATCTGTAACATCTTTAACTGACTTCATTCTAGCCAATAATAGATTGCTTTATCAACTTGCATATTTTATTATCTGCTGCAGGGGAAAAAGGTGGCGGTGTGTACTGACAATGTCACAGATCTGTCCAGTAAGGATGTGCAAAATGAATCGGCTGACCTCAACAATTTTGTCGAGACTTTTGTGTGCCAATCTACCATCATTCCTGCAGATGGGCGGGGCTTCAGAACAGCCCTGTCATCTCAGTCCATCAGCCTGGCTGACACTTTCCTCGGTGAGATTATGTGGTCTGTAACCTTATTTAATGATAATTAACTTAAACTACGGTTCAGATGTGGGGACGGTGAGATTTTTAAAAAAATGTTTTTGAAAATGCTCATCAAAGCTACATTTATTTGATCAAGATTTTGAAATATTATTACAATTTAAAATCACTGTTTTTCTATTTTAATGTATTTTAAAATATAATGTAATGGAAAAACATTATAAAGCAACATTACTCCAGTCTTTAGTGTCACATGATCCTTCAGAAATCATTCTAATATCCTGATTTTGCTGCTCAAGAAACTTTTCTTCTTCTTATTCAATGCAAAAAACAATATTTTTTTGGAAACCATTATGCATTTTTCTTTGATGAATAGAAAGTTCAAAAGAACATTTATTCAAAATCTTTAGTAGCATAAATGTCTTTACTGTCATTTTTATCAATTTAATGCATCCTTGTTGACATCTGAATGGGAGTGTACCTTAAAGTACTTTAATGTAATTTAATGTCAGTCAGTTATCTCCTTCTCTAAATTAGTCTGCTCAGGGATCAGTGTCAAGCCCATGTCAATGCCTTTGTCACCGTGAAACCCTTAATCTGCAATAATCTACAGCAGGGGTTCTCAACTCTGGCCCTCAAGATCCACTTTCCTGCAGAGTTTAGCTCCAACCTTGACCTTTGGACAACATTACAAATGGCTGTCCCCTCAAACAGAGCCCTATTTAAGGGTATAGGGGGTGATTTTGGACACAGCCTCAGTAATAAGAATACCTTAATTAGCTTGTTAAGGTGTGTTTGAGAACTCCTGATCTACAATAAAGGCTGATTTTCACTTTTGCGTTCCCTTCATAATAGAGGTGTTTGTATTACTTACTTGTGTCTCATTTCCTTCATGCCTCCATTTCTCAGGAGCTTCTGTCGACAACAATCTGGATGGGGTCACTGTCAGCTCAGACCTTTTCCCCGAGTCGTCACGGAAAGTTCCAGATATCAACTTCTTCTATCGGTAAATGGAGAAAGATTAAATTGTTAAAAATGCCTCGTTGATGTGTGCAATGATATTATATTATTAACACCCCAAATCTTAGCTCTCCGCAGCCCACAGCATCCTGTCTGAACGGCCGTAGCACAGTCGTGACTCTGCGTTGCAGTCCTGAAAAGAGCTCACGCGGGGAGCTAACTGTGCCAAGGTTTGTGTGTTTGCTGTCTTTTTGTTGTTGTTGTTCACAAATCTATGTATATTATGAGTATTTTAGGATGCTTTTATTCAGTTTGACATAACTTTTCTCCATTTAATGTTCCATTAAAATGTGCATAGCAGAGTAGCTCAGTAATTGGAGAAAAATGTTCTTTATGGATAATTTATTTATAAATAAAACTCGGATGGAACATGTAACAAAAGTCATTTGCATTCTTTGTATATGGTGAATATTATCAAAGCTCAACAAATTAAATATCTCCCATGAGTGAAACGCCGTTATTAATATATATGCTAATATGAATACCAGCATAGATTTGCAAGCTAGTTGCAAATATGCAATGAATATCGAATTTTTGCAGATTTGCTTTTCTAAGTTTACATTTCCCAAGTGTGAAATGAGAAATGTTGATTATGTGAATGTGTTGGGTTAGGAATGCATTGAAATTACATATTCATAAATAAAAATTGCCGGACCGATTAATTACATTTACAATTTCCTTTGCTTAAAGAAAAGATAATGTGGAAACACATTAATCACACACACACAAAAAAACAATATTAACTGTGATTAGTTTTTTGATGGCTTTTTACTGTACAAAAAAAATTGTTCAGTTTTTGAATTTGACTGGCTAAAATGCACGAGTGATTATATACCACTTGTCAGTGTTTGTATGTTCCAGACTGCATTTCTGTGCATTTAGTGGTAGGGTTTTTTCTTCATTTCTTACATAGTAAGTGGTTATAAGTGACTATTGAGTGAATCATTGAATCATTCACTTAATAGATTCATTCAAAAACACTGACAGTATTGTTTCCAAAATATATTTCCGTTTAAATATTTGGTTATATAAAAGAAATATCACACTCCCAGTCACGCTGTTAGTCTGAAGATGTAAAAGCTGTTGATCATGAAGCACCAGCATTCATTGACTATGTGTTTGTGTGTTTAGCAAGTGCCCAGCAGGTACATGTAATGGGTGTGAGTTTCATTTCCTCTGGGAGAGCTCTAGTGCTTGTCCTCTCTGCATTGAAGCCGACTATCACTCGATAGAAGGAGCGTGCAAAGGAGGAGTGCAGGTACATCTCTAATTGTACCATAAATTCATCTAGTACAATTCATTTGACGTCTACCTGACGTTTCACTCGTCTTATCTCATAACAGGACACCCTCTATGTGTGGAACGAACCAAAACTCTGCAGCAAAGGGGTTCCGCTTCCGAACAAGACCTCTGCCCACTGTGAGGTGGTCGGCCTATGGGTGAAGGCGGGAATTGGGGGTGGAGCCTTCATGGCCGCCCTTTTGGTTTCTCTCACGTGCTATTTCTGGAAAAAGAACAAGAGGTAACAAGCTATCAATGGAAATTTGGCTTCAGATGTAAAATATATTTTTTAATTTTTGACACCTTTTCATTTTTTTTAACAGGCTTGAATATAAATACTCCAGACTAGTGATGTCAGCCAATAAGGACTGTGAGTTACCAGCAGCGGACAGTTGTGCATTAGCAGAGGGGGAGGGGGAGGAGAACGAGGATGATGTCGTTTACTCAAATACTCCTTCCTTATTGGGTAAACTGAAAGCTATCGCGAGCAAGGTCAGTTACTTGTTGCGAGTTTGATGCTACTACCAGATTTTGTGTAACATTTTATTTTTTTACACTGCTATTTTGAAGTTTAAATTTAAATTTAAAATAACTGCTTTCTATTTTAATATATTTTATGTATGGTCAATATGCTGATTCCTTAAAATTTTCAGTTCAAAAATCCTTAATTATTTTGTGGAAACAGTGATACATGTGGTTTTTTAGTATTCTTTGATGAACAGAACGTTCAAAAGAACCTTTTTCTTTTACTTGCTTTGAAATAGAAATGTTTTGTGACATTTTGACCTAAAATTTTGGGTAACACTTTACAATAAGGTCTCAGTTGTTAACATTAGTTAATGTATTAACTAACATGAACTAATAACAAGCGCAACAATTTTACCTCATACAGTCATTTTTTTAAAACATTTTTATAGATATCAAAATAAACATTAATTCGCTCACTCATAATGCAGCAGAATGTAAATGTACAGCTTTTGTTAAAGGAAACAAGACCTCAAAAAAACAACTTCTGTTGAAATTGGGATCATGAGAAAATTAAGTTGACAAAATAAGAAACTAATTCATGGCCTCTTGGAGCTTTTGTAATAAACTGGGTAGTCGTCAGCATGCCACACATAGAGCTTTTATGTAGCTTTTGTTGTCATTTTATCATTTTATTTACCTTTGTTTGGCTGCAGGCAGATGGAGACAACAGCGAGTCAGTACAGCTGAAGTCTTCCCAGTCAGAGAGATGGGTTTGGGGATAACTGGAAAAAAGAGGACCACCACTGACAGAGAAAAAGAGACAAATACTCATGGAGTTTTCAGTGTTTTGACACTCCTTTTTCAGTTTCTCAATATTTACAGCCGTCCCCCGTCAAATGTCTCAGAACATATCTTTGTAGGGTCTCCTGCTTTTTGACTCTGTGTGAGTCAAAAAGAAGGAAATCTTTCTCTGTCAAATTAAACCTAACCCTATAAAGTAACTGCATCACATATATACCGCTAGGACATGTCAAAAGCAAAGATATCACAAGGGATCGTGGTATCACATAATATACTCACTCATACACATCCATCCAAGCACAGAGGCATCAGAGACACATTTGAATCAGGTGTGCGAGAACAATTGAAACCACTGATATACACTACAAAACGAGCCTGAAACCGTATGTTTGCAGGTATGAGTATAAGAGTATGTTTGGGTGAATTTCTTCTATCTTTAAGTTATATTTTTAACATACTGGCATTCACACAACTATATCTAGTGTCTGGCCAACAGATGGCGACAAAGAGCCTTACCGCAACTCAAACCTTCTTTACAGTTTCATCTCAATGCCAAACATCACACAGCAGATCTAAGAGACAACAAAGGCCCTTCCGTCATGTATTACAGAGAGGTTTATCCTCTCTCCACATCTCTCTTCTGAGGAGAACAAGAGACAATACCGTTTTCTACTTTGTATTTTGTATTGTTGTGTATTTTGAGCTGTATAAAGTTGTAATAATATATATTTGTTTTGTTTTACTCCCCAATTTCGTTTATGCTTTAATAAAATTTAAGAGCGCTTTAAAGTGAAGCAAGAGTGTTAAAGTATATAGAAATACTCCAGACAACAGATGAAGGCCCACGGTCTCTGTACAGTCAGTGTCTTACAATGAATTACAAAAATGCTAAATATTCCATAGAAAAACACAGGATGTGACTCACCTAGCTTATTCCTTGGTTACCAAATAGAGAAAGGGATCAATTATCTGGACATCCCATAGTGTGAGAGTTACTAGACAAATACAGTTTGTACTCTATAAAATTAGCATAAAAGGAATAATAAAAAACCCATCAATGCTTGCACAATGTATTTCCTAAAAATCATTATTTTTCAGCTTGCTAATGCTTAACTGTAATGCATGCTGGAATATGAATATTTTGTAATATTTATTTCAGACAAGAACAGTTTATTTAAAACATTTTTTTTCTTTTTATTTAAAATAATATATTGGTTAAACAGTAATGCAGATATGTCACATGGTAATAAATTATCCAGATAATTCAATACTTTGTAATGATCCAGCTATTTCATCTGTGGATTAAAATATACCTATAGACGTCACAAACCGATTATGAGTAGGAATGTATTTTAGGAAAATAACAGAAACAGCTCGCCGAGGTTATGGCTTATAAGTTAACTCTCATTGCACACTTTCAGGTGTCATTGCACAATACTGTTTGTTTTCAGGAGAGGCCGTTATTAGGTCTTTCTCCCCCTCTATTTCCTAACCTCTATATCCTGCATCCTTTGATCTCATCTCCCTCTCTTCCCTGACGGTAGGCGGGGTAGGACAGCTCGTTTGCCTCCCGGCAGTACAGATGCACTTTGAAAAGATCAGTGAGCGAGAAAACAAAGAGAGTAGACAGAGACGAGAAGAGAGTCACCAGGACACAAAGCCCCGGAGCGAGCAGATGACTAGCCCAGACTCTCTCATACAAAAAACATACATTTTTTACAAATAAACACATTCATACTCATATTAACTGAAAGTAAGGGAGAGTGGGGGAAGATGTGACACTTTTTCTAATGTGAAATTGATAGAAAAATCTTGAAAAAAACCAGAAAATTTAAAACCCAAATTTGGCCAAATAATTTATGTGGCCATATATATATTTTCTGAATATTCTGAATAAAATGTACTTTTATAAATTTTCATTTTCTGCCACGCATTTTACTTTAACATGCTAAAAATAAAAATGTAGAGCCTTTCTGATTATCTAATAATATGACGAACATTTTTGCAGTTTTTGGTAGATTAAGGGGTTGACACATCTTACCCCACTCTCCCTAACACTTAAGTCATCAGATAAAGGATTGTTTGTGTGCAATTGTACAGTACACTTACATCGATGTGAAATATATACAGCATGCGTTTGATATATTACATCAACAAAGAGAATTGCGTCTACATGTCCACAACTGTCCAAGAGAGACATAGTGAATGGATCCTTTTACGTGCATTGCGATCTTCAAAGTCCAATCTTACATGAAGTGGGCATTTTTGTACAGTTCACAAGCTAATGGACTGTTTCCGAGACCGGCTTAACGGCTGCAAACATCCATAATTGCTTCTCACAATGTATTCCCTTCATTAGTTTTCATCTTACAGTTGCTGTTAGACCTCAGGCCAAAAAAAAAAAAAAAAAAATTAGCCACTCAGCAGCCGAGCAAAAATATCTACAGCCTGTTCTACATAATTAAATCTGATAGACTCAAAAAAAAGAAAAAGAAAAAAAAGCTTCATTTTCTGTAGTAATAGTTTGTGATGGCATGAAACAAAGCTTTAAAATAATACATAAATTGTTCAAAGAGTTTTTGTAGTGTAACACTGGGCGTCCTCTAGGCATCATACTTCTTTCCCGCCCGGTGAATCTGCTGGTATAACGTCATGGAGAAGGCCATCCCGAGCAGCTGTAGAATAGAGGAAGAGACATCAGCATGTGTGTGTGTGTGTGTGTGCATCAAACAGGATGTGACATCATTAGAGGCAAAGCTATTTTCAAAACATGTCAGGATGAGTGTAATCACAACGTTTGTACCTGTAAGACCAGCACACACATCGCGATGGTTCCAAGCAAATGTTTGTTGTCGTTCAGCCATTCCTCGACCTTCTCGTAGCAGCCCTAAGGGTCAGAAAGAAGAGGTTGGAATGTGCAATAAGATTTTAAACTTTACCTTATTTTTAGAATATCGTGCACAATGTAAAGTATGGTCATACTACCTTTTAAGCAGTCATCTATAAGCTAGTAACATAGAGTAGCTTACTACATTAAAGCCATTTAAAGGAGGAATACCCTCTAAAATATATAACTCTGCTATTAATCACAGAAGGATTTATGAAAAACTCAGTTAGAGTGACAGGGAAATTTCATCTAAACTTATATACTACTAGCACTAGCTAAAAAGGAGAATGCTCTCATTTCTACAACTGAATCAAAAACATTTAGTGTTTAACTAAATATATTTGTATTAACTACTGTTTTTTGTTGTTGTACAATACAGTAAAATCTAGTTTAAAATAATCAAACAAATTCTAATTTAAAAACTAATTAATCATTTATAATTTATATAAAATCATTTTTGCCCCGATAAACTGCGATTTACCTATATAAATTAATATTAACACAGTGAAAAGAAAGTACAGATGAATGAATGTTTAGAACAGATTCACTGAAACAATCATTTTGATTGGCAGAAATGAGTTTAGCCAGTCTGCATTTTTTTCTATTGAGGTTTAAATCAGAAATAAAATAAACTAAAAAACAATAAATAAATAAATAAAAATGAATGAATAAATAAGGTTCCAGAAATAAAATAACACGAAAAATAATATACATGATATGTTAAAATAAAAGGCATTAAAATAAGTGTTCATTAATAAAATAGAATAAATAATAAATAAATAGTATGAAAGATTAATTAAAATAAAGGCATTAAAATAAGTTTCCAGTAATAAAATAGAATAAAATAAAAAAATAGTATAAAGAATGAATTAAAAATAAAGGCATTCAAATAAGGTTCCACTGATAAATTCAATTAAATGTATAAAATAATCAAATAAAATAAATCAAAAATAAATAAATCAAAATACCTGTGACCAGAAGATGTTAGTGGCGTTGCGACCGCACTCTGTGTAGTGCTCCTGGCAGCATCTGTCTGGCACTGTTTTCTCCTGCAGGGCATCATGCCAGTCTGTGTGCCCAGTTACACCACAACACTCCCACTGAGAGACAGAGTGAATATTCAGATACATCATTCCCACATTGAAAAAATACAATTCTTGCAGACGCCTGCATATTGTTCAATGCTGGAGGGCTTCATGAGTTATCTTCCATAATTCTGTTGGAAGCAGCTGCAGATAGACACGGCCCAATCAACTACCTGAACTCTCAGTGACCCGCCATTACTGTCACGGATGACCGTATATCACCCTGCACTCACGCACACACACCTCAGCTTGGATAATGTTCCAGGCGTTGCGGAGGCCGACGTTATTGTCCGTGTTGTAGAGCCGCAGACCGTCTTTAAGATCCTGTTTAGCGTTCTCGCTCACCTGCGGGAGAGTTTAAAGTCAAGCGAAGCATTTGCAATCTGAAAATGAGTTACTGAGCTAATGTTTGGAAATGAATAAAACTTTAAGAATACTGAGAGTAAAGCAGGCTAGCAGGTGTGTGGGCTGTTGTTGTCAGGATTCGTGTGGGTAACGAGAGTCTGTGCACGGTGGGAGGTTAGTTCTGTGTTTGTGTGTGTGTGCAACAGATAGATTGAGAGGGTGTGTGATGCTTAGTGTTCGTACTGTACCTTGTCTGTGTACACGAAGAAAAGGATGAGCAAAATCAGCTCTGCCAGCAGAATAATTAACAGAACAATGAAGAACTACAAGTAAAAAGAGAGTATAAGTAAGTAAACTATTTATATACAACAACAAAGTGCTTTACAGAAGACATATACTGTACGTACTTAATATGCTTTGGAATATATGACCCTGGACCACAAAACCAGTCATAAGTCACACGGCAATATTTGAGGCAATAGCCAACAATACATTGTATGGGTCAAAATTATCGATTTTTCTTTTATGCTAAAAATCATGAGGATATTAAGTAAAGACCATGTTCCATGAAGATATTTAGTAAATTTCCTACCGTAAATATATTAAAAATCTATTTTTGTGACTGGATATGCATTGCTAAGGACTTCATTTGGACAACTTTAAAAGCAATTTTCTTTTTTGTATCCTCAGATTCCAGATATTCGAATAGTTGTATCTTGGCCAAATATTTTCCTATCCTAACAAACCATACATCAATGGAAAACTTTTTAATTCAGCTTTCATATAAATAAAAAAACTGACCCTTGTGATTGGTTTTGTGGTCCAGGGTCACATATGTGATTGTGAATGATCATTTGTTCAGTTTAGTTGTCAGTATATATGTCATGCATATACAGTGTATGGTAACACTTTAATTTAGGGTCCAATTTTCACTATGAATTAGTTGCTTTTATGCATATTACTAGGAAAATGGCTGTTTATTAGTACTTATAAAGCACATATTAATGCCTTATTCTGCATGACCATATTCTACATCTCTTAACCTAAACACCTACTCTTAATAAGCAGTAATTAGGAGTTTACTGAGGCAGAAGTCATAATAAATAATACTTCATTAATAGCAAGAACTGGACCCTAAACCCTATATATTTATCACATGAGCCAAAAGACTCGAAACTAACCAAGTGTCACCCAAAGGCTGACTGAAACTATAAGCGAGAGGAATTTGACATGTTTTTGCACCATTCATGACAATGGAAGCAGTCTGAATGTGGGTATGGAGATAGGTATGCTTTTGTTTCTCACTCCACAGCTTTCTCTCCACTCCCACACTCTCCATCAACGCAGCGCTACAAAGAGCACTGATGCTGCACATCGTATTGTGAATCATTTACATGAGGTATGCATTGGTCCACCAACCAGTTGAGTAGTTTTCTGGACAAGTAGTAAAAATACTTTACTAGATTTACTCAAAAGTAGTCTTAAAGATAGGAAAAAAAATCTTGTTTTATTGTTTAACACTACATGCTTAAACCTGTATTCTACCTCAAGAAATTTAGCTAAAAAATAACCAATCATAAACTAGGCATCCCAAACTGAGCTTTGAGAAGTAACTGCAGTGGATTCACAATTTGATGAAAAGATAATAATTACTTAAATCATAAAAAAAATGTCAAATTACATGCATGTCATGTGACCACTGACCAACATTAAAGAACCATGAACATATGAATGTTTTTTTAAATTACTGAAATATTAACTTTAGATCTCTTTTAAGGGTACTTAAGTAAATATTTTAGGTCTTGGCCAACAGAAAAGTTTTAAATGAAGCAATTAAATATTTATGTGCTTTGTAGCAAACACAATGAAGTGTCATACTTTGCAGCAGCTGAAAGAAACTTAAAAAAGCAGTGACAGGAAATGCATTACATGAAGTTATACAGTATGAAGATGAAGTGTTTTTGTAGTATGCTTTTGGTATGCAACCAGAGAGGATGAATTAAAACATAACATGCATAATTAAGGCAGGTTATGCAAATGTACTATGTACAATCTCAAAACCTGGCAACCCAGGATTACACTAACCCAAGGTTAAAATAATCCTGGGTTAAAAATTAGTTCATTATGCAGTGTGCATTGTGGGAGTTGTAGGTGTCGACTTACGCTTAGCAACAGGCACTTGTTCTCCTTGATGGCACCGAGACAACCGAGGAAGCCCGTTACCATGACGACGGAGCCCAAGGTAATGACCAGATTGGCAGCTGAGAGGGAGGGGAAGGAGGGGGAAAATGTGGCAAAACTGCCCTGAGAAACGGACAGCCAGATGCCCACACCTAACAACCCACAGCCTGACAACTGAGGAGAGACAGAGAGCGTTTCATGTTAATAAACACACAGAAACTCATTCATTATGGATCAAACACGAATAACAATTCAGTTCAACAGAGTTCTGTCAGGCTTTTACTCGTGAAAAAGTTTTATAAAGTATTAGACCGACTCTTCAGCTTCCATCGCTGAAGCCAGTAGGTCTCAGGAGGATCTGAGTGCCACTTTGTGAACTCAAGTTCACTCAAGGTAAGCTATAGTTACTGTTGCAGGACTGAGGTGGATATGTGTGCGCATGCCTAATCAACAAAATGATACCTGTGTCAGCTCTCCCTGCTGTGAGAGCAATATAAATGCTAATGGAACTGCAATAAAGGTTGGTGTTGAGTATTGAAGTGTGAATTTTGTGTGTGTGTCTAGACCGTAGGAGAGCGCAAGGCTCTCAATGTTCACATCCCGCATGGGGAGAAACTCTAGTAATTTCATGCTCAGGTAACCAAAATGTAAAAGTAGTCCAGTCTGCTAAAGGCAAGGCAAAGGGAGAAAGTTAGCTAACACACCTGGATCAGCTCCAAATAAAAAATGAGAATATGCTGTATTTGCAACACAAGGTGTACATGTGTATGCAAGCGATTTTAAATCAGATAAAAATTGCAGTTTTTTTCTGAATCACTGCAAAATAATCCCAATTTACCTTGCGGAGTCAACTACAAGTAAGTGCATTTTTAAGATCACATCTGTATATAATCCTTTAGTAAAATAAAGTTAAACATATTTATCTAGATGATTCAACTCTAGTAGGCGTGGATACTGATAAAATTCTATGCTATTTGTCTAAATAAATATGTATAAATATTAAAAGTAAATAAGTAAAAAGTAAATGAGTCAAAAATAGTTAAAAATAGTCAAATCGATTAATTGAGATTAATCACACCTAACATAAGTTTGTAAAAAAAAAATATTATATATATATATATATATATATATACACACACACACACACATATTATATATTTAGAAAATGTTATGTTAGATGCGATTAATTGTGATTAATCATTTGGCCGCAGCAATTAAAAATAATAAATATTAAAATACAAAAATTACAAAACTAAATCTAAATCAATAAGAACTTGTTTTAAATGCTTCAAGTGAATTTAGACATCAACAACATAATTTATAGTATAAAAAATGGACATTAATTTTAGCATTGGCTAAAGATTGCATTTAACAATGCTAAATTATTTGTGTTTTTAAAGATTAATTTAAAATAAATGCAAGTTAAAATATTGCATGAATTTTTTTTAAGTCTTTAAATGAAAAATTTAACACGGCAAGATGTTCTCTGTTAATCCTCTCTCACATTACGTGTGTCATTGCAAGATGTGCCCTACAGTGCAGACTCACACTCCCCACACACTCTTCCTTTGAGTGTAAGTGAAGGTGAAAAGCTGTGTCATTCAGTTCCCTCGAGAAAATACCCAGCATGCACTCTGAGAACCACGAAGAATCGGAAATGAGCCAGAATACATACGCTCAGAAAATGATGAGTATGAAAAATAAGAGATAAAACAGGTGTGTGTGAGAGAGAGAGCGAGACAGAGGGAGAAGGGAGGAGAGCAGCGAGTCAGAAAAATAGGTTAAAGATGATGAAAACTTTTAAAAGCCATGAAAATGAAAAGTATGGCGCAGTAATCAAAACGTCTGAGAGGAAATAATTAGGGAGCAAATGCAAGCGAGAAAAATAAGCCAAAGAGCACTGAAACTAGAAAATAACAGAATAAAGCATAAACAGGAAGAGCAGGGACTATTTTGTCCACAGGAACAGACAGACCACGCTGGATAATAAACAGCTTTTAACCCAAATTTTAGTATTCACGATGCACTATACTGGAATGAAGACACACACGCAAAACAAATTGAATTCAATCTATTCTCTCTGCCTTTGGAAAATCCTTCATAATGGGTTTGTTCTTAATCTAATCCTGCATTTCAAACTGGAGGACTGTTCGTCCGAGAGGTTTTTCTTTTCCCTGCACTGCATACAAACACAGGCACACATTCACTACATGAACGGTCTGAAGTAGCCAGCATTGAACGCAATGTGTGAAGGTGTGTGAAGAAAGCACAGGGGAGACAATGCAAAGCAGGAAAAAAAAAATAGAAAAGGATGGAAATAAAAGAAAAAAAAAAAAACAAACAAACAGGTATGGCCTAGGAAAGAAAAATAACAGGAAAAAAGAAAAGACAAAGGCCAAGAAAGGGATATGAAAATAAGGAAGATAATGAGAAGAAAATAATAGCAAAGGACAGGAACGGAAATGGAAAAACGGGAATAAGGAATGAAAGAGGAAATAAATAAGAAAAGGAATAGAGTGCAATAGTCAGTAAAAGGAACTAAAAACGCCATTCATTTTCTCCATATTAAAATTTAATTTTAATGATAACTTAAAAAACGTTAAAGACAGACCTACTGTAAGCTACGAGGTTTTTAATCGATGGTATTTGTTTCTGTTAAAGCCGTCAGCCTGCATTATTTCAGCTTATTTTAAAAATAATCATGTCTAACAGTGGAATTTGTGGTGAAATAAGGAAAAAGCGCCAAAAGAGATTGTTAGCTCCGACCATTCCCATGAAGCACTGCGAATGACGCAATCGAGTCGTTCTCCCTACGCTCTCATATTTTGTAATAAATTTAAAACATATGGTTTTTATACATAATCAATATCTTTAAATGAATAGCTTTATATATTGCCATTGTTTTATGTTACTATAGTTCTTTCCCTCACTAAAGCTGTAAAGCAAACAGATATATTCAACAGCTTGAAATGAATAGTTTTATATTTATTAATTTTTGTTGTTCGAAATTCTTCATGAGATTGTAGTTCTTCCTCTTATTAAAGCCATTACGTACACAGTCTTGGATCATTGTATTTTTGAACGATTTTCAAATACTTTTTTGCTTCAAATCAAAGTTTGTAATGTTATGATTCACCTTCAGCTGGTTGGTTTGGTTCATGGCGTATAACACTTTATCGAAGACCTTTTTAAAGGAATGAATGGAAAAAAATCTTCTGGAAGCAGAAAAAAGGGGGCAGGCATTAATGCACTCTATAGAAAAGACAGGAAAGGAAAATAATAATAATAATAATAATAATAATAAAAGATGGAAACAAGGAAACAGGAAAGGACCAATGACAGGAAAATGATAGATAAGTAAATGACACAGAAATGAAAGGAACAGTAACATTAAAATGGAAATGAAAGGACAAAGGATAGGGAAGGGGATTGAAAGGAAGGAAAGGGAAGAGAAAAACAGGCAGGAAAGGAAATGGAAAAAGTACATGAAAAAGAACAGCAAAGGAAATTAAAAAGGAATGGAAAGAAAGAAATCAATAGAAAAGGACAGGATAAGAAAAATGGAAAGGAAATTAATTTAAAAAGGAAAGGAAATGAATAGAAAAGACAGGGGAAAAGGACAATGGAAAGGAACTAAATGTAGGTGGCATTGATGAATAAGTGGTAGAAATAAGATACCAATGTTGAGTCAGTCATTAACAGACTCCACATGCAAAACTGACCTCAGACTGACTAACGCGTGCTGTGTGTTTGTGACCTTGTGAAACCTGAAGTGAGTCTGGCCTTAACTTTCTGACTCATGTATTAAACATGGAGCTGAGAGCCATCAGGCTCAGTAATGTCAAACACATGAAATATAGATTAACAGCGACCTAAAACACCTCCTCAACTCCACTCAAAAACATCATTACCACCACATTTACATCCTAGTCAGAACATAATAGAAAAAAACACAATTTGTCAACTGTCTTTCAGATAAGCAGGAAGATCAAGGGTTTTTGTAATATGTTAGGAGAAGACTTTATTGAAAGCTTCTGTAAACCAGAACAGGAATGTAATTTCACTTCAATGGAAAAATCTACAAAATTAAATTCCAGTGAACCAAAAGAAAACCAAACTGCTTAGAAAAAGCCTTACATCTCAAAGTAATTCTATCTAAAGCTTTCTGTGTCTCCCTTTCAAATCACTTTTATCTTTCTTTCTATTGCCCTCCTCCGTCTCTCATTTATTCCCTCTCCGCCCCGCTGTTTAAAGTGTACAGTGTAAAATCTCCAGGGCTTTGCAATCTTTCCATAATTTCCTCATTCTTTTAAGTTCACTTTCCATCGCTATATGGGTGTATATGTGGGTGTGTGTGCAGTGGGAGATTTCAGATCAGTCGGGAGTTTTTTCTCAAGTTTCCTGCTTGTGATTTGGTGCTTCCGCCATTAAACCCGCTCCGAATCAAACAAACAACAACACACATGCACAGCAGATCAAACGA
This sequence comes from Zacco platypus, assembly GCA_038088235.1. Lineage (NCBI taxonomy): Eukaryota > Metazoa > Chordata > Actinopteri > Cypriniformes > Xenocyprididae > Zacco > Zacco platypus. The sequence goes on from CM076066.1 coordinate 6,027,358, forward strand.
CTAAAATCTCGAAACTCACAGAACCATAATATGACACGCAGACTTCCTGTTGTATATACACAACAACAACACAGATGAATGAAAAGTTAAATGGTTAGCTTATAAGAGATGTTAGAATGAGAGCGAGTGAGAGGAAAAGAGGGGGGTTCGTTTGAGTGCTCTGGTTCAGATGAATATGTATTACTGCCTTTGATCTAAGAGCGTTTAACACCTCATGAGGAACCTCCTTTCCTCAGCTCACATGACATCCCTAACAAACATTGACTGTGGTATCCATTTCCCCTATATATTACAGTTATTACCAAGAGTGGCATGCCCAATCAAACTGATTTCTGAGCTAAGGGCATTTTAAATATAAATTTAATAAGTAAATAAAAATAATTAGTACTTTGAAAATGAAAGCTAGCGTGTTTAATTTCTGACAGAAATTGGAATTTCTTTTAAAGGTGTCCTCGATTATGATTTCACTCTTAATTTTAGTTAGTGTGTAATGTTGCTGTTTGAGCATAATCAACATCTGCAAAGTTACAACGCTCAAAGTTCAACGTGATTTTCTTTTACAGAAATTGCTTTTTAAGGACTGCAACAAATGGCTGGTAGGGATTACAACAAGCTTCTTCCCAGGTTGCGGACATCACAAACCCCTGTTTAGTGAAGAGTAAGAGTTGTAGTAGAGTGTTGTTACCATAAGGTCATTTTACGCCGGACTGCTTCACAAACGAGGCTCAATTCAATGCTGGATTTGCACAAAAGATTAACATGACGGCACATGCTAGTCGATGAGTTGAATCAACTCCACAGCAACTACATAAATGTATCCACTTAGCATCAGAATAGTGTCAGGGCATTGCTATTTGGATACTTAGATGTTTTAGTATGTTACTATGTGGCTGCGAGAGAGTTGTGGACTTACAAGCCCATCTCAGGTTGCATCCTTCTTTCAGTGTAAATTGATGGGATTGTGTTTCCTGTTGTATCATCAATAAAGTAATTGCATATAAGCAAAGTAATATCACAATTCTCTTAAGATGCACAATTTGATTTATTGAATACTTTAGGGTTACTATCTAGCATTAGGGATTTAGACTATTCTATAATCCCAAGTATGAATGGTAATAAAACTGATGCTTGTCAGTGATGCGTATCAAACATCACTAATAATCCGCTGCAAACTCACATCAACGGCTGAGCCAGAATCAACATTGTTAAACCATTCCAACAAACAGTTTTGAAAGTGTCGCTTTTTGGAGAAATCATCAAACACATAGCTTATTTACAGCAGTCTCTGCACATTAAAGTTGGATAAAAGAAAGCATTTTGACAACAAGCACATCTGGATAATTCATGCTGTAGTTTGACACTCACCCAAAACAGCAGGTTGAAGAGGAACATCATGTATTTGACACAGCACAGGCATCCACGAGCCATCTTCAGCTTCTCGAACTCTAGGAGCAACACAAACGACAAGTCCAGGTAAAACACAACATACTTCCCGCGGGCAGACACACGCTTATCCTGAGGCTTTCCTCCCGGCGGGACTGGAACTACGGCTCCGTCGTTCTGTGCAGTTTGATCTTTGACATTTGAGCCCCGGGAGCCATAGAAGGCCCCCACGGCCAGGCGGTGACCCCGACGGGCCGCCCGAGTGAATTCTGACTCTACGCTGTCCAATGAGGGGCTCCGCTGGACCTCGGATTCGTGGCTCTCACACCTCTGCATCATCGGATGAAGGCCGAGCGGAGGGCATGTTTCACACACACATACACACACACACACTCTCACAAGCTGCAACTTAGCACGTCTTCAAAGTTGCCATTTGAAGGAAACGGCTTTAAATTAAACAAACATACGTGCTCACATAAACACGAGAACTTTGGCGGTAACAGCTGCTTTATTGTCTTCAGAAGAGGTTTTTACTCCAATGGGATTCGTAATTCCTCAGCACTGAGCACGTCTTTCTCCCTGTGCTTCCTGTTTGTCGTTTTTCTTCTTTCTGCCTTTCTATCGTGCACGTGGGAATGCAGAGCATGTGCTTTCAACTTTCCCCGCTCTCGCTCCATCGCACTCTTTCACTGCTCTGGTTCGGCATGATTCGCTTTGCTGCATGTACCACATTTTTTCTCTGCATGCTCTCGCTTCCCTGCAGTGCTATTATTAGAGATTTCCTCTCCCGGCTCTTTCCATCCCAACTAGCGCTCTGTCCCTTTCTCTGCATCCTCCTACCTTCATTCGTATCTCTCTCCCTCTCTCCCTCTCTCTCTGGCTCCTCCTCCTGTACTTCGGCCAATCTGTTTGCAGGTCAGTGGATGCGTTATCTCCCTTCCCACGTACCTTTTGCAAGTATCACAAGCCAAGCGGGAAAATGAAAGCTGTTTGAGGGAATAAAACAAATCATAGCACATGTATGTGCAGTAGTATGTGCGAGTGTGTGCGCATTTCATCTCGCCTGATAAGTGCAATTATGCAGAGAGATTGTGAAATATAGCCTATAAGTGTAAAGACTGCATCTGATGAGTTGTTTTTGATGCTGTGTGATGGTGCTCTTCATTAAATATTACAAATTACACACACTTCAGAGACAACATGCATTTGTTTCTAATGATCCTGATTTAACCACTGGCTTGGATTACTGACCTCTAATGTAAGCTGAAGTGAAGTGTGAATGATGCAGCTCATCAAACAGAGTGATATCGAGTCCGAATTAAACACATGCAGTCAGTTCAGGTTATATTGTCTCAGTGTCCTATGTCATATTTCATATTCACACTCCATGTTTTTCCATGGAGTTTTTTTTTTACTGCCAGAGAATGTTCTGGGAAGACATATTTTCAATGTTGCATCAGCTGAATAATTGACATTGGTACACAACAGTACAACGCACAGAACAGACTGGAGGTCTATTCCTCACAGCTGTTTCTAATTACGAGAAATTAAACATGGCATCTACCCTAACTAAGATTCATACAAAATTCAGCAAAATCTGACAAAATATATGTCCTCGTTTGGAAAAAAAGTTTTCTTTTAGGGTTAGCCTAAAGTATTGTAATTTGGTCAATAACATATAAGCAAAAATAAATTGTATTGTATGTACCTTATGCAACTAAACGTGCATGCGTGTATATTTCTGTAGAGATCCTCCTGTGGAAATATTTTGGTGAATTTTTTTTTAGCTATAATTCCTCGTTCCCTCCAGTGCTCTTTCCACTCTAATTAAATGCCATTGCAATATTGTGTAGTGTGTGTGTTTGTGTATGTGTGTGTGTGTTTGTGTGTTGTATGGAGCTGACTGTGTATTTTACCCTGCGGTGGCTTTGTGAGATCTGATATTCTCAGGAAACTCATTAGACAGGATTTTATTGACTGAACAGTGTTTATTTTGCTGTAAAGGTGGATAAAACTTTCCCACAGCTCCACAAACTGCAAGCAAATTTGCACACCTATACTTTTGAGGACCACCCATAAATGTAAATTGTTCCTCAGTGTTTAATTTGCCTATTTTGGCACAGTTTTTTTTTATTAGTGGGGATTTTCATTATAAGTCAACGATAAAATAAAGTCATAAGGTTTTACTATACAGTGCACTACTTGAAATATTAGGAGTCATTAAGAAAATGAATTTATACTTCATAAATAAAATGAATAATTTGAGCATTTATCTTTTTTGAAAAAAAAAAAAAATACAAAAAAAGCAACAATTTGCAAAAATATAACTATTTTTGTAGTAATTAATTAATGCCTTAGGCATTCTTTTTAACATTTAATAATCTCGATTAAAATTAATTTCCAAATATATTTTTTTGTTAATTGTATATTGTTAATTCATGCTCGTTCATAATAGATTAAATCATGTAATATTACGTTATAACCAGAACTGACATTTGTCACAATTGACAGACAGCGATGACTGGGCAGGTATTCAATATCAATTTCTTTCAAATTCATAAATATTTAAACGTTAGTCCAAATTTTGCAGTGTGATTATGAGATCATAATTTGGTACTGCGAAACAAGTACACTAAAACATACAAAATGCAAACTATTTGCTAAAATTAAACTCCTGATTCTGTTCTGTTCTTATGGGAACAACACATGTAGTACAAGTCTAATTGTCAGGCGCAAATAGCGGCACATAACGTTGGATGCTCTTATAGAATATTTTATAGCTTTTGGGTCTCATGTGGCTGCTGTCTTGGTGCCTGAATAGAACATAACAGTAGACGCAGTGTCGAATATCTGTTCACAGGTACTTAACGCATCCACAGTCAGGAACAGAGGTCATTTATTATACATACAAAGAATAGAGGACAGAAAGGATTGCAAGACATCTGATGGAAAGAGAGAGGGAGAGTATTCTTAAAGTCTTGTTGAACATGTATTTTATTGTATATTATTATTGTTTTTATTACCATTTCTTGCCTCTTTTGTGCATGCACATGTATTGGTGCTGTGGCATTATGTAGATAATGTCAGAAATCTATGATTTCTGGAGAACTTTGTATTTTTATAAGCTTCAAGAGATTCTTTCATAACTAGTCAGCAAGCTTACACATATGTACTAGTTTGAGTGATAAAAATGTTTAATTATAGTTAAAAACTCATAAATGTATATTATATTATATGTGGGAAAAACAGTGCAGAATATTTCATATTTCTCATTAAATTCATATCAGAATTTCCCTAGAATTTCTAAATTTTTGTTAATATCTAGGTTTGCCAGATCTTCAATATGGTCAGTGTGGATTTTTGGATCCTACTGTATGTAGTAAATGCTGGCCAGATGTGTGTTTAAGGAGTATTAATTAAACAGACTCTGAGGAAGCACAATCTGCTACCTTGTACAACGCTATAATGAACATCTGCCTGCCAATCTGCTGTTTTACACACACACGACAATGACAGCGACAATGTGCTTAGATCCTTCTGAGAAAACCAATCGAACTCTTGTCTTTATAGGAATGTTTCTCATTGTACATGACTGTGGTTTCAAACAGGCCATTTTGTTCAGCTGGACACACCGGCTTGCATGTAAACCACTCTATCAGGCACTCAAGAGGGATTTATTCCCGAACAGTCTGCCCTATATGTAAATCAACTACCATTAACTTTCCATCCAGGGAATGCTGGTTGACTTGCTGGCAAAAAAGCACTTTCTAACACTTTCTAGGGAAATGGGGGTTGCGTGTTGGGAAAGCAGGAACTGAATTAGTGCTGTTTTCATCCTCCAGCAAGCAAAAAGCTATTTCAACCTGCTATACTTCTTCTTTCTAAGAATTAAACAGCAGCTACAGTCAATAAAGAGCATGAAAATACAGGGGAAGTCACTTATGGTGTGTCTTAAGCAAAGGCTTAGACAACTACACAAGTGTACAGTAGCTAGTTGCCTCAAATATAACCTTTATACATGGCATGAAACTCTATTTACATACTAACTGTGCAATTGTACATACTACAGCATGCTTTTTTTCTAAGAATTGCTAGAAACTCACAATTGAGCCTTCGCAAACAGTTTGATTGGCAGGTGATCTGACCAATCATAACCCCGAATCCGCCATTTTTCTAACAAAAATTGTGTGTATTCACGTCTTTCCGCGCTTGAAACAACATTCCTTCTGATGTTCATTCACGTTTATTTGATGCTATAAATGAACTAGTATGAAGAGATGATCGGTTCACAAGCTGCTTGAAGGAGTACACTATACTAAGAGACACTATACTGTATTTAATGTAAAATCTTCTTTAAAAAATTACGATATATAAAAATATGAATCCATTTTATATGTCTGTCGACGCGTTGTCAGTGTCATCTTTGCTTTGGGATGTATTTTTCACAATGTGAGAACAGGATGTGTGGCGTGAGAGTGCATGGTTTGTAAGACAAAGCAACAGTAACTAAAGGGGACGGGTCTTTGCGAAGGTCAATTGTGAGTTATAAAGTCAGAATAATGAGTTATAAAGTCAGAATTGTGAGTTATAAAGACAGAATTGCGAGTTATAAAGTCAGAATTGCGAGTTATAAAGTTAGAATTGCGAGTTATAAAGTCAGAATTGCGAGTTATAAAGTCAGAATTGTGAGTTATAAAGTCAGAATAATGAGTTATAAAGTCAGAATTGCGAGTTATAAAGTCAGAATTGCGAGTTATAAAGTCAGAATTGTGAGTTATAAAGTCAGAATAATGAGTTATAAAGTCAGAATTGTAAGATATAAAGTCAGAATTGCGAGTTATAAAGTCAGAATTCTGAGAAAAAAGTCAGAATTATGAGTTTATATTAATGGGCCCCAAATCACAATATGTTAAAAACAGGTACCCCAAATACATATTATTTCTAAACATGCAAGCTTTTAAGGCTAATATTGCCCACAACGCCAAACATAGGTTTTATAACCGTTCTCTGATGCAAATGTACACTGATGAGCCAAAACACTATGACCAATCCAGGTGAAGCAAATATCATTGATCGTTTCCAAACAAGACCACTTATTTAGGTCTGCAACAAAGATGTCTGTGGTATAATTTTATGATGCAATTATTGCAATATACAACACACACATTACATAAAAGCCTTTAAAGCCATTCTCTTGGGTTTGTACCTTTTACAATAGTAATGAGCTTTTGTATTGCTGAAATATCTGTCAGCACACATCATGGCCATGCTAGAGAGTAAAAGTGTAATATTACAAGACACAATGAACCGAAAACCTATGATGACTGTATGCAGTGTGACAGAAACAATAGCAGAAACAGAACATCCTGTCCAATATTTTTATAACAACTTCCATTTTCATTAGACCAACTATTTCAAGCAGTTTCCCGGCCCAAGCATGAATATTAGAGATGCCTTCCATGCAGAAAATTACATTTTCAATGTCAGGACGGAAAGAATGCCTTTGATAAATTAGCCTTTACCTTTAAAAGATAAATGAATTCCCCTTCATGCATCTGAAAACTAACACACAAAAAAGAGCCAATATGCATAAGTTGTTTTGAGTTTAAAGTTAGTTCGATAACTACATAAAAGGTTAAGTTATTGTAAAAAATGCCCTTTGATGCGAACATTCAGCACAGGACGTACTCTTTGTGCATGACAGCCTGAGGGCATGCGCTGTCTCTAGCGCTGTCTCAGCCCTTAATTATGTCATTAGTGCTTTATTCTGCTCTCTATTTCAAAGACGCTGTGCTCTAACCTGCTCCAGTTCACACTTGATCTCTTTCTCTGTTTTAATTACACTATTTAGCACTAATCACGTGAGCTCTTTGGGGCTGCAAGCAATTTTGTAATGCACTGCCCCCTAGTGGTAGTAGAATCAGACACTGTGCTATCCTGGCTGGCTGCTAGTGTTTGGCTATACTTACAATTTACATTTAATCATTTGGCAGATGCTTTTATCCAAAGCGACTTACAAGTGAGCAAAACAAACAAGCGATTCTTCATGAAGAGGCAAATAGTGCTCACAATACAAGTTTCATACATTCCTCAGAGTAACATAAGCGGAAGGGAAAAGGAAAGGGTAGAATTTAAGTGCTCATGAAAGAGATGAGTTTTCAACTGTCTACTACTTGGTCATTTTATATATATATATATATATATATATATATATATATATATATATATATACACATATATATCCAGTATATATGTGTGTGTGTATATGTATATATATATATATATATATATATATATATATATATATATACACACACACACACACACATTGGATTTGGCACAGGTTTTACCACATTTGAGGGTGAGTAAATGATGACAAAACTTTCATTTTTGGGTGAACTATCCCTTTAAGTGTAATGTAGAGAGAATTGAGTGAACATTGAACAGGCAACATGGTATAAAATGGCAAAAGGCCAAATGGTGAAAGGTTATAACTCTCGAAATTCAGGTCAAATTTGACCGGTAAAGAGTAAAACCACAGAATTAACCCCGCATCCAAAGTTTTGAACTAAATAAATAAATATTTCAAGTATATTTTATGGTATAACAATTTATATATATATGTATATATATATATATATATATATATATATATGTGTGTGTGTGTGTGTGTGTGTATTTACATTATTTATACTGAAAATGACCCGAATCATTTCAGTTCAAATGAGAGAGCTGTACTAATTCGGTATAATAAAGCTAAATTGGCACGATTACAGTAATTTTCCAGAAGTTTTCATATTCAATGCATAACACAAACACAGACTTTAACAGGGAAATGATGTGCATGCAAGTGTTGTCAATGTTTCCATGAGTCTGCAGCAGCTGCTTTCAACTCTGCGCTTTTTAGTTGCGCCAATTCGGCACATTCCAGCGCAGCGCTCGCGCACACGCACACCCCTGGGGTCTCGGACCTCTCTGAACAACTGAGGAGAGGTTTCCTGAATACTGAACAAACTGTAGGCCTTGAACACTGTAGCATTCCTACGTGAATAGAGACAAATCGACTCTACTGTACGTAAACATCTACGTAATTCGCGTATCTTTCCATATCCGAGAGCTATAGTGGCGGAGATTGATCCTAAACCTAGTTTGACACACTTAAACTTCCATTTTGTTTGTTTTTTTGTTTAAATAACACATTATAGCCACATAGCAAAACAAAACTGGAAGTGTTTCCCTGTTTCCCTAAACTGATATAAACACACACGAGCAACTGATAAACATCAAACTCAGAGAACAGACTATGCAGCCACAGTAAACAATAAATATTAAAAATATAGACATTTTCATAAAATAGTACAAAATTTACGTCGTACTCACCTTATAGGAAGCAGAACTTAGTTTTTCCGACTTTCCGAATGAAACTCTCCTCACTTTCGTTTGCGGTTTTGTTTATATTGGTAAACGCTGTTTTAACGGTTACCAATAGACGTTAAACGCATATAAACTATCGGTAAGCAGACTTTTGCTTTCATTGTAGTGGGGAAAAGTTCCGGAGCTCGAAAAAAAATCGGAACGGCAGTAAGTTTTCCCACGAACGGAAACAGTGTAGCAGGAAAGATGGAGAGGCGTGACTACCGCTGGAGAAAACACTACTGTTCTCCAGCAGGGGGCGCTCTTTCACACGCAGACTTTTAATTCCAAAACATGTTAAATGTAGAAATACATTTACATTTAGCCTACATTAAATGTATTTAATGTCTTTATCCAAAAGCAATTTGCCAAGAAACCAGCATTACCAGGTTCAACTAGATTAGGAAGAAAACTAGAGAACAGGAGAAATGCAAAGTTGTTTTTATTTTAATCATGTAAGTGCATTGTGACATTTTTGACTGACAGCCTCAAGAGGTGAAACTACATTTTATATGAGCTGTTTTTATATATTAGTCATTGGCATTTTCAGTCAAAATAATTTTATCATTTTCATCCAATAAACATTACGTATAGATGACATTAAAATAAAATAGCCATATGGTATAAAACTATAATAAATTAGAAATGAATAAATTACATTTTTTTTAAATGTATATATATTATTTTTTTATCAATATGAGTATTTCATTAAACACCAAAGTGTATCATATATATTTAAAAACAAAACCGTGGTCAAACTCAAAATGAAAATGTAATAGTCCACACATTTCTCTCAAATGAAAAGTTGTTTAATGCAAGGAAGTGTTACAGAATGAAAAATAACAACACAATGTAAAATGCTGTTATTCTGAAAAAATCAAGATAATTAACAAAAATAGTTCAGCCAATAAATTAATGTATATATATATAATATATAGTCTTTATACTGAGAATTGACAATGTGTAAGTTTAGCTTATGCAGGTTAACAACAGGAACAGTTGTAAATTAGGTAAAAAAAAAAGAAACATCCAAATCATACATTAAGACAGGCCTTATCTTGTTTATCTAAGTTTGCATGCGTCAGTCTGTACTGCACAATGACAATGTGGTTAAATATGCCATTTCATATTCATTTCTGTCAAGTCATAACATGATGGGTAACATCTGGGTAAAATTACAGCTGTATCTTCACTATACCCAGCTGTTTGAAATAAGACAACAAAAAGACGTTCCTTTGCATAGTAGCATAGCAGTCTTAGAGGAGCATTATTTGGCAGCAAGACATTGCCACTGGTCCAGATCAGAGGCTTTATTTTGCACCCCAGATAATGGAGAATTACTAACAGGCCAATATCTTGCTGGTATTCATTATTTAGACACCTATGTAGTTGCACATTCAGCCCAGAATGCAGGTGGACGGGCCTGTTTGGACCAATGAAAACAGAGCAGCTGCTTATTTTTGTAGCACAAACAGGGACAGAGTAGCCCTTCAAGCGGTATGACGAGATTCGTGCATGTGCGAGTCAGTCCCAGTGCAAGCTGAAGCCCTTAGACAGCATGACGGCCTCCAGGTCACTATCCTCCTCTTTTTCCCTCACTCGCTGCTCCTCTAGCAAGGCCACCAGTGCATCCCTCTGCTCCACCACATCCAGCATCTCACTCAAAATACGCCTCTCCTCCGCCAGCTCGTCCTCTCCCTTCAGATGGTCTGAGAGAGAGAGAGAGAGAGAGAGAGAACAGGAGGTGCTGTGTGACTGCTATGAAATTGTTATTAACTGAAGCACGATTATGCGAGAAAACCACAGAGGAGTAAGAGGAACTATTTATATCCTCTGTGTGTACTAACCGTCCACAGCCATGCGCTCTCTCAGCTCCTGCTGTAGACGGCTCTGCCTGTCCTCCAGCTCCAGTTCACGTGCACTGCGGACAGACCACACAGATGAGCACAGAGCAATCAAACAGAACTAGACTAGAGAGAGAAGAAAACACTTACATAATACCTGGCCAGACGCATGAGAGCAATCACACAGCTTAGAGACAATGAAAAATACTCACAATATCATGAGCTCGGATTCATAGCGCACGAGAGCATTCTTCTCTTGCACCAGCTTAAACCACTGGTGCATTAAACTAGGATCATCTTTCTTTCCCATTCCTATGAGAGAGAGAGAGAAGGGGAGGATGGGACCCTGTATGTGATGGACACGTTAACATACTCATGTGTGAACATACTTACAGGGTCCAAATGAACACTTGTCAAGCAGTAAAAATCCCTCAGTATTACATGGCTAAACTATAAGCAATGATAGACATGCAAGTCAAATGAAAGGCATATTGTATAAAAAAGATAATATGTTTTATTTTAATAAAAAATTAATAGGTTTTTAAAATTGAAATAAAAAAAAAAATTATATATATATATATATATATATAATTTATATATATATATATATATATATATATATATATAATATTCCGGTTCATTCTATTATCAGAAATAGTTGCATTTTATTTATTTATATTTTAATATAATTTAAAAACAATATATTTTGGACCCTGCTTATGAACCGTTTGAAAGTTTGGGGTCAGTAAGATTTTTTAAAATCTCATCAAGGCTGCATTTATTTGATTAAAAATACTGTAAAAAAACAGTAATATTGTGAAATATTATTACAATTTAAAATAACTGTTTTCTATTTTAATATATTTTAAAATATAATTTATTCCTGTGATGCAAAGCTGATTTTTGAGCATTATTACTCCAGTCTTCAGTCACATGATCCTTCAGAAATCATTCTGATATGCATTTCTTATTATTATTATCAATGTTGAAAACATTTGTGCTGCTTAATATTATTGTGTAAAACATTAAATATTTTTTTTAGGATTCTTTGATAAATAGAAAGTTCTGCATTTATTTGAAATTGAAATCTTTTGTTACATTATAAATGTCACATTTAATGAATTTAATGCATCTTTGCGTCCTTTTAAAAAAAATCTTACTGACCCCAAACTTCTGAGCAGCATTTATATAAATTAATAAAAATGTGCAAGCAGACAAAACCAAACAGGGCGCTGATACAGACTAAAACATCTGCACACACATTCACACAGACTGTGTCTTTTGCTGAATAAGGCTTGATGTGACATTTTAGATCCACTGACAGCCATGCAGATCAATGACGTGCCATGCCCATGCAACTCCATCACAAAAAATTATACAGATCGCAGGAGGGAAATAACATACTTAGCTGGTGAAGTGGAGGCTCTTGCACTACGTAAAGAAAAAAGACTGTACAGATATAAACTGAATGATCGTGTTCTGATCCTTTAGCTTTGGCTGTGTACAGTAGGATGAAGAAAGGAAGAGAAGAGAGGATGATTTAGTAATTATAGCTCTGTCAAAATCTGCACTAGAAGCGTGAGACAGGAAGGTCTGGGGTGGTTTTACCTTCGGAGGAACAGCAAGGACAGAGATAGACAGGCCTTCTACGAGGAGAACCTAGAAAAGGCTCGACTAAGACCGAAAAGACGAGCAGAAAAAAGGAGAGGAGGTATTCAGGAGAGTAATAAAGCGAGGGAGGGAATAATGGAGGAATGTGAGGTGCAAAGCTGAAATGGATCGAGTTGGATGTTCATGTCCAGGCAGTGGTCTGACTGAAAAACTGCTGTCTCAAAAAAGTAGTCCATCAGAGAGATTAGCCTAAATGTCCCCACATCTTACGAAGTTAAATAGTGCTGAAATATACCCTGACTAAAATCTGTATTTATAGGCAATTACTAACAGTCCTGCCATTCAAACCTCATCTCACAGTCTCACCCACCAGAAGATACAAAGTAAATAATGCTACCACGAGCATCTAGATTCAATTCAGACACAAAGCTAACGGCAAGCAGACAGGACAGTGTCCACAGCATGGTCAAAACACCACCACGTTAACATAAAGACACTAAAACGGATGTTTAATTTAATGTTAACACATTAACTAATCAGCCTGTAAGATGGTAAACCTGTTTGTTAGTGTCATTAGCATTAGCGCTCATTCGAATGTGTTGTACATACCACCCAGATGTACGTCCAAGAGGTCAGAGGTACTAGAGTCTTCCCAGAAGTCTATATCATGAGGAAGGACACATCATGAGGACCGTGACCCTTAAAAGTCACAGGAAACATAATATCCTGTGCTGCTCTGTCTCTTCAATGTGTTTCAGCAAACATGCTAATCTAATAAATGTAGCGATAAAAGATGGTTTTGATGAAGTTAAGACATATAATGGGTATGAACAGTGAGAGATGATGACATAGTACTTCATTAAAATGCCTAATAATATTAAATAAATATAATTTATAAAACATTTGTGAGATTTAAGCTTAAAAAGGAAGTGAAAAAAATATATATACTTACAAAATACACTTATATTCAAAACACATTCTATGAAAACAAGCCACCTTCTGTTGAGCTTAGACCAGGTTAAAGGGATAATTGAAAAAATGAAAATTATCCCATGATTTACACAACCTTAAGCCATCCTGGGTGAAAATGATTATATTCTTTCAGATAAACAAAATCAAGAGTTATATTAAAAAAAAAATAACCTGGCTCTTCCTAGCTTTATATTGGTAGTGAATGAGGTTTTGAGATTTTGAAGCCCAAAAAAGTGCATCGATCCACCATAAATGTAATCTATACGGCTCCAGGGGGTTAATAATGTCCTTCTGATGCGAAGCGATGGATTTTTGTAAGAAAAATATCCATAGTAAAAACTTTGTAAACTATAATGAATGGCTTCCAGCAACCTCTGACCTCTGACTAGACTCGTGTGCGGCCGTTACTAGAGAGCAGTGATTACAGTTTATAAAGTTATAAATTTGGAAATTTTTCTTATAAAAACCCATTGCTTCACTTCAGAAGGCTCAATTCAGATGGATTACTTTTATAATGGATGGATGTGCTTTTTTGGGCTTCAAAATCTTGAGCCCCATTCACTCCCACTATAAAGCTCGGAAGAGCCAGAATATTTTTTAATAAAACTCTGATTGTGTTTGTCTGAGAGAAGATAGTCATATACACCTAGGATGGCTTGTGGGTGAGTAAACCATGGGATAATTTTCATTTTTGGGCTAACTATTCCTTTAAGCTAGCTTGCTGGTCTTTTGGTTGGTTTTAGAGTGGTTTAGAGCATCTCTAGCTTTCTCAGCTAGTCAGGATGGGAGGCCAGCTAAATACTAGCTTGGTTAGGCTGGAAGACTAGTTTGATCCAGCAAAGACCAACAAACCATCTTAGGCTGGTTTAATCAGATTTTTTTTCAGCAGGGTTAATATAGCTAATATCTAATATAATATATAATTTATCTTTGATAAATAGAAAGTAAAAAAAAGAACAGTATTTATTTGAAATAAAAGTCCTTATCTTTGCTGTCAACTTTGATCAATTTATCATCCTTGCTGTATGAAAGTTATTTAGATATATTTATTTATGTTATTATATAATATAAAATGATATTATTTATATTTTTGCATCATAATTTTCATGAAACAACACAGACAAGTAATTTTTAAAATTATGTAACTGACTGAATAATATAATTTTTTAAATACCTGAATGCAACTCAATTCTCTGTATCTTTAATTGACCAATTTTCCGTAAAATGTTATTCCCGAGGCTGATCCATTTGATGAGAAAGTGACTGAAATTTACCTGCTTCGCCTCTGAGGGCCTTCTCCACAGCCACCCCCTTCTCCTCCAGCTGTCTCTGCTTTACCTCCACCTGCTCCAACTGACGCTGGATAATCTGAGACGACATACACAAAAATAAATACACAGCGTTTAAGAGACAAATAAACAAGCATGCTTCAAAACATGTCACACACACCTGTGCCCTGTGCAGTCTCCGCAGCTCCTCCTGCTTGGCCTGTCGGCGCGCTGCTCTCTGCACTCGGCGTGTCAGCTTTGCATTCAGTTCCTCCTCCGTTCCTGCTCTCTGAAACAGTGTGGTAGACAAACTTATGCTGGAGGGGTCCGGGAACACCACCCAAACACCTACCACCTCTGACGGACATGATGACTCTGGGGTGGCCGCCTTGGTTGGCCGCTCAGGAATAACATTGTGTTTCTATTGAGGAACAAGATGCTGAGTGTTTCTGATTCAGCCAATGGGATTAAGGGTTGAAGAGGCTCAACACGTGTAAAATAAAAAGATTCTACCTTAACAGCATATTCCCTCTTGAACGCCAACGCATGAGGCACGTAAAGCGACTCGGGAGAGAGAAGGAAGAAATTGCATGAATCTAAACTGTATTTCCAGTACAACAGCTAAACTGTGCTAACCACAACACAAACTTCAGCTATAACCATTACAAACTACACACCTATGTGCTTCCAACCACAGAAAACTGTTTTACAAGCTACTTTCAGCAACACAATCTAAAGTCTGAAGAAAATTCAATGCCATAATATGATACCTCTTCCCCTTCATGCACCTCTTCATATATTGTTTCTTTCAGAAGGTCTGACAATTCCTCCGTCAGCTGAGAGCACAGCAGCCAGAAAAAAAACATTTAATTGCCGCTAAAGTTAAATAATAAAAATCACAAAGCATTAAATGACTCTATCAGTCCAGCTATACAACTCTAGGGAGCCACGGATGAATGCCAGACCTATTGTCATATGCGAAGATTGAAGAGAATCAGAAGAATACGTACAGAAAAAGACAAAAATCAATGTAAACAATCAAGAAGAAAACTGAGAGGCAAAAATAAAAAGCATGTTATTAATGGAGGCTATATTGAGAGAAATCATAATGTACGTGATTTTTCGACAAAAAGAGTTCAAGAGTTCACAGTGTCTTTCAGAATATAAAAACAATTTATTGGAACTAAACTGCAAAAATGACTCCTTCTGAAATCCTTAGACTTCTGACACAAAGTTCCACGTGTGAAACGGAAACGTTTTACAAGTTTTAAAGGCACAGCAGAAAAAAATGGTGCAAAAATGGACCTTTAATTCCAAGGATCAGAGAGAGGGGTGAAATGTGTACCAATTATAATATAATATTATGTATATATATAATACAAATATATATAAAAATAAATATTCAAAAGGAAAGGAAATAAAGTGAGAATGCAAGAAGAGTGAGTGTTTTACTGAAGTCTTTAGTGAGTGAGTCTTTACCTGAACTCTGAGAGGACATCTTTCTAGAAGAGCATGGCAGGACATGTCTGTGTCTTCAGAAAAACTCGGATTCTTCCGGAAACACAGGTCTGAGATGTGGAAAGACATATAACCTCACAGCAACTCATTCATGTGATACCGTTTATTTATAGATCCATCTATCTCACCTGTGGTTCTGTTGATGCTCGGCACTTTCCGCTTGCGCTCAACGTTAGCTGCGGCAGGTAGAGTTTCCGCCACCGCCGATGCCTCATTCCTCTTTTTGTCCTTCTTATACACCGAAAAAACGGTCTTCCAGAGGGACTTGTTCTTCCCTGGCTCACGCTGGGTCTCAGCTGCTGCATTCATGCTCTTCTTGCTTTTACGGGGTGAAAACAATGAACTGCGCTTTTTCTCCTTCTCCTCCACACCTGTGTCTGCCCCCCACAGCTTTATCTCTGACCTACGAAGCCTGACCTCAGGTCCTCCTGCCAGCAATGGGGGGACCAACCGGTCTGGGAGCGTCCTCCTGTGCTCTAGCCTATGGCTGTCCGCCTGGCTGACCGTGTCACCGATCTCCACAACGCCAGATCTTTCTGGCAGTCTAGAAGCCTCTTCTGCCTCATCCCCGCACAGGATCTCAATTTCATCCGGAGGAAGACTCCGAGCTTGCTCGAGTTCTGGTTTAAAAGCGTCCTGCTGCGGAACACGAGCAGCGTAGGTAGATGTGAATTCCATAACCTCTCGGTGCAGTATGGGTTCGGAATGGCGAAGGGCGGGACACTGCTTGCCAACAAGAGGGGAGTGAGACGGGCTGTAGGGAGGGGTGGGAAGACCTGCATCTGAATTAAAAAAACTTTCATTACCAAATGAAGTGGAATTAGGGTCCAAACCCTGCTTGTCCGCCATCACACAACCTTCTACGGTGATGCTGAGTCTGTGGATTACAGAGCAG
Organism: Zacco platypus; assembly: GCA_038088235.1. Taxonomy (NCBI): domain Eukaryota; kingdom Metazoa; phylum Chordata; class Actinopteri; order Cypriniformes; family Xenocyprididae; genus Zacco; species Zacco platypus. The sequence continues at coordinate 6,044,262 of CM076066.1, forward strand.
CGGCCTATCGTGTCTTCTAAAGTGACACCTGCATCGCCATCCACGGTGTGAGATGGTCCAGGTGGGGATGTACTTTGAGAGGGAGTTTGTGTGCTGGAGTCACAGTTTCTTGCCATTTGGTTGGCAGAATCCAAAGCAGCGGTATTGCTGGACGATATGTATGTGACAGAGGCGTAAAAACTCTCTTTAGCACTAGATGTTTGGGCTGCCATATGTTTGGGCGAGAATTCTCTAGGCAGCGGAGCCAGGCCTAAACTCTTCCTGATCTCGGCACTCTTCAGCCAGAACTCCTCTACAACCTCTGACCTCTTGACAGGTGGGTTCTCTGGGTTCCTCAACAGCTCTGGTGTGGGTGTGGGGCCTGATTCTGGTTGTTTCAAGGAGGGTAGGGACACTGTAGAGACAGGTGATTGGTGGAATGGAATGGACTCTTCCTGTTCCTGTTGGTCACAAGGTTTGGAGTCTCTGACAGAGCTGGCATCTATATCTGGGTCGTCGCTGTACCCTTCACTGGACTCTGGTTAATAAAAGAATGAAAGGATAAAGAAAAAATAAAATGAGAATGTGAAAGAATTGTAGAATATAGAAAAATTCTAGAGTTCTAGAATCTCCTTGACAAAATAGTTTTGCAGGGGGAAGCGATGCATCCTTTCAGATGCTCTTAAACAAGCAGTAACATGAAGCAGTCTGAAAAAGATAAGATGATAAAGATGGGTCAATCATGATACAAATAAACTATAGGCCTAGTAGAGAAATTTTATAATTTTGGACGTTTTTCACGTTTGAGAGATCCATCCACATGCTCTGGAACAATATTTTCCATCAATTCTTTTTTATTAAATATACAGTATACATATATATATATATATATATATATATATATATATATATATATATATATATATATATATATATATATATATATATATATATATATATATATATATGTGTGTGTTTTTCACATTTAAGAACGTTGTGTATTATTTTTAACATTACTTGTACCATGTGCAACATTGCCTTTTTGTGCATTTTTACAGTCTAGGAAGTAGGCAATTTTTTTAATTTATACTTCATAAACTGCAAAAGTGAATACCATTACACTACAGCATGTGCTAACCAGGCATAGTCTGTTACAGAGACAAAACATTTTACTGGCCAGTTGCTTTCGATTTCTGTTGCACCACACTACAAAGCTTTGCTCATTATTGAATGTGAGAGACTTAAGATTTATAAAGAATAACAGTGCTGTGGTTAAAAGTGCAGTAAATGGTAGAACTATTTGCGTTACAAACCAGTGTCTTTATAAATATTTTGTACAGCTAAAAATAATTTGAAATGGGTAAAACTGGAAGCATCGCACATTCAAGATACAATTGGCTGTTCTTACACTTGCGATAAAAATAAGGTGGACTGCAGGTGTTCGGATTGCTTGCATTGAGCAGCATTATTGCTTTTGGTGTGGGCAGATATATTACAACATGAAAACTTGTCATGTCGTGCCTGGTTAGGACACAGTTAGTGAATAATTTGCCAAATATTTAAAACAGCCAAACTGAAACAACTGCAAATTATTAAAGAAACTTCTGTTCTCCATGGCATATTAATATCTTGTGTACATTCTTTTATTTTTATGCTTTGGTCAGTCTTGTGGCTGTTTTTAAATGAGCTTCAGAAATAAATTAAACTTGAAACTTATTTCGATAAAATCCAGCACAACCCAAAAACATAAAAAGCCAAAGCAATTGCAAGATATCCACACAAAAACACACTATTGTTCATGCACAGCCTGCAAATGAAATAACCTGAAAACAAATTAAAGTAATGCAACTAATGCTAAAGAATGCTATCGATGGTCATCGGGGGTGGTGCTACCTTTAACAAACCCCGCCTCCTCTTCCTCAAGCCACACCCCCGAGAGCCGTTCCTTCTCCCAAGGGCAATACTCACCCTCTATACACATACATACACATCAATGTGTCAACAGCCCAAACACATACACATACAATCAAGCATGACAATATTTACCTCGCACACAAATACACAGAACAAAATATTCTGAGAATATGACACCAAAAAATAGATGCGACATTAAATTGAACAATACCTCATATTAAGATGATTTCTCTGAAATAAACAAGCTATATAGTCAAAAACAATGTCAGAGAAAATTTAACTTTGCTCATTTTATCAAAGCCATTTCTGAAGATATTAAATAAGAACACTCACCATCACTAGACTCTCCTTCGTCCTGTTCTTCTTCTGAAACTTCTCCTTCTTCCTCCTCCTCATCCTCAGCCTCCTCCTTCTCTTGTTTTTGCTGGTTCTCTCCTCCCTCTTCCTCCTTTAGCCCCTCCGCCAGATCTAACTCTCTCCCTCCATTGGTCTTGGAGTGCAACCCCTCCCCCTTCTTCCAGACAAGCTCCTCCTCCTCTAGGTCTGACTCAGAGCTACTGAAGACCAAAAAAGAAACATATTTACCAGAGCAAATCATGCCAGTAAATATTAAGAGCATAACAAGAGCATGTTTGGATACCTGGACTGCTCCTCTGTGTTCTTCTCCTGCAGGCTGGCACTGAGGTTGTGCTGTGCGAGCGTCTCCTCTGGAACCTCCTGCAGTGGGCTGTTTTGTTGCTGTGGACAGGGTTTGTAGTTCTCCAGCTCAATGCGCTCTGGTGTTCCACACAGTCTCTTGGCCAGGCTGGATGCCATGTCTGGGTGGGTGCTAGAGGACCAGCAGTCTGGCGGAGTGGCTGTGCCCACTGACCCGGGAGAGGACAAAGATGTAGAAATTGAGGATGGAGCAGGGGGAGCCTGAGGAGACAGAAACACAAACATACATACATTTATATATATATTATACTGTACATAAACAAGCAGGAATGGAAAACGCTTCTAAGATGACCATCGCAACAGCGAAAAAAATAATATATCATATGCGAGTAAAAAATGTTGACAGATTGGTCTTGGAAAATAGAAAATAAAGCCACCAAGAACAATATCTATAAAGATAACTGTAACAATAACTAAATTAACGGCCACACCCACGGACGGTAATGTTCTATTTATTATAAGCGTGCATGTCTTTACTTATATTATAGAATAGTTATATAATGTTTATTTATATATATATATATATATATATATATATATATAAATAAATAAAATGTAAATATATATAAATAAATAAATAATATATATATATATATATATATATATATATAAATAAATATAAATTATATATAAATACATATTTATAAAATGTAAATTATATTTTACATAAATTGTTTTAAAATATTATTTTACATAAAATACATAAATGTAATTCAATGTAGTATATATACGTAAATTATAGAAGTATATGTGTATATGTGTAAATATATTAAAAATGCCTCATTTAATTTGTTTTTTTTTAAATTTATTACATTAAAGAAAATAAATTGAAAAAAAACTTGTCTCGATTATAATATTTACAAAAGTGTTCAAATGAAATAGTTACACACACACACACACACACTCACACATGCAAACACAAACACACAATCATTTAGCAATGATATAAGGACCATATATAATTATTTCTCAGTTTCTTTATTAGAATATATCCAGGAAATACAGTAAATTTGTATTAAAGTATTAAAAAACAGGATTTAAAAAAAAAACTGTACATATTTCCTGTATTTTCTGTTTGTATCGTAATAAAGAGACTGAAAAATAAATATGGATGGTCATTAAAACATTGATAAAACAACAAAGCTGGTGGTTGGCTAAGACTTTTGTACAGTATTGTATATATATAGATATATGGATACTATATACACATAGAGGACCTAAAAGCAGTATAATGATGATCTGATGAATGATGAGGTTACCTGAGCAGGCCGAGGGGCCACAGATGGGGCCGGTCTCTTTCTCTGAGCCACGCTGGCCAGTCTGAAGCTGAAGTGCTGCTTGCAGTAAAACTTCCCTGTATATACCAAAAGAAAGAAAAAGTAGCTGATGCAGGGAGTAAATGTCTTATTTATAGTGTAGCAGAGATCGGTCCGAATGCCGCCTCTTTTTTTAAACTTGAAGTGTTTGTGTCATGTGATCTACATGACCCTATCAGTTAGAACTTTTTGGTGTTTTGACTCCTATTTTTTTTAAAAAATGTTTAAGTGGCAATTTGCTGAGGGCCCTCAGTTTGTATATGTGTGCCCTACTGTCGGACAACAATAAAAGCCCTGTCCCAACACACACACATTGCAGACCTTATGACTGTGCAATGGTAACAAAAGACCAGTGTGTTTGGCCGAAAACAGTAGCCCACAGCAACAAAGAACAACAGGGGAGTTTCACACTCTGTGTTGCCCATCTTGTGACAACATCCATTAAAACTATTATTTTTATTAGCAGCAAAAAATCTTTGAATCACTATTGACAATTATCATATTATTAGTGGAAATATTAAATAGTAATTGCACACATACATACCATGTAGTTGGTCATAAGCATAGTTGGAAAGGCGTAATGTGGAGCTACAGTGGTCACACTGGAAGCAGCTCCTATGGAAGAACTTTCCCTCCGCACTCAGCCTCTCCATGACATAAACGCGACGGCCGCAGAAATAACACACATCACTGCCGCCCACAGGAAACTCCTTTTGAGAATTCTACAGGTGAGAAGTCAAAAGTCAAAAGTCAAAATAAAGATTCCTAACACACACACACACACACGGTCAGTAGTAGTTACAGACCCAGGGTGACAATGTGCGTTAAATAAATAATTTTTTGTTATTATTTATTATCATTATTGTTTTATTTAATATTTCTGATACAGGTGCCCATAGTATCCTCGTTCTCCTTGATCTCAGTGCAGCATTTGATACCGTTTGCCAGTCTATACTTCTAGCAATAGGTTTCAGTGATGCTGCTTTTCAGTGGTTAACTTCACATCTATCGGATAGACAGCAATTTGTTAGGATAGTTAAGAACAGATCTTGTACCGTCACTATTTCCCGTGGTGTACCCCAAGGTTCTGTACTTAGTCCCCTTTTATTTCTCATTTATGTGCTGCCACTGGGTCAGATCACCAGTTATGGTCTCAATTTTCATAGTTACACTGATGATATTCAAATTTATTTTACAGTTAAACCGAACTCAGTTTGTCCAACCCTTTCTGTTATTTTCATTTTAATAAATACAAAATAACACTAATAAAATATGGCTAACATAATGAAATGCTTCAAACAAAAGCTCAAATTTCACCAGATGCCATAGACAAAAGTTTGATCATTACAGTAAATTACATTTGATTGCAGTGCTTTCATGGAATGACACTTTGGGTGTGATCAGTCTAATAAAGTTGTAAAGCGTTGAGCCTTATTAGAGAAATTGGATTACAGCAGGAACTCACGCACTCACAGTAATTAGTAAATATAGCATCAAACAAAATTCAGCGCTGCATTACACACAGTAATATAGGCACTTAAAGGGACATTCACAATGATTAGGGAAGATTTCTTGCCACTACGGGTGATTTGATGTCACTACAGGTGAACTCTTACCAACTCCCTCCTCTGAAGGAGATTAGGAGCTTGATCCTGCTGACTCTGAATCTGATTGGCTATCTGCTGAGCCAGTGAGCTCACTCCACCCGTATACATCTGAATGTAGCTCTACAAATCAAAAGATGAGCATGGAAAACAAGCAGGAATAGAACATGCTCCTGAGATGAAAACCATGACAAAAAAAAGAAATGCATGAGAGTAAAAATGTTTGAAAATGACAGATTGGTCTTCTTGGAAAGTAGATAAGTTACTATAACAATAACTAGTTTAGTGCCCACACCAGCGGATGATAACGCTCTGTTTATTACAAGCATGCGCTGCAGTTATGACGTCTGCCACTTTAAATGGTCAAGCTCTTAAAAGTCAGTTGAATTCTGATTAATCAGCTGGAAAAAAAATGTTCTGAATCGTTCCACTGTGTCCTTTTTGTTATAGTTTTGGTGTAGGCTGCTCTATTCTCATAAAAGTCAAACAATTTTTTAATTTTTTTTAAAAATGTTTTAGTTATCATTATACAGTAGTTATCTATCTATAAAAAATCAATTAAAAAACAGTCAATCAAAGGCAAAGTCAAATCAGTTTCAAAGGAGATAAGATCACGATAATAAATCATTCTCTCTGAGATTCTTCAGTTATGAACCTCAAATCACATGTCCCGTGGCCTCCAGTCACTGATGGCTGTTGAGCCAAAGGCCACTTTGCACACAGAGCTCCTTCATAACCCATTCATACTGGGCCAACAGTCCCTGACCAACAACAGAGGCCCAAGAAGCTTAAAACAGGAGCCAGATTAGCCCTTTCTATCATAAAAATGTACACTACTGCATTATATCTTGAAGCACAGGTGTCTTTTTACCTTTTCACTTTCACTAATTGGCAGGGATTGAATCTTTTCCCTGTAGCGTAAAACCTGTTGCGGTGCACATCCAATGAAACATCTTCTAATGCTGCGGTTGTTACTGTCAATCGCTTAAATGGCTTTTAATCTAATAAAACGTCTGATGAATGCCAGGTAATGTATGTAAAAGCTTGTTAGTGGCTATGCTAAAGTGTGCATGCTAAGTATGCGCATGGCCCACAATTTGAGTCAGCAGCTTTCTCTGGGAGCAAGATGAGTTAAATTCACTCTATATAAGGAATACATCACAACATCTAATGGCTAAGAGAGCTGTGACATTTTATCTCAACCAAAACAAATTACAAGAATGGTGATTTTTTTTTTTTTTGAGAACATGACTAATCAAGCTAAATAACTGAGACAAAGTCCTAACCAGCCTTGACGCCAATTATACAGCGTTAAATCCGTTAAATCTCTTGCTTGGTATCTATTTTGTATGTGTCATGCTTTCTAGCCCCGCACACAACAAAATCTTGCTCCACAGTAGTGTATATTTTGCTTAGACAGAAAAATTGTGTTGCATCAATTCAGGACACGGTGTAACTCAACTTGTACGCATGTTAAAGTACACCATGCATCACAAATACTCACACACCTGTCTGCGCAGTGCAGTGACTGAGGCCGATGGGGAGTTCTCCTCAAATTTAGCCAGCAGTAACGATGATATGGACCGAACCTTGCTGTGACCTTCAGCTTCCTTCGGTTCTGACCCGGGAGTTACTGCTGATGTCGTATTTTCTTTGGTATCATCAGGAACATCCTCCTAAATCAGGAAAATATCACAAATGATAAACAGAAATAAGGGAAAAAGGAGGTTTAACAGATGACAGATGTCATAATGCGTCATGTGTACAAAATGTATCATGACATTTACACCGTAATGTGTAAAAAATAACTATTTAACATATATTTATAAATATATATATATATATATATATTTACTCATTTATTTATTATATATATATATATATATTTATTTTATATAATTATTATATATAATAATATATTCATTTTTTTATTATATATTTATTTTATATAAATGAAATACAACATGTCAAAACGAGTCACCTCCTCTGACTGGTCAGCCTGGCTCGTTCTCCTCCTCTTTCCAACACTATCTGCTTCCTTCTCTTTCTTATCCTGATAAAGATGAGAAATAGATCAGCTTAACATATGGGTTATGGATAAAAAGAGCAGTCGTGTAATTGTGACTGTGTGTGTGTGTGAACCTTTGGATTGCGTTTGCGGGACAGACTCTGTCCCAGTTTGCTGAGTAGTGAGATGGGTGATCTGGTGCCGGAGAACAGAACCGCTCTTTCTTCTGAGCTTTGGTTTTCTGCGTGGAGAAAAAGCGTTTGTTTACATTAAAAGACAAAGAGTCAAAAATAAGACACAAAGGAAAAGAAAAGAACAGATAATGCCTTATTCTGACCACTAGGTGGCGCTGTGTCTTTGAGGAGCTCATGTAGTTGACTGAGGTACATGACCATGCAGAGAGAGTCACTCTCTTCCAGTGTGCTCATCTCCTTGCCGGTCATTATAGGACAAATACCAAATTCCTGCTCCGCCATGTTCAAACCCATCTGACCATTGAGCACCGCCTCACTCTCCTCCAGAGACGCAAAATCACTGCAAGAAACAAAGGCGCTAGTGTCAGAATCACACATCACAAAATCTCAATGCAATCATACAGTAAGCCCACACTTTTAGCTCCTAAATCTTTTTGAAACCACATTAAAAAACACCATGAATGTTTTCCAGCTTTTAGCTTGAGTCCATCAATATACTATTATCTGTGGAGAATTGGGAGTGCCATATTAGCATATAAATATTTAATTACAAGATTTAATAAATATATTAAATTACTATATAAATAAATAATGAAATGTGTCAGTAAATGAACAAATAAATAAATATGATGATAAAAAATGAATTGTTAAATGTCAATAAATACATGAAATTCCAATGGAAAAATGCTTTTTATGTATTTATTGACACATTTCATAATTTGTATTTGATTTATTGACATATGTATTTATTAACTATAATTTATTAATATTTAAAACTTACTGTCTCTTCTGGGATATATACATATACATATATTACATATACATATACATATATTACATATACATATATTAAATATACATATACATATATTACATATACATATACATATATTACATATACATATACATACATACATACAGGTATACATATATATATCACTACGCTACAGCCCTCATTCATACCCAGATTAAAGAGTGTGGACTCACATGAGGTCAGGTCTGAATCTGTGAATGAGAGCACACAGGGCCAGGCCGCTCCTCCAGGAAGTTGTGAAGTCCGTCACACACACATTCATGTAACCGTGCGTGTGCTCCTGACACCAGGTCAGCAGCTTACTGTAACGAGCCATTGACTCTACACACACACACACACACACACACACACATACACACACACACAGAGAGAGAGCATGTGAGATTGTGTATGAATGTATATGTGGGAGATGTTATGTATACTACATGTCGTCACACACACCTTGCCGTGTAAGTCTTGGGTGTGGGGAGCTAACTGCATCAAGCTGCAAAACCGGACCCTCACCTGTGTCTATGAGATGACACACCTGTACACACATTTTCAGCATCATCATGATCATCAGCACTGATTGTGACTTGATAAGGACTGCGTGTTACTAACCTGAGCAGCGCTGATTAGTTGCACATTGATGTTGGGATAGCGGCTGGCAGGATCCACACTGTACTGGCTGTGGTTTTTACTGACGTTTTCTGGTGTTGTCTGAGGAAGCAACCGATACACACTCTCTCTGAGATAGGGAAGAAACGGAGGGGGAATATTAGAAAAGAATTAAAATTCCTACATTGTATTAAATGAATGTTCATAAACCATTTGGATCCCTTTTTAGCTCTGACCTCTCAGCCAGAACCTCTAAAGGGGTGTTGCCCTGACCCCAGCTGCGGACCATCCAGGCGGTGTCCATGGCTGCCAGGAAACCCCGAGCAATTCCTGTTCCCATTGGCCAGAATGGCTATAGGGAACAAAATGTTTAAAATCAACAAAATCAGAGCCAACAATACAAGCTTTCAGAAAGTACAACAAAAAAATCACAGCGTTTTTATTTAGATTTTTCAATATAAATATCTAAACAGCCTAAATAGGATTAAAATGAGAAGCAATATAAGATATTAAGTAATTTTTAAAGATATGAATAAGTGATGAAATATGCTAAGTTAAAATCTACCGATATTAAAAATTCTGGCTGATACTGCTTAGCCAATAAATATTTTCATAGTATAGCTGATAGATGGAAAATATTAAAATTATTTCTGTACCATAGAGATTTAATAAATAAATTGTTAATAAATAAATATAATGTGAATAAAAATCAAAAAAATATTGATATATTTTATGAGCTATTTATTTATTAATATCGTGCTCCAAAATCTTGATTTTAAAATTTTATACAATCTAGTGTAAATAAATGAAAAATAAAAAACTAAAAAAACAACAAAAAAAGTAAGGCATCACAACATTATAATGTATAGTATAAAAAAATATTTTTTTATTTAATACATGAAAATATTATTTATAATTTTAATATAAATCAATTTATTAAATTATTAATGTTTCAGTGGTAGATATAAAAAGTAGAGAATTTAAAATTAATTTAAATATACAATATCAATAAAAAACTTTAATAGAGGCTGATAACTGATATGATAACAATATTTATTTAAACAATTAAAATATTACTTATAATTTTAACATAAAACTATTTATTAAATTATGAATGCTTAAAGTGGTAGATAAGATTACGATATACGATAGTTTTTCTAATACAATTTTTCCTCTCAAGTAAATCTGTCTTGTTTTAAGCTTAAGGTTTTGGATATTTTAATTGCAAAACAAGAAAAGCAGCTTAATAATACAAATTTTTGCATTGTTCATTCTGCTCGCCCTCACCTCTAGTAAACTATCCCCCACCAGAGCGACCAGCAGAGGGTGTCCCCTGCGCTGGCGCACCAGTGCTGCGTTCTCAGAGGCGTACATGCAGGTAAAGTCAAACATGGCCACATCTGGCTGCCCATAGTGGTTGATGGCAAAGTCCAGAGTAGGAAGCTGATGATTAGTGGAGAAATCAGCTGCTTCACGAGCGTATGAGAGCAGTGCATTCTGGTCCACGTTATCCCTGGACAGCAGCATCTCAGTGTCAGCATAATCCTGCAAAACAAACAGAAGAAAATAATCACTCACCATAGTGTGCACTATACGCAGATACATGCAAAACAACATTGACGACTCACGTGCAGAATGACTCCTTTTTCCAGAAGGCTTTGTTTTTTGGCGGTCATTACAAAGTAATGAGTGTCATCTTTATAATATACTATGTTCTCAAGATCAATTCCTGCACAGAAAAGATGTTAATTGATATGTTTACATCATCTTACACACATTAACAAATGATGAACTCATACATATTACAGAAGACAAAGGTGCCTAACTGTGCAAAAATGTATAGTAGTTGCTTAAAATGCAATTGAGTGCAATACATATGGTCTTGGTATCTTTAAACTGAGGGAATGTTTTAGTTACACTGAAATAATTTAGTACCGGTATCTTGCCGGAGGTCCTGGAAAAACCTCTGGTTGAAGATGAAGGCGACGCCACTGATCTCCTCCACTTTAGCCTCGGCTGTGGTGTTGCGATTGATGAAATTCGCTGTGACAGCAATGGCCAGTTTTCCCCGAAACTCCTTCCTGCGAAACCCTACCGGACACAGACATATCAAACCCTAACACTAACCTCAATTATGCCCCTTTTCACAAGATGTAATATAAGTCGCTGGTGTCCACAGATTGTGTCTGTTAAGTTTCAGCTCAAAATACCCCACAGATCATTTATTATAGCTTGTCAAATTTTCCCCTATTTGGGTGTGAGCAAAAACACACCATTTTTATGTATGTCTCTTTAAATGCAAATGAGCTGCTGCTCCCGGACCCCTTTCCAGAAGAGGGCGGAGCTTTAACAGATGATTGTCAGTAACGGTGTTCAGCCTTACATTGTTCAACCGGAATCGGTCACTGGTGGAAAAACTAAAAGAAATTTTAGAATGCAACATTCAGAATGCTTCTGGATGTCTCTGAATGGTTAGAGGAAAAAGTAGGGGGAAATCTGGAACTACACGACTGTTAATGATTTATGGGGATTTTGGTGTTGGTGGATTTGTACTATTATGTACTGGTTGTTTACACACACTGTAGACACACATCTGTATTCAAACTGCTTATAAAAGTGTATTTTACATAAGGTCCCCTTTAAAAAAAAAACAAACAAACAAAATGAATTAGTGTTATGACGACGTCCAAAACAGGGTAAAATTAGAAAAGGGGAACTATCTGTTATAGATGACAGTGAAAAGCTGGGAGCATGTGATACGCTTCTCTGGTCACTATTCAAACGTTCCTCAGTTCATGATACTGCACAAGATATATATATATATAATCAAATATAAAATAGCTTTTCATTGTAATATTGCATATTTATTCCCTATATCATACATATTTCATGTCTATGCAACTACATCTTTTAGATTTCTGTGCACATCTTAAGACTAAAGCAGTAAGAGTTTTTTAGCTTTGCCACTAATAACCACAATATGAGTAGCGTCATTTCCTAAAAATAAACTACAAATTATAGAACAAATTGTCTCCACAACACATTTCTCTGTTTGGGTGCATGTATGAGATAAAAAAGGGGAAGAATTAGAAGTAAACTGAGGAACTACAGTTTATAAAGTAAGACTCTGCCGTCATTAACCACAAACTGAAGCATCTGTTTGGTGCATTTCTGATCTGTGAGTACAGTAGGTCTGAGACCAAAGTGTTTTTGCAAATACCTGGTAAGGTATTTCTTCTGCCATCTGCCCCAATAACCACATCAAACTCCAGCTGTCTGACTGGATGAGAGCTGGGGAGGACCTCTACTCGCCAGCCAACACCTGAACAGGACAAACATGAAAATCCAGTTAATTTGCAGTTACAATTAGGGAAATTGCATTTGATTACATTCTTACGTTTCTCCTGGTTTTCTGGAGGTTCCAGTAGATGTTTGAACTCCACATTCACGTGAACCTCAACACCCAATAACAAGGCCACCTTCAAAAGCATCAGCTGCAGCTGACGAATGCCTGCGCGTAAAGATGAAAATGTGAACATAAACACAATGTGATTTAAATTATCTTAATGAGTATGAATCTGTTTTACTCTTGTAACATTAAAACAAGACAAAATAATGTGGAAAAAGGTAGAGACAGTAAATAGTGCAAATACACAAAACTGTTTAGAAATCAACAAAATCAGTTCATGAGAATATCACAAATGCTGGCACTACAAAAACCATATTGAGTCTTTGTCTTATGTTTTAATATAAATATACGTATAAACATTCTTAAAATGGAATTAAGCTGAGAAGCAAATTTTATGTTATTTCATATGTAAAACTCACTAAAATGAGTTATGATACATTTGAATAAAAGATGTACTTGCCCAGTACAATTACAGCTACATTAAAATTCTGGCTGATACTGTTTAACCAATAATTATTTTTATGTTATGATAGTTTTATGATAGTAAAATTTTCTGTACTACTTAGTCTTAATAAAAAAATACTTAATAAATACTTCAAATGAATTTAGGCATCTCAACATTATAATGTACAGTACAGAAAATGGATATTCATTTTGATATTTGCTACATTTATTTAATGAATAAAATATAAATTATAAATTTAATATATATCTACTTATTTAATATTTTATGTTTTTAAAAATTAAATGTTAAATGAATATAAATCGTAAATATAAAAATAGAGGAAATACAAACTTCATAATAATTAAAATATCCAATATCTAATACCAAAAAATTAAAGGAATACCTGCACATATTAAAATCAAATTAACTTTTTTTTTTAATTAACAAAATCTTTATCTTAAATGGCATCCAAACCATTCAAGTATTACAAGATAAAAGTTGGGACACTTATTGATTCACTGGGAATTGATTGGATTGTAAAAAAGTGAGAGTTGACAAATAGAAAATAGTGTCATCCAGAAAAAAGTCATTTTTAATTGTGCACAATAAAACCACAAATGTGTATTAAGATAAGTAAGTAAAAAAAAAAAAAACTTGGTGTCCTTGTTACATGTTGCATGTAATAACTATAAATTGTGCATAATTACATAAAACTGACCCTATACCAAACTCGAATCCTAACCCTTTAGTGTACTTAACTGTACAATTACACTGTAACAAAGACACCTTAAAATAAAGTGTAACCAAAGTACTCACTAATATGGTCTATAGCTCCAGCACAGAACTTTCCATAGAACTTTTTGGCCCCCAAACCACGGAGGTCCTGAATGGTGAAGGGCCAGAGATGCAGAACATTATTCCGTGAGAAAGCGTCGCGCTTTTCCACAAGAACCACCCTGGCACCCAGAAATCCCAGCTCAATAGCCGTCCGCAGTCCACACGGACCCGCACCTATGATCAGACACTGAACACACAGCAGAACAGCTTCAACACACAAGTGAAAAGAACTCTCTCTTGCAATGGATTGTAGGTGACCCTATAGTTGTACCGTGGTGCTGGTGCAAGCGTGACCTCTCATGTACTCTTTCTGGCTGGCTCTTTTGTCCAGTTTGGCCCATAGAGCTTTGGCCTTCCAGTAGTGCAGTCTGCTCCTCAAGGTGTGGTAGAACTGCGGCTGACCGACGGGATGCAGCTTCAGCTCTTCACACAGCTCCTGGAAGGCCCTGAGGGTCTCCCTACATGTGCCGGCCTGCATGAAGGCGTCGAACAGGGCATGTGCATGACACGACTCAGACCGTCCGTCCCACATATCTGCTTCTCACAAGACCCACGCAGGAGTCAGCTCACCTCCAGAACACACCAGACACAGGACATCTGAGGAAGAGAAATTATTTTCAGGGCTGGATGATATGAACATTGAAATAGGGAATAGAGAATTTCATCTCCATCAGTCTGATGGAGATAAAAATAATTTTTAAAAAAAGCAACTCGCATAGATGAAGCAGACGGGTCAGCAAAAGTTCTCTGGATTCATGTGCACATCATGATCCACTCAGACACACGTCTCTCATTAGCTCCTCAACTCCAAAACAATTATACAAATGTCAATAAAATGCTCAAAGAAAACAAACATTTATATTGAAATTAAATTAATTGAATTGAAATATAATCGGTCTCATTCTCCGGTGCTGCACAGATACACAATACTTTATCACTATCCTACAAATTATTATATGTAATAAAATATAACATAAATATAATATATGTTTCAGAGCGATTAATGAGCTGATATTTTCACATTTTATTATCATCATTATTATCAGTTCTACAAAAAAAAATTAAATAATGCAAAATCTCTGCTCTTAAAGTAAATATAAAGTGAGAGAATAAATAATAGTGATGTTTAATTTAAATAATAAAATTTTTTATTTAATTATATTTATCTTAAATATATAAATATATTTTTATATTATATCAGGGTAAAAATTAAACACACACACAATTATATATATATATATATATATATATATATATATATTATATATATATATATATATATATATAATATATATATAAATAATAACAGTAAAGAATATCTTAAATTTGTTTGCAGAGGTCAGTGGCTCCCGCTCTGATTTTGATGAGCTGTTGTGTAAAAGGGGCGGGGTTTGCAGTGCTCTGTAGAGTCATCAATAAATGACAGACAGTAATCCACTTCATTACACACATTACAAAAGATTACAGCAACTGCTTTGACTCAATTCATCCAGCACTAGTATTCAGCTGTGCAATCCAGCCTGGATGAATAGTTTGACCTCTAAGCGCCTACATAAGAATGACTCATTAAATGAGTTTGCAGATGACGCCTGATTTGATATCTCGTGACAATTTCTACGTGACTTTGGTCTCTAAAGTATTTTTTGGGCTGATTTTCTTTCCCTCGTGTGCTCGCTTGTCTTTTAAATTGGTGACAGAATAATCTGTGCACATCTGTGTCTCTAAAACAGAATATCAAGTGTGCATTTGATTGTTTAAACCCACTAAAGCAGACACACAGATGCAGTATCTGGACAATGGAGGACCTTTAGATGTACATGGGGTCAGCCTGACATTAACTTTTGGGAATGTAACCCACTGGGAGAAAGAGGGGATTATGGGTTAGACAAGGTGACTGTCAATCTATGAACACTGTGCTGACTCAAAAATGAAAAGACTGTGATCATTTACAAAACAGAATGGTGACCAGAAGCTATCAAGCTCCCAAAATGACAAAAAGCATAATAAAAGGTTCCTAATGCCATATAATCTTTTTTTACAGAGCAAAATTTAAGTTGTTTTCAGTTGTTTATGAATACTACATATTGAAAACAAGCAGTTATGAGTGTCATGAGTGTCAAACCTGGTGTCTTGATGTTTCGGAGCCCCTAAAGGGAAATGGTGATGGAAAATAATATGGAAATGCTTTTACAAATGTTTTACATTCCCCCGAGAAACTTTGTATTCGCAAACACAAAAGTTTTGAAATATATGTTATTTTCCACTACCATGTCCCTTTAGGGGCTCCGCAACATCAAGACACCAGGTTTGGCATTAATGATGCCAAATTAATTTGTTCTCATGATTCATAACTGCTTGTTTTCAATATATAGTATTCAAATCCTAAAATTTAAATTTTGGTCTTTGGTCTGTTACTCATGCAAAGCTATTTTATGACACATAAGTCCACTTTTATGGAACTTTTTGTCATTTTTATAGCTTGACAGGCTTTGGTCACCATTCACTTACACTTGCACAGAAAAGAGCAGCGTGAACAATCCGCTAAACATCTCCGTTTGCGCTCCATGGAAAAAAAAAAAAAGAAAGTCAAGGTATAAGAATTTTTAATTTTTGCATGTTTTACCCCTTTAAGCAAAAGACTGCAAACTCTATAGGAGGAAGAACAAGTGACTCTCAAAATGAAAAACTCCACTGCATCGGACACCATCCACACATGATCACGTCCACCATAAATGGAGGGCGAAACCCTGCGCATCATCATAAAAATCTTATCAGTATCCTTATTCCCCTCTCTCCTCCCAAATGTCTCAGTGATTGACTGCTGTGCAGTTTGAGAGCAGAGGATTACAGAGAGCAAGGAAAGTGCTGCAGAAAGAGGATCGATCAGTTTTTCCTCTAGTCAGCCATTCAGACATTGATTACACCGTGAAATTATAACGGCATATGCACATATTAATGAAACTATACGGCTAATCACTGAGTACACACAGCAGAGACCAAGTGTTCCCATGTACCATGAATGACCAGCTGCAGTCTTTTCAGCTCTTTCCTGAGCATCTGAACCAGACTGTCACAAAGCATCAACACTGCTGCATCGGAGTGACACACACAAAAAAACACATTCAATTCAACACTAGCAAGTGATATTACCGTGCTGCTTCTCTGTGGTGTGCACATGCGGCTGACATGCTTTCCTTCCTCTTCCTCTGTTTCTCTCTGGCAAGTTCCCAAGTGGATCTAGAGCTGTTGGAGCCACATTAACTCTGGTGTCATATACACAGCTGCAGTGCAGGAATTAGCTCCACCGCTTCACACACACATTCATGCTCATGCACACACACTCTGTCCTCTTTCTCTCTCCATCTCGCAGTAGACAAGGTCAGAGGAAGGAGCTACCAGGCACATGCTGACTCCTCCTTTAAACACGCACGCTTTTGGCAGACAACAAACACAAACATTGTCTTTCAGGACACACGCATGCATCTATGCCGTATACATACTGGAGATGATTAGCATATTCCAGGAAACGCATGTTAATCGTACAGATTCATTGTTCAGTATTGCAGTGGATCTGCTGGTGGTTCGTGTTGGAGTGTTATAGAAAGCAGCCCTAAATCTAATCTGATTTACCCCGGGACGGAGGCTTCTTAAAGAGATTACAGAGCGCAGATGAGGGCGGGGGAGAGAGAAGAGATCTGGAGAGCATAACCTTAAACTATAACACTTTTGACTACTTGATCTTTAGGTCTGCTGAACACTAAAATAGTGTAATGTCTTCCTCAAGTGGTTGCTGTATTTTGGATTGAAGACCCTAATTTAGAATTAAAAAAAAAAAAAAGGTTTCAGTTTGGCTGTGGCTGAGGTTTGCCATTTCTTTCTTCTGTTGAACACAAAAGAAGATCATTTGAAGAATGTTTGTAACCAAACAGTTGATGGACCCCATTGACTTCCATAGTAGAAAAAAAATACTATGGAAGTCAATGGGGTCCAACAATTGTTTGGTTACAAACATTCTTCAAATGATCTTCTTTTGTGTTCAATAAGATTAAAATATATAAATGAATTACGAATGTTATAAAATAAAAATATTAGTTAGTAATATATTAAATGGATTACATTACATTAAAATAAATAAATATATATATATATATATATATATAAATATAAAATATATGTATAAAATCCCGCTGTGACACAGCGAAGGGTTGCTTAGCATAAGATAATGGCTAAGAAGTGCTTCTACTTTTCTAATTAAAACACTGGTTAGTTTATTCAAGTCGCACAAACATATTTTGAACTAGTTACATCCCACTAATACAAAAGACCCATACTGATGGGCCCTACCGGACCTAGTTGAACACCGCGATGATAGGGGTTCAAACAGGTGGCTCAAACAGGTGGCTCATATTCAGGGAAACATCACGTTTAGCTGAAATAAGTTGTAGGGACAGAACCCATACTCAAGCGATAACAGCCGTGATGATAAAAGGGCTCATGTAGGAGCTACACAATAGCCTTTTTACACAAAATAAACGTAAACTTAAAGATTTTGCTGTAATTATTTATGAAAAACACAACATAGGCAACAAAATTCATTACAAAATGGTTTCAACTTTAATTTGAGATCATGTTTTGTTACAAAAGTGCAATTGTCCTTCATCTCCATCTAGGTGTTTTTCAGGCATCTTGCTGAAATGGAGGGAAAAAACAAAATTGTTACACTGTAAGAAAGAGAAACAAAATCATCTGATTTTGACCTCAGTAAAAAGTTCTTTTGAGAGATGCTTACTAGTAATGCACGTCCTCTGGTCTCAATGGGCATTAAGACCACTCCCACCGCACAAATCACACACGCTGTGGCAAACGGTGACAGGGCCAAAATCACAGACCGAGACATTAACACCTGACAGATGCAAACACAATGTTATCTTTGTGGAAATCAAATGTGTTAAACACACAAAAAGTCAAAGAGATACAGCACCTGTGCAATAAAAGGTGCGATCATTCCTCCAACTCGACTGAAGGATGTGCAAAAGCCCATTCCGATTGAGCGCACGGATGTGGGATAAACCTGCAAACACACTCCAATCATTATACTTTTCACATTTATATATATAATAATAATAATAACACTTTTTAAAAAAGGTTTAGTCCACACAGAAATGAATATTCTGTCATCAATTAGATTTCTGTCCCTCCACTGAAAGTCTGGGGTAAATAAAACCTAAATTAAATCTGTTCATCATGATTTGGATCGATTGATATGGATTTATTTTACAATCTCTTTATGAAGAGTCATATCTTCAAGTGAATAGATTTTCAATGGAGGGACAGAAATCCTTCAGATTATATTTAAAATAAAATTGTAACACTTTAAGACATCAAGAGGAAGTGATGTATTGGGTCTCACCTCTGCTGTGTAAATATAGACCACATTAAAATTCATGGCAACCACAGAGCGGAGAAGGAAGAGCAGAATAGTGAAACCTAACCTGCACAGGGACAGACACATAATTCAGTCATGTACTCCAGCTGCACTTCTCACACATGGCCACAAGAGGACCACGAATATTATGAACACCCAATTAAAGTAAATGGCAATGTGCAGAATAGCATACTGCCATACTACTTTTACCATTTCTGCAGAATAGTTTACATACACTGTTCAAAGTATGTATAGAATATGTAATACAGATGGCAATATAATTAATTACTAAAGAAATAATAATAGCAGTATGTACTTACAAGTAGGTACACAATATAATTCAACATTAAGTGAAATACTTCATTACAATCACATAAATAAACATTGTGATGTAAAGTGTGACCATGAAAAGCAGATTTTAATATATTATTAATATTTTGAATTAGTTTTTATATTTATATTGTACTTTTTCATTTTAATATTAGTTAAAGTTTTAGTAATTTTTATAGTTTTCATTAATTTTTAGTACTTCAACTTCAAATGTTGCCTTGGCAAGAAACTGAAATAAGTTTTTTTGATGTATTTTATTTGATTTCAGTTAATGTTCATTCACATGAATTGAAAAGTGTTTATTTTACATGAAAATAAATATCTATTTTTCATACTGTGCATTATATTGCAATGCCTAAATTCGCATTTAAATGTTTTTTATTTAGGATTTTAATAACGGTCGTTTATCAGTTTTCTGCCGTAATTTGAAAATAATTATCAGCTTATTCGTCTTGAATTTTTAATATTATTGCATCCAACTATACATAATATAATCTATATATTTCTCCTGAATTACACTGAACAGAAATAAAATAACTGACATAAAGGTTTTTCTATGTTTTATTTCAGTCAACATTTATTTTATTTTATATTTAGGCATTTTATCATACATTTACCATAAATGGTATTTTAATTAACAAAAATGCCTTTTTTAATCATTTTAATTTTAGTTGCAAAATAAGTATTTTAGAGAACAAGAGATCAATATACTCACATTGTTGTGCAAATATTAAGCAGCATGAAAAAAACGGCAGACAGCACCAGCAGTATGGCCATGCTGGGCTTCCGTCCAAATACATTTAACAAACCGATATTCAGGGGGATGACTGCAGAGGAAACACATGGAAAACATACATCAGCATTCATCTTTCGACTAAGTGGAGTATGTGAAACTGGGGTGAGTGAGAGGTCAAAGGTCACTCACGTGCGACCTCGCCCAAGCAGCTGATGAGGAGCGTCTGATAATCAGCCATGTTATAGGGGAGGCAGTAACACAGCGCCTCCTCCTGGTTGTGTTTGATCTGGTGCTCTGGGTCGGCATCTGTCATACATAGAAGGTTCTTCTCCAGTAACTCAGAGCCGCTCAGGACGGAGCCATAATAGGAGAAGGAAGCCACAAACCTGTGCATAAACAATGTAATACAATACATCACACATCTAGCATACAAACTGCACAGGAAAAGAAAAGTGTATTTGCTGATTACACACACACACACACACACCCACACACGAACCAAAGGCAAATGTGTTAGACATTACCATGAGTACCACAACAATAATGATGTTCTTCTAAAGGCCGGGCTGATCAGAGTGATGGCATTTCCTCTTTCTGTCTGAATACAAACAGTCCAGTCAGTTGTACTCTTTTTTATGTTTACACAGATACATAGAGAAGTATATATATATATATATATTTAAAGCACGTCTGTCTAGGATTCGTGTCTATGATATATACATTTTTCAAAATATTGTATATTTAACCGTGCATGTTCATTTTCACAATTTTTACAAAAAGCACCCACTAAAAGTTAGCCATTAAAAACACAAATAATTTAATATTGTAATAATTTATATTGTTAAAAAGTAATCTTTAGCAAATCCTAAAATTAATATCCATTTTTCATACTTTACATTATGTTGTGATGCCTAAGGACACTTGAAGTATTAATTTTAATACTTAATTGCTAAAATTGTAAAATAATTATCGGTTTTAGTCTGAATTTTTTTTATATCAGTGCATACTTACTACATGTATAGTATATGTACTATATTTATGTGTATATATATATTAATCTTGAGGAGCTTAAAATGATTTACACTGATTTCTTTGATATACATTTTATTTATTTTAGAGTTTTTAATTGAACCTCTGTTAGAGCCATAAAGGACTCAAATAAAGAAAAAGGAACTTTTCACACACACCACTTCAAGGTCCCGTAGTTCTCCTTCCGGCAGGGTGGCGCCATTCATCTTGGCGATCCAATTAAGTGTAGACATGGCTCCTTGAATGTTACCAGCGGAGACCTGGAACCGTGCAGACTCAGGAATGAACTAAGATAAGGGAAAAGAGTGAGCGAGTGAGTCAAAGACAAACATCTGCTTCCATTTAATTCAGCACCATTTATGACGAAACTCACCATGAAGAGGCCAATGAGTATGACGCTGGGAATGATGGAAAAACGGATCATCCAACGCCAGCCCATCGTGGGCACCACTGTCATACCGAGAATGATAATAAGCATAGATCCCAGCATCCAGAAAATCTGTCGACCGACAAAGATAAGGTCGGTATAGGAGGTTTTCCCAGTTGCAGGTCAAACAATTATAAAAAGCACTTTTAAAGGGTCAGTTCTTCCAAAAATAAAAATTCTGTCATGAATTACTCACCCTCATGTCGTTCCAAACCTGGAACACAAATGAAGATCTTTTTGATGTAATCTCAGAGATTTCTGTCCCTTCATGGACAGCTACGCAACCGACACTTCAAAAAGTTCATAAAGAGATTGTAAAACTAATTCATGTGAATTGAGCGGTTTAGTCCAACTTTTCTGAAGAGACTTGATCACTTTATATGATGAACAGATTGAATTTAGGCTTTTATTCACGTGTAAACATTGATCAGAGAACATAAACAGAATCTCAACCAAACCTGCTTGAAGCACAAGAAGAACAAACCTCTTGCGGAAGCTCTATTGTGTTGCGTAACACGAGAATGAACCTCAATGGTTCTTGTACGTCATGCAAACATGCTTGAGCTTCCACTGGTTTACCACAACTGAAGTGCGAGTTGAATGTTTATGCAAGTAAAAGTTTAAATGCAATCTGTTCATGATATAAAGTGATCGAGTCTCTTCAGAAAATTTGGACTAATCTGCTCAATTCATATGGATTAGTTTTACAATCTCTTTATGAACTTTTTGAAGCATCAACTTTGCATAGCTGTCTATGGAGGGAAAGAAAGCTCTGATTTCATCAAAAACATCTTCATTTGTGTTCTGAAGATGAACTAAAGTCTTGCGGGTTTGGAACGACATTAGGATGAGTAATTCATGACAGAATTAAATTTTTTGGTGAACTAATCCTTTAATAAAGGTGCTATAGAAAAATAAAGTTATCATTATTATAATTTTCCATTTGACACTCACTGTAGCAAGGGGCAGCAGGGATGCTCTGTATTTAGACGGGATGAATTCTGTCTTCAAAACAAATCTTTGAAAGAAAATAACAGAGAGTTTTGGAGTGTAAGTCAAAGCATTTGAATTTATGTATGGAATTTATGACCAATGAATTTCCATGACCTTTCCAGTTGTTCCAGATTACTGGATCAAGGTTTAAAAAGTATTTTGATTCAGACTAATAAATCATTCAAACATATTTGAGAACCAGTTTGACCAACTGAAAAGAAATGACTCACAAGCAAGAACAATTTGGCTCAATTTGAAACAATTTGTGTACTTTCCAGACCTGAAAAACTATTTAAACAAATTTCCTTGACATTTCCAAGATTGTATGCATTGAAATTTGTGCGTATAGTATGTTTTGTGTAATCTCACCCTTGAGATGTGGCCGCCACACCGCAGCCCACCATACAGCGCAGGAAGATGAACCAGCCGTACGATGGAGAAAATGAAGTGAGCAGAGAAAAATATGATGCCCATATAAAGCCACCAAACACCACCTGTGCACACAAACACATGTTTAAAACGTAATTCCCCGTAAAACTATATACAACTTATGGATTAAACGAAATATTGTCTGACCTTCCAGCGTCCATATTTGTCAGCAACATAGCCACTGAGGACACCAAATATCATAAAACCCAGGAACACCATCTAAAACAATACATATACACAAACCAAATAAGTCCTTTAATGATTATTTCTGAATTGCAATTGCAAATAATAATTATAACAACAAAAAAAATCCTTCGCATATAAGCCTCGCCTATAAGGATGCATCTTAACATGAAATAAATGACACTGTCTTCAAAGAGATACAAAAAGATCAACCAAACTGGTCCGATAGGCACACGTGCAACTCGCACGGCAACATTCCAGTCCTGTCAAACTTCAAAAGGAAAACAAAATAAAGGGCTCTGATTGGACGAGCTCCTCACCGTGGAGACAAGAGCCACCTGCCAATCCTCTAGACGCCATTCACAGCGGATCTCAGGAGAAACCACAGCCAACAACATGATCTCCATTGCCTCCACTATCTACACACACATACACATCAGCACTGAAACATGCAAGCAGTAAAAACTCATTATACTGGTTAATAAGTTACAGAGACAAACACACACTAGTCTTACATTGGCACTACCCATGATGACAAAAAGCAGAATATGGAAGCGTCCAAAGCCGATGCTCTCCACAGCCTCCTCTACGGTGTAAGCGTTCGGTCCTGTGTGGGTTACAAAGGTCAAAATCCCCATCGATTAGATGACTGGAAGCTGGTTGAAAAGTATAAATGTGTACGTTTTGTTTGTATGTTCCTCACGTTTGGCTTCGGCAGGTTCAGTAGGTGTGCTATTGCTGCTACTGGTGTTGATCTCTTCCTCCAGCTCCAGTTCCTGAAGCTGGATGGCATCGACCAGCTGGGTCTTCATGGAAGACGATCGCCTTAATGCCATCCTCTCTGAAAAGTCGACTTATTTCTTCAATCGTAGGCACTGAAAAGTTTGGATGAAACTTTGTTAACAATAACAAAAAAAGGCAAAAACCTAAAAGCAACAGATGAATACTTGATGATGGTATTACCATAGTTTTTGGACATGGTAGCATGATGATACCATGATTTTTTTTTTTTTGACATGTACCATGATAATACTATGGTTTTTGGAAAATTGTAATCACCTCTTTTGGGGAATACACCATGATTATGGCGACCCCATGATATTCTATTTTGATAATTAAACTAATACCTTGGTATATAATTCAGTATGACCACTGACACATCACACAGCAACCTGTTTAATATCAATATTGATTTTTTAAAAAACGTATTGCATATGTGAGTGTGTGTGTATATATATATATATATATATATATATATATATATATAAAATAGTTAAAGTAATAATAATAAAAAAATAATAAAAAAAATACTTACAATAACATCGGATGATGAGGTCATCAAACACGAATCTTCGTCATGTCGAAGCTTTTCCCATCGCATCTCTTCCCGATTGACACTCCTTTTGATACTGTATTTCACCGACAGTAATTCAAGAATGTCCCGTATGTTGAGTCAAGATCTTTCAGAGATTTATGCAAATTAGTCTCGCAAAACGCTGATAAACTCGGGTCCAGGAGATTTACGAACTATAAAATCATACTTCGATTGTATGATCCAGATTCTGAAGTCGGTAAAAATGTTAAAACTGCCTTCGAAAAGATGCCGCAGTAACAACTCCCACACATACACCTGCCGACAGGTAAACAACGTCACAAACTTCAGCGTGTAAGGGTTCGGCTTAGCTTTTAAAGGGCCATGTCTCTTTTTGCAAAGAACACACCCAAGATCGAGTTACTTCACTCCACAGAACTGAAGATTGGATTATTTTGTTAGTTTATCGAGAGTGGACGCAGCTGAGTGGTTAAACAGGTTTTGAGCTGCCCTCCTTCAGGCTGACCTATATCTTGTAAACAAAGATCTACACTGACATGTTTGTAGTGTACATACATTTACTTCAAAGGAAACGGTCGTCATTCTGCGGACCTGTTAGACAAGAGACGTGAAACCCAAAATCTCATTCAATCCTGAGTATGCTAATCGGACATTAGCTAACAGTGAACGAATCCTATTTTTGAGTCGAATCGTTTCAACGAATCCGTTTTACTTACTAAATTCGATGAAAGCTTTTAGGTTACTTTCTTGACAGCTGAGAAAGTTCTTTATATATTCTTTAGGTAGGCTACTAGTGTAAATATATATTCTGAGACATAAATTTAGGCACATACTCTTATTGAATTACACGTATGTGGATACAGAAAAGTAAACAAATCACTGTTAACTGTTTTGTCTATGTTATATACTTTTTTTTGTATTGAAGCCTTATTATCAATCATATCTGAATCTTGATCTGAATCCAAAATATACTTAGGAAGTGGCTTAATTCCTAAACTGCCACTTGCCAGTTGGGATTCTTGTGGCTACATATTACAAGACCAATTTAGCTTTAAATAGTTTTGTATTATTAATATTTTCTTTTTAGACATACAATATATGCTGCATTACAGATTGTATTAGACAAATGACCTCTACCTGACACGAAAGAGACGGCACATTGTTTATTATTTAATTTACACGACAATATAGAGACATTAAACATCAAATACTGGGATGCAGTTCGCAGAGACCAAGAGAGAAAGAAAGAAGACAGAATGAGAGAAATATACATATATATATACCTCAATGATAGGATCACAAAGATGGTGTTAGCATCTTCAACAAAAAAAAGATGATAAATGTTAGATTTCAGGTAGTTTAAAAGAATCGAAAAATTAACTTTCTGTACGGTTTAGTTTACATTCCTAGAACATCCTCTATGGCACCGACATAGGGACAGGGGGAGGTATACTATTGCGCTCACACACACACACACACACAGAGAGAGTGTATTGAGTATAGCACCATGTTAATCAATTGACTGTAAATATAACACTTAGTCTTTTATGAATGTATACACTTCTCATTAAGGAATCAGCGAAATTGAAAATGAAAAAAAATTGAAGGAAAATAAAAAAAAATCCCAGTTGGTCTTTGCACAGTGGGAAAGGGGGCGTCTACCAATGATGTTTGCCTCTTACTGGTCAACTGTGGACTACATACTGAATATTTAAATATGGAGAAATGTCCGTTTACATATTAATACTCTTTCTATGAGATATATTTTAGTCATAAATATTGATTTTCAAATACTTTCAAAAATATTATTCAGGTTTTAAAAATGACAAAATACTGAAAATTTCTTTTTTTTTTTTTTTTGATGATCAGGATGGTTTCTCTGTGCTTTAACCATTAGTTTTTTGTCTAATGAACCATTACATAGTAGTCTTTCAAGGCTAAATTCTATCAAGCTTGTTTGTAGTATTTTTCAATATTTTTAAAGACTATTTGCATGCCCATCAAGACAGTATCACACAAAATAAACAAGGAAGAAATAAAGCATAATCCATCACTTCACATGCGTACCAATTTAAGGCCTGCCAGGAGTCTACATGATTGATAGAAATATAGAAAGAATGAAGAAAGGAAAATTCAAGGAGAGAAAAACAAAAAAACAAAGACAGAACGGGTTTCCGCACCTTATGACTTTCAATTAGTTCATTATTGATCGTAGTCATGATTATTGGATTTTTAAAATCATTTTATTGCACTCCTAAAGAGCAATTTTGATCTAATGAAATATTTATTAGATATATATGATGTACCCTGAAATCTAGAAAATATTATATTAATTACAGAAGATCTTTCCATGACCTTTTTTCAAGCCAATTTATTCTCAATGAGTGTGGGAACCCTGTATGACCAAAAACAAAACAAACAAGGAGAAAAGAGAAGTAAAAGGTTTGACCCAAAATATAAAAAAAGAGAGGAAAAATAGGACAGAGAATTAAAAAGGAATACCGAACAAGGCCTTTAACCTCAACACATTTCCTTAAAGGAATCTTTACAATACCTCTGTGCAAATCCACATGACCATATACATGAAAATACATTGAGACCGAATTACGAAGCTAAAGGAACTATATGCCTCAACAGTGATTTGGTCTTTTTTAAAATGTCCCATAGCAACACTTTTCCCACATCTTCAATACGTTTCATAACAATAAAAAATAAATACAATCTAATATGTTTAACATATAATCTAACATATAATCAGATTGTGCTCAATGAGTTGATACATTAATATGCAATATATATATATATTTATATAGAATATGAACTCACTTATATCTTTCTTTATATATTTATATAGTTACTGTATAGTTGTCTCTCTTTTCCACAATAAACTCTTTAACTGATTGACTTCTATTATCACCATGATATGAATGTGCAAAGATGAGAAAATGTGCAAAATTAATATCTGAGAAATTACCTCAGCCAAAGACACTGAACTTATTGGACAGCCAACATTCATACCCCACCGGCAAAAAGAGCTCAAAAAAAAAAACACATGGGCATCTTGAATGTTTGCTTTGATACCTTTCCTCAGATGCAGACAGGTTGGACAAAGTAATATGATGTTATCGGCATGGGAACCATGCTGGTCGGCAACTGAGGCCGCCTGTCGATCATCTCCACATGTGGGCTGGCTCAAAAGCTCACAGTACGCAGGAGAATAACTTCACTGTTTACAATCCCAACAAAATCGGTTTCCCTCCCCTGCAGAGTTTGAAGTGCTCAGTTCTCAAATGTAAGGCAAGACCTGAAGACCTTGACAGACTACAGCTCTGTTCTGAAGCCTAGCGAGCTGCCGCACTGCCTACACGAGCAGCATCCCAATTGTCATGGAACGTCATACGTAGCTCATTTGGAACGCACTACATTGACTGCAACACAAATTGACTCGATTTGGAATTGATTTCAATCGAGTTTCACGTTAGCATGTTGCTAAGCTAACTCTGTGATACTCTAATAAGTATAAAAATACACAGAACTCGCAAATGTTGGGTAAAATAACAGATGTTAAGTTATGAATATTATCGAATGAAATATAACTTTGTAACTGACATTTCTTTTGCCCTGTCTAGACTTTAACGTTAGCATGTTGCTAAGCTAACTGCGTGATACTCTCATAAATGAAAAATATAGAAATCAAATGCTGGGTAATCTTATAGGCTACTTTATGAATGTTATCAAATGAAAATTTTCTTGCCTAGTCCAGGGTTTGATATTAGCGTTTTGCTAAGCTAGCTCTGTGATACTCTAATAAGTATAAAAATACACAGAACTCGCAAATGTTGGGTAAAATAATAGATTTTAAGTTGGGAGCCGTTATCAAATGAAATATAACTAGAACTGACATTTCTCTTACCCTATCTAGACTTTAACGTTAGCACGTTGCTAAGCTAACTGTGTGATACTCTAATATAATGTATAAAAATACACATTACACAAAAATACTGGGTTAAATAATAGCTTTTGTGTATTTTTATACTTGTCAGAGTATCACACAGTTAGCGTAGCAACATGCTAACATTAAAGCAAAGTCTTTGGTTAAAGTCTAGACAGGGCAAGGGTGTTACATGTTAACATGTTGCTAAGCTAGCAGTGTGATACTCTAATAAATAAAAGATACAACTCACAAATGCTGGGTAAAATAATATAGGCTATATATTTTTTTGTGAATGTTATCAAATGAAATATTACATTATAATAGACATTTCTCTTGCCTAGTCCGGAGTTTGATATTAGCATTTTGCTAAGCTAACTCTGTGATACTCTAAGTATTAAAGTACGCAGAACTTGGAAATGTTGAGTAAAATAATAGATTTCAAATTATGAATGTTATCAAATATAAACATTTCTCTTGCAACAACATTTCTTCATAGACTTTGACGTTAGCATTTTGCTAAACTAACAGCATGACACTCTAATAAGTATAAAAAAAAATAAACATAACTCACAAATGTTGGGTAAAATAATTCATTTAAAGTTTTTATAAATGTATATAACTTTATAATGGACATTTCTCTTGCCTCATCCACCATGCTTGTGGGTTTGCCTTCTCTGTGAAGAATTCATACAATGCTGCCTTATAATTTGGCTGAAACTTCAAAAGATATCTAATAAGAGAAATAACTATGTTGGCTACCTTTTTCGGGCAGCTCACTAGGTTGTGGAACAGAGCATGTTTTCCTCTGATAAGCCGTCTTTAATAAATGGGAGAACAGGACAGCGGGGGAAAAAAAAAGAAAAAAAAAAGAACGCCACTTCAGAGTTTTTGATCAGGGCTGATTTGTGTTATTGTGGCAGAGCCCAGAAATGGTTTTTAGCACCAGAGGAAGTCCGGAGACACAAAGATGAACCATTTGAAGGAAGCACTTTGAGAGACATGGAACTGAATGGGAGTGATTTTCACATTAGCAACAGTCAGCACTAAGTCTCGAAGGTTCACAACTCTCAGCATGCAAATTGAGAGTCTGAATATGGGGCAACTTTGTCTATTTTTCTAAACAGTCTGGACAGTTTTTTCTTTGTGAATTATAGGAGAGAGTATTTAAGTATATTTTCTGCATGTCAGCAGTGAAATTTCAATTGTGGATTTTTCCTGCCAATACAAGCATGGATGATTGCTAGTATTTCTTCAGATGTAACAGACCAGCCGTACTTGAATTTGAAGATTTTGGTTTGGGTATTGAGGAAAGCAGTTTCTCAGCCTTCAAGCTGTGTTGGGATTTGTGAGGTTGTTTATGGGGTACATTGGGACTGGGGTTTTGGGATGGTATTTCTCAACTGTGGTAGCTGACAACAGCAGCCTGTTTCTGAGAAAGTCTCTGCAGTTCTTCCCTGATGGCCTTGATGAGAGAGGCAGAGGAGTGAGGAGGTGGAGAACGCTCCTCGGGGGCAATGTACCCCGCGCTCGAGGCTTCCAGGTGGGCCTGGGGTGTTGTGGGATCCTGCAGGGACGTCCTGGGCATCTGGAATACAGGTGATGAAGAGTATTCTGGGAATGTCAGAATCTGTGTGAAACAGAGAGGGAGAGAGAAATAATGAATAAAATACCAATTCAGGAAAAAAACACAAATTTAAGTTCGATTAGATATACACTATATAAATCTATAAACACTAAAATTTCACGTAATTTATGTAAAATATAAATGCATTTATATATAGTTTGAATTATCTTGATTTAAAAATAATATTAAACCAATTAAATGATGTAATTTACTTGCCCATTCACATTATCCTTTATATGATTTTTATTGTATGCAGCTAAACTGCAGTGCACAGTTTTGGGATTTTATAACATTCCATATTGGATGACATACTCTTATATTTACTAGTACAATTCTGAAAAAGTTGTTATGAATGCGCATGTTTGAATTACAGCCTCTCGGCTGGATCCTGGTCTGGAGATCTCCTCATCTGAACGGTATTGAGCCCAGCTTGATCCTGAGGGTCCAGATACACTACGGCCAACTCCAGGATACAGTCCAATCCGACTTGACAAGCCCACTTGTGTCAGCTGATGCAGCTGTGCACCTACACACACACACACACAACACATTGCAATTATCATAGCACATAAACCACATGTTAAATTCAACTAACAAGACCTTTACCTGTGCTGCCCCCTACTGGTCGTGGCCGAGAAGACGATGGCATCTCTTCTCCATACTGCCCCCTGCTGGAGTATCCAGGATCTGACTGCATCTCTGCTGATGCCAGATATGTAGAGCCTTGTGCCTGACTGTCAAAATTATACAAACAATCTGCTAAGTAAATATTATACCTAAACCTGATCAATATTTATACACTAGTAGACAACGTGGTGTGTTTGTTTTTCCTGTACTCAAACTGTACTTATCTTCTCTGATAAGTCTACCTTGCATCATATTTACTGAAAGAAATCCAATACTTGTTTCTTACTAATTTCGGGGTCCTGATCCCAAAAATAGTGCCTGCTTTGCTCTAGCACATCACTTTTTCACACAAAATATGAAGTGCATTTCATAAAATTTAATAAATTTTATTTTAAAAAAATAAATAAATATAAATAAATTCTGTGCGAATCAGGGAGAAAGAAATAATGAATAAAATACCAAACAATTCAAGAAATCCAATACCTGTTTCTTACTAATTTTGGGGTATAGATTCTAAAAAACAAATTATGATGTGCGTTTTATAGCAGTTTTGCCTTTTAAGTTGCTTTTTTCAACTTCCTTCTGACTGTTCTTATTAGTTTATTCCATAAAACCTTCCAGAATCCTCCTCACCTCTGCAGTAAACCCTGGACCGATGTGGGAGACATTCCTAATTCGGCATACCTCTACAGAGCAGAGAGAGAACAGATATTTCACATGAAATTTCACATTAGCTGCATTCAAATTCTGTCATAAAAATATCCACAGTCACTCACAGCAGAGAAAGGACTGTGTGCAGGGGCTGCTGGGTAAGAAGAGGAGCCCCATTGGCGTGCAGGGCGTGAAGACGGGCTGGAGGGTTGACCGGGGCTGATTCCTCCGACGCCAGTGACCGCAGTAACGCCAGTGAACGTTAGAGGAGCGGGGCTTCCTTGAGAAGAGGGTGAGACGAGAGCAAAAGCATCATCCAATAAGGAGTGCATCTGTTGCCGGGCTTCTTCGATGGTTGGCTGAGGGGGGACGTAGCTGGGTGGAGCAGGGGCGGGGCCAGATGGCGGTGATCCAGGGTCCATAAACACCTCATCAGTAGGAGAAGGGCTTTCTGCATCTGGGAGCTGATCTGCATCAGACTACGGGAAGAGAATTGGTGAGCAGTTTTGGGGGTAACGTATTTAATTCTAATGCAGTTAGTTACTTTTTTTAGGGAATAACGCAATATTGTAATGCATTACTTTTAAAAGTAACTTTCCCCAACACTTCTGGTGAGTTTGCGTGTTTTAGTTCAGTACAATCACATATATGCATGTGTGTGTCCTACCACATAGGCTACGTTGTTGACCCCAGGGTACTTCCTGTACGTGGCATCTCCGTCAGTAATGAGGCGATCTTTGTCTCTGAGACTTCCGCTTCCACTCAAATTTTGTCTCTGTCTGTGCCTGGGAGAGCGTTTTCCTCTGGAACTGGAATTCCCAAACAAATTCCATTCACTTTCCCAGATAGCAAACTAGGATTGTACAAGTGACATTTCTTTACTCTGACCTTTTGCGTGGCTCTCCGCATGATGAAGGTGTGTGTTCCTCAGGATGCAGGATCTTGTGTATCTGCTCCTGAGCTTGTTGATACACTCGCTGCTGCTCAGAGCTGTCGGCGAACGCTGCCATGATGTCCTCCATGGAGGGGAAATCATAGTGGCCCTTTCTCTTGGCACGTAGGCGGATCTTATTGCGATGGTGTTCAATCTCAGATTTATGCCTTAACGCTACTTGAATCTGCGTCATTTGGAAGAATGGGAATAAGTTATTTATGTTAAGATGACATGAAATCAAGTGATACATAATTTATTGATGAATATTCTGGGAACTATGTCGCATTATGCAAGTTAAACACCATGTCGTATCTGTATGTGTGCAAGGTGTCAGCCTGTTTGCTAACCTCACTGTTGACCTTTGATCCATCAGGCATCTTGTCCATCAGATTGGGACTCAGGGCTTGGTTATGTGGATAGGAGGGAGGGCTTGGCATGGGCTGCATGGCGATAAGCTGTATCTTATTGGACACTCTGCGTGTTCCATCTGACGAACCTCGAGACAGGCGGTCAACATGCTCAAATATGGATGACGAGGACAACTGCTCATCCACTCCACTTCCAGGCTGAGCACCTGAACATCAAGGCCACATGTCAAAGGTCACGCATTTGTAACTAACAATTTGCGAATGCAACACGACTACGGGTAAAGAAACTTACCTAGTTTATTTTTTGCTGTTGAACCGCGGGAATAAATGGAGGAGAGAAAGAGATTTAATTTCTTTCATTTTATTTTGAATTTTTTAAATAAAATGGTACTCTAAATAAGAATCTAAACCTACCACTAAATGTCTTTTAGTGAGTCATTTATTTATTCGATTCATTCAAATGACTGATTCATTCAGGAACGAAATAACTGGCTCTCTTTATCAACAGGCCATTGAATCGCTGGCTCACCCAATTCGTTTTAAACGTGGATTCATTCAGAAACGAAACACAGATATGTGTTGTACTCTTGGACAAAAACAGCACTCGTGTGATATTATTATATACAACTATATGATATGATATAAATATGAGACAACAACTCATAAAGGGGTATTTTTGCCCAATATCTTTCATTTTAGTGGCATTCTTAGGCTACATCACAGTGAGCTGTTGCCCTGCATCATGTTCTTCACCAATCAACTGTATGAATGTAGGATGATCTTTGTAGGTCTGGGGCAGGGATGTTAAATATGTTAATAATTTTAGTGTAGCCCTAATATATATATTTTTCATACAATTTGTGTGTGTTTGTGTCATACAATACCATGCTTGCTCTTGCGATGTTGGGGTTTGCTGTCACTTGGCGTCACAGCAGGTCTGGTGCTCTCCTCAGCTGATTCTCTACCACTGGATGCTTCACTTCCTAATGAATCTCCATCAGATGGAGACAATCTGACAAACAAACCCAAGTTGTATGATTAAAACCAGGGTTGTTATTGTTAAATAAAACTAAAACTAGCAAGCTGAAATAAAACAAACATTAGATACATATTAGAAGATCAGAAATGATGCCTTGTAAACTAACTGAAATGAATTTACGATGAAGCAATAAAATTACTGGAAATACTGGAAATAACTGGAAATAAATAAAACTAAAACTGAAATAAAAGTAAATGAGCCCTAAAAAGTAATACTTAAAAAATAACAAAAATGAGAAAAGCCCATAATAAAATGACTAAATATTACACTAAAATAAAATGAAAACACTCATTTAAAATATTAATACAAACTATAATAGTGTACAAATAACAGAACCTGTTCACATATAATCCAAAATACATGGCACAAAGTCAACAGTTCCTTACCGGCCTCTTCTCCGTGCTGCACGTGATGCTTTTGTAGATGAGCTCTTTGATTTAGGAGTGTTCAATTCTCCGCCCTCTGAGGGCGTGGCCTCTTTAACAGGCGGCGGTAAAGAGGAGGGTTCTTGGATTACCATGATGTCATCCTTACTGTGTTGTCCCAGGTGTAGTTTAGCAAAATCAAAGCCTTTAACGCTAGGAGGCTGCAACTAAAATCACAAAAACACATGAATGGAAAGTAAATATAATACAACATATGCACTGCAAAGTAGCCTATTTCTTCGTAAAAGCCCTTCACATGGGTGAGTAATAATGAGCACAGTCACGAACCTCCTTCACATGTAGTGTCTATAAGTGGGCAACACATTTACACTCACACACACACACTCAATGACCCAGACCTTCTGTCTCTGCTGGATGGTGCTCATGGCGTCTGGTTGAAACTCCAGTTTCTCAGAGCGACACAGTTTCCAGTAGAGGATGATGATGATGAGGATGACCACCAGCACTGGGACCACAACTCCTATGATCAGCCAAACGTTACTGGGCTGAGTCTCAGAGGGTGGCAGGGCCAGCTTCTCCACCGCTGAAAAAAAATTTACGTGATATTTGGAACAAAAAGGATCATAACATCCCATTTACTTTATATAAAAAGTGTCGTAAAGGGGTCATGGCCAGAGAAATACAATTTTCCTTGAGCTTTTGACATATAAGAGGTCTTTGTACCTTTAAAATAGTATCCTGTTAGTTTAAAAAAAACAACAACAACATTTAACCAGGCTCCGAAAATGGCTTGTTAGGATATTGTGGTATCTGTGACGTCACACGGGCAAATACATTTGCATATGACTGCCTCTAGAGCAAGATATGGATGCTTGAGTCTGTATTGAATCTGACAGCAGCTACATTGCAAACCTTAAGTAAGCAGTTTCATAATGCTTTGTCTTTAAATGTCAGTTTTATATGGATGTTTTTAAAACACTTACTCACATGCAATAGTGAGGGGCCATTGATACTTTTACCTATACAATGACTTTAGCCAATCATCACATCTAACATCACCTCTAGTTTTTTGTGCAAAAGTTTGTAACCCTAACCCTAATTTTAAAAAATCCATGTCATGACCCCTTTAAAGCCACTTCCTAGTCAACTCACGTGTGGCCAAAACTCCATGTACTCGGTAGCCCAGTACAATGGCAGCTCTCTGCAGGTTCAGTCTGTTGAGCATGGCTGCAGTGGCCTGGGCTGGCAGTCTCTCTCCTGACCCCGTTTCCACAAAATACACCAGCTCCAGCGGGTAGTCTGGGCCATCCAGACGAGATGCTCGAACGATCTAAGGCAAGTCAGGGTTCAAGCTTATATCATGCATGGGAGGGATTGAAAAACTTCTGTGTTTATATGTACCTGTACACTGTTGTTGCCAATACTAGTTGCTCTTCTCCATCGTCGATTGCTAACCCCGATCCCAAGACCCTCTCCGACCAGCAATGCTAATCGCCTCTCCATTTTGGCCTGGAAGGTCCTTTCATTCACACGCTGGTCCAACACGCCCAGTAAAACTAGAACAAATGCACATAAAAAGAAAACGTGCATGAAGTGCTAGAGAAATTGTAATATTTATAACAGTGTCCTTCATAACTTACAGACTACTATAAATCTACCAGCCATCTTTTTTTATAATGAACATTTATAGGTGCTGAAAGTAACTGTACCATTACACAATGAGATTAAAGATTAGATCACAATACAATATTGAATTTAATAAATAATCAAAGAAAGTAGTATTATAAATATATTAATTAATTAATAATATAACTTAATGTTAATATTTATCTAACATAAGAACTGACCTCAAAAATAATATTGCTTCTTTAATACTTATTAATATCAATGAATATTGTATTATATTGATTGTTTTAATATATATATATATATATATATATATATATATATATATGTATATATATATATATATATATATATGTATATATATATATATATATATATATATATATATATATATATATATATATTACATCACTTTGGTGTCAAAATTTTATATCACAGAAGAAAAACACTGAAACTTCCAATATTGGACTTCATCTCAAAATCAGTTTGTTTGAAATTTCTAACACACCCACATACCTGTTTTCACCCAGGAAGTACGTAAAAGGTGGGACACATTCAGTTCAGGATAATGAAAAGCTGGAAGACAAAAATTTAGACAAAATAAGTGATAAATGAATAATGAATAAATGAATAAAGTTTATAATAAATTGAGACAAAGAGCCTGTGAGTGTATATGTCCCTCACGTTCAGCGATCTGCAGGGTAGGAAAACCAAGGTAAAAGCTGAACTCCACAGCGCTGAGCTGCCTCATGTGGCCACTGACATCTGATCCCGTAAGGAAGCCTTGGGAATCATGCACCACAAAGGTGATGTCCACCGGAGCCTTCTGCTGCCGCTGACCCCTAGGAAGGCTACTAGTGATATTCACAATCTAGACAAAACAATGATAGAGTATTATCAATACAATTTAAATACATGAAATACTCAGAATTATACTCAAAAAGAGAATAAGGTATTTTTGTTGACCTTTTTATGAAAGAACAGTGATATGTAAAGAGTGCAAAAACGTTTTATTTTGAATGTGCCTGTGCCAAGGTTTCTAATGGATTTACGTACGTGAACTGTGAAATTTCCATTTTCTTGCGAGCGCTTGCGTACTTCTGCGTACGCCATGAGAAGCCCCTTCTCCACACGCTCGCTGAAGCTACAGAGACGCACGTCCACATGACTCGGGACAAACTGCAGCACTACAAAAAAATAAAAATAAATAATAATATAACCCTCATGCTTAAAATATAAATACAATATTTATATTATACTATTATATTATATATTCAAATTATTTAAAAAAAATAAAATTAAATATTTAATAAGATTAAAATATTTATTTTTTATAATTAAAAATTTCTTTAAAAAATTAGTTATATAAATTATTTTATAATTATTGCTCATAAATAATGTTAAATAAAAATTAAATACATTAATTAACAACATTTTTGGTTATAGGTTTATGTCTCTCTCACCTGTGTGGACCTGATGTTTGTAATCGGGTACTGCATATATGGTTGTGACGGACAGAATGGTAGAAGAGGAAGTGCTGTGTGCTGATTGGCGGAGAGCATTGATGACGGACATAGCAGTGTACACTAGTGGACCAGACACTGCCCGGAAGATGAAATTGGGCGGGGCTTTGAGGACCTGGATGGACAGCACAGATTGACAACACTGATCCTAGAGATAAAATGCTGATTTGTGATCTGATGTGATATTATGCACTGACCTGTAGCTCAACTGATCGGTTGAACTCTCGTCGAAGAATCTCCCGCACATGAGCTTTGGCAAACGCCACCGATGACCCACTTGGCATGCCTACAGGAGTAACACAAGAAGGTCATAAGAGATGATAAAAAAATATATATTATATCCCTAATTACCCATTAATTAAATGGGTATTAATTAAAATATCTTGTTTTCTTACCCACTCGGACTAGGTACATGTCCGGTTTGGTGATGTTGCAAACGTACTGCCTAGGTGCGATGGACAGTGGAATTCTAGGAGTTGTAGGCGGTGGGCTTTTGGTGGAGAGGCTGGTGGGGCTCATGGTTGTCGTGGATTTGGTTGTACTTGTAGTTCTGGTGGTGGTTTTGATGGTTGTCGTACGGGGTTTTGTAGCAGGGGGCTTCAGTGTAACAGCTTGTATTACTGGACCCTCTGAGGTGCCGGGTGGAGGCAGGGCAGATGGCACTAACGGTCGGGTTTTGCCCCCATGGGACGTGGGTATGGAAGGAACACCCTTCTCTGGGGCTTCAGGAGGTCGATGGATCTCGGTGGTTGATGGGACGGGAGGCTTCATAGGTTCTTGGGGTGGAGTTGGGGTCACTGATGGGATGGGCTGAGGGGCCGTCAGGTCAATATGATCAGGGACTTTTCCCAAAGTTGCAGTGGTAGTGTGGGGAGTTCCTAAAGTGTGTGTGGGGGTAATGTGAGGGTGTGTCCTATTCCTCGCAATACTAGCGTTCTCTTTGGCTTGCAATGTGTTGTAGTATTCCAGACTGTTCATGTCGGGAAGCAGCATTTCAGTCGGCTCAATGGGAAAAAGCTCCGCCCAATCGAAATCCAAATCATCGTCCATATCGCTCGTGTGGGCTGAGTCAGGAGCTAATGGAAGGCGGGGATCTGTAGGATGGGCCGTCCTCAAGTTAGTCCCGTATTTTACAGTCGCACTGGGCTGGAGGTCTCTGGACGAGAGGGGCAGGATGGGACGAGAGGGGAATGCTGTGTTGTAGCTGACTGTGGCATCATCGTCAGCATCATACGGATCGTATCCATGGGTAGGGAGGGTGGTGACGAGAGAAAACTCCTCCCCTTCGGATCCCATGAACGTAAGAGTTTCCAGGTAGTCTCCGGAACCCCAGTCGACCTCTACGGAGTGGGCGGGATACATATCTTCAGGTGGCACTAGGGTAGGGGGGGCTGGGGTAGGCGGTCTGTCGCCATGGAGAGGAGGCATCTGGCTGGGCGTTAGAAGGTCTGGGGGCCGTAATAGCAGGTGGATGCCCTGAGCCCCGTCGCCTAGGTTACCCGATCCTTCAGAGCCAAGGGACGGTGTGGGATCTATGCTGGAGGCACTGTCATGGTGACCAGGGGACGAGGGATGTTTGGCACCTGGTGGCGTGTGAGCTGGACGCCTGGTTCTTTCAGAACGCTGAGATGATGATGATGATGATGATGATGAAGATAAGGCAGGAGGTGAACGTGTTCTTGTTGGAAGTTGATTGAGGCTCCTTCTAGATATGTTGGATGGCAGCTCCACTTAGGAAAGGAAAAAAAAGAAGAAGAAAAGTTTGAGCGTGCTGCAGGATGGCACACAACCAAACCACAAGAAATTCAATATTTGCAAACAGCAGAAGGACAGATTGTAAATACACCTCATCCAAATCTTTCATATCACACAGTAGAGGAAAAGCCCAGATTGTACCCAAGACACTTCTTTTTTTCATTTTAACAACTTCTCTACGGGAACTAGCTCTGTGGGTGAGTATTAAAGTGAATGTAAGATCTAAATCAACCAATCTAAATCTACATTTAACTAAATTAATGTAGTTCATTTAAATCAATCTAAATCTACATTTAATTGCTATTAAATTAGATTGCTATTTATATGGCGGAATATAGACACCCTCAACCTGATGAGTCCGTTTAAATACATGTGTGTATTGCCACGATTGGTCAAATATTTAGCCAATTTCATATGTCATTACTGAAAATAGGTAATTCTGATACATGCAATGACGATCCATTATGACATGAAGGCATTTTTATCTTTATGTACGCAATTAAAATCTTTTATTTTTAATATTTGGCATGTTTGTGTGCTGCAGCGCATCCCTGAGTGTGTAGCAGGCAGAGTTGTGCACCCGTCTATATCACTAATATCACTAATTCGCCCTTTAAATAACAAAAGATATAAAAAAAAAATAAAACGAAAATAGAAAAATGAAATAAGGACAATTACTAAAATGTAAACTAAACTTGAAATGAAAACTGAAAATATAAAAAATAATAGGTAATTCAAATTATTACTGATGGTTTAGGAATTAACCATTTAAAACCCATAATAATATTGGGCTGCACGGACCGCCATCTAGTGGCCACTGTCCCATGCAGCTTGTGGATCTGATTTCTTGAAAGTGCATAAAAAAATAATTGTCATTTTCATGAAAATCATGACCCAGTTATGGTATAGCATAGACTGAAATAACAGCTAAACTAAAACTCAAACCATAAGTCTTACTATTACA
The DNA here is from genome assembly GCA_038088235.1 of Zacco platypus. Lineage (NCBI taxonomy): Eukaryota > Metazoa > Chordata > Actinopteri > Cypriniformes > Xenocyprididae > Zacco > Zacco platypus. The sequence continues at coordinate 6,084,412 of CM076066.1, forward strand.
GTGACACTGTTGACTCTTAAAATATCTGTTCTTTATTTCAACGAGCCATATGGTGCTGAGGCTGCCTATGAGAGCTGCCCTTTTATTAATGTGACTGTGATTCATTGGCATTGTGGGTTACTGAGGGTAGAACAGAGTGTTTGTGGGTAATGAGGCTGATTGAACAGCACAGTATGGGGGAGCAGGGGAGTACAGGACAGATGACTGACATTAGTAGGCCAGTGTGTCATACTAGCTGAGGACACAGAGAGAAAGAACAAGTCAACATCACATATACAGTAGCAAAGATGAACCTTTAACTGAATCCGAATGGTTTCAAACTTCATGGAGTTACCAGACAGTGCCAGACATAGACATGTCTTGTCATGTTGCCTCTAGCCAAATATCATTGTTAAAACACTTGTCGAAAATAGAAATCAGTCTGTTTAGTGAGTCATAATCACTAAGTGCTAACGCAAACAAATTAAAATAGTTCTGGAGCTGTGTGCCAACCATCTGAGAGCAAATCATCTGTAGATTATATTTAATAGCCGTTGAATTGAAAAGACACAATGAGGAGTTAAATTATTATTTTGACCAGACCTATAGACCTTATTCAAGTGAAAATTTTCAATTTCACCATCATATGTATAAGCAAATATGCACACTTTTGGAACTTCACTACAAACAACTTTGGACCCCATTGACTTTCATTATATGGACAATTATTTTGAGTCATTCCTCAAAAAAAATCTTTCACTGAAGAAAGAAAGTTCAACATGAGGGTGAGGAAATACTGACAGAATTTTAAATTCTGGGTAAATTGTCGCCTCTGAAATCTGGTGATGTACATCATCTTATCTATGAGGGCTATAATGTAAGCGTGTTGAAACTGCAGGATGAACCACTGGGGAACGACATACGAAATAACTTCAGTAATTAACTTCAGACTCAGTTAACTGTCAGAGCATCCCCGGCGGAGAACACAACTTCACACAGGGGGAAAGAGAGACCCAGTCACACACACACACACACACACACACACACATCCTATGAATGGCGCTGTGGCGTGGTCAGGCGAGGTGTTTCCATGGTGATCCTGCGTGTTGCATGTGTGTGTGTTGCAGGAGTATGTCACACACCGACCGCTTCATCAGTATGCTACAAACGCAGCGGAGAAAGCACACAGGCATTTCTCACACCGACAGAATGAGCTCACGCACACACGTACACGCGTACACCGATTCCACTGACACAGATTCCCAGGCATAAAGGAGAAGACAGAGGAGAAACTGCATCTATGAATAGCAGCACATTATTACAGACCGAAGTCCACTTAGCTTTGATGTTACTAAATCCAATCATCAATGCCGACCATCAGATACCGCAGAGCCACAGAAAGAGAAAGATTGTGTGTGAGAGAGAGACTCCACTCTTCAACGCAAGATCAATGGCTTTAAATGGGGGCTTGTTACACCACAGGACACACTTCCACCACAGCTGTGGGCTTCCCGAGGTGTATGACTCCTAATAAACCCTGGTCCTTTCCAGTATTTGATGAAGTGGGAGACCGAATGTGCGTTTAAAAGTTGCGTCTTCCATTTCAGAGAGTGGTCCACTCATCCATCTGTCTGGGTTTGTGTGTGTGTGTCTTACAGTGATGTGTAACCAGCGTAAACACGCTCGCGGTAATCAGCCTGCTGTCTGCCAAACGCAACCACAGCGCATCTCCAGTTACCGAGAGACTATCTTAAAAATACAGGTTCCAAAAGCTGGTTTTTGCAGCAAATCCCATGGTGAATCATTTTGGGTTTCCCAAAGAACCTTTCAGAGATGGTTTTTGTCTTTGTGTAAAGAAAATGCTAATCATCTAAAGCAGAGTTTCCCAAACATGGGTTTCCTGAAGGAACTGCAGTTGATGAAAAACTGTATCAAATGTAAAATTAAAATAAATAAATGTGGCTGCATGATAATCGCAATATAGCTCAATTTAATTAAATAACTGTATAGTCGAATCAAATAATACTCTAGTCACATTTCAATTTACAATTATCAAATATAATTATCAGTACATATGTAATTTACAACAGTAATATATTTCTGCTTTTATTTTTTTAATTAGAGTTAAAATACTAATACTGCTAGAATTACTACTACTACTCAGGGTTGCCAGGTTTTCACAACAAAATCCGCCAATTGCTACTCAAAACTAGTACTAAACTAGCCCTTTTCGGGGGATTGGTCCACCCGGTAAAAGTCACGTTCCGGGGGGTAAAATCCTCGTTTTTGGTGGGGTTCCCTGGGAATTCGCATTCCAGGTGCTAAATATTACGCTAGTTGGGGTTGCTTCATAAAAAACAACCTGCGGGAGAACCTCGGACTTGGCAACACTGCTACTACTACTATTACTACTACTTATTATTATTATCATCAGCATCAGAGAACAGTGAATATGCGAATGTGTTTTTAAATTATTTAAATATTAACCTAAAACAATTTTGGGGTAAATATTTGACATCCAAAAGGTTCAGCTGACAAAAAAGTTTGGGAACCCCTGATGATCTAAAGAAACTGTTCAACCCTTTAAATAACCTTTTTTTTTTTTTTTTTGCAGTTCTAAAGGTCCCGGAAGAAGGTTTTCTCAGAACCAAAAGAACCTGAACAGTTTCAGTGAACAGTTCTTAAAAGAACTTTTTTTTTAACGTGAAGAACATTTTAGTACTTTGTTACACTTTAGTAAGGGTAACAATTTTCACTATTAACTAGTTGCTTATTAGCACGCACATACTAGAATATTGGCCGTTTATAAAGCACATGTCAATACCTTATTCTGCATGACCATATTCTACATCCCTTAATCCTACCCAATGCCTAAACTACTTAACTAAGAAATAAATTAGGAGTTTATTGAGGCAAAAGTCACAGTTAATATTGAACATGTGATACCCATACTAAAGTCTTACAGAACATTTCAAACCTCTTTCCGCTATAAAGAACCTTCCGCGGAATAGAAAGGATCCATGGATATTAAAAGTTCTTGATGGAACGATCAATGCCAATACAGAACTTTCATCTTTAAGAGCAACCAAAAAAGAAACTAAACTACCATTTCTGATCTCTGTCCTCAGCATGTCATTTCAAGGATATATCAATCCAAGAAGTCAGTGTGTGGGCAGATATTCGCTTTCTTCAATCCTGAAACACATCTCAATACAATTCACTGTGAATCCCATTCATTCTGCAGCTCTAACTGCAACAGACGTCATTCACACAAAGAGAGCATCACTCATACAAACGCCCACTGTTCCTTTGACGTTCAGATCATCTGGGATGGAAAAGACTCACTATTTATGATATTGACTCACAATAGGTTCGCAGAAACCAGATGAAATGTGACGGGGGAAGTGACAAAAAGCAAAGCCAAACTTTTAATGCACTCTATGATGAGATACCTGCCACGGTTGTGCTGGACGTCAGCATGAAGCCCACCAGCATCACGGTCGCGAGCAGAAGCACACAACATCCGAGCAGACGCCGGGAGCTCCTCAGGACAATCCTTGAACTGGAGCTCTCCATTTTTGCTTGTTTCTTATTCAAGACAGGCCATCTGATCCTGATAAAATGTCCCCCGGATAGCCACAGGTCTTCCCGCTCGGTATCCTTCCTCTATACATTGCTGTGAGAAGGGGAAATATATAATCTGTTAGAGAGTAAAGCTAAATCCCATATAACTGGAGGCATCATCATCATCATCCTCCAGTCAGTTTTTAGTATATTAGGCTCCACTCTTGGCAAACAGATCAGTCTGCTGTACTGTGTATATATTATATTGTATAATATGATGTTTATTGTATATTTGGAAGATTTCTTCTGAGAAAAAGAGACTTTCAGAAGAGATGTCTTAAACACCAAGACACCAATTCGATTTCAATAGAACATCTTCCAATGTCAATTTTTTTCTTTGCATTCTTTGCATAACAATTAGTGATTATGAGTGAACAATTAGTGAACAATTAGAACAATGGATCACCCAGGTCGATATTACTGATGAATAGCGCACAATTTCTATCCTCAAATACTATTTTAATAGTATTAGCATCACATTTTTATTGTTATCTTTTTAACTCATAAAAAGCTCAAACACAAGTAAAATATCTAAACATAAAAATTTCCATACAAGGAAAATTGTGCAAAATAAATGTATTAAGACCTGCCATATCCATCCATCTATGTTGATTTGCATTCATTTCAATGCCATGCAAACCTATAATGCCACAAAGTGAACATGCACACTGTGGGAATGTAGGTTATACTGACAGATCATCTGTGCGCGCGGCCCTGGGCTCCCGTGAGGTTAATATCACGCGCATCATGTCAGGCAGGTATAGAGATAACGAGCATGATCTGAAGCAGATAAATAGCAGTACAGATGGAACAGGGCGGGTGTAAGAACGGAATAAGCGCATTCACAGGGTCAAATATAGAAAAACAGACGCAGGATCTTCCCAAACGCTAGATCATAGGTTACATATTTGTGGTATTTTTAATTGAATATTGACATGAAAAGATACAGAGGTTGAATGGCACCGTATCATTTTCGTTACCTGTCATGTTGAGATGCACCTCGCGCGGATGCGGCTCTCGCGCGCGCGCCCCTTTACACACCCGATATCAAGATGACAGAACGGCCATAAATAGAGAATATCGATGTTATCAATGTAAGGAATCAAAACAGATGAAACATATCATATATTTATGGCGACAGCTTCTCGTAAAGACAGTATCCAGGTCGTTGCTCGTGCGTGGTTCATTTCCCGGTATCCGGTGTAGATATAATTGTGCAGAAGCGGTTATAACGGTCTCGCTCTTCCCGTGAACGGCCCATTTCCCAAGAACCCATCCCCTCCAAACACGCTGGACAAATTACACCGCTTAAATAAATACGTGAGCCGCTTCTAATAGATATTGCTGGCAGCCAATGTCCATTTCTTCGGCATAAAACACTCCACACAGGAGAATTACGCCTTATCGATATCTGCGGCGCGCGGCAAAGCCACGCCCCTTGTATTTATTCATTCGAAACGTATATAAACGAGTTACTGTGATTGGCTGCGAGCAGGATCCCTCAGCAACCCTCACAAGCTAATCTTATTTTAATTTTATAGTCGTTCAAATACTTAAGGCCTGGACGTAGATATCAGAAATACATTATTTGTATTGGTAATTATTCAGTTACTTTTAGAAGGGTAAATGTTTTAAATGAATTTCGCTTTATTTAAATGTCGGGTGTTTTGTGATATAGTTGTGCTGCGTCTATAACATATTAAATAATTCGGTTTTTTTGAAAACATTTGAAAAGTAATGTAAATTAACTATGGTTTAACTAATCTAGAGTAACAATAATTTAACCATGTTATTTGTAACAAAAGCATGCTGATATGATTATGACAGTTTTAGTAAAAACATATTATAAGAGCTGTAATAATCTAAAGTAATAAACTACATATCTTTTTCTTTGACCCTCCTCCTCATTTGAGACACAGCAAAAAGTGAAATGTTTCTAAATTATTATAGTATTTGGTTGATAAGAAATATTTTTCAAAAATATATATTTTTTCTAAAAATATATAATTATATATTAATATAATTATTTTATATTATTAAATCATTATCATATATTGGGGACATCGCTCAACACTTGCTATCAAAGAAAAGCTCATTATGCTCTCAGAGATATTAAAAAGATTAGAAAAAGATGATTTATTAGAAGTCAAATTAATGTCAATTTAATTTCTAAACCCTGGTGCCACTCATTAACTATAACATTGCAGTGACTAGGATCTGGTCTCTAAAACCTATTCTGAATTTAGTATTCAAATGAGGGACAAAATAGGAAAAACAGGCAGTATTTATTGACCAATACATGATATGAAAAAAGTGCAAGTTTGTACCTCATGAGTTGATCCATATCACCTCACAAAGTTTCCACATTCACAGAAGGCACACCAGACAAATCCAGACATGAAAAACCAATGGAAAAATAATGCTAAAGTCACAGTCTCTAAATGTGTTGATTTGAGAGTAGGATCCTCTCATATGAGCAGTTATTTGAGCTAGATAAATCATAAGCGCTTAAAAATCAAAGATGAAGCCACAGAATTCTCTGGCGAAGACAGATCTATTTTGGTTAAAAATAATGGAATATATTTAATATTTATTATTATTAACCAATATATAATTTTTCAATCAAAGCCATTGTATTTCACTCCGAGCACTTATATATTATTATTATTATTATTATATATATCCTCAATTTATTAATTGAGAAGTGCCTAGAGTTTGTAAATTCAATTCTAAACCTGCATGAAGTTCTTTCTTCTGTTGAACATAAAGGAAGATATTTTGAAGAATGTGGGTAACCAAACAGTTTCTGGCTTCCTTAGTATAGAAAAAAAAATACGGAAGTCAAAGGGGACCAGAAACTGTTAGTTACCCACATTCTTCAAAATATCTTCTTTTGTGTTCAGCACCATAATGAAATTAATAAAGGTTTGGAACAAGGGGTAGAGCAAATGAGAGAAATTTCATTTTTGGGTGAACTATCCCTTTAAGAAAATGTAAGTGTGTCCAAATGGCAAGAAACTTGAAGCAGTAACTCATGATTTGAATGTCTATCCTCAGGTATGTAAACATAGAGTGTGTTTGTGTGTTTTGTCTGTCACTGGGAAGCTTTAGTTTCCACCTCATTGATAGACACAAAGCGTGGCCGTCTGCGCACCCTTCTCTTTGTGTTGTGTTTAGGGTTCCTTTGATACATATCTGTAAAAAAAGAAACTCAAATATAATATAATATAATATAAATGCTCAAAGTTACATTATTTTAAATGACAATATTTTATTATGTTTATGTACCTTGGAAACTGACATAGTAATGCCTATTGCCCTTAATAACAGTGACTTCTGCATTGTTGTCTTCCTGAAAAGCTTTCTCCAGCTCTCGGGACGTTACAGATGTCACACGTTCCTTGTCATCCTAAAGAAAAACAGTACTGAAACAAAACCACAACCTGACCTGAAATATGAATTCCACTCAGATGAGAGTTTGGGCACTATGCTTGCTATCCAGTCTCACCGGTTGACCGTACTCTATCCAGTTCTCATGATCTCCTTTGTAGTACCACATCCACTCTGTTGTCAGGATGTAGTGGGCGGGTTTAGAGACGGAAGAGACTGTTGAAAGTCGCCGCACAGGGTCACAGTTCCTGGTCATGGACACAAAATCCACCGGTCTCGAGCTTGGACTGAGTCCAAGAGAAGGGATGAGTAAAGAGAGTGGGACAGCAAAAGGAAAAAAAGAGGAATAGATAATGTCATAAGAAACTATGGAACTTCTTTCCGCCACTGAATAAAAAATAAAAAAAGGCAATTGCGAATTTTTATCTCACAATTCTGACTTTTTTCTCTCAGAATTGCAAGTTAAAGTCAGAATTGCGAGAAACTCACAAAAGCGAGTTATAAAGTCAGAATTGTGTGATATAAACTCGCAAATGAGAGTTAAAAAAATCAGAATTATGAGATATAAACTCGCAATTTCATGTTATAAAGTCAGAATTGCAAGACAAACTTAAAATAGCAAGTTATAAAGTCAGTAAGATCTAAACTCACAATTTGTGAGTTATAAAGTCAGATTTGTGTGATATAAACTCGCAAATGAGTGTTAAAAAAATCAGAATTATGAGATATAAACTCGCAATTTCATGTTATAAAGTCAGAATTGCAAGACAAACTTAAAATACCAAGTTATAGTCAATAAGATCTAAACACGCAATTGTGTTATAAAGTCAGATTTGTGTGATAAAAAATCACAATTGCGAGAAAAAAGTCAGTATTGTAAGGTTATATCACGCAATTCTGATGTCATAAGTTACAACTGCGAGTTTATATCTCACAATTCTGACTTTTTTTCCTCGTAAACTGGCATTTGTGAGAAAAACAACTCAGAATTGTTAGATAAAAAGTCGCAAATACATTTTTTATTTTTTTATTCAGTGGCGGGAATCAATTTTTTTTTAATTAAAATAATTTTGATAAAATTTTGTCAGGTGTATTTGTACTGACCTGTGTTCGTTCTTTGGGTCGCAGTAAGCTTTCTCTATTTCCTCCATGTTTCTTAAATCCCTCCAGCCTTTCCCGTCATAAACCTCCCACTTATACGGAAGATTAAAGTGGACAAGAACGCACTGGTCTGAAGCAATAAAAAACTCCATTATATCTCAACTCTAAAGCAAATAGGTTAAAGACAACAAGATTAACCAGAGGTAACCAGGAAGACATAGACACCAACCCTGAAACTTGCATTTCCGTCTTATAAAGTGCAGACAGATTTCATTCTTCTCCATCTGAGCGACCGGTTTGACCCCCTGTTCAGATATCAGTTCTGAAACATATGAATATGTATGTATATTATGAATTAATGAATATACTGTATAATATGTGTGAATGAATATAAGTGCCCTTACCATTGCTTAGAGTTTGTGAGTTCAGGCGATAAACGTTCTGGTAAATGTAGGGCAGGTCATGGATGATGTCACCACCGAGACCCCGTTCCTCCAGCATCCTGCGGCTGTGCTCGTCGATGCTGTGCTGCCGTTTGCACTTTGGGCCGAACAGGCAGTCGTCTTGCACAAAGTGCTGACAAATATGCACCTTAGTGCAGCGCTCCATAAAGGTACAGGCCCCGAAAAGCCCCGTGCCTTTATTATAGTGAGCACACACCTGCGCACATACAGCACCGGAGGGATTCTTTAAATATCAGCTATATGCAAATTACAATATATTTAAAACCACACATGCATTCATTAATAACTAAATTAAACTTGTTAAATGCCTTACAAATACTTAAACCAGTGCATCTCAGAGCTCAGCAAAACATTCTACTTTACCTGTTTACAGGACAATTTCCTTTTTTTTTTTTTCTCTTTTTTTTTTTCTTTTTTTTTTTTGTCCAAACCAAAGTGGAGAAACACGCTTAGGACACCTGAAGATCTCAGAACATCAATATCTTTCCATGAGCAACTCTTCATCCTGAACGCAGACCACAATTCTTCTCAATTCACCACTTGTCTTTTTTTTTTTTCACTTAAACATACTGACTGGAACGCCGATGAAGTAGAGCTTCACTTGGATGACTTAATAGTTGATATTTTCTTTTTTTTTTTTTTTTTTTTTTTAAGATGTTTGTGAAGATTTTTTTAAGACTACCGGGTTTTGATTGATGGTATTGATCGGACTGCTCCTTATCCAGGACATAACGCAGAAAACAAGCTCCTTTTGTGTTCTGATGAACTAATGATATACTTAAATATTCAATTACTTCACACTGTGACACTGTATATTTGGGTGTAACCAGTCGCCGTTTCAAACATGCCAGAACAAACGTCTGAGCGGTCACGTGAGCTCTGTTCTACTCTGAAAACGTCTCGTAACTGCGCGCACAGCGAAAGAAACGGAGAAGGGCATTTCAAACGGCAGGAGAGGCACCTGGAATGCAGAAATATCCCAATCATAGCATGAGTTTGGCTTCGGGGAGGAATTCTCTCATGAGAATGGAGTCCAAAAAACATTCAGGAAGCAACTTAAGCCTTCCTGTTTGTATTTCCTCACCTCTGGCAGAAGGGCAGGATCGTTCTGAAGCAGAAGCAGGAAGAGATCATCCTCGTTCAGTTCATGAAGTGTACACTCCCGCAGAAGGGGATAGTTATGTTGTGACTGGATATTATGGGAGAATTTACACTCCTTCCTGACAAACACAAAAAGCATATAGTGGTGTTTGGTCTCTATAATTCCCAAACTTTGGTTACACTTTATTTTAAGGTGTCCTTGTTACAATGTAATTATGCATTTAAATGCTGAGAAAATAAATTAACATGTACTTACTGGTTTATTTAGGGTTAGTTGTAGGTAATTATGCATAATTTACTGTTATTACTACATGTAACAAGGACTGTATAATAAAGTGTTACCCAAACTCTTGTTTGTGTAAGAGATTGACCGATATTGCTTTTGCATGACCAATACAGACAATTTTTTAAATGTCTACGACAACAGACATGCAGAACTGTTTTTTTTAATTGTTTTATTTCTGCTTCATGACACAATAATAACTAAACGATCATTATACTTGATACCACACTGAAAACACAATATCCATTTTATTATTATTATTAATAAGTTGAGTAATTATCCAAGCAATAGGCTACATGAATGGATTTAATATGAACAGAGTTGCTATCATTAATATTAATGAATTACGTGGCAATTCATATTATAACAATAAAATACGTAGAAAAATTTTTAATATATAATAATAAATAAATAAAAATACTCTGCACTCTATAAGCTACATTATTTCATAATTGTGATCACCATAAATATTATTTCGAAACGCCTTAACAAAGTGTAAATGTTCAAAGAAGCAAATGAAAAAATCATTTTATAAAAAATAATAGAATATCAATGGTCACACGGAAGTTAAAAGCTCTACAATTTCTCACGACGTCAGCTGTTGTTATTTTTAGTCTTCTACTATCCTTTTAAGGATAAAATCCCTTTAAGCACTATATGATAGGAAAATCTTACACTAGATATCCAGATGCTCTCCCAACCTTACCTTCCTTTCCCATATCTGCAGTTCCCATAAACAAAATACTTGCACAGATGCAAATCCTGACACTCGTAACACTCATTCTTGGAATATTTCTTGCAGAGCCTCAGAGATGTTTTCGCGACAACGATGTAGTCAGACTCTCCACTCTCTGTTCCAGGGCTGCTCTGGACCACTGTGAAGCGGGCACACTTCTTAACGATGTACCAGAAATCTTCTTCTGTTATCTCAAAGCGCTGGAAGACCCTGCGGTGCAGCTGAGATATCTCCATAGAGCCTTTATTGCTGCATAATATGCTGGTCGCATGATGTATGATCCGAGAGTAGCCAGACATGTCTGCTCGGCTGTATTTTTGATTTCTAACCTGCGTTTCTACAGAAATGAAAGCGGAAATTGTGATAGCAGAATGATTCATGCCAAGTGACCAATGCCAGCTATTTTCAAAATAAAAGTCTCCCCCCTCAGGCTTAAAAGATGGACTGTTTTCAACATTGATAATAGTAAGAAATGTTACTTGAGCAGCAATTCAGCATATTATATTGATTTCCGAAGGATCATGTGACACTGAAGTAATGATGCAGAAAATCCTTTAAATTAAATTGCGGTTTTTATTGTTTTGGATCAAATAAATACAAATAATAAAATGCTAATATGGATATTGAAGATCTTCACTATAGACACAGATATAAAACAAATGAAGATATTTTTGATGAAATCCGATGGCTCAGTGAAGGTAATTTACACTTTCAGATGCCCAGAGTGATACTAATACATATTTAAAATGGTTCGTGTGAGTACAGTGGTTCAACCTTAATATTATAGTGACAAGATTACTTTTTGTGCAGCAAAAAAAACAAAATAAAGACTTTTCAACAAATTCTAGTGATAGGCGATTTTAAAACACGGCTTCGAAGCTTTACGAATCTTTTGATTCGAATCAGTGGTTCGTTCGGATATCAAAGTGCCGAAGTCATGTGAAGAATTTAAATTTCGAAAACACTTCCTCGTTTACTGAAATCGCATGCCTTTGAAACACTGATTCGAAACAAGATTCGTAAGGCAGCAAGTTTTGAAATCGTCCATAACTAGATATTTTTGGGTGAACTAACCCTTTAAAAACATTATGAACTGATAATTAAAATAAAAAACAGTTCTAATACTTCACAATTTTGCTGTTTTTACTGTGTTTTTGATTAAATGCTGCCATGGTGAGCATGACAAACACATCTTCTGAATGTCCACATCCTGTAAAAAACATATCTTTATGCAAACAAAGGATAAATTGGTCACATGGACAGAATTGATCTATTCTAATAGTCCTAGAATAGAATGGAATAGAATAGAATAGAATAGATTAGAATGTGGCTCTTACAATAAAAGACATGGCTGGACAGACCATGTGACAAAGTGCTGATATGACCAGTGCCTTCAGAGCTTCCTCCTGGATGATGTGTCTGCCTGGGAAAGGCCCTCTCGTTCATCTAGTAAGAGAAAGTTGGCGGTCAAACAAACCAGCATCCAAATGTCACTCGGTGTCCCAAATACAGAGACCTGTAAAGCCATCCACTGTCTTTTTAGGGTTTCATCCTGATTACAAGATGATGGTCTTTCTGTAGAGAAGCTCCTAGTTGTAACCCACTGTGTGTTTCTTTAAAAGCAGTTGTGCTGCAATGAAATCGAGCTCACTGCTGCTCCAGGTCTCGGGTCATTGGGTGCTCAGAGCCCAGGAGGTGAATCCTTATGTCTGCAGCTCTCTGGAGTAGATCCTGCCCCTCTCTCCTCTCCACTCGACTGCAGCTACACAACAACACTTTACCTGCCAGACAGCATCAAATAGACAAAACACAGAGAATGAATGAATGAATGAATGAATGAATGAATCTATCTATCTATCTATCTATCTATCTATCTATCTATCTATCTATCTATCTATCTATCTATCTATCTATCTATCTATCTATCTATCTATCTATCTATCTATCCACACAGTGCAAAGGACTTTTTGTCCCTATATAAAAAAATCCAATACATTTTACCTTCAAATCAGAGTTTCTAAGGTTGTGATTCATCTCGGAGCAGCTTGCTTTGGTTCAGTGATTTCAAAGAAGACTATGCCTCTGAAACCAAGGCCAGTTAAAAAGTGGGAGGTCATTGTTGTGTTCAGGCACCCATTTAGTCACTCACCAAGCTTCATAAGAACGACAGCAAGGTTGTGTTGCGTGGAGGGAAATTGCAATGTCCGAGCCTCAGTCTCTCTTGTGCTTATAGCGTGACGATACACTTCAACAATTTTCCTCTGTGTCCATCTAAAAGTGCAAATCAAGCCAGTGACCTTGAGGTTTGATGGCGGATTGAGCATTACACAGAAGATAATCTCTTACTCTGTGTTGGTTTGAGTGCTGGCCCAGAGATCTGCAAGCTGCTCCTCCACTTCTGCTACCAGAGGATGATCATGGCCATAAAAGCGCCTCCTGCTGGCCAGGGCAGTTTGGAAGCATCTCTCAGCAGTTTTGGTCTCACAAAGACTCAACCTTAAAAGGATTAGTTCACCCAAAAATAAGAATTCTGTCAGTAATTACATAACATCGTGTCGTTCCAAACCTGTAAGACATTCGTCATCTTCGGAAAACTTTTTTTTTTTTAGCGCTTTCTGACCCCCCATAGACTTCAACGTAATTACCACTTTCAAGGCCCAGAAAAGTAGTAAACACATTGTTAAAATAGTCCATGTGACTACTGTGGTTCAACCTTAAAAAAATAGCAACTTCATTTAACAATTTCTTCTCTTCCATGTCTCTAATTATGTTCAGGTTGTAAACAGAGTGCAGTACTTCTGGGTTCAACATCAGAACACCGGTTTTGTTTTTTTGTTTTTGTTTTGTATTTTGCGCACAAAAACTATTCTTATCACTTCATAACTTTAACGATGAATAGTCACATGAACTATTTTAACGATGTCTTTACTACCTTTCTGGGCCTTGAAAGTGATAATCAAGTGGTAACTTTATTCCAGAGGCGAACAAACTATGGCCACAGGCCATATATGGCAAATAAATGAGAAGTGGATGTATCACGGATTTATATAATTCTAAATTAAATTAAATTTTAAATTAAAGGTTAAATATTAAATTAAATTAAATTTTGGGTAAAACTTACTTGTGAATAGCCTTCAGCAGCATGGCTGTGCCTTCAGCACAAGGATGGACAGAAATGTATCTAGAAGAGCTGATCTCTTTGAAAAGCCCTGGCACTGCATATAGCCGTCCATCCGCCAGCAATGCCAGACACAGACGACAAAGCAGCTCTCCTGTGACAGCAAATTAGAGCTACCAAATATGCACGCTTGACAAAATAACTCACTTTTGTAAAAGTTATGTAAAATGCAGGATGAAATATGAAATACATGTTACCAACAATCAGTTTGACCTCTGCGCTGTCAAGATGGGCTAACGTAAGAGACCTGGCAGTCTCAAGTCCCTTGTGGCAATACATCTCCGTGTCTTTCGGCAGATGCATTTGGACGTAAAGCTCTGCCAGCATATGTTGCACTTTGAGCAGTAACCTCAAACTGTCACTATCCTGCTCCATTCCCTGCGAAGGAAACCATGAATGAAACAGAATGAAACCTTTCATAGAATATGATCTGTTTTTTTGAATGCATACAATTTCTGACAATGGTTATAGCTAATCATATAACAGATAGTGTCTTGTATCATTTTTACCTTTTGTAAAATTTGATCTGCTTTTAGCAGCAGCTCCTCAGTTTTCTGCATCTCACCCAAACAGAGCAGAACTTCAGAAGAGAACAATGATAATCGCCACACACTACTGTGATCTGGAGGGTGAGCGTCTAAGAAAGACCAGGTGAACTTAGTTAACATTTGTCTAGAAGTGATCATTATGTCATCATTTCTGCTTTTCTGTGTGTGTGTGTGTGTGTGTGGCACACAAGCTGATTTTTAAACTTCATTTGATTATGATAATAAAAATAGTTGGTTTTACCATTAAGACGCTCCCAAGTCTGAGCCATCAGATTCTGGAATGAAGTCGCAGGGTCAAATCCTTTCTCTCTTAGTAGTGTCCAATAATGTACAACATCTATTGTCATCTGTGGGTATCGCTTCAGGCTGCTTGACAAAAACTCCATGGTACTATGAAAAAGATGGAGATATGATAATATATCTATGTCAGTATAATAAGCATCAGTGCTGACTGAGATATGAACTATTTATTTTATTTCAGACTGAAAACACTATGCCTGCTTTAGCAAAATATTTTCTACTCAAAGATAAATTGCAGTTATCTTACGCTGGATCGCTAAGGAAGTCATGCAACTCCTTGAATGAACCAGTTTGCTTGAGATGCCAAGGAATCTCTTCCATTTTTCTTACCCAGCAACAAAGCTCTAAACTGGACTTCTGAAAAAAATTAGCAAGGATTTGATGCCAAGAATTATGACTCTCCATACCTGAAAGTAAAAGAGACAAGAGCACAAGTGTGTGAATGCACTGGAAATGCCTGTTTTACTACAAGGAAAGTATGAAGTAAAGTAAGTCATAGGTCGCATGGGTATATTTGTAGCAACAGCCAACATTGTATGGATCAAAATTATCGATTTTTCTTTTATGCCAAAAATCATTAGGAATTTAAGTAAAGATCATGTTCCGTGAAGATATTTTGTACATTTCCTACTGCAAATATATATAAAAAATATTTTTGAGAGTGGATATGCATTGCTAAGGACTTCATTTGGACCACATCCTCACCATGCAACAACAGATTCATAGCCTGGCTGAGGGACTGATGCATGATGGCCAGAAGACCATTGGCTTTCTCCTGAACCCAAGGCCAAAAAGCAGAGCGCAATCGGACCCATTCCAAAACCTCAACTCTCAGATTACCACAGTAACCTAGATCTTCCAACAAAGCCAGAACCTGAGCCTCAGTCAGGCCAGCACGAGACACATGAATGAGGCAGAGTGTGTCCCACACCCATCCTGAGAGATCTGAGGAGAAAGAGGAAGAGGAAAGGCTTATTAGCTATAACTAATGAAATCTAAGTCAGGACAAAGGTTTTATATAATAAAGTAAAAAGGACTTACCCTCCTTGAGTGATGCAGTGTTTGTACGAGTCTCAGTGACTTCTGTTGGAGCAGTTCTGCTGAAATCTTTTACCCAGCGATGTATGACCTTCACCCAGAGCTCTGGAACTGAATCAGCTTCTACATACTCCTCCAACAGCTTCATCTCTTCCTCTTTCTCCCTCAGCACTGCACTCGTCCGTAACTCTGTGCCAATGAGTGCTAAAAAGGCAGGCAGGTGGCACTGCTTCTTACGCATGATTCTTTGTAAAACACTGGTTGGTAGCTCCTTGTTAGGTAAAGCCAGATGTCTGAGCAAAATGCTACGCTGAACACTAGGATCGGAGATATGAGGACAGCGGAGAATCTGGACATCGGTCCTGCCGATGAGACTTTTGTAAGTGAGGTCGGTGAAGGTTGTTGTGATGATCATTTTACAATAGGAAGGCAGAGCATCTGGCAGCCACAGCAGTTCCTTCACCTGGAAAACAAAATACAGAAGTGTTAAGTTCAATAAAGTTAAAGACAACTTGCTCAAGCAAACCACGGAGGAGACTGAAAGATCACCTCTTGCTTTGAAAGTCCAAGTGTTTCTGTCAGAAGGTCTATACCATCTACAAGAAGAACGCAAGGCACAAGACTGGCTGCTGCCATGAATGCCTGGACCGCTCGATGAAGGTACTGAAACTCAATGACGTTCTCCCAATCTGGAAAATCACCTGCAGAAACAAATTAGATGCAAAATATTATAGTATTTGGTCTTTATTTATGATGCTCTAAAACAGGGGTTCTCAACTCTGGCCATCGAGATCTCCTTTCCTACAGAGTTTCACTACAAACCTTGATCAAACTCGCCTGCCTGTAACTTTCTAGTAATACTGAAAACATGGATTAGCGTGTTCAGGTGTGTTTGATCAGGGTTGGAGTTAATGCTAGGTCAGTAGACGGAGAGTAGGGAGTCTTTAGTGGCTGTTCGAACACATTTGACAACATGAACGATTACACTATGAAAGCAATACGGTCAAATGTGTTCTCGACTACCTTTGGAAGTGGTCGAAAGTGGACCAGCTCATAACATTTTACACCCTGTTTACACCTGTATTTAGCATTGTCCACCAGTGATCTGATTGACCAAAACGCATTTTAATACCAGGAGTAAACAGGGCCTTAGATTTATTTCTAAGTAACCCCCCCCCACCCCCCATATATTTATTTCAAAAATAGTATTTTTCACACATAATTTTTTGTATTTCTAAAAGAAGCTACAAGACTCGTCTGCTGGAAAAATTAGGAAATTTACCATAATGTGCTCTTCGAAGTTGAGCGGTACACTGTCTGAGCATAGACCTGACATCAGTGCTGGATGTGCTGGTTCCACAGAAGTGAGAGATGACTAGAAAATCAGGATTCTGTCGGCAGAAGTCCCGCAGCCACCACGCTGCCAGAGTGGACTTCCCACAACCCCTTTCACCACATACCAGCAAGATTGACTTCTGTGAGTCTTTCTGGTCAAGATCACTGAAAGCAAACAATAATGTGACCTATAAAATAATATCAAACACAGTTTGTCTATTTTGGTTTTTATCTTCTTACCTTGTGAAATGAGCACCTGGAGTTCTTGAGTGTGTCTTAGATTTTGCATTATGGGTTATAGAATGCAGAAATTTGTTTAATGCATTCAGTATTTCTGTGGTGGGTACAGAGGGCACAAACCAGTCACACAATCCACGTGCATGACTCTTGTGGTAATGCAGATCGAATGAATCCTGCCACCCTAAAACAAATAAATTCAAAAATCATAAATGTTTCTTATTTTAACCTTCATATTCTGTTTTGAGGTCTGAGAAACTCCAATGCCATTTAACAACTCAAAAAACACACTTAACATTCATGTTTCAGATTTATACATCATAACTTTTTCCTGGGTTTTGATTAGGCCAGTAAAAGAATTAATATAAAATAAAAAAAATAAAATATACATGTAGATATATAATCAATAAAATATAAATATATAAAATAAAGTAATAAAATAAATTAGAATAAATAATAAAATTAAATAGAAATAAATTATAGGCTTAATTCAGAATTTGCTTTAAAGTCTTTTATAGGTAACAAAAAACGTTGGAAACTAGTCCACAATTATAGGGTTACCTGAGATGAGATGTTTTGGATCCTCATGAAATTTACAAATGATTCCTTCCCAGTCAACCCTTATCATCTCCTCAAGTTCATGAACGTTTCTGAAGAATCTGTCACACAGTATAAAGAAAAAGAAGAATGCATATGTATATGCATATATATATATACACTGTAACGATCGTCAGCTGAAGTGCCCGTGAGAACCACTAGAGGGCACTTCAACTTGGACTCTCACACACACACACACACACACACACAGGCACACACAGGCGACTTCACTTCCCACAATGCACTACACACCCACTCACTCATTTCAGGCAGACTACATTTTCCATAAGCCCTGTACCTTGGCACTGATTGCGACACCAGCTGCAGCACATTATCTGGACTATTTAGGCGCCACTTTCACACACAAACACTGCGAGGTCTTGATCTACTTTTGGTATCAGTTCTGAGTGTTTATTCCCGTGTTTGTTTTCTGATCGTTCTCTGTCTACCCTTTGGATTTACTGCCTGTATTATTGGACTGTTGTTTTCTTGCTGCCTGTCTTGATCCACTTTGCCTGTTTAAATGGTTACAACTCTGCCTACTCTCTGACATTCCTGTTTGACTACTCTGATCTTAATAAAGCTGCATTTGGATCCTATCCTGCTGTCTCCTCATTACATACACACACACACACACACATATATATATATATAAAAGCATTTTAAATAAATCTGTATTTGTGTACTCAAACCTGACAGGAAGACAATGATTTATGATCCTTCTTTTTAGATCTCTCATTCGCTGTCTCTCACTTTGGCTTTGACAGGACAGCATGTTCAAGAAGATGCGCATTTGATCACTGCTGTCATCTTCCATGTCCTGTGGGGTGTAGTCTTTAAAATAAAAGAAGCAGCTTCTGTGGTTGTCAATGAAGGCCGCCTTGGTGATCTCCAGCTCCGTCAGGCTACAGGTGCGATACTCGTCCTCCATGACCCAAGGGTAACCAGCCTTTGCAGCAACGTGCAAGTTCCTAGCCACCTCAGACAAAGAACATGGTCCGATATCAGACTGAGAACCATTCTCCCCTGGCAGACACCGTCCATAGCTGTGTCCAAGAAGACAGATAAAAAAAGATGAGCGGTCGATGAGATCCAAACTGATTTTCAACTGCTGGTCGAAAAGATCAGGCTGATGTCCATCATTGTCATTATATTCATAATCCCATAAGTCCACAGGTCTGAAACAAGTGCCTCTTGTCTGGCAAAGAGCATCTAGGAGAGGAAACACCTTTTCTTTCAGGTAAAACAACTCTTCTTGAAGATCACCTGGAAAACAGCACAGGTAAGGCTGAAGAGGGAACACCAAGCTGTCAGAAGCTCCCAACATTTTTTCTTGGATGGTTATTCCTTGCATTTTTAGGTTGGGACAATTTCAGGACTCTAAATATGTACATTCAACAGAGAGAAAACAGCACAAGGGTACACAAGTAAAAAATAATTTAATGTTTTAATCCCTCCATTACTAAAAAATCCAGTCAATATAAAATAAGTAAAAAAAAGAGTGTATCTTTAAGTCAACTTATGAATCCTATCGGGACTTTCTTGTGGTCTACAAGATCAACAACTTGTTGCTAAGGTAACCGTAATTATAAGTTTAATCTGATTCTGAATCACCTAGTTCCGTTTCCCCCAACCCGCTCAAATCAGTAAACAAAACCCACACCGTCCCCAGATCAGCTGTTACAGTCTATGACAAATCCTCTTGTAACGCTCGCTCAATGAATTGGCATCCCGTAGAGCCAATCAACGCGAGCCACGATCGGAACGTGTAAAATCGGACATGTAAGGCGGTGATTGGGCGACACCGGCTGCGGATCGCCCTCTGATTGGTGCGGTGTTGTGCGTGGGGTGCTGTGATTGGATCGTGACGGAGGAGCACAGCCCTAGAGTGCTGGAGTTGATAAAGCCGAATTGTCGCTCTGTGTCCGCGCACTGCAAGAGTTCATCGAGGCGTAGAGGGTGCAGCAACTCCTCAAGGCATTAATCTGCAATTGAGTCTCATTAATAAAGCGTTTTCTCTCTAAAACAATGAGGCGACTGTGGATTATCGGTCTCCTCTGTACACTCTTGGCTTTCGGTGAGTATATTTCAGCATTAAATGGCCGTGAAATCCACCGTTTGCTGTCTTTGAACTTGACAAAGCTTCGTGTTTGCAGAAATCCTGCTGTCTTTGTGTGCTTCCTCTTTCTGCTGGATAAGCTTTAGTATTACATGTTCAGTTTTTCATAATACTTAATATGCAGAAATGTTACCGCTTCCTAAATGGATGAACAGGAAATAAAACATGGAGAGAGTGGATTTGACTTGCATGTGCTTCTGGAAGTTTCCTTACATTGAAATGGCCTTTATATATACATTTCAGATGCTAATTAATAATGATACTGTTATATGATGCTTTAAAATGACAAATTGCGCTAAAATGGTAATATACTATTAAAATACCAAAAAAAGTCATAAAAGTGAGAAATTGAACAATGTAGTGTAATTACACAGAATCAGCTGTCTTGAATCATGTGAACTGTCACATCAAGGCCTTTAACTGTCTAACTCAGATCTTCTGGATCAAGAAAGTGCATTTGCACATTTCAGAGACTAATGTAATCAAATTTTCTTTCATGTGAAATGAGAAATCCTTGCTAGGCACAAAAGGGTTTTTGATGAGCAAATATACTTGGGAATGAAGTTATAATACTTGTGATTCAAATAAGAGTGGTGTTTTGGTGCTGTTATATTAAGTTAAGTAACGCGGTGTTATCTGTGTGGTGCTTTATCACAACATCATTCACATTATTTGTGGGTTTTGTTATCTTTGTTTTGCATAATTGCAGCATCTGTGAAAGCTGATGATGATGACGTTGACATCGACGGCACCGTGGAAGAGGACCTCGGGAAGAGCAGAGACGGGTCCCGCACGGATGACGAGGTTGTTCAGAGGTCTGTATGGACTTGAACTTGACCGAACATTCATTTTCGAGATCGAGAAATTTACTGTGACCCTTCATTTAGACTCTGATCTTAAAGTAATCCCAATTGTTTATCTCTTACGAGGTTACATTTGGATATATTCACTTTAAGCTCCTCTCAAAGATCATAAGTGATCCCCAGTGGGGTTTGAACATCTGGTTGATGCATTTGTGTCTTGTTCAATACCCTGGGGTAAATGGTAATCAGTCCCCAGAGGAAGCAACATGTCACAAGCATCCTTTGCACTCTCCCATGATCATCAGATCAACAGATTCATCTCTTTAACAGGGAGGAAGAAGCCATTCAGCTAGATGGCTTGAACGCTTCGCAAATAAAGGAAATTCGCGATAAAGCAGAAAAGCATGTATTCCAGGCGGAAGTGAACCGGATGATGAAACTGATCATCAATTCTCTGTATAAGAACAAGGAGGTGAGTATTGGAGGTATTTGTGCGGTTCATCATGGGTTTTCCAAGTTCCAAATAAGTTTGATGCTACATAATTGCTCATTTTTTTCATCCTAAAGATCTTCCTTAGAGAACTGATCTCTAATGCTTCCGATGCCTTGGATAAGATCCGGTTGTTGTCCCTGACCAACGACGATGCCCTTGCTGGAAATGAAGAGCTTACTATTAAAATCAAGGTGTGTTAAAATGATCAACCCTGTCTACTAAACGTACAATATTTGAAATTTGCAGTGGTGAGGGAAATAACATCGCTTAAAACATTTGCATTGCAAAAGGAATTCAAAAGTGTGTGAAGCAAATTGAGGAGCGTTTCATTCCTGTAATTTTCATATCTTATTTTGACGCTCAGCACCTTGTTTAACTATGAAAATGATTACATTTTTATTAGCTTGTTTAGTAAAGTACAGTATCTCTTAAATTATATTTGATTAAATTATGGTTTAAGTTCTCAGGAAACTATTACTTGGCAAACTGTTTAACAGTCAACCCTCTATCCATTTTAGAGTTTTAATCTAATGCAAATTTTTAAACTTTTGTTGAAGTACTCTTATAGTTTATCTTGTTAGTCACCATGGAAATGGCCAATGAAGCTGGCATGGCGTTAAAACTAACAAGTTCATTCAGTCAATATTTTTACTTGCTTTTATCAAGGTTATTCAATATTCTGTCTTGTTTTCTTTCACCAGTCCGACAAAGAAAAGAACATGCTTCACATCACTGACACTGGTATCGGCATGACCAAAGAAGAACTGGTGAAGAATCTTGGTACTATCGCCAAGTCCGGAACCAGCGAGTTCCTCAACAAGATGACTGAGATCCAGGATGACAGTCAGACCACCTCTGAGCTCATCGGTCAGTTTGGTGTGGGCTTCTACTCTGCCTTCCTTGTGGCTGATAAGGTCATCGTCACATCCAAGCACAACAACGGCACCCAACACATCTGGGAATCTGATTCCAACGAGTTCTCCGTCATGGAAGACCCTCGTGGTGACACTCTGGGCAGAGGCACCACCATTACGTAAGCAGTTAAACTTGAAGTGTCTCAATTGTGAAGATTGTGACATGTCGTAACATGTCGTCTTGTTTCATCAGGTTGGTGATGAAAGAGGAAGCTTCTGACTACCTTGAGCTGGAGACCATTAAAAACCTGGTGAAGAAGTACTCTCAGTTCATCAACTTCCCCATCTATGTATGGAGCAGCAAGGTAAGTGTCCACCAAAGAAGTTCACCAGTAGCTTAACTTGCTGTTGGACTTCATAAACTCATTGATTTGTTATTTCTCAGACCGAGACCGTAGAGGAGCCCATTGAAGAGGAGGAGGCTGAGGCAGAGAAGGACGAGGCCGCTGAAGATGAAGCTGAGGTTGAGGAAGAGGATGAAGACAAGGACAAACCAAAGACTAAGAAGGTAACGTATATGTGAATTTCTTCAGGAACAAATCTCGTTGACTTCGATGAATGATTTTAATGATTCCTCATTTCTTTCAGGTGGAGAAGACCGTGTGGGACTGGGAGCTGATGAATGACATTAAACCCATCTGGCAGAGGCCTGCAAAGGAAGTGGAGGAAGATGAATACAAAGCCTTCTACAAGACCTTCTCCAGGGTGAGAACCTGTGCTTTGCACAAATCAGCTCTTATTATCCTCTGTGGCCTCAGACTAATTCAAGTGGAATACTGCTTTCATTCAGGACACAGATGAGCCCTTGTCACACATTCACTTCACCGCTGAAGGCGAGGTCACCTTCAAGTCCATCCTCTTCATCCCTGCAGCTGCACCCAGAGGTCTTTTTGACGAGTATGGGACCAAGAAGAATGATTTCATTAAGGTAATAACCTTTAAGTGGGGAAAAGAGCACTGTCTTATGTTGTAGTTTTGCGTTAACTTCACCTAATTTGGTTTTCTCTCAGCTATTTGTGCGTAGAGTCTTCATCACCGATGACTTCCATGACATGATGCCCAAGTACCTCAACTTCATCAAAGGAGTTGTAAGTGCTGCTGGCTGTCTCTTTAAATGTAGCCATTACAATATACGTGATGCACTGAAATTTTTACAATCCTAGTTCTGCATGTACAGAAAGATCTAGTTTGCATTGCATTTCCCCAGAAGAGATAAACCTCCTGTGTATTGGCTCATTGGTGGAAAAACACTTCCTTTTTTTTTTTTTAGCAGATTACTCATAATACACTGGAGGGTACAAATGTGATTTGTTGCAGAAATGGTGTTTATTCTAATTTATTTAATATTTTAACCCAGGTATAATCCATATTGTTACAAATTAAGTATAATTTAGTTATTTGAAATTAAAAATGTTGCCTTGGCAACTAACTGAAAATAAAGTTTATATTGAAGTACTAAAAATGAAGGCTAAATAGAAATTGGTTTGAAATTAGACTTAATTTAAAAAACTTTTGATACTGTACTGTCATACCAAGGTAGATGGTGTAATCACTTAATTTTTAAAATTTAATTGACACTCTGATCTTGTCTCTCAGGTGGACTCTGACGATCTTCCTCTGAATGTGTCCAGAGAGACTCTACAGCAACACAAACTGCTCAAGGTGAGCTTATCATTTTACTCAAAGTAACGTGGACTTGTTTTGTTAAATTATGATATTCTATATGCTGATCAGGCAAATTTGGATTGCTTTCAACACACTTGTTAAACACTAGTTGTTGTTCGTTCGTTCGTTCTGTAGGTAATCCGTAAGAAGTTGGTCCGCAAGACCCTGGATATGATCAAGAAGATCGCCGAGGAGCAGTACAATGAAAAGTTCTGGAAGGAGTTCGGCACCAACGTCAAGCTGGGAGTTATTGAGGATCACTCCAACAGAACCCGCCTGGCCAAGCTGCTCCGCTTCCAGACCTCCCACAGCGAGACCGTGCTGTCTAGTCTGGAGCAGTATGTGGAGAGGATGAAGGAGAAGCAAGACAAGATCTACTTCATGGCTGGAACCAGCAGGAAGGAGGTGCTTATGTTTTTACATTTAACTGTGCTTGCTAAGGTACTCCATTTCTCTTTCCATAGTAACATGAAATATTTCATTTGTTTTTAGGCTGAGTCTTCTCCATTTGTGGAGAGGCTTCTTAAGAAAGGATATGAGGTCGTCTACTTGACTGAGCCAGTGGATGAGTACTGCATCCAGGCCCTGCCTGAGTTTGATGGCAAACGCTTCCAGAACGTGGCAAAGGAGGGTGTGAAGTTTGACGAGAACGATAAGGCCAAGGAGAAGAGGGAAGCTTTGGAGAAAGAGTTTGAACCCCTCACCACCTGGATGAAAGACAAGGCCCTGAAGGACAATGTATGATTATTTCCTTTTTTTTTACTTGTATTGTGACATTACAAGCTGACTTTCTTGTAGAAGTAGCAGATTAATTGAAAAGTTGTCCTTGTGGTGTTTCAGATCGAGAAGGCCATTTTGTCCCAGAGGCTGACCAACTCTCCATGCGCTCTGGTTGCCAGTCAGTACGGCTGGTCCGGCAATATGGAACGGATCATGAAAGCACAGGCTTACCAGACAGGAAAAGACATTTCCACAAAGTACGTCCTCTGAATGTCTTAAACATGCATATACAGCTTCTAATGACAGTCACCATAGCAACTGCATAGCAATGACCTGGCAACCAGAAAGACGGTGCACTCGTATTGAGTACCACCTTCTAAATAAGAGCCAATTGCTGATTGATAGTCATCACATCACTGCAGCTGGCGTTATAAGCTCCGGTTCCTATAGAAACAGTCAGTGTTCTGAGATGCAGACATAAGAATGTGCAAAAAAAAAATTGTCATGATTTGACTGTTTAGAAACAATTTGAGACGTTGTCAGATTTCATTTTATCTTAAGCTTGGCAAATAGTTAGAATTTGTTTCCACATTCAAAGAGATAGGAGCTGAACTTGCATGCCTGAGGTGTTTCAAAGATGGCCACCTAGTGAAATGACATTCCTCAAAGGGACTTTGGAAGCGGTCACATGTGGAATTTTTGCAAAATATCGCTGGCATAAAAAGCAAATGTCTATTTTCGGTAGTGTAGCGCTGTACGAAGCCACTTTCTTTTGGTAAATCACCACATGCCCGACTTGAACATGCTACGGAAAATGTGTGAAATCTTTCGCCCTCACACAATTTCCGATTGCGTGTATTCCTATTGAAATAACTCAATTTTGCCCATGAGAATTCGCTTAACATCAGTAAATGTGACTGCATTTTCACAATTCTAAATGTGCAATCCACAATTACTTGGCATGCTATGTGAAAATGGAACTCTGGCTAATATTGTTTAAAATATTTCATTTATCTGGTCATAACTAAGAATTTTTTTATCATGCTAGTTATTACGCAAGTCAAAAGAAGACCTTAGAAATCAACCCTAAACATCCTCTCATCAAGGAGATGCTGAAGAGAGTCAAAGTAAGTTGAACATCATTCTGGTTTAATTCACTTTTATTATTGCCCTCAATCTGCAAATTGAGTTCAAATAGTCTGATGTATTGTGCTTTTGTATCATAGGAAGACGCCGAGGATCAGACGGCTGCAGATTTAGCCGTGGTGCTCTTTGAGACAGCCACACTGCGGTCCGGCTACCAGCTCTCCGACACCAAAGCATATGGAGAAAGAATAGAGCGCATGCTGCGGCTCAGCATGAACGTAGACCTTGACGCACAGGTACATGCACAATTGAGCACTGGTAATATGAAATGGACTTTTTCAAATGAAGTTTGGCTCAATATCCTGTTACTGTGTCCACAGGTTGAGGAGGAGCCAGAGGATGAGCCAGAAGAGCAGACAGAAGAAGCAGAGGCTGAGGATGAGGAGGAGGTCCCGGCAGATGAGGCAGAAGAAGAATCGGTGAGTGTGGAAACTGTCAATTACACACCCTCATGATGTTCCAAACACATTTCTTTTGTGAAATGTAAATGGAGAATAAGAGGGCTACATTTGATTTCAATAGTCCACATTATATATTACTTTAGACCACTTTAGACGTAACTCTACAACTACATGTCAACTCTCAGAGTATGGAAGACTAGGTTACGTTTAAGGTTAGTAGAATAAGTTGAAATGGCAAAGTTACTTATCGTCAGTAGAATGTCTGTTGGTGGACCATCAGAATAAAACTGTTAACATATTAAATGGTTAAAGGATATCCTGTGTTCTGTCATTCCCTACGCTGTTAATGTTCAACGCTTAAGGTTCTATGTCCGAACGTCAGCTCAGTATTGGCTGTGGTCTCGTGAGTGGCACGACGCATGCGTATGATGCTGGAGCCGGCCAATGAGTTGGCGTTCGTCTACATATGACAAAATGACGGATGTCATTTTTGGGGGAACGAACCCTTCAATACTCTGTGTGGTATCTGACATATTTGCATAGTTACTTATAGCTGAATCTCTAAAGTGGACTATTGAAATAGTGTTTCGCTCAAGTGGTTTGAAACTGTGGGTGTGTAAATCTCAAAAACCATTTTGAGATGCTGTTCCTAAAGTCTTCATGCATGTTAACACTCGTACTTCTCTGTGTTTCAGGATACCACAGGCAAAGATGAGCTGTAAAGTGTAAATCTGGGAGGGATGGGGTGTCGGACTGTGATGCAGAGTGAAGATGTCGATCTCAGCTGGTTGTCTTTTCTCTGTGCGTGTGGGTTGGGGGATAGGAGCTGTTTTTTTTTAAAGGCGCTGCGTTTGTGTTTTGAGATTTCTTTTTTCTTTTCTTTTTTTTTTTTTACATTCCTCCATGATTGTAAATTTGTTAATATTTAACTGACCCAGTTGTGGAGTGCTGACTCCTGTCCACAGAACTATTAAATGTTTCCGGAAAAGGACCTTGTGTGTGTAATTAATCGTGTTGCCACGTTTTACCCATTTTTACAGACTCCCTTCAAAATGACAGGATTCTGTTTGGGGTTAGTTTCTTTGTAATATTTATTTGCCAAAATAGTACTGTCCAACATAAAATCAGCAACTCCAATCTACTGTCTCAAGGTGAAGTGACCACAGTTTAAATTCCGAGATTGTTCAGTCTTATGGTCGTACCAGGGTGAATGTTCCTGTGGGATCTGGGATAAACCACTTCTCCCAGAGGTCCAGATGTACACAGGGGTACTCCCAGGGCTTGAAGCGGCCATTCCAGTGCAGTAAGTGTGCCTCTTTAAGGAAGGTCCTGGGATAACGGGCATCAGGACTCCAGCCTTCATAGAACACAACAGTGTTGAAATTGTTACTTTACTCCTAAATATACGTTCACAATTCTTCCTTCCCTCTTGACAGACATTTAGACATTCAAGAGCCAGTGATATTTTAGGATCACTGAGATGCTTTTTTTTCATATATATATATGGAATCTGTCGTATTTTTAAATTTAAAGTTTTTTCAGTAATTTAATTTTTTTTTTTTTTTTTGGTACGCAAGTAAAATGAAATGTTGCCTTTACAAATAAAGTTAAATCAGTTGAGGTTGTATTTATTGTGTATATATATATATATATACACACGCATACACTTATTTTAGTGACATTTAAGTAATTTGTTACTTTAGTTAACTATAACCCTGCCCTCCACTCATGGGTCTAAGGACTCAATTAGACAGTTTGGTTTATAGTTGATGTATAATGTTTAAGATCATGGATTATGAAATGTTAAACTGAAATGCAGCATTTAAATAGAGAACCTATTCATCCAGATTGAGTCTTAATTTTGCTTTTGTACACTACTGTTCAAAGGTTTGGGCTAAACATTAACACTGAAATATTACACAAACTTATGTAATTTATTGCAGGCAAAGCTGATTTTTCAGCAGCCATTACAGTCTTCAGTGCCGCATGATCCTCCAGAAATCATTCTAATATGCAGAGTTGCTGCTCAAACATTTTTTCTTTGTGTTGGAACACAATTGTGCAGTTTAATATTTATTATACAAACGGACTCTGAATAGAAAGTTCAAAACCATTTACTTGAAATGGAAATCTTTTGTAACATCACAAATGTCTTCACCACCACTTCTGATCAATTTAATGTGTCCCTGCTTTAACCTCAAACACGTGAATGGTAGTATATTTTCATAATGTTGTATATGAAAACTGCCTGCTAAATTGTGTACTTTTCAATTACTACATATCTTAAAACTAGATGTTTTAAGCACTTTTCAATCAATATTTAATGAACATAAGTATGGTTTCATGGATAATTAACAGGGAGTGATTGTTTTCCAAAGTAACTGAAATATAGATTGAGTCAAGTAGAAAAAATGAAGAGATCTAAAGTCATTATTCAGTGAGAGCAAAGTCAGTTAGAAAACAGTCATTTACCCAGGTGTCTGACATGCCACAGTGGATCAATGGTTGTGTATTTATCATGAAAGACGATCAGCATTGGAGGGGTGGCCACGCCGCCTGCCACAGCACTGCTGTACAGGTTCTCCCTAAATTGACATGGAAAAAAAGAAATTTGTTTCCACTGAACTAATTTGATCCGTTAAAAGTCATTCATTACAACCCATTACATCACCTGAGATTCTTAGCCATCCATTTCTCAAGCTGTTTAGTTATCTTTTGCTTTTTCCATTCACCAATGTCTGCCACAAAAACACCTGGATTAAAGGAGCAGTCGCTGGGGTTGATTCCCAACTCTCTGACTTCCTCTTTGCGGTAGTCCAGAAAGCCCATATAGGTTGTCTGTGACAGTCAGTTGGGTTTAGATGAAATGAAAGAGAAAAATCAACCCATGTAACAGTGATTAACAGGGCCAATTATGCTTTTTTGTGTAATGTTGCTGTTTGTTCATGAAAAAGATCTGCAAAGTTACAAACTCATTCCAAAGGAAGTTATTCTCTATATCACAGATATATTATTCTCAGTTTTATATTCTCAGATACTATATCTCTGTGAATTCTTATTCTCTATTTATCAAAAGCATTGTTAGCCAACTATAGTTGCAAGTTCCACTGAATTGTGTTGGTATTGACGAAACTTGCGACCAGAGTTGGCATCAGGAAATGCACACCAGAGCATTACTGACAGACTGGGAAGAGAGGTGCCAAATATGTGAATTTTTTTTAACATTCAAACGTGAAAACCTATCAAGACATTGTAAAAGGACATAATATGGCCTCTTTAAACCATATCCAAAATAATATCACACACATGTAGAAACACGCACCTGCATCCCCACACTGCGCACCATCTCGTGCGTGGCGGGCAGATCACAGTCTGAGGCGAACGCAGCAGCGTGCCCCGTTTTCAGCTTTATGTCATACAGTTCCTGTATATCTCCTGTGAGCCAGATATAACAAAAATAATTCATTATCACAGTGACTATTGGAGTGAAGTGGTTTCATTTCATGCACTTGACATATGAGATGATGATCAATGACCCATGATCAATGTGAGTATGAGTGTAAGGTTGGCATCAATTTCAGATGGATTTCACCTTGTACTATGACATCATCATCCAGGTAAACAATTCGCTCGTGATTTTCAATGGCGAGAAGCGGCAAGTAGAACCTCACAAAGTTCAGCTGCAACACCAAAGAAACCAGGATCGAGAAACAATTACTGTCTGTAAAAACCTTAAACCATTATAAAAGTCTATGATGGACCTACAAGATCACAAACACTAGCCAAAAGTCTGTCAGCACCACCTGCAGGCAATGTTTGTCTAAGTAAAAGTCATGACCAGTGTTATTTTTAAAAGTAATGCATTACAATATTGTGTTACTGCCTAAAAAAAGTAACTAATTGGGTTACTTTTTATGAAAAGTAATGCATTACATTACCTGTGCGTTACTTTCTGTCATCTGGGCTGGGCTTCATTGTTTGTTTTTTAACAACAATATATTTTTGGCAAATGTAAAGCCCCTTTTACACCAAAAGTGAAATGAATAAGCCTCCGGCTGAAGGAAGTGCAAATTCACTTACTTGAAAAATGTAATCGGATTACGTAACTTGCATTACTTGTAATGCGTTACCCCCAACACTGGACATGCTTGATTCAATGCACCTGTAATTTTATGGATATTATTTGGTCATGAAATGTACTAAATGACCACACCAGTTAGAAATAATGAAGAGTTTACCTAAAGCTTCAACTGTTCAGAAATACACACAGAACCCAGCAGAACTCACAGGGTGCAGCAGTTCTGGTCTGGACGAGTCCCGATTCACTTTCCCCTTCAATACCATCGGATTGAACTCCAGGATTTTGTATCTGATTTTTCTCAGCTTGGTCTTCTCTATGTATGCCCTGTTTTTGAGCCCAGAGAAAATGATTGAGGCATTTGGGAAAATATTTATTGATTGAGCTCATCTCTCATTTCTCTTGTAAAGAGTGGATTAATAGGCTTGATTCACAAAGTATTATGTACATATCGTTAAATAAAACATACTATTAAAAACATGTTTGTTAATTGAAATAAAGATGAAATAGATAGACCAGAAAAAAAAGTAGAAAAAATAAACAATTATAGTAAATAAATAGTAATAATGAAAAAAAAGAGAAATGTTGAAACTGAAAAACTGAAATAATCATTAATATATAAATTTATATATATATATATATATATATATATATATATATATATATACTAAAATAAAAATAATTCAGTGAGCATGTTTATACACAATTGCAGAGTTTCTAAACTAAAAAAATAAGTTGCAGAGACCAGGGAAAAACAATGATTAAAAAAAGGCAAACAAAATTCAACTAACCGTAATAAACTATTATTATTACTATTATTAACTGTAATAACTTTAAAATATGCTTCTCATAGCTTTTATTGTTGATGTCAAACGGTAATCGTCGAATTAAACACTCCAGAATTTTGATGCAAAAAGGTTTATGGTAATACTACTTTCAATATTTGATTTTGAGAATATTTTTATTGACATTTTGTACAATAAACTAATAGATTTTAGGTTACCACTTAAATTTGTTTTGTGAAGCAGAACCAGTTGAGAAACACAGGAGGTGGTATATTTGCATCAAAGTTCAAAGGTTAGACCTAGCACCTTATCTTTTTGATGGCGTCTCGCAGGGTAACTATGTAGAAGAAAACACTTGCTCGACTGTTGCTGTAGACGCTGTTGATGGTGGCCATGGAAGCACCAATACGCTCCTCTGAAGCACAGATCACCACAGGGATGTCCGTGTCCATCTCTTTCTCGTCCTCCATACCCATTCTGGCCTCATCTTTCTTGAACACTACATAAACCACACTAAGATCAATATATAACAAACCAAGAACATGTTTATACTTGCATATCAGTACCCTGCATGTGTACCTGAATACTTGGGCAGCATCTGTAGTCTGGTCTTGTTGTACAGGAGAGCAAAAGCCACAAGGACGAGCAGAATGAGGAGCCCACGATTGACTGGCACACAGAGAGAGAGAGAGAGTGAGAGAGAGAGAGAGAGAGAAAGAGAGAAAGAGAGAGAGAGAGAGAGAGAGATGGGGAGAGAGAGAGAGAGAGAGAGAGAGAGAGAAACGGAGAGAGAGAGATGCTGCACTTTATAAAACAAACTGATGACCACTAGAGGTCACTGTGAGATTTTGGGATGAGGTGAAATTACAATCTTAAATGAAAAATGTACAGAAATTAAAAAACAATCTTGGCTTGGCATCTAATTTAAGTTGAAAAACCAAAATTACTTAAATCAAAAACTGAAATAAATATAAATTAAATATAAAATATATAAAAGAGCAAAAAGACAAAAACTAAAACTTAAAATATAATAATAAAAGTTAATTCAATATATTAATAAACACTATAATAGTACATACATTTTATTCAAATATCAAGACAAAAAGGTGTCTGAACTTTCTTCGCGGGAGGTTATTGCTGCAACAGTCCAGGCTGAGGTCAGCTGACAGATAAAATAAACATCTGTGTATTTTGTTGCATTTCATTCCATGACTAATTCAAAACATGTCTTTATTACCTTAGTATAACTGAGGAAAGGGTTGCTTAAACTGACTAAAGAAACAGTTCTTCAAGTTTATATCATTACAATGACACAGCATTTATAACTAGTAATGTGAAGTAATGACTCAAAACTACAATAGAAAGTTAACTCTGGCTTCAGTAAATGTGTTCTGAGTGGGATTTCCAGAGAGCCCGCTATACATCACTTTTATGGGTCTGAATCTGCCTGGTTACCTCATTTACTCTGGGACGACCAGCGGGACTGACCCCTCCTCCACCACCACATACACACACGGGACACATTCCAGTTTTGCAGGACAGCAGCGCAAAACAGACGCTCCCAGATCACTGATATCAGTTATCCATGAGACTTCAATCTAATATCTTGTATGTAAGACTAAAGTTTTGTAGCAAGACTCGAAGTGTGACTCATACACTGGCCATGATCGCCGGCCTTGGATGTTTTTCCATGTCTTATGAAACAGTGATGCAATAAACAACTGCATAGGGGGGTTCACGAGATACAACTTGCATTTGTTACTTACTTTTCCTCAACAAAGCCATTTTCCCCCATCAGCATCTGTAAATGAAGAGAAAGAATGAGATGGCTGACAGCTGCTCCATACTTAGTTTTGTTAAAAGATTGTACAAATATTTCATTGTAAAACTTGATCAATTATTTGTATTAATTATAACATAATAGATATATTATATAATTAGATCATATAAATAATAAAAAATATATCATATATAAAAAATACTTAATTATTGTTTGATATATTAACTTTAACTTTTTTGGTAAATGTCATCCCAGTTTTTTGGTGATGTTTAGGACACTTTTCTAAGTGGATTTTGGGTCTCTTGAGGCACATGTGGGACTGTTTATAGGGAGTCTCCTGGCCTTTCCTTCCTGGTGGCATTCTTCACTAAGCCTTGAACTCAAGAGTTATCTATTTCATTCCTTTCTCTCCACATTTAACATCACATTTTCTACAAAAACTGAGAAAACTTACCCTGGCTTTGCTAAAACTGAACCAGAAACCAAGAGTACAAAACACTTATTTCTGTTGATTCATTTAGGAATGTACCTACATTAAAAAAGCTCTCACCTGACACCTACGTGACAACCTATTGTCTTTTTTAATCTATACTAGACGAAATACAATAAAATTTAGTCAGTTTGTGTGGCTTTCTGATTTTAAAAGCAGAAAACATATTAAACATCGACTGAAACATCAACAACTGACGTCACCGTTCGTGTTACTTATAGCAAACAAAATTTCCATTAATAACAATCGTTATTAAATCAGCAACAGATCATTAGTTAAAGTATATAATAGAACATTATTCTAAAAACATCAACTTTATAGAAAAAGAGATGGAGTTTCTCCATGTCAAGAAACACTGTCGCAAAATAGGTTTTCAAGTCTTAATACCTGACATACAGTTTTCATAAAAGAAGCGAGTCTTTATGAATAAAAAGGGCGAAATAAACTCGCTTATCATTGAATTGTTTATAATATTTCCCACTTACCAGTTTCCAGAGTCGACCGTTAATGTTCATTTATTCTGTCGAGTGGGCGTGGCCAACGCACGAGCTTCACAGCTGCTTTTCCTTTTTTTTATCCTCACGAGACCCAGCAAAGCATTTTTGTTTAGATTTCTTCCTAATATCTCTAAAATACAAATCCTTGAGTCCAGTATATCTTGCAGGGGAAGTCCCAAAGAGTTCTAATATACTAAAAGTGGGGGTGGCAAATACAATAACTCTATTCTATTATGTCACCATTTAATATTATATACATTTTATAATGACATAATATTAATATTACACGATACGTAATCATCTTATTGTATATTAATATACAATTCAGATTATGAAAGATTAATGTTTTCTAATCCTGATACTGTATATCATAAATATAAATATGATAAATGAATAAATGAAAGGATCATTAAATAAATAAAAAAAAATCTCTTAATGTTGCACACACACACAAAAATATATGGAGTTCTGTTTTGTCCAGTCAAGTTGATAGGTAACCAAGTTTGAAGAAGAAACACATTGCAATTTGTTGAGATGTTTGTTAGGCACCATATCTGCCCAAGATTTAGTAGTCTGTAATGCAATATACATATACATATGATTATACGTTCTCAAACAAGTCACTTTGAATAAAAAATGCCTTCTGAAACAAAATAAAAATACAGTTTTAGAAAAATTATTCAACATACATCTCTTCTTTTTTTTCCAAATGATAAAAAAATGATTAAAGATGACATAAATAATGATCACACTTTTTCAACCAAAAAAAAAAATCTTTGGGGACACAAAATCAACATTAGACAATGAAAATATAACGTACAGCGAAAGAATGAAAGTGCAAAACTTAACTTAGTCAACTTTATGTGAAACTATATGCAGGAATGGTTATTTTTCTTCCCACAAATCACTGATGTTACTAACACGGACATAAACACAATCTTAAAAATTAGTGTTCATCAACTACTGTGTCGTTCACAACAGCTGTAATACTGTAGAGGAGGCCCTTCTGAAGCTGCCAGAAAAAGACACACAGCTTATTCTCCACCTAAAAACAGTGACGTCAGTGTTTACCGTTTCCCAAAAAGGGCTAGTATAATGTGTGAGAACATTTTCAGATGAAAAATGAAAATATTATTTTTTTTTTAAGAAATTTTAAAATGGCTACGGATCATTCTGAAATAAATGTAACAGCAGACTATAATAATCCACAGATGTGAACTTCGCAGAAGCACCACAAGGCACACGATGGCGTTTAAAGTAGAGATAACAGCATGGCGACGTTGATGGGCAGTTCGATTCTTTCATTGGTATAGGTCATGGATCTGACCCGTTCTGGAGGAGAGAGCAGGAAGGCTGTAGGTCCCACACGCTGCACCACACAGGTCAAACACAGAACGCCGCCCGTGTCCACGCCGTCCATCTGAAACACATACAATGAATCAATACAGGAAGTGAGTTTTTGAACGAATGGTTGAGCAAAAAGACACTGACATATCTGATGGGGAGTCTGCACATGCTGAGGACGGAGTCTGCGGTGACGTGGTTCTGACAGTCTTCAATGGAGCAGACGAGAGACGGGTCTTTACTCAGCAGAGTGCTGGTCAGCTCTGACTTCAGGAAGTACTCCTGTGAAAGAGGAAGAGGCGGGAAACTTAGGAATAATATGAATGCTTCACGGTCATGATATCAGGATGAAGATGAAGCAGCAAGAGCTCACCCCAGTGAATGTGAGGATGTTGCTGATGGTTTTGGTGATGTACAGCGTTCTCTTGGCTCGTGTGATCGCCACATATAACAGGTTCCACTCGTCATCTGGGACGTTTGCTGCAGCCAAAGAGTAAAGATTCAGTCTTATACATATCTGGATTTTCAAAACTCTCTGGAACACTCCATTCTGATTGGTCAATTAAAATATCAGGTTTATACATGATCTCTAACACTCTGTATTTATATACACTATTCTCTTAAAGTGCCACATAGTCAATTTTATCCCTTAAAACTCATCTTTACTTATGAAAATGACATTTAGATCATTTCTTCAAGCGTTAAATTAGCTTGAATGTAACGTCACATGAATATGGAAATTAGCCCCGCCTCCACTCAATCATCCAGGCTCAGAATACCTGCTCCACTCGGTCATCTTTACTGTAGTAAAAACTGCACAATGGCAAGTGGAAATACTGGTTTAATTCACATGGTTTTTTTACCCCAAACGGTTCAGCGGAAATCCCCGCCCTGATACCAATTTCATTGGCTGAGGCTACAGTGACGGGTAGGTTTAGGGATCAAGGTTGGTTGTAGGCAATCATTACTGTGATTGACACGACCAATGAAATGTTTAGAATCGGCTCCAGGGCGGGATTTACGCTGAACTGGTTTGGGAAAAAAAAAAAAAAAAAAGCACGCATTTAATTGAGACATATACGTTTAAACCAGAAACTGATTCAGATGAAGAAGAGGAAGAGTGAATTAACAGGCTTGACTACAAGTCGATGTATCAGAATCATGTGTTTGTACAACAGCCAAGGTCAGGAGTTTCGGTAAATAATAATAATACATTAAAATTTCAGTTTGTTTTTCACCAACCCTACTGTATACCCCCAGAATACAGGGCACGTGTTGCACTGGATCATTCTCTGATACAATTAAGTCTTTTTTTTTAAAAAAGATTTATGGTGGTCGCTATTCACTGCCATTATAATCGACAAGCATGAATGGGACATCTTTTATAAAAAAAATAAATAAAAAAAAATCTCCTTTTGTGGTATAAAAGAATGAAGGGCACATGGCATTAGAACACCAGGGTGACTCAATTTTCATTTTAGGGTGAACTATCCCTTAAATGGATAAGATTCAAAAATTCAAAATGTATGTGATAAAAAAAACAAAACAAATATTCCTATTTTATTTTAAATGCCTATTTTTAAAAGAATACGTTACTGACTAGCTAAAATGGATGGAACCTACAGGATGTGCCCACAGATTTTAGATCATCAGAAATGTACACTCTTCATACACACTTTGATCTACCAGATGTCACTTGGCTAAAGCCCAGACAGACTGAGGCTCAGATACAGAGACTGCAATAACTGAAAGAGCTGGGCTTTATTTCGTTATGTGCAGGAACATTCATTAATCTCTTAGTGATTCTAGATATGGGGTGATACATTATTAAACAAATTTAGGTAAACACATTACTGTTTTCTGTCATTTGTAACCATGTCATACTACTTCTAATGTACAAATGTACAAATTTCTTTAAGATTCTTTGATAAATTACCACAAACCTGCGTTGAAGCCGCCCACTCTCTGCAGGTTGTGTCGAGCACATGGTACTTTCATGAAGTCATCTGTCACAACCACTGTGTCAAACTCCAGGCCTTTCGACTTATGCACCGTACCAAGGATAAAATCTGTCACAATCAGAGACATAAGGGCATTCAACTTGCATAAGAGGGCTGTGTGTGTTCATTGATTTTACTGTGTATTCCTCAAAACCAGTGCTTTAGTCTTCTCTCTCCATTTCTGTCAGACTCACCTGCGTACAGCGCGCTTCTCTGGGCACGATCGTAGATCCGTTTAACTAGCTCTGGAATGCGTTTGTTGTATTTTTCCACCACGGCTACCTTGGCCTCCAGCTCGCGGTCTTCTGAGGCCGTGGCGTATACTTTCAGACCCATGAACCCACCCAGCTTATCTTTGCAGAAACCTCGGATGAAGAAATCCTTGATCACGAGCCTCTCTGAGGTAGCAAACCCAAACAAACCAAACTTTAGGAAAACAAATTATTTAACAACCATCAAAAGATCCAAATGATCTGAAATAACTTGCTAGCTTTACAGAGAATAAAAATACAGCAAGAACTAAAATACTGCAAAACAGAAACCATCACGAACAATTCAATTATGATGTTTTATTTAAACAGCGAGACTAAGATAAAACTTTCAAAGCTAAAGTGACTCACCATTCTTGCGTTTGTCCTCTGTTTGCATCAGGACCCAGAGATCCATAATTTTCTCCAGTCCAAAGTTTTCAACACCCTGAAACCAGAGGTTGACATTTTAAAACAAATGTTCTGACTGAAAAATGCTGTGCAAAACAAATCATAGCTGATCTGAACATATGCAAGGTTTAATGTAAACATTGGCATATCATTACTAATTAGGACAAATGTTTAAAGAGGTCATATTACACCCTTTAACAAAGTCTTGATTTTGTTTTTGAGGTCCACTAGAATAGGTTTTCATACTTTAAAATGTTCCAAAAAACACACTACTTTCCCCATATTTAACATTGTTGCAGCACCTCTCTTCCCAGTCTGTCAGTACCAGGGTTTCCATCCAAACGTGAAGCGAATCTTTTCAAAGTTCGCAAGAAAGCAAATGCGAATTACGCACGTTTCCATCAAGTTTGAGTGGATGACAGTGGTATTGGTAATCTAGTAACTAACAGTAAATAAATCATCAGAATTTATTCGGCAAATGTGTTTCCATCTCCCAAGTCAAAAACCGCCTCAAGCGAGCGTAAACTTTTGCGAATTAAGGGATTTTGTTTTTTAAATTTGCTGTTTCCATCAATCGTTTCTCATGCGATACTTCAAAATGTGCATAAAAACATGGTAATGGAAATAGCTAATAACACTCCATTTAGTTCCTGTCTCTATGAAGCCCTTCCTTCCGAATAGTGTAATGTGCTCTGATTGGTCAGCCGGTCAACTGCTTGAGTGTGTTTCAGAAGTGACGCGCCCCTTACAATAACCACGATTATTAACACGCTACTAACGCAACTCAACCAGGCCTCATTGCTTTATTTTGTATATGCCTTGGGCGCAATTATTTATGGGGAATATTGTGACGTTTTTTGTTCCCGGAAGAAAACTCAAGACTACAATCGAGGAATTTCAGGGAGTTCAGAATCAGTGCGCACTGATGTAAAGAATAACTCCCTTTGGAGTGACTTTGAGCATGAAAAATGTCTTCAAAGTAACAAAGCACAAACAGCAACAATACACACTAAAGCAAGTTGAAAATATAAAAAAGCAATGCACTCACTCCCACAATGTAGATCTTGCAGCTGGGGTTGATGTCTGTGAGTCGGACAGCCTCGCTAAAAACAGTGACATTACAGCGGCTCAGAATGGCCACGGTCCCTTCTGGCAGCTTCTGTCCCATCTTCAGACACTGCAGGGTTTGTGTGTCCTCTCCTCTTACACTTCCTGAAAACGTGAATCTATTACTTTTTATATTCAGCTTCATACTTCAATCCAAAATAAAAGTAGAAAAAAAAATTCTTTAAGCTTTTTATTTTTTTGAAATCATCATTCATCTCATTATTAGAATTGCCCAAATATAGTTTCTTAAACTTACCTTCCTGATGCCCACCAACCAATATCTGCTTCACTTTTTTACAACCGTCCAATATTGTAGCACCAACGTAAGCAATCTCAGAGCCAAACCTGAAGCTCTATGAAAAACATATAATAGTGGTAATATTTGAACGTGTTTGGCACATATGGCACACAATATGTGAGGCACACTTCATCTGTAATTTCCTTCTGAGTTTTTTGTCTACCTGTGTGAGATAGTAGATGTGTGTGTGAGGAACAGCACGCAAAGCATTGACCGCTCCTCTGAAAGTGTAAATCTGTTGATGAGGATCTCCAACTAGGATTTTCCCACAGCTCTGAGAGAGCATAATGTCCATGATGACTAGAAAATAACAAGACCACAAGCAGAACAGAATTAAGAAATTCAGCTCTACAAAAGCATACAAGTGAAAATAAATAAATACCAGAACCAAAAACTTCTACATTTTAAAGCTGATCAAACAAAGATGGGGAATTTTTTTTAACCTGGTGTGCAGTCTTGAGCTTCATCAATAAATATGGCATCATATCGGTCCAGCTCTGGTCTTGTCAGCTGCCAGAGTTTGAGGTATCCTATTTGCAACAAAGAAATGATTAACATTAAGCCATGTTTGCATCAAAAGTTGCAAATTTAACTTATGCACAAAACTGGAATATCGCATAAAACATATGCAGCACCATTTCCATCCCATGTGTTTAAGAGAACAAAATCGTAACTTGGAAAATTGGTGCAAAATATGTCGATTTATCTTACATTCAGCGGTTTAGTCCAAATTTTCTGATTGGTTTATTTAAAGAATATATTGATTTTAGGCTTTTATTCACATATAAACATTCATCAACAAAAACATGTTTGCTTGACGTGCGAAAACCAATGAGGTTCATTCTCGTGTGTTACGCATCACATTTGAGCTTCCACAAGAGGTTTGATCTCGAGCATCAATCAGGTTCGGTTGAGCTTCTGTTTATGTTCTCTGATTAATGTTTATATGTGAATAAAAGCCTAAATTCAATCGGTTCATCATATAAAGTGATCGAGTCTCTTCAGAAAATTTGGCCTAAACAGCTCAATTCATATGGATTAGTTTTACGATCTCTTTATGAACTTTTGA
The DNA here is from genome assembly GCA_038088235.1 of Zacco platypus. NCBI lineage: Eukaryota > Metazoa > Chordata > Actinopteri > Cypriniformes > Xenocyprididae > Zacco > Zacco platypus. Next base: position 6,124,691 of record CM076066.1, read on the forward strand.
AGCTTCAAAGTGTCAGTTGCGTAGCTGTCTATGGAGGGACAGAAAGTTCTCAGATTTAACCAAAAAGATCAAACGAAAGTCTTACGGGTTTTGGAAAGACATGAGGGTGACTAATTGATGACAGAATTGTAATTTTTAATTGAAATTTCCAAATTTTTGTGCTTACCATCATGGGTCATGTTGTAAACTCTATCTTTTTTGTACTGCAGCTCTACCATTTGGTCCCATAAATCCTGCGCGGCACTTGCAAACCTCTGGAGATAAAAAGTTTAATGCATTTTTTTTTTGCTACAAAAATTGCTGCTGACAAATGAGTGCAGACACCCAATTAACTCAACATAACATTCGCTTTAGACTATTTTCATCACGATTTTAAATTGTTTTATCATATAGTAACCCTTAAAACAACATTCCCAAAAGCACAATCTGTATTCACACAAGTAAACTGATATAACTGTCTCTCTTCACTTTACCATTCTTTGTTGGTCGTCTGGATATTCTGTTTTGCCATGTGTGTTCTTGTACTCTGGTGGAACGTGTTGAAAGCCAACCCGCTGGTCTACGGACGCCCAGAAATTGTGGAGGGTTTGGGTCACCACTTTAGCATTTACAAATCCCCCGAGTCCTGTAGGCAAGACCCACGCCACATCAAACGGCTTCAAATTATTGGAAAGTTTCCGCGCATTTTTATACCTGCATAGCAAAAGAAAAGAGACAAATAATCATTGATTACTATTCATTCTTCAAAATAGCTGATTGTTTAGTGAATGTTTCTGGACAGTATAAACTGACTTGATTCCCACAGCTTTGAAGGCCATTGAATGGATGGTACTGCATTGGACGTTGTACGGGAATAAACGCTGAGCTTGCATCGCCACGGATTTGTTGAAGGCCAGGTAAAGGAAGCGCATGTGTGGCCTTTGCTGAGCATACTTCACAAGTGTGGTCGTTTTTCCAGTGCCTGCGAACAATAAGAATGGGATTATATAAACAGAACACTACTCACTTTATTTGAGTAGAAAAATGATTTTTCCTCACCTGCAAAAGCCACTATTTTAACAACGTGATGATTCTGGATGTCATGGCTGATTATTTGCTGTTGCTCGTGAGTGGTATGCTGCCTGAAAAAAAATTACGATGATCAATGCAATAATATCATATATTGATTGTAATAGATATACATGCTGTTCAATGGGGATGGTAAGATTTTATAATGTTTTAGAAAGAGGTCTCTTATGCTCACCAAGGCTGCATTTATTAGATCAAAAGTAAATTATATTAATAGTAAAAAATACAATAAAAAGTTTTTTAATTTAAAAACCATTTTCTTTTTTAATATATTTTGTCATTTAATATAATTCTGGCACATAAAGGGGGATCTTCACCCATTAACAGTCTGGAGTGTGTTCAACAGCGTGCGTAGATAAAATGATCCCAGCGATTTTCCAAGTGGACAACCACAGGATTGATTTTGTAAAGTTTGTTTACTGTACATTTATCCCATTTAGCTTCCCCAAAGTTGTGTAATTAATATAGAAATACTATTTCCTAATGGCTGCCTACCTGTTGTCATGCAAGCCCGTCGGAGGCGGCGCATTCTCCATTAAGTGCAGCACATAGTAGATATTGTAATGCCACCTAAAGATGGAAGTTAAAAAAATTTAGAATAATTTAGAATTATTAAGCGTTTATGTTAAATAGTTTTCAAATGACCAGAAAATTCCCTCTTTCAACTCCTCAGCTGTCATACATAAATATCTACTGTTCGGACCTTGTCTCTCACCTGTTGCTTATGTTAATATTATTCGCTCTCATGGCCAGGAGCAAAGTCGCCATGGCCCACAGGAACTCAGAGATTCCTCCCGCTGTCAGCAGACACCCAGACCTCCGCAAGAGAGCTACCAGATCCAAGACATCCTTCACTCCGTCAGCCAAAATCAACATCAGGGCCATGGCAGACCAAGGGTTTGGACCCTGTAATACAATTCGAAACAAAAATCACTGGTTAAAAATGTCATATTATAATACGAATAATACACATTGTTGCAACGAAAAAAAAAGGCACTAAACAAGTAGTTTCAGTAATTTTATTTTACCTCCTCATCCGCCATGTCTGGCAGTCTGTCTTTGATGCAGCCTTCAGCGTGAGCATAGAGCCGATGACCTTTCACACACTCCAACACATCCTTCACATTCACTCGTTTGCTGTGTTTGTACTGTGACATGTACCTGGAAAATGATGCATGTGTTGTAAGCATTTCACAACACAATATACATTTTACTTAAACTGGCAAATTATTACTCCAACAAACAATTCAGTTTTTATATACCATATTTTGCAGGGGAATTAATCCTTATTGATGTTTTTTTGATGATGTTTCGGGTTTTATGCCCCTATATCTTTTTACCCTTTTCATTTACTTTCTGTATTGTCTAGTTTGGCACTAGAAGTACTTTCCCAATATTTTAAATGTGATCAATCTTGCCAGTGATGCTTTGCTGACTGTAAACTGACCAATCAGCAGGTCATTAAACTACAGTTGACCCCCGATGTACAAACGTCACACCTAAAATGTTTGGTCTCTATCAGCAGCTCTGATGTATAGCCCATGTATGTGAAAGTGGGGGTTGTGAACCCTCTTATTTGTGCTTCAAAGGCCCTGTTTTCACCTGGTATTAAGATGAGTTTTGGTCGATCGGATCACAAGTGGACAAGGGAAACACATACCTGTTTAAACCTGGTATGTTAATCCGTCTCTTTTGTCCACTTTCAATTATTTCTGTCCTGATTTCTTCGAGGGGAGGGCCCATGGGCGGGCAAATGTATGGGGTTTTTCAGATCTTTCAATCTATTGGACAAAATAAGCTCGGGAAATTTACACATGAATGCTATCGGACATGACGGAAAAGCATATGGAGAACATATGCACGTGTTTCTGCTCTGACAGCCACAAGACCGACTGAATGCGGTGAGTGTGAGTAAGAAATCAGGAATGGCGAGTGAACAGTGATCTTGGGCCGACAAAGTTGAAGTTAAGTGTCTGGATATCGTGCTTCCCATCATGTTTACGCATTATGTCAGTAGGCGGAGAGTAGACGGTTTTTAGTGGCTGTTCACATGAGCGTTTACACTATGAAAGCAATCCGGTTGAATGAGTTTTCGAACTACCTGTGGAAGTGGTCAAAAGTGGACAAGTTGCCCACTTGTGATCCGATCAACCAAAACACATCTTAATACCAGGTGAAAACAGGGCCAAAGGCATAAGCGGTGTGTATTCTTACCTAACCATATTGAGGAGACAGAGGTCCTCCTTTTTGATAATTTGATTATCACGCAGGATAGAGTTCACCTCCTGCAGCGCTTCTTTTTCTCGCTTACGGTATCTGCAGTACAACTTCTTCCAAGGTAGAAACTAGGGAAGAAACCATTAGATGTCAGGAAGAAAAAATAAATAAATAAATAAATAAATATAATATATATATATATATATATACACACACACTTTATATTTTTAAGTAAACATAATTAATTGTAACATAACATAATTGTATGTATATATTTAAAATATAAATTACTATATACAAAATATTTTTCAAGTTACTGCTATGATGCATCTACTCATAGACGTAAAAACACACGTTATCTTCTTTAATTATGCAATAACAATATATCCAGTTTTGAATGATACCTACACAATTTATTCCTGTCTACTAAAACGAAACTGAATTAACAAACTCGCTTGTACCCGACTGTAAAGTTTGAATAGCATCTCACCTGGGGGTCAATGACGACGGCTCTCCAGCGTTGGCACACCAGGCTGATATGTCGATAGAAATCATCCGCTGGGAGGTGAGCGAACACTTCTCTCAGGATCTCCTCGGGCAGGTCCTGGATGTGACCCTGGGGCACCTCCTGCCCTCCCTGCACTCCCAGCAGCCCGTAGTGGGCATCAGGTAGGGCTTCAACCAGGTCCTCCTCAAGCTCTTCTTTCTCCAAAAATTCTTCTTTTTTGACCAACGTACTTTCGACCTCAAAGTCATCGTCGAACATGTCCTCTGTGATTCCTTCCATAAAGTCCTCCATCTTATCCTCCTCTGGGATGAGATGTCCAATGGGTTCCTCTTCTTTCTCCTCCTTCACTAGAGTCTTAGTGCTTTTTTGGGGACTGGTGCTTATGACTCCAGTGACAGAGAAGAAATCGGTAATGCCCCTCTGTTGGTCCACACCACCTGGAGCTTAAAAGCAAAATTCAATTTGTTAAAGTGGGAAAAAAGGGGCACTATTTTGTGCAAAAAGATGGACTGACAAAACACCTTGTCTGCTTCTTTTGGTGGGTGTCCTGGGCTGAAGTCTTCGGTTTGGATTACTGTTGCTGAGGTTGACATTAAATGGCTGTGTGAGAGACTGGTTCCCTGTGTTGCTTTGCACCAGATCCTCACATTCTGAGGGCCCCAGGTGCCTGCGTTTGGCCCTTCCTATAGAAAACACATGTAAAACACTTATTACCAACGTAAAACGCATTTCAAAGCTAATAATCCATTTACTTTACATAAAACACACAGACAATAAAATTACAATGTTTGTAGAAACACATATTCGTGAATCTAATAACAACAAACATGACGCGCAAAAAGAAATGTGCACAACAAAAACTCTAATGGAAAATATTTACCTCTCATGGACGATTCCATGATATACAGATGCGAATCTTCAAACTACAGATGTTGTTTAAACTCGTGTAGGAGGCGTCCACCGAAACAAAAACAACTCCTCCACAAGAGTTCCACTTCCGCTCTGCTTCCATAAAATTTAAAGTTCAGACATTATTTCAAAATAAAAGTCCAGGGACTTTTACAGGACTCTCCACGACACTTAATTCTGATTCGACCGAAGCGGCATGAAGTTCAAATATTTCTGAGTATTCAAAAGTAAATTCCTATCCTCGAATTTTGTTTGTTAAAGGTGGTGCTGTAGCTTTCACTAACCCTTTGTTACGCCAGTAGGTTTCGACAAGCGTTTTGATTATGTATGGTGAATTCAGGTAGATTTTTGCCATTGAGATGTCTGGGGGAAATGTCCCACTCATCCTTAACTCAACCCGACATACTTACTGAAATAAAGTAATTTTAAAAAGCGACTTATTTTATTTCAGCTAGATGCTAAATTTTATAATTTTCATTTAGTTGAACTTGATGTACTAAAATATCTAAAAGTAAAATTTAAAATAATAATAATAATAATAATAATAAAAAACGGACTTTTATATTGCTTGTTTTTTGTTAATTAATAAGCTAATTAACTAAGGAACATTACATAAATAACCTAACATAGATAACACAAAATATTTTTTGCCTTTTTTAAACAATATTTATTTTATTTTGTTTATTATTATCCGTTTTTAAAACAACCTGTCTGTTTTCTGTAGTGTTCAAAGAAATCCATAGATGGCAGCAGAGAGACAAACGGGCGCTTCCTTAAGCCCCGCCCCCTCCGCTCCACTCAGAAGAACAGAGAATAGTTTCTTGTGAGCAGCGCGTTTTTCAGTAAAATAAGTTGTTAAAATCGAATTGATTTTATTGTTACATGTGCTATAAAGAAGAATGATATTGAAATATTCTTAGATTCCGTTTTCTATACATTGTAATTGTTAAATAACGTGATTTAACTGCGTTGGCTGTAATCGAGGCTGATTACTGGTGTAAGTGAACAGTGCAGTCTGAAAGTGTGAACTCATTAGATAGCCCACACTATCCAAGATGTTATTAACACTAATTTACCTTGTTGAACATTGACATTTAGGAAAGTTAAATGTCCTGCCAAAGAACCTCAGACGTGGAGCATGTCCTTAGGTGAGGGATTTTGGTTCACTGACCTTGTTTGTTTACTTGTTTTTGCAAGTAATGATCTTAGCCTGTTTGGATAAATGTGTGTGTGTGTGTGTGTATGTGAGAGTGTGTAGGTATGGGGGACAAAATGTACCCACAAAGATGGCATAACCGAAATCCTTGTCCTTGTGGGGACATTTTATGGTCTAAATGAGTGTTTTTTGAACATTAAAAACTGCAGAATGTTTCCTGTCATGAGTTATAATATAAAGTAATAGAATATACAGTTTAGTTTCAGAGTAAAAATCATCATGTCTATGGAATGTCCCCATGAAACATGAAAACTCAAAAGTGTTTCTGTGTATACCTGTTATTACCTATGTTATGGGAACCGAATATCCCCACAAGAATAGAAATACCAGTACATTTTAAGCAAATTTTTTGTGGTCCCCATGAGGAAAACAATCATATTAAAGTGTTTTGAAAAGGCAAAAGTGCAAAAAGTTTTCTGTGATAGGTAGGTTTATTGGTAGATTTAGTGTTGGGGGATAGAATATACAGTTTGTACAGTTAAAAATCATTACGTCTATGGCAAGTCAATATAAAACAAGGAAACCAGTGTGTGTGAGTCAGCGTCATTGCTAACTTAAACTGTTAAAACATAGCGTTTCGTCAAAGCATATAACTACTAAAACTTATAATGAAAGCTATTATTTAGTATATAAAATGATACTAAATATATATATATATATATATATATATATTGTGTGTGTGTGCACGTACAAGTCTGTAAATGTTCAAGCGTGGTTCTTGCTCTTCAACATCATCTGCACTCAATTCTGTCTGCGCATCTCTAAATATCACTCAAAAGCTCTTATTCTGCACCTGAACTTCATGCCGTCTTAAAGCCATTCTGAAGATTAGACTACAAGACTCTCATTTGTACATGGAGATGCATTTATAAGAGATGTTCTAATCCAGAGCTTTTACAAAGAGAGAAATTGTAAGCATGCAATTCCTGCTTGGGGAAAACGGAGGCATGACGTAATAATCTACAAGTTAATACCAAAAAGTCAACAGAGGGTTTTTTTCTCTGTCGATGTATGTTTACAGTGTTGTTTGATAAGGCGAGTCTTGAGTCTGTACCTGAATGTTAGGAGGGATTCTGCTGTCCAGGCATGTAGGGAAAAGTTAGTTTCGCCATTTGAACACACAAGGACAGTGACGTGTTTAGCCTTGTTGTGAGGGTAAAGTGTGACTTTGGCACTGTGAAAAATGCATTGTGGTGCTGAGTCAGTCTGTGGTTTGTGGGGACTGAAGCTGTCATATCACTTCTGAAGATTTAAAATGTAGCATCCAAGTTTTATATTAATGTTACGGTCCTTAGAGTTCTTTTTCAAGCTTGGAAGCTTCTGTTCCTGTTCATTGTAATTAAGAAAAAGGGTGAAGGTAATTATTCAGAACTTCTAAAGTCATTGCTAAAGGCAAGTAACACTGAATTAAAAGTGTCATTATTCTCTCTGAGCGTCTATAGCAATTAAATTCTGTCAAAAGTTTTGGCTCTTGTTTATTCATTACCAAATGATTATATTTCAAGTAACCAAAGCCTACCAAATCTTTCCAACCTCATTTTTTTTTTGCAGGGATTCAACTTGAGCAATAATATTAATAGCTGCCTTGTGGTGTTTGGTTCCTTTTTGTCGTTTTTTCCATATGCTGCTGCTGGTGACTGGGAATTCCTGCCCGTGTGAAGCTGCACGTATGCGGAATGATTCCGACACTCGGCTCTGCTCCGAGTCCTGACGAGAGAACACGTGTGAGTTTTGAATCAGGCTGACCAAGACATCACTGTCAAGAAGAGTGCGTCTTGGCATGCACTCCTCGCAACCCTCGAAATGTTAGCCAGCTGTTATCTGTCTAGACTGACACTTTCACACTTCTGTATGTAAATCACACTATATGTAAATCTGCTTCTGAGGTGCTCTCCTTTGTAAATTACAGAATCTTCCTGGCATTCTTGAATAATTTAGATAGTATATATTTTATATGATTAAAAATGTGTATATGTGAAACAGCCATAAAGTTTAAAATGGTTTAATACAGCGTAATTGTCACTTGATCTCCACACAAGGAGGTCACAAGTTAAAAATAAGTAGTTAATTTGCATTTTAATTACAATTTGATATGATAAAATAAACAATTCTTGGCAGCTAATCAAAATATGTTATGCATAGGTTCCCGTTAAGTTATAAAAATGCTATTTTGGAATGTTCTCTCAACATTTAAAACGTCCAGGTTTAAACGTTCGCTATGTGAACATTAAGGCACAATATGTAATTTTTCGCCGCCGGAGGTCGCTTATTCGAAACAAAGGCGTAGCTTGATGACGCCTTGATTTCGCGGAATCATGGGAGGTGTTGTCTTCACGTCTACAGCCGGTGGAAAAGAATCCGACGGGACTTGTATTCATGGATGAGATTATTAACGTTACTGTATTATGAAACATGGTACTCGGTGTAAATCAAGAAAATGAGATTTAAACAATTAGACTTAAGATTAGTTTTCTGTTGATGAATGTAACAGTTGCTCACCTGTCTAATAAAGCACATAATATAATAAAGCGTCTTTGGTGTTTCCATGGTTTCTACAAAATAAAACCGGAAACAGGCCAACGTGGCTATGATGTCATTGATAGGCAACGCACGGACACGGTCCACATCCTGGTTAAAACGGCTTATTTCTCGGGATTTAAACATTCTTGGAACCATTTGGGATAATGTAAGTACATAAGTCAACAAAATCTATAACATTCTAGTAGTTTTTGGATATTTTAATCCAGTCTTACATATTGTGCCTTTAAGAAAACATACAAATTTACAAACATCCAACAAAAATGTTCCACGAGTGATGTATAAATTACATTTTTGTGCTAACATTTTGAGAACATTATTAGAGACCAGATGACTATAAACGAACGTTCTATAAAAACCACTGGAAGAACGTTTGCTCAGAACTTTGAGAGAACCTTGCCAGAACGTTAGCTAAAAAGAACGTTCCTTGTTAGTTGGGATGATCAAATTATCAAAAAAGTGCATCCCAATTCGTGTACTTATTCTATGACGTTTTGTAGTATCAATAGCGCGAGTGTGTTCGTACTGAAAAATGTACACTTTAAAAGTGTGGAATGCTGGACGCTTCACGCACTGTCGCAGCTTTAATTTAGTAGCGGATCGGGAGTGGCTATCAGAATCTGATGTTGAATGACAATAACCTTATGAAATTCATACATTACATGGTTGAGTGCACAGTGTATAGTTGAGTTGTCTTAAACTCTGGAGAGGCACAGCCCTGCAGGTTTAGCTCCAGGCTCTCCTGCTTGGAAGTTTCTAGTAATCCTGAAGATCTTGATGAGCTGGATCAGTTGTGTTTAATTAGGGTTGGAGCTAAACTATGGAATGCTGTGGAACGGAGTTTGAGACCACTGATATAGTGTGTCATTTGGGACGCAACTAAGATGTCAAAAAATCATGGCTGATATTGATACTGATACTGATATAAATGGAAGGTCAAGTCAAGTGCAAAGCATTGTGGGATACAGCATCTCGCACAATGCTCCAAATTTTGGCAAATCCGGAAAAGTTGGTACATAGCTGAAGGACTAGTTAAAATATTTGTAGTATTTGTAGTCCTTATATGGAAACTAACACTTTTAAAGAGCAAAGCAGCTTGAGAATTCACTTCTGAGGTCAGACTGTGTGTAATTTATGTTGTAGAAGTCTTTTTTAATAACGTTAACCACATGCAGCCATTATTTTACTCATAAATCGCAATTCTAAATGTCCATTACAAAGTCTAGAGGGAAACCCTTGAACATGTTTAGTCTCTAAAGACTACAGCCTGAACAAATCCAGTTTTACAGCAGCTGACCAGAGTGTGACATTCAATGCCTCTGCAAATGTGTCCAGACATTGATAGTGAAATCTGCAATCTTTCTTGAGAAGTTATTAGTAACCGTGCCTTTTAATGCTTCACTGTCGCCTCCATTTTGAGCATAGATGTGAAGGTTACACTTTATTTTACAGTGTCCTTGTAACACGTTACATGTAGTTACTCCGGTATAACTATAAATTATATAATATATATTATACATTATGCATAATTACATGCAACTAAACCAAACCCTAATACTAACCCTATAGTAAGTACATGTAGTTCCTTAATATTACTCAGTACTTAAATGTTTAATTGCAGTGTAACAAAGACACCTTAAAATGTAACCGCTGTGAAATTAACTGGTTGTACTTCATGAATACAAAGGTTAGTCTCTTAAGACACTCAGCAGATTATTGTAGCACTTCAAAACTGAAAGGGCGACCAATTCTCACTATTAACTAGCTGCTTATTAGCTTGTGTTACTATTGGCTGTTTATAAAGCACATATTAATGGTTTATGATCATATTCTACATCTCTTAATCCTACCCAATACATAAACTTAACAATTAACAGCTACGTACTAACTATTGAGAAGCAGCTTGAGGCAAAAGTCGTAGTTAGTGAATATGCGTTAAAGTGTGAACAATGAAAGTGTTGAAAAAGCAAATGTATTGAACAAAACATTTTTCATTTCATACAATTTTACAAAATCATTTGGACTCTACAATTGCTAGAAATACAAAGCCATGCGTCTGAAGTTGTGTTCCAAATTTGAAGTTGATATCACAAAAATTGAGCCTGCTAAAAGGATGTAAAGTACCGTTTCAAAACGTTTTTTTAAAGATGACTTTTGATTGTTTCAGCTTTCAAGTGACACCTAAAAGCCATAAAAAGTGTGCCAAGGGTCACTGACAATAGTACATAAATGAAAGTTCTCATCACTATAAGGTTTTAACATTGACAGCCACGTGTAAATGACGGCTTGTTTGGGCAAGCTTATAGTTTGGCAATGACTGTATGCACACCTCTAATTCCATTCAGTGCTCTCCCACACACTGTGCCTGAAGATGTTTCTCATTCACCCTCCCATGTACATGCTTTTGTATTCACAGTGAAGCTTATGAGATCCTTGCTGAGAAGAGCATAGCATATGTTGAGCTTTGACCGTTAGTGGTAAAAAACCAGCCTGGAACAGCATGGAAGTTCACGCTGGTTGATGCTGATGTATTGTTAACGATGATGGTTTTTAAATACAATGTTTAAAGACTATAATTGCCCATTTCATCCTTAGAAAAACTGAAATGCTGCAAAATACAGCTTGCTGTGCTTATGTTCTGATTACTTTAGTTAAATGAGGCACGTCTGTATTTGACTCATTTTCTTTGCTTAGCTGGTACCACCCTGATTTCCTTAAGTACATAATATAAAAATACATACGGACAATATTTGTCCTTTTCTTAACAAGGCCAGATTTGGTAAATCTCCTCAGCATAAATTTACCCAGTGTTTCTGCTTCTGAATAATGTCCCTCTATTGAATGCAGTTTTGTTATCGTTAACCAAAACCTTTTTTCTTAATTGAAATAAAGCAGAAATAAAGTAAAATATAAATATTAGATGAAAAACTTTAAATAAATGTTTCTATATATTTCTTGTCTTGGCAACTAACTGTTTAAATAAAATAAGTTTATGTTGAAGTGCTAAAATTAACTTAAAAATTAATCAAATTGAAATAAAGATTTATTTATATATATATATATATATATATATATATATATATATATATATATATATATATATATGCCCCATTCATTACATAATAGCTGAAGACCATCCTACACTTGCTTTTATGTTATTTGAATGAAATGTTTACCGGTAGGCCCATATAAATATTATATTACATTGGGGCTATATATTACAGTATTTCCCATAAAGGTGTTTCAAACACACCCTATAGCATCTCTATATCTATTGTAAATCACTGAAAGGTCAAAGAAGGTCATCTAACCTTGAACCTTTAGACATTTGTTTACTTTGAAGTGCCTCAGGAATTCACCTTTTAAACATAATTGGCCACATTTTATGAGAACCTGTGACATGAATCAGAAATAGATCTGTCTGAGCGTAAATCACATGTTAAGAATGATGCAATCCTGGCTTGAAATTACCACTGACATTCCCACTCTTGGTCTACAGATACGAGAGATATGGTGTCAGATGATAGAAGAATTTGCTCATATGCAGTTTGTAGACTTGTACGTTGGCCCCATTGCATTTGAAGGACATGGTCGTGCAATCGCATTGACCTTTGAAAATGAAATGAATGAAATAACTGTGTTAAAATAGATTTTGTTTGATTTGTACCCACTATTGTGCACTTGCAGGCTTTTGAAATTTTTATTTAGCATATAATGCGTAACTGAACATTCTTCAGTTTCATATCAGCATTGTAAGTAATACTATTTTTTCCTCTGTCGTCACACTATTACACGGTCAGCTGATTGGTTTACCTATCTCACAGTGACCTGCTTTTTCTATCTGGACAGCTGTTAGTTGCGTTGTTCGTCTGATAGTTGCCCGGTCACTTATTAATGGCTCTGTTAGAAACCAACTTTTCTGAGTGGAAATTTGGTGATGACTTGTATAAGTAGAAAGGGTTCACGTTTTATTACATTTTATTGGCTTGCTAACTTTAGTGCAATGTTTAACTTGTTGTGTCTGGTGCCAAGGGGCATCATTGGTTTATTAGCACAGATTTTTGCATTGGGAGATAAAGTTTGTAATAAAGCTTGGGAATCTGGGTGTTGTTGTGAGTTACAGGAATATGTTCGAGCATTTCCAGTTTTCTTTAGATTCATAAAGATAATGGATAAGCTTTGACAGATATTGCAGACCGACAGACACATTTGCTAATAGTTAGTATTAGGTCATGCGTTACATAACTGTGTTAACTGCAGTACAAGGTGACTAGAGGACCTGCGTTATATTTTAAGGAAATCTGTGAAAAGTGAACATGTTTTGATATCTGGGCTAATTTCTGTAGAATAAAAAAATGCTAAATTACGATGAAAAAAAAAAAAAAAAAAAATATATATATATATATATATATATATATATTTAATTATAAATTTAATAAATTAATTAAATTATAAACTAAAATAAATTAAAATTAAATTCTTTATAATTATATATATATATAAAACGAGCAATCAGTGTGGATGTGGCATCACGGAAAAACAAATGATTTGGGTTGTCAAACTTCCTATCTGCAGACTTATTTGTCACTTATGATGCATTTATTCTGCAGCTAAAAGTGTCAAATAATAGGTCAACTAACCAAGATTAAACACATTTTTCTAGACCTAGTACGACTGGAATCTTCAACCCATGTGATTGTTCATCATTTTAATCCTAAAAATTACCTACTAATACACTTATCATTCAAAAGATTGGGGTCAGTAAGATAAAATAAAGACTTCATTAATAATGTATCAGTTTCCACAAAACTTTGATTAAATAAATGCAGCTTTGGTGAGCATAAGAGAACATTAAATAAACTTTTGAATGGTAAATGGTTCTTCTTTAGTGCACGTTTAAATGGATAGTTCATCCTGTAATCATTTACTCACTCTCAAACCTGCGTGAGTTTCTTTGTTCTGTTGAACACACAAAAAAAAAAGATGTTTTGATGAATGTTGGTGCCCCAAAGAGTTTGTCCCCATTGACTTCCTTGTTAAAGGAAATACTATGAAAGTTAATGGGTACGAGAAACTGTTTGGTTACCAACATTCTTCAATATATATATTTTTTGTGTGTATGGAAGCTTGTTTCTGCCACTAAAAAAAAATAAAAAAAAGGTTAATTGCCACTTTTTATCTCACAATTCTGATTTTTTTTTGTCACAATTGCAATTTTACAGCTCACAATTCTTTTTTTCAAGATCTAAACTCTCAATTGCGAGTTATAAAGTCAGAATTGTGTGATATAAAGTTAGAATAACTTTACAGATATGAAGTTGCAATTCTGACTTTTTTTTCTGAAGTTTTTATCACACAATTATCTCACACTTCTCACATTTTTTCTTAGAATTGCGAGATAAACTCACAATTGCGAGTTATAAAGTCAGAATTGCATGATATAAACTCATATAATGCTATATAATATAATATATATAATGCAAGATATAAACTGCGTCTTGTAAAGACTGAGAAAAAACGTATTTCCCCCTCACAATTGGACAATTGCAAGTTTATATTTCACAATTCTGACTTCATATCACGCAATACTGACTTTATAACTTGGAATCGTGAGTTTATATCTCGCAATTCTGAGAAAAATAAGTCAGAATTGTGAGTTAAAAAGTCGCAGTTACTCTTTTTGTTTCGTTGCGGAAACAAGCGTCCATTTTATGTGTGTTCAACAGAACAAAGAAACTCATTCAGGTTTAGAAAAAGTTGAGTGTGAGAAAATGATGACAGAATTTTACTTTTTGGGTGAACTATCCTTTTCAATTTGTGTTATGTGACGTCTGTGTGTCCTTTCAAAGTAACAAACAACCGCTGTTCACATTTAAAAGAGAACAACACATCAGATTTCATCTCACTACCATGTAGTGCTTTATTTCACAAACAAAAAAGAACATTGTATTGGTGTGACAGTCTAATTTTATCGTCTTTCCAAAATATAATCTTTTTTTCATACCCAGAAGACGCCTCTGAGGTGTGAGAAAACACTGCGATAAATAACGTCTTTGGTGACATAGATACACAAATGCAAACATAAATACATTAACTTAAATATCAGCCCTAATAAAAGGATTCACAAAAGATAGCGTACATGATACTGACCTCAGTCCTAATTCCTTTAAAATACAATCAGATCCTGCTCAAATTCATAACACAAAACTCACAAATCTGAAGTTCAAGTGACATACATAGAAACATGCTCCTGCGTTAAAGTGCTTCGCATGGTAGTAACAACACAGCTGACCTTTAGTATCATCTAAAACATTTAAGGTTATACTCTTGGTCAGGATGACGTTCACACACACACACACACACACGTCTTTAAAAGTCACAGATTCATAATGCTCTTCATATTCCTTCATCATGAAGACAGTCTGTGCCCAGCGCAAATTATCGTGAAAGCTAATGCTTGTATTATTCTTGATGAACCAAGTCTTTCAAATGGGACAAAGGTCATGAAAATACGCAATACACAGGGACAGCACACAAAAACACGTGCGTACAAAAAAACGATCAAGGCTGGATACTGACGCACTTGTTACGTTCCGACCCATGTCACCAAGACGTTCACAACTCATCCGACAATAAATAAATAGATAGTTAAATAGTCAAAAAAAGGAATGTGATCAATATATGTCAACATAATGCATGTAAAGAGGCTCTCCCTGTGCATTTACACAAAAAGTACAGATTAACCAGGCTCTCAGCAGTTTAAAAGCCTTTTAATGATCAGTCACGAGACATTAATCAGATCGATTACAGCAGAGAGAATGGTGTCGATATATATAGAGAGCCTTAGAGCAGATTAATGCCAAAGCACCAGAGATTACAACTATTTCCTATGATCATCATCGTTAGAATCAGCCATGACAAAGAGAAAGAATTTTACAGTTATCAACACCTGAATTCAAATCCAATTGAAATTCAAGCCAATGTAAAGATAATAACAGTATAGTCTGAATGCACAGAAAGATATCAAGTAAATTCAGGTTTTTTGGTGGTTTTCTCTGCCTTTCTGGAGCGATTTCAAAACAAGTTGTCCTATAACATAAAACACATAGTGGGAAACCTAATGCTTTCTGAGAGTTTGGCCTGGACACCCTGCAGAAATGGAGTATTTGATGTTTAAGTGGGATTTTTAGGATTACTTCTGCTATTTTAATCCTCAGACATGCACTTTGATGTCTCACAGCATTCCCCCAACATCCACAGACCCCCAAAAGCCAGGGAAAGTTTTCTAAAAGTTTTAAATTGGTTGGTTTTTTACGGCTACTTTTCCTGTGTCTGCTGGGTATTTTTGGTGTGTGTATCCACCCACGTATTCAGACATGATTATTATAACAAAAGAGAAATTCTTAAAATACATGACACGGATGGAGAGTGTTTTTGGAAGGCCATGTTCCCGAAAGACTTTGGCATGCTCGCGCCTCATATTTTGGTAAAACTAGAATCTTTAATTAAGAGTTACAAGAATGAGCTGGTGAATTACTTAGATGACGCCAGTCAAAGTGTGTTGGCGATATTTTCGAGGGCATTTATGCTATTAAGAATTTGTTAAGAATACTTTTTTGTGTATACAATGCAAGTTAATGGGGTCCAAAACCAACACTGGATCACTTTGACTTGCATTGTATGGACAAAAGCGAGAGATTTTTCAAAATATCTGCGGAGAATGAAAAAGTCATACGGGTTTGGAATGACATAAGTGTGAGTAAATGATGACCATTGTTTTTTTTCGGCAATCAGGATGGGAGAAATGGTTTTCAAATGGCCCTTCAGCTAGTTTTGGCCTCTATTATGAAGCTGTAACCTTGGTTATGGGTATTTATGGGTGAGCTATAGCCATCATTTAAGAATGCTCCAAAAAGTCTTGCTTCTGTTTATGAAATGTGGCAAATCCCAGCAGGATTCTGTCAGAGTGGAAACTGAGACCTTGAAGATTATAAGTCATTCTCGTGACTTTATGAATCACGTGAAGAGTAATATTTCAGGCGCCAGACCACAAAGTGCATGGAAAAGCAACAATGTGTTAATCCGGATTCAGCGGCGATTGCTACTATATTGTTTGCGGGTGCAATCAAGAGACCGCTGTGTTTGTAAATTCACAATTCGCCATTGTCTAAAACCCGAGATTTAAGCCCAAACTTGCAGTAACTATTCATGTGAGAAGGTATCAGACGGTGGTCTTAAACAACGAATGAAGCCATCGGAGAAAGTCAGCTTTCTTCTAAAAAGTGCACTGGAGACAAGAGGTGGGAGAGTTCAGAGTCTTTTCGAACACATGGCCCTCAGACTGACAGAAATCCGATCGCACACCTTGTTGAAATCCACATTAAAGGCTCAGCGGGTTTGATCAGTGGTGTAGAAGTTAACAGCCTTAGATGAGTCTGGATGTAATGCGACATAACCCGGAATAATCTCTTATCTGGAGACTTAATGACTATCAAAATAAAGAATCTGTTTGTGTACCATAAAATGAGAGGCTGGAGTCAAAGTGTTTCAGAGGCACGGAGTTCAAAAGTTGCCATCAAGTAACAAGAGGTCCTTTCTGTCCAAAAAGGCACAGTATACACTCCAGAAAACCAAGGCAGAGAGCAGGAAAGAGTTCTACAGCAGTATCGCAATAAAATAGACAAACACCAGGACAAGATATGTGTAATGCTGTTTTCTTGGTCTTAGTTTTAGCCGGACGTCCCACTAGACTCATCCGTAGCTGTGTGGACTGCGTGGGTTAATGGGGGAGTCGTCGCGTCCGCTTTGGCCGGCCAGCTGGTAGAGGCGGTGACTGAGGTTTTGTACCTGGCAGGTACCGAGGACGCATCCGACGCGCATCAGCTGGGCGTGGTGATGGTTGTGGTGGCCTCGCGAGTGCACGTTGCGACGACCTCTCTGCTTGGGGATTTCACCCGTTTCGCTGGAGTCTCCTGCTGTTGGCTGACCTGCATGGAGTGGGTCTGGAGGTGGTGGTCTGGAGAGGATGGCCCTCCACAGAATGGTGCGGCCGATGGAGACGCCATAGTTGGAGCGCTCGGTAACATCTGGAGAGATGGGGCCTTCCTCTTTTAGCTGATGGAGTCTTGTCATGAAGTCCAGCCTGCAACGAGACAGAGATGGGACTTATAAAAATTGCACTTGAACTGGAATACTTGATTTTGAGTGGTCAATCTGAATCATATTAGACCCATTCAGTAGTCAAAAACGTCATCAAAATAATTTTCTGTTTTTATTTATTGTGCTAGTGGAAGAATATCGGTTGTAAAACTATAAAAACTTAAAAAAAATAATGCTGCATTTCGTGGTAATATTAGTTATATGCAACTATTTATTGCACATAATAGGCTTTATCCAACATTAAGCATCATTTACTGCTGATTCTAAATGTGCAGTTTGGTCAACCGTGCAAACATTTACTGCAACCACGCTTCTAAATAAGTCAGCTGCTCACTGTTCAAAAAGGGTTTGACTCTTTGGGACACAGCGTACGGCAAACACACTTGATTTACTCCGGTTTTGCTGTAATGGCTGAGGCCATCTGCTCTCTGTTTGATTATCACACTGAACACTACGGCTTTTGGTTTTTGCACAGGCCACTAATTCAGGTCTTGCTCTTAGAATTAGCACGCAGCAGTTAGCAGCTCGTGGCAGGTGCATGCCAAGCAATTTTAGGACCAGAGATTCATAAAGATCCCTGCATTTTTGTGCTTTTATTTCCAAATGATCTTAAAAAAGTTGAAAAGCATAACTGTAAAAGAGCAACCCATTTATACCAAAACACTAAAGCTGAAATTTGAGAAATGACAGGGTGTATTGTTAGTTTGGACCACACCATCTAATCTCACAGTGTCATGCTAAACTTAGTGAGAAAGCCTGCTGAGTAACGCTGACTTTGCCAGACATGTGATTGGCATTTTTGCTCGCACGTTCTCGAAAGCTTAAAAACTCAACTTTCCAGAAATATCAGTTACTTTTTTTCTATCCGAAATTTTAATAATTAGGCCTTTTTATCATTTATTTGGTATTAAATGTATATTCTTATATTTTTTTAATATAACATAACATCCTTATATTACTTATATATATCTTTAACATGGATTTTCTTTCCGCAGAACGATTACTTGCTCAGTGTGCCAACTATGCAGCCAGTTAGTTTTTTTCCTTTGCATTGTGGTCAACCAAAATAACACCTCTTTAAAACATGATTTTCTGCCCAAGAAGGCTTGGGTGAATAGTAATTTCACCCCTGTATTTTTGTAATGCGACTGATTTAATATGTTATGCTGTATTTCAATTTTTGCATATTCAGCAACTAAGTCTCCGCACTTAAACTACATCTCATCCGCTTCTCCTGATCAAAGCAAAGTGCTTGCCTCCTGAGCTTTAGTTTTGAGCATTAGCTTGATCCAACTATGACTTTTAGATGCTTAAGCAGAGATAAGCTTCCCTGTAGACTTCATCCGTTCACCCTTTGACCTTCTCTGAGACTCCATTATCAAATTTCCATCTTTCTTAAATCCTTTAAAATGTCTGCTAGACCACCCATCTCATGGCTCATCCTAAATATGCCATCAGCAAAACTCACATTGCTAGGGAGGATGCCGGGATGTTGCTGTGGGGTTGCTAAGGTTTTCTAGACCTAAGTCCAAAGAGATTTTGATTTAGAGTAACTTCTGCAAGTAGTAGCCAGTGTTGGGGGAAACACATTACAAGTAACGCAAGTTATGTAATGGGATTACTTTTCCCAAGTAACTAGTAAAATAACGATTACTTTTAAATTTACAAGAAAATATCATGAAGGTTATTGTAGTTCTAGACTAAATGTGAACAAGCATTTACTCATCTCACTTGCACAAAAACAGATTCAGTATTTCTCCAAAATGAATAAGAACAGTGAAATGCAAACTCAGAATATTACGCAAACCTGCACTTATTAAATTTTCAATAACAAATATACTTTATGTATTTAATCTCACTTTATTAATCTCTTTGCTGCCGACCTTCAATGATCCAATTCAACCATACTAATAAACAACTTTAGATAAACATCACATTTATGTTTTTATTGTTGAAGAGTGTTGAACTTTCTTGTCTGAGCTGCGCCCTCTACTGTACAGGCATGAATTTGCATTTCCTTCAGCCTGAGGCTTCGTCTTTTCACTTATGGTGTGAAACAGCCTTTTATATTTGAAAAAAAAAAATAGAATATTTTTGTTATTAAAAAACAAAGCAAGCCCAGCCCAGATGGGAAAAGGTAAGGCAAAGTAATGCAAAAGTAACATAACACATTACTTTAAATAAAAAGTAACTAAGTAACACAATTTTTTAGGGAGTAATGCAATATTATAATGCTATACTTGTCATAGTAACTTTTCCCAACACTGGTAGTAGCGTTTGTTTCTAGAAATGCCCTGTTTATCCATCCTATTGTGATCCTTTATACTGTGAATAAACTTTAAAAGGGCAGCCACTTTACATATAATTGAAAAGACGTGCTAATTAAAAATCTCACCTGGCGACATTTAACCAGCAGAGCACAATGAAATAGGATCTGTGATTCTGGGGTATTTCTTCTCTGAGCATAGTGTTCAGCCTGGAAAATTAGCACCTGCCCCTCGAAATTCAACCCATCTTGGGATAAAGGTGGTAATCATGTTTTGCAGAAACTCTGTTTGCAATGCGCTGAAAAGATGAGGCACTCCCAGAAACCAGAGGAACAGTCGTGTTTTATGTTGAATATAAAAGTATATAAAAGTTATCAAATGAGCATTCAACCTTGTTATGTCCTGCAAGTAACCTTACAGTCTTTGATAATGGACTTTGTGTCTGAGTGATTTAATCTTTTGAAATGCAACATGCTCAGTGCTGCACACCTCTTGTTGGACTTGGTACTGGCGGACTGCCACGTAAACCCTGTGATGCCTTGTGAGAACAAATACTTTGTGGGAAAACAATGAGATCTGATATTTGATTGTGATTTACTACTTCCAATGAGAGAGGCAGGTGAGATGTGTCCAGATCAAACCAGTATTATTGTTTGTTCTTGCCGTAAGGCTGTGATTTTGCACCTCTCTGAAACTGGTCATGGCTGTTTGTGAATTGGTCATCAGCTGGTTATATTTAGCTGGACAGAAAAGGTAATTATACTATGGGAAAAGTGACCATGAGTCAAACCAAGTGACCTTCTCTAGTTACTATGAGAATTTCTTTCTATTAAAACCAGCTTCTATCCTGGTCATATGGCACATAATGTGAATTTTATGCTCAGAATTACAAATGCTCAGTATTAGGGGGACCTGCAATGTCAATGGTGGTTATACCCCTGGAAAAGTTATCAAATATTTTATTAATGTATTTTTTAATACATTAAATTGTATACATTATAACTATGAATATATTACATTTTTAGTGTTAAAAATTTAATTTAATATATTTAATTGTATACATATACTGTATATATATGTATATATATATATATATATATATATATATATATATTAGTATTTCATATAATTTTAAATATTTAATATGTTTTGTTGGCATCATGGTGCTGGAAAGGTATAATATATATATATATCTTATATCTTCCCTTTAAAAAAATTATTTTTAGTGCCATTTAACAATAAGCCTCTTACACCACTCTGATAATCTACATTCAGTAAATGTGGATGGGGAGATTGGTGATAGATTTAAATTAATTGTTCAGACAGTTAATTATTTGAGTAACAACTCAACGACTCAGCGACTGACGAGTGCTATGTTAGTTCATGAAACCAGGGAAGGTCCAAGGAAAATGAGCGTTGTCCCCTAAACTGCCTTAAACATGCTCCAGGCATCCACAACACTTGACTGTTATGGCACTTTAAGGGTTAAACTGTGAATAGCAATAGTGAAACTCAAAAAACAGAAAGTGATTTGAGTCTGTTAATGGTTACCTCATAGCATTGATTAGGGTCTTTTTAAGTCCTTCCTCCTCTTGTGTGTTTGTTTTTATGCTTTTTATGGTTTCTGTTCCGAGTGGAAACATGCCGCTTGAGGATGAGGAGAAAGGAATTCAGGTCTTAGTTACTAATCCACAACGGAATTCTGCCTGACGGATGAGTTTTCCCTCTCGCCTCTAACAATAATGACCAAGCGGCGTGGTGTAAAATGCTAATGTTTATGTTGTAAACGGAGGACTGCATAACTCAAGTCCAAACATGACCGACCCAGATTCCCATTGAGTGTGAACCAATCTATCATAGACAGAACGCTTCCTCTGGAGTGAGCTTTAGGACTTGTTTCCTCCAACAATAGGTTTAAAACCACCAGAACGGGCTTCACTAACTGCCCATTTCAACTCAGGGACAGCATGCAGCATGTTAAACAATACAAATCCCTGACTGATATCGCAAAAGTTGCTGTACGTTCTGTGTACATGGATGGTTATCGAAACACTGAGTGAGTCCATGTAAAGAACGTGGAGTTCTCTACAAGAGAGGGAGACATTTCGAAAGATGAGATAGGGACTTCTTTTTTGATGCTTTAATCAGGCAATTTTTAGAGATTTGAAGCCCACTTTCATTGTATGCAGAAGAGCAGTGCGAACATCCTTCTAAACATCTCATACGGATTTGGAACGACATGAGGGTGAATAAATGACATTTTATTTTTTTTGGTGAACTGTCTCTTTAAAAGCGCCGTTATCAGAAACGGTCTGACACCACAGTGTTTATCAGTTGTTTCTTGTCACTTTGTAACTGTAAATCAACTATTCAGACATCTGTGACTCAATACCAGGCTAATGTCCTCACCAAATATCACACAGACCAGCCGAAAAGCATGCGGAATGCATGTGCCACAATTATACTGTAAATACTGTAGTTCAAGGACAAATACAGTCCTTCCCTTGACATTATGGTTTGTCATGTGACATTATCGGGTGGGAAAGAGCGCCGCAAGATATTAATGAGCTGCTCTGAAGGTAAGGATACGTTCTGGGAAAAAAACCTACTCATTACATTTTGACATTCAGACACAGGATACAATTTTCTATTGCAACTTTTCAAAGCCTGAACAAGTTTCAGTTTTTGTTTGTCTGCTCCTCAGGCCAACAAGATGAAGAGAAATCCACGGTTCAGCAAAACGGTGAGCACAGAATGCAGGTGTCAGCCAGAAGAGGGCACACAGACACCTTCATTCCTTTTGACTGCCGTCATCATTCATCAGTCATCAGCCAGAAATAATGACTTGTCAAAGCATGTCATTGCTTTGATGCATTTAAATTGCGGGCTTCAAGAATAACCACCCCAATATCCTACTTATTTGCTGCCAATTAAATGTGAATTCGGAAAAAAATACAGTAAACGAAGTACTTGATACCACACCTGTCTGATAAAGAAACTATTTAGTCAGATTTGTTGAGGATTTATATTCTGTTTCCAGCACCATTCAGTCAGGCTGTTACTTATTTGCTAACCTTGACTCAGAAATGATGAAAAAACACATTGTACATTCATTTGTGTCGCTTCTGAAGGCATGGCGGACACAAAGTATTCTGTTAATCACATGATGAGCACCAATTGACTAACGAAATGTTTTGTGAGGGTAGGAGCCAAAAATTGTATGATGCAATGACTTTTGCTGTTCACTTTATGTAAAATGGCATAACCGAAGAGGAAAACTCTCTTATTATATGATTCTGAACGTATGTTTTTTACTCTTTAGAAACAAACAATGCCTTTTCTGAAAAAAAAAAAGTGTTTTGTTCCTGGTCACAGGCGGGAAACTACTCAAAACACTCCACCATATGATATAATAGAAGGTTTTTCTTTTAAATTTGTGAGGAAATGAAAATGCAATTCTACGTGCACATGTAACATAACTTGGAAATCGACTTTCATAATCGAACAGTTCCTTATTGAAAATGATGCTTTGGGCTTCCCCACCGCACTGGTCACACATTCGACTGCTGGCATATTTATATGTATTGTCAGCATGATTTATATGAGTATTCTTTAATATTTATCCATTTAGGTATTAGCCTATATTTATGTACATGTTTCATGCTTCTACTGATGACACAAACTGGAATTAACAGCTCTGGTTATGTGACTCTTTACATCAGTATTCAAATAGTTACTGTTATGCAAATATTTTTATATGAAGATGTGTATGAACTTCTTATCTGTTACGCATTTTATAATAGGCTATATTTATCAACTATTATCGTAAAGTGTTATTGTAAAAGTTTGCTTTACCAAAAAGCAAGCTGGTGAATGGTGGGATGCGTGCGTTTAAACAGTCACGTCTACCACCCTAACTGACCTTGTTCACTGCAACCATTATCTCTCGCGACACAACATCCTCTCTTTGTGTAATAAACTCTTTTCGTATATAATACATCTCTGGTGCCAGCCTACTTCGACAAATTGCGGAAAACTTTAGCTAAGTGTGCCTTTCAACAGGTGCGTTTAACTTTTTGAAGGCGCTAAGATTTAATTTGCGACTCGGTTCTTTTGAACGAGCCGTTTAAAAGATTCAACGGCGCTGCATAAAACATTTCAATAAAGCCGTTTCTTGTTACTGTTCATGCGTTTGTCTTTATTGTAATTTCATATATCCCGATTCAGTTAATAAAAACATAAAGTACTTAATATAATTGACTATATAATAAATAATACTGAAATAACTGTTCATTTCTTGCTTTAACAAAACGTTTTTGCCCATTTTTAAAAATGTTTTTTTTATTAAAACCAACTCAATTTGTCCAGTACGTCGTATCTGTAACATCCTGAACGCAAAGTAACTAGCATTTTCAGACTGTTTTTAGTTTAAATCAGTGATTTGTTCACTCGAGAACCGTCGGTTCGTGAACAAATCGTTTTTTAAACCAGTTCTTTAAAATGATTCGACTCAAAAGAACGATTCCTTCGACATACAGCCGCATCCTTCAGAGTTTGGTGAGATTACTTCACCACAAAGTCACACATAGGGAACCTACCTATTGTATTAAATAATGCGCATCCAAAACTAACGTTAAATGGACCGACCAACAAATCTGAGACATTTAAAAGGTGAATTCCTACCTGTTTCTCACCGGTAGTGCCAACAGTTGTGAGGAGAGCAGGCTGATGCAATACACAAAAACCGGGAAAAGTGCTCTCATCGTGGGCGAATAATGTTCTCACGCCCCCTTGGTCAGGAGGGGGCTTCCAATGCACCTGGACAGTATTGAATTTCCAACTACCGAAACTTCCAAGTTGGACTAAAATTCCAACTTCAGGATACTGTGGTGTTACACCTGTTCATAAAATGAAGAGAAGGAAAATATTAATTGATGCCCACTAGATTCCGCATATTAATAACACATTATTGCAAGCAATTTTCCGTGCATCAAATACATGCAGACATTTAATATTATGACTAAATATTATATACAAAACTAGAGTGCTGCACGAAGTTGCTATATTAGTCCATCAGCACTAATTAGTTGCCAACTAATTACAGATCACACCTTAGTTTCCTTTTTAAATAGCCTACATTCTGAGTGCGTTATTTTTATATTAGCACATCATACATATAAACTTTACTGACCTTTATCTCAGGTTTAGAGCTAGTGCCACGCGCAAAATTGTCTTGAGAATTTTCCCACGGGTGCGCACGCGCTCGCCAAGATCAGGCTCTCATGAAGTCTGAGGTTCAGCTGACATTGGCGCGTTTAAATATGGACTGGGCGGGACTAGTGCGATTTTTCAAAGGTGTGTTCTTCTCTCTGGATCAAGTAGTTACTCTGAGTCATTGTGATAAATGGACAAACTTGATTGGTGTCAAATGCAGTTATTACTTTTACGCATAACTTGTTTGATTGACTTTTTAAAGGCAGCTAGGCAAATAAATGATATTACAGGCGTTATTAGAACTATATCTTTATGAGTTTAGAAATATATAGTTTTTGCATTGATGTTTGTTGGCACTGATCTTCCACATTCTGCTCAAAATGCAACCCTTTAAGTTGTAATATTAACAATTTGCAAGCAGTTTACCATTTCACATGAAACATTCTCACTAAAGCCCTTCTCTGTTTATCTCTGAGCATTGGGGTGAGTGTGCGGAGGGGATAAGGATGCTTTAGAGACCAGTTGACTTCCCCAGAAATTCAGGAGGGCAGGACGCACCCTCGCATGTTACTAATCAATGTGCATTTTAGTGATAATTGATTGGATAGACATTCTCTTCCAATTGTGCAACATTTTTTGCACTTTTGTTGTGATATTATCTGCAAAGTCATTTCATATTGTACAAAAATGCCTAAATGTATTATATAAAGAGGTGTTTGAATGGAGAATTGTCCACTTGTGAGTCTCTCTATTGTTTGAATGGGCTTTAATGTAAGTATTCTTCAGCAATGATGACGTAAGCTTATCTAATATGCATTCATTTCACAGCGATATGTTATTATGAATAGTGAAACTGTTTTAAATTGTTATGTCATGAACAGTTATTATTATTTACTCTCGTCTCTTGGATCTCTTACGCACAGACATGGTGCAATTTCAATGCCAGTTCAGCATGTGACAAACAAACTTTGAACTTTGACTATTTGTGGTATTCTCCATTTTTCCTTGAAAAATCAAGGTGTCACGAGCTCTTGTAAGTTTAATTTTAGATTCAATGATTTCATAAAATTTCCCCCATGTTTGAGCAACAACCGTGCCATCGATAACAAACACACTAAAGATTTAAGGGAATTTTTAGCACTCTAAGGTAAAATTTAAGGTTAAAGTCAGCATGAAATGGAAGTATTAATTGGATAGTTGTGGTTTGTTATTGGTCGATCTCATGTGAGTGACAGGTGGCCCCGCCCTCACGCCAGTGAACACATCATCAGAGAAGAGAGGAGGATGTCGCTGCAGGTAGGGAAGTCATGAATAATATAAAAAATAATGATGTTCACAGATAATTTATAATAAATACTGCAATGTTTCATAAAAAAATCTGTTTTTATTTCATGGTGACTTTATATGACATCACATTTCATCCTTTTCTCCTTAGAAATGTCGCTCCAGTGAGTGAATGTCACTTATTCAGGTCAGTGTTGAACATTCATTGAAGTTTTTTTTAATTATTCTTTTTATTAATAGTTTTAAATGAGTAAATGAGTGCTGCTGCTTTATATGATACTGGAAAACAACTAAAGTGGCTGTACAAGGTGACTGATTAATGCAGTAATTCTTAGAGACGTGCATGTTGTACGTGTCTGGGAATTAACCAGGTTGGCAAGTGCCTCCATTTACATAATCGTGAAAAATCATGTGACAATGATGGAGCCAAATCACAGGTCCAGTCTTCCCCTCTGATCTCTGATCAGCTGTATGTGCCAATTAGTTTACATGAGTAACTCCACGCCACAGCCAAAGAATCCGGTTCAAACCGTAACATACTGTTCTGTGCTAATTTTCCCAAAACATATGATGATGTGGTTGTTTTCAAGAGATAAAAAATCTCCCCATTTAAATAAATACGAGTATAGGAGGCCATATGATTATTAGAGGATAAACTAATTTAATTAGAGAATGGAATGACGCAATGTCCAAATAAGAGGCTTATTCTTTGGAAAAAATGACATGCTATGTATATATATATGTGTGTATATATATATATATATATATATATATATAGTCTCTATTTAAAATGCTGATTAGTCACACATTTTCTCATGCCTCCCACAGACAAAATCAATACACTGCAATACAAAATATTTGTTTAAATTTAGTTATTTATATTTGAGACTTTTTTTTTTTTACAAACATTAGGAACCATTTCTCAATATATAGTTCACAGCAGTCTATGTGGGCTGAACTGTGATTAGTTTTCAATTTCTTTGGCACAAAATTCATTTGATACGTCTTTCGAATGACATGAATTTTTTCTCACTCAGACACAAACAGCTGCAAAACTCTATGCACCTACGGGACAGTTTGCATATTTATTATTTTTTCACAATCTTTTAAACTTAAGTTCAAGTCCTAACACAATACATAAGTGAATAAGACATGTATAAATTGTTTTGGTAGCTTTATTACGTTTTGGATGTGAAATTTATTGCTGTGCCAAGCTGATGTTGGTTGCGAGATAGATAGATAGACAGAATGATAGATATACAGACAGACAGATAGATAGATAGATAGATAGATAGATAGATAGATAGATAGATAGATAGATAGATACATAGATAGTAAACGGTTGTCTCCTATATGCTGCCCCCTAGTGAACATTACTATAACTACATTCAGTAAATATCAATGTAATGGAGAGATTTTGGGGTTCAAAACAGAAAGTAAAAGTGTATTTGATCTCCCAGGGAAAATTCTCATTACGTTCAAATTAGTGCACGTAAACAACATCTCTTAAACATTTCAAACACAAAAACAAACCTCTCTAATGGCGGTCCTTTTGCTGAAATCTCAGTGACGTCTTTTCACTCTTCCTCCTCCCTATAGTAAATCCCTGTGCTAAATCAATTTGAAAACATGCTTGTTCCCACTGAGCTAGTTTCCCTCGCATGTTTACGATGGCCAAACGTCAAGTTTGAGAATGCATCTGGTTTGTTATGGCTCACGATCAAGTTTATTTGCACTGCTGGGATGGACAGTTAGTGGTCATGTTTGTTTTACTTCTGTTTCTGTTCTGTTACTCTTACCCATCAGCCATGTCATGCTTGGATCTGTGTGTGGGAATGGCAATCTGCTTGAGCGGTTGTGTTTGGGTGTGACTGCAGGGGAACAATGCATGTATATTTCCCGGACTGAATGAAGACAAAGACATGAGACTGTGTGATAGTGGATCAAATAGCTGGCAATAATGAAAGATGAATGAATGTCAGTGTATCGACACAGACACCGACTGCCTTATGTATCATCCTGTCACTTCATCATCCTCACATGACTCATTGTTATATTCCCATCCTGTCACTGAACTGGATTGATCTGGCAGGTACCGGTTACATTCTCCAAGTTTATTAGGCTTTCCCTTTTAATTTAGTGTATTAGCAGCATAGCAGTTTGTGTGTTGTTGGTTTCTAAGTACACTTAGAAGAAGGGTTCATTTGGGTTCTATTTAGAACTATAGGGTTGTTGTCTCAGTTTTGTTACATTCATAATATTTAATTTAAATTAAAAATGAATTAAAACTAAATTAATTAATTAAAAGTAAATCCATAAAATAATTCCCGGGATTTAACATGATTTTTTTTTTTATCAATAAGGTGCCAGCAATTAATAAAAACAATATTAATATTAAATAAAATAGTGTAAAAAGACATTCAACAAGATATTATAAGGGCTGTCAATTCAATCGTTTGATATAGACGAGAAGAAAAAGGTTTTATGTAACATTATTTATACATTGGCTATATCTACATGCAAATTTGTCAGTGAATTTGGTCAAATGTCACTTCCTGTCAGTCTTACGTTGTTAAGGTGGAATATCTGATGCTTCTGTAAACAACATGTTTCATGTTTTATGTTTGATGTCAAAACAGAAATGTAAGAAACTCACAATTGTTGAATTTACTATAAACAGAAAAGAATCAAAATAAATGGTTTCAGCTTTTTTCAGCTGGTCGTTGGCGCAAAATAAACACTTCAGGCTGATAAAAAGAATAATCGTGATTTTATTAATATCCTTCAATAATGACAGCACTTTATGCCTCACTCAATATGCATATTGAACATAATATGTGTTTATATAATTGTATATGTATTATACCGCATGTATTTTATATATTTTTTATACGTAAAACATATATTCATAAGAAATTATCACTTGTATTTTTTTTTAAATGTCACAAAAATGTATGCTTTGAAACACTGCGCATTAAAACGTTTAATCAAGATAATAATAACATTTTTATCAATATTGGCAGGGTTTTCCTCATGGAATTAGGATGCTCTGAGATCATTTTCACTTAGCTAAGAGACCTCTTTCTGTCTATTGGTTTGTTGACAGGATGTCATGTGACTTTCAGATCCGGCCAAAGACTGCTCCGCTTTATGTTCTCCCAATAGACTACGTGTCATGCGATGGAGGCCCAGGCACCTTTACACGCAGAGCACTACCTTTAGAAACGTGTCTACACATCTGCCCTTCCTGTCACATGGCGTCCACCAACGGACCAAAGCACAACCCACGACTCTTCCTGTGATCTTCTCACTCGTCACATTTTTGTTTCATAAGAATATTACTCATCCTCTATAGTGGAGAAAGACATATAAGAGCACGTTTTTGTGTTCACCTAGAATTATTCTGCAATATCATGCTCAATATCATTTGGTTGGATTACCCACAATGCACTTTTCTTATAGATACGCAGGTGCAGTGCATGCTTGCCCTTTTGGCTTAATATCGCCTCCTTTTGGGAAATGGATATGGACGTTGCCCAGCTGCACGAAAGACTTCATTACTATTAATGTTGCTTTTCTCAAGGCATTGTGGGAAACTTGATCCTTGAGACCATTGTTAAACAGGAGGGATGGGGCTCATCTTGACTGACTCCACTGGGAGTGGAGTCTTTCTTGCTTTTTCAGACTTTCAGCTTTTTCTTTTTTAATTAATTTGCTCTTTTGGGCTGTCACAAAGTGTCATGTGATTCACCTGACCCAATGAAATTACACGACTCCTTTGGCTGGGGATCTCTCTGATCTATATATATATATATATATATATATATATGCATCCACACACACACACACACACACACACACACACACATATATATATATATATATATATATATATATATATATATATAGATCAGAGAGATCCCCAGCCAAAGGAGTCGTGTAATTTCACTGGGTCAGGTATATATATATACCTGTATATATATATATATACATACACACACACACACACACACACACACATATATATATATATATATATATATATATATATATAGATCAGAGAGATCCCCAGCCAAAGGAGTCGTGTAATTTCACTGGGTCAGGTATATATATATACCTGTATATATATATATATATATATACATACACACACACACACACACACACACATATATATATATATATATATATATATATATATATATATATATATAGATCAGAGAGATCCCCAGCCAAAGGAGTCGTGTAATTTCACTGGGTCAGGTATATATATATACCTGTATATATATATATATATATACCGTATACTGTATATATATATATATATATATATATATATATATATATATACATACACACACACACACACACACACACACACACATATATATATATATACACAGCTAACTCCCAGTTGCATTTTCCTAAGGAATATTGCTGTGATTTGGAAAGCGCTTGTTGTTCCCATGAACATTCAGATAAATTCAGAGTTGGCAGGCTGACAGTATAACATGCCTGTGAATGTTTTTAATTCTGCTGTGATAAGTACTCTGGGTCAAAGGACTTTACACAGGAAGTGTTGGAATTCTTTTGGAGGCGTGTCGATGCTGACAGGCAAGGACACAGGCCTCAGATTGTGGGATATAGGGGGGTTATCCGGTAGGCCTTTTCAGCTTTTTCCTCTGTGATGAAACTCATAATTGTAACATTTATGCAACAACTGTCCAAACATTGAATCTTTATAGCAAAATCCACCAACTGAGCCACGTGTTCATGCAGTCAGTGTGATTCTGTTACCTAAGCAATGACAGCTGAGCTAATAGCTGATTTTTAGGGGGCTAGGATGAAAGGCAGGGGACTGAAGCCCCTCTAAATATAGGGTCTAGAGCCACCCATGGTTTGTACAGCATCCTAAGAAGCCCTTTTGCCAGGGTTAATTTGACCTCCACTGAGATAAAGAAATCTGCAAACTCTTCTGAAAGCGGCTCACATGACAGAACATTAAATATGATTTTTTTTTACATACCTATCATGAAAATAATGTCACTATAAATAAATAATTTTTCATTCGGCTTCGTCTCAGACACATAAAAAGTGCTTTAGATCAATTCAAATTAATCCGTTTTTTTTTTGCATGCCATCAAATAATTTGTCCTCTTTGTATTTGCATGCATTCAATCTTAAACATCATTTTGCTTATTAATTTCTCTCTTTAGTACAGTTATCTGAAACAGGTTGTTGATGTTACAGTCTCATAATAATATATGTTTTTGTTTTGACTTTTAAAAACTTAAAAGGCAAATATTACCAAAAAATGCTCCTTTCTCAAAGAATTATAAGGCGATTAGTATTTTTGCTGATTAAAGACAAATTTTACTGCACAAGTAAGCCTATGCATTTTCCTCTAAGTAAAGCCTTTTAAAAATACATAAAAATAAATATGATTTTAACGTATGCGTTAATTCAACAAAAAGCTAACACGTGTTTTAATTGTAGAATTTATATATATATATATATATTTTTTACAGTGTATCTTGTGCACGCGCTGTAATGAATGACTACGCAACATTCCCTGACCGTGCGCCCCTCCCTGCTGCCGCTGAGCTCACGGCGCATGCGCAGAGCGCTGTCAGGGCACGGCTCACTCACAGCGACAGTATGGCGGCGGGCTGCTGCTGGAGGGATGCTGCTGTCGCCGCTGCCTTCACAATGTGATCGGAATATCGTCTACCAGCGGAAAGACTACAGTCACCCCCGAGGCCTGTCGCCCTGATCTCGATAAGATGACCAGGCTCGCCGATTACTTCGTGGTAGTCGGCTACGATCTCGATAAGAGAGGTAAGAGAGAGAGACACAGCAAGCGATTCTTCCTCCTCCTCTCCCCCTCCTCCTCCTCCTGATCTGTTAGATTGGAGTGTATTAGTCGCGGTTTATTCACGGTAAACACAGCAGAAGGCGGAGGGAGAGGGACGCAGTCCCGACACAGCTGATTCCGGCCTGGGATGGCCGAGTTACTATCAGCCGCGGATGTCCCAGGCCTCTGGATCTTTACTTCCGAACTCAAAAGCCGAACACGACCGAAGTTGCGCGAAGACTGGACTGTCTATATGCCCTTTTATACGATTCATGATAAGAAGTTTGCCGTTGATTTGCCAGGGTGTGACTGATCTAACAGGGATTTATCTGCGTAACCTTTGCCACTTGTTTGTCATGTATCAGCCCATTATATTTATTATCCAGTATGTGTCTGAAGAGTTGAATAGAAATGCAAAAGCTGCCCCAGCTCATCTCTATGACATGTCAACAAACATCAACACCATGGAGCATGGCACTGACACTTTTGATCATGTCTAACGTGAAACATAATAGGTTGCCTACCTAGACAACATGCTGTGATGCTCAAAATGATGTCTTGGTAGGCAACTAGGTTTTGAGATGGCTTTAGTTTTTGTTTATTAAAAGTAGCACTGATTCTACACTATTAAAGGAATAGTTTTTTGTAAAAGTTGAGGTTTTTGAGACGGAACGTCCTGTTTGGACTATGCAATGAATGGTGGCTGTGAAGCATCCAAAAATAAGTAATCTCACTAAAAGCATCATAAAAGTTGTCAACAATATTTGTGGGCCATTTTGCCATAAGTTGTTATGAGAAGTTTGCATGAGGAAAAGACGCTGATATAATTTCTTTATGCATCCTTTGACATCTTCAGTCACAATCTGTTATGAGAGTCAGCGTTTTGCAAAACGTCGTCTTGTGTGTTCCACCGAACACAGTCAAATGGTTTTGAAACAACATGAGGTGACAATATATTTTCAAAATATCTTCCAAGAAAGTCAGTGAATTTAAAGTATACTTCTTTTAATTTGAATGAATGTAGTGAGCTTTGAGATTCTGCAAAATGCCCTGTCTTTAGTGTGTTTTGTTATCGGGAGGTTGAGTGTTTTGGTTAGTGGCCTAGATTCGTGGCATATAATGGTCCCGGTGAGCATGCATAATTTACCAACCCTCATCCGAAGAAAGCAAGTTGCTGGAAACTTGCATCAAACCTTTATTTAAAGAGCTGCATGTCTTATTCCTTTATTTATGAGGCACACACACACACAAAAAACATGGCGAGACCACTTTTTACAGCAATATCGGGGTCTCGCGAGACGAATATGCATGTTAAATTGCATGCTGTGGTACGCTTCAAGAGTTGTTTGGCGCAGATAGGCCTTTAGTTTTTGTTACCCGTGAGATGCAGTTACTCGTATGTGGCCGTACACGCAGTCTGGCAGGATGTTGAAATGCTGCACACTCTGCATAATGTCTTCTTTTCCTGTTTCTAGTCTGCTGCTGCGTTTCAGCATCTGGTAAGCAGACCTTCACGTTACAGTAAAGGTGTGTGGAGAAAAAAACTGAGCTCTCCTGAAGTCAGGGAGGCTCTTTTTTATGTTCATTGATATCCAAGAATAAGTACACATGAGATGCTAAAAATAACATTAAAGTGTAGCAGCAATCATTTATGTTGTAGCATGCAATGCAATATAGCAAACTAAATAAGTCTGAATGCTCCTTATTGAGCTGTTTCATGGGCAGACCTGTGAAGTTATAATGCTTTGCTGTCGTGGAAGTGGTTTGGCATCACATTCAAGAGTTAGATCTGTGAGGACTAGTGTGCAAGTGAAAGTGTTTGGTATATATTTCCCATCCATTGACACTTGACATCTGTCTCACAAGTTTTTTTTTTTGTTTTTTTTTTAAATATGCAAAACAATGCCTAGTAGTTAGCAGACATGCTCTTCCACATTGAGCTTTGGTGCTCATGAGGGAAATTTGAGTTTGAACCTCGCTTGCAGCATCTACTGATCCGGTTTCTTCCTCTTTTTCTTACAACTGCCTATCTTTGGTTAGTTGTACCCATTTTTTATCCCACAAGAAGTAAGCTTAAACAGATTTTTCACCCAAAAATCACTCCCAGTATGTATGATTTTCTTCTGCAGAACCCAAAGGAGATATTTTTGAAAAGTTTTTTTTGTTGTTGTTGTGATCCATGCAATTAACTTCAATGGGGTCCAAAACAACCCCATAGGATCCCATGGACTTTCATTATATTTAAGAGGTTTTGAAACAATATGAGGTTGTAAAAGATTTTTTTTTTTTCATTTTTCAAAATATATTATTTGTGTTCTGCAGAAAAAAAATAGTCATACATGTGGAACGACCCCATAATTTTATATTTGCTCAAGAGGTTTGCAGTGAATTTTGCTGAACTACCCCTTTAAGTCCTGTTATATTTATATCTACCTGACACATGTCTCTAGGAGGTTTCACATCTCTGAAACCATGTAGTGAATGCGAACCTGGACAAGTATCAAGGGATTTTTGTGAAGTGCTGTTGAAGTGGTGCCTGCTTAACACACTGAGGGCTTGCGGTCTTAAATGAGATAACCTCGCTCAGTGTTTTGTTTACAAGTGCAGAACATGTCCAACTGATCCATGGGTCATGTCCCCATCTCAGGCCCTTTGCCTTAGTCTCCATCAGTCATATAGCCCATCAGTATCAAGTTTTTTCCATCTCTAAATCGCCATTCTTGAGCCAGAATGACTGCATCAGTGGAGGGCAAGTGAGCTGTCAGGGTGGAGTCGCCCAGTGTCTGTTGTGAAACTGTGCAACACCACTTGTCCGCTCGATTTCCAGGCCCTGCAAGGAGAACGGCCATGAATAGGATTCTCTGGACGAGGGGCTTTCTGTTTAAAAACAGGAAATGGGAGTTGAGGCTCTAGGGAGAAGACATGATTGAGTGAGAATCCAGATTGTCCTTTGCGTGCAGAGTGAGAAAATGGAGGTCCAGAGTTTGGGGTGGGGTTCACTAGAAGTGGACATCCATGGAAATGTCTTTTGGGGTTCGCTGTACAGCCCCCCTTCCTCTCCCCCTCTCGCGGCCCTCTTTCTCTTGCTCTCGCTTGTCGCTTTTTCTTGGGAGGAGCCCGGCTGAAAACAGAGAGGCCCTAAACAAAAGAGGAGAGCGTTTGTTCTGTTGCACACTCATTGTGAGAGTTGTCTCTGGCTCTGCCAGTCTGTTTTCTTGTTTAACCCCTGCGTGCTTTTGAGAAAATATGTTAAAATGATTGTCTGCTGTATGATGAGCTACATTTTTAACTTATAAACAGTCATCTAAAGTAATTCTGTGTAAAACCTAGATTTTTACATTTTGTAAAAATTGCTGCCTCAAAGCAAGGGTGTTTTGAGTGGTTGTCCAGTAATCTGGTTCTTGAATCAAAACCCTCATCACAACTAGTTTATTGTGATTCCAGGACAAATGACTCGATTCAGTTTAGCACATACTGCTCACAATTATCTGAGAGACTTAAAGGGAAAGTTCACCCAAAAATGAAAATTCTGTCATCATTTACTCACCCTCAAGTTGTTTCAAACCTCTATGAATTTCTTTCTTCTGCTGAACACAAAAGAAGATCATTACTTCCAAAGTGATGGGGCCCGTCAGCGAAGTGTTCGCAGTGCCTTTTAGTGCCTTTCTATGTAGTTGCTATGGACTTCCGTGTGGTTTTATGGAATACTACAGCATTTATTATACGTGATTATGAATCCATGCACATCATTACTTTTTTAATTCAAATGCCCTTGTAATCTGTAATCAAAATAACTTCCCTACCTGCAGCGACATCCTCCTCTCTTCTCTGATAATGTGTTTACTGGGAGAGGGCGGGGCAACCTGTCACTCACATGAGATCGACCAATAGCAAAACACAACCGTCCAATCATTTCCTGATGGGCAAAATTAAGTCTATTTAAGTTTTATTGTTTGAGAAGCAGTTTCATTCAGATATGTCACAATAGGGAAAAAAAGTTAAATTTCATATTTGAAATCACCAATGAAATCTGACAACAACTGTCTCATTAATTTTGTTTCTAAACTCTCGATTCATTACAGAAAATGACATTTTTCAGCCTGGATCAAGCTAGTGCGCATGGAAGCACGCGTCTGTTTCTATAGGAACTGGAGCTTCTAACGGCAGCTGCAGAGACATGATGACTTTAACAATCGGCGATTGGCTCTTATTTAGAAGGCGGGACTTATTCGGTCATATTGCGTGTTGCAGTTTCTCCCGTTCATAATTTGAGTGCACTGTCTTTCTATATATAAAGTCTTTGGAGTAACATGCCAAAGTGTGATACTTAAAATTGGTCAAAAGGGGTGGTCCACCTTCAACAAATCTGCTCTGTCTGCCTTAGATAAATGCACTGACTCAGCCGGACGTCTAGAAATATTCACCAGTAGATTCTTATTCATGAGGAAGAATAAGGCAGAAGGGGGCCATGGCGTGATACGCCGGCCGGTCTGTGTTACCATGACTCCCCAATTCTGGTCATCTGGCTTGACTATAAACGGCTCTTTGCCGAGGAAAGGGTGGCAGGAGCCGTGGATTCAGAAGCCCGGTCCCCATGCCTGCAGCGTATGGCCGCAAAGCTCCGACGGCCAGCTGGTGGATGAATACTTCTCATTCATGTGGCAGCCGAGGGGCTAGAGGGCAATGGAGATTGCCCTCATTCTGAGAGACACTGGGGCTCAGTACACACACACATTTTCCATCTCTTTTTGTCTTTAAAGGGTTTGGACTGTAGGCATTTGATTGTATGCATATGCACAGTAACATACTGTGTAGATAAAATCAAGTAAATACATTTGAAACTCCTAGGCGTTAGGTTTCATTATGAGTGCGGTGAACTCACATGACGGGCTGTTGTCCCGTGTGATGGAATTGTCACGTGCCTTATTGGGCCAGTACTACATTGTCATCTTATATTCGTTGATCTTGTACATGTGCTTTTTTATGCCTTGCAATCCCAAACATTTGGTTTGGTGTGACACATTGAATGTTGTTATGTAAAATTTATGTAGATGTAGTTTTTTGTCGAAATTGTGAGAGGGAGTTGTGATTGTCTTGGAAGCATGATTTAGGATAGGTTGAATACACGCACACACACACACAATAATCAGATCTGGTACTGGAACACCGTAAGCAGTGACTAGTT
This sequence comes from Zacco platypus, assembly GCA_038088235.1. Classification (NCBI taxonomy): domain Eukaryota; kingdom Metazoa; phylum Chordata; class Actinopteri; order Cypriniformes; family Xenocyprididae; genus Zacco; species Zacco platypus. Next base: position 6,162,110 of record CM076066.1, read on the forward strand.
AATAGCTGTTTGTATGCTACATATCCAGAGGTCTTGTGGGTCAATGAGCAGTCTCTACTGGAGGGACGTGGAGGTCAGGGCGGGAAGAGGGAGTGAGCTCTCCGTGGCCGCAAACCTTTCATGGTCTTCCCTGGTATTTTGGGAATGCGGCCCTCTCCTCCTCTCAAACCCCTCTGGCAGAGACTGAAGATCTTATTCTTCACATGCCTATGGCGTTGCGGGAAGTAATTCTTCTAAATCCTCTTTTTTTCATTGCTGACCCACTGGATTATATTTAGGGGTCTTTGGCACAGTGGCCGTTGGGATTCAGACACGGAGGAGTGAATTATAGTCTGGCGTCCCACTCTTTCTATCTTAATCTTGGTTTCAGCTGCAGCTCAACCATTGGTAGAGTGCAGTGAAGGCGATTGGTCCATAGCTGAAAATAAAAAGCACCCTTTTGCATAAAAACGGATATGATTGGTTGGCTTGGTGTAAGTGAAACTTAATGCTCTGGTGTGGTTAGTAGGATTTTCAGCATCTCTTTTGGGGGGTTTCCCTCCTTCAGAGGTCGTTGTGATGCATCATTTTTCAGGCTATAATTTTTGTTATAACTTTGTTTCTTCATTCATTCAGTCATTTATTCATTTGTTCATTTATATATTTAACAACAACAATATTATTATTATTATTAATTGTTATTACTATTATTAATAATAATTATTATTAATATTATTATTAATGATAATAATAATAATAATTTTGTTTTTTTATATTTTAAATGTGTTAATAAATAAATAAATAAATTCAAAACTCTTAATTGTTTTTTTTTTCAATATTGTCATTGTTTTTTTCCTTTGTGTTTGATTTGAACTGCTTGCTTTACTCACATCAGCGAGGGTTGGACTATAATTTTAACAATTCGACTTAAACCTTTATGTGGCAGTTTATTATAATGTCCAAACATTTCATTGGGTGCTTGCCTAGTGTTAATTTTGAGTCAGTTGTTATTGTTTTGCCATTATTACACATTTCTGAGTCATCTAACATAGACATGAATCATTTATCCAGCAAGAGCGGCAGTACTCTTGAGTGTTGGGTTAAAAGCATGAGAAGCTTTAAGCCTCACATATAGAGGCAATGACAAAATAACCTTGCGAAGTCAATGTCAAACGATAAAAAGACTGTATAATCTGTGATGTTTTTAACAATATCATCTGTGTCCTGTTGTCAATTGAAGTGGCGTGTTTACAGTACTGCTCTTACAATGGAAGCCTATGGGTCGAGATTTTTCAAAGCAGAAATGTGAAGCTGTGTGGTCAAGATGAGTTGAAAAATTCAATAACTTTGTGTCGTCACACTAGTCTCAGCTTGGCATATGTGTAATGTTTTGTGGCTAACCTTTTAAAACTGTGTGTGTGTTTTGCAATACCTTGCCCCATAGACTTTCATTCAGTTTTTTTCTTTTTAACTGACTAGCAACTTAAAGTTGTTTCTTGTGCTAGTTGACAGCATTCCATAGATGCTTTCTCACAGAATGTTTTGGTATGCGTTGATGCCTTGTGGGAGGATTGTGAGATGTCAAACGTCTACTATAAATGCTATAACTTTTGCTACTTTTTCTATGTGTATTCCCTGAATTCCTAGTGCTAATAATCTCTTTACTCAATCTGAACACCGGTCACCACCTCATGTCTTCTGGCTGCCTCTTTCCTGGCCTTGCCGGCGGAAAACTAACTAACCCTGATGCTAATTTCACTACTACTTTCCATATGATTTCCAAACATTGTTGTAAGTCTTGGAATTTTTGCTGAGGTGGAATGCCTATCCAATGACGTCAACATTATGTAAGCAAATGAAGTCCAAGTGCGTTATTTTAGTTTGCTTTCCGCATTTCATGCAGGATACCAGTCACACACTGAGCTTTAGTCCTTTGCAATGTTTAATTATTGATATAACTAGGTGTACATGGTACCTAAAACATACCTGCTTATCTATTAGTAGATATTAGCTGGAGGTTAGTTCAATGTATTAAAGTGTGTGAGAGAGAATGGGTGTCTGTGTTTATCTAGTGTCATGAAGAGATTAGTTGTAAAACGTGTACGTGTCCTTGGTAGGGCTTGGCTAATAGAAATCCTGAATATTTGTTAGCATTTGATGATATTTAAGATATTGTTTATTTAAATCTTATTTCTTTATTTATCTATCATTTTGAGTAAACAGCTGTTATGAAGTTCTCAATAAGGTAAAAATAAGGTAAAACGCATTAAAAACCTTGTTAAAATTCTAAATGTTTGTTTACCCACACTATTTTTCATGATTTCAAACACAGGAAAGAATGATATTTGATAGGGGTGTGACGAGTTCTTATGTCACGAGATCTCGCAAGATAAAAATGTGACAAAATTTCTTGTTGAAGTGAAAAGATGTCTCGTGAGATTGCCATAATGGGAGTGCGAGGATGAAATTAAGATAGAATGCCACCGCAACCTTTACATTACACCTCCATTGTCGTTATAGAAATAAAAACCATTTAATTCATTTGGATAATGGTTGTTTCAATCCCATCCAGCATGAGCTGAGGAGTCGTACATAGTCGCAGAAATCAGTTCACTGATCATGTGACGAGAGAACTGGCAAGACCATGGCAGAGGATTGATTCATTGCACAAAAGAGACAAATGTCTTCTCTTGTAGAATCTGCGTTCAGATCATGAAATCGAAAGCAAAAGTAAAACGCGAACGCACATTCACATGGGATTCCATTCAAAACCGGCTCTCTGATGCATGCAAATATCTCCTAATATGAAAACTATCTTAGGCTGGGCTATGTAGTTGCAACCATCTCTTAGCACTGTGTCATGCTTGAAAAAAGAATTGGTCTCTATTTGCACATTTGATCATGTTTGCACTTATTGTTTGCACTTACTAAGACTAAGAGAAAATTGTGTTATTCGTTTTTATTTATACTGTTTTATTTCAATGATCAGTTTGTGGAAAGGAGCTCAGTTAGGAGGTCAAAAAAGCTCCTAAATCATGTACAGTTCTGAGGTCAGAAAAATCTCATATGAAATCATACAGTAGAGAAGCCACAAGGCAGTCAGTTGAGTTTGTAGCAAAACATTTTACAGCACTTGAGTATTGTTGAATTTTACTATATATGATATAGTAATATATATGATAATTCAAACTCAATTAAATGACATTCATTGCAAGATGATTAGTTAATATAATAATGTAATAATATAATAATGATTATTCAATACATAGTTTTCGCAATACATAGTTCCAAAGAAAATGCTTGTTTTAATGTTAGATTTAGGAAGTATTAATATATAATAATAATGTAAATACAATAATTTAAGTACAAATTTATAAATGTATAAAAATAGATTTCATTTATATGCACCAATATAACAACAAAAAGCAACATTTACCAACATTTTTGCTAGAACAACTTATTAAAAAAATGCCACACTTCCGAGAGTAAGTTTCATCACAGTTTTGAATCAGCTTGTAGAAAATAATGTTTTAAACTGATTCAAACTTCTTAACGCTCTCATAATAGTCTGTCAAATGACAATAAGGGGGGCACGAAACTAGTCTAATATTGTGGCCTTTTGGAAACTTAACGGCCAAATAAAAAGCTCATTAAAATCATTGCAGTGTTTCCCTCCCAGCCCTAATCCTTGTTAATGCAGGAGTTAAGGCCTCTGTGTCAGTGTGTGTAAGAGTGTTTATCCGTAATCTAAATAAAACTCGATTTATGTCTCATGCTGTGACAGTAGTTTGTCTTTGAAGCCCATAAGCTCTTTAAGAGTTTTTGGAAAGACCAGTACACTGTCCACTGAAAACCAAAGTGCCCGACCTAAAATATCAAAACCGCAGGTCTTTGCATAGAACACAGACAAGAGGAGCACCACAATTTCACACGTCGCTGACGTCATTGTGGCCGAGCAAACAAAACTAAATTGTTGGGGTTCATAAAACTGTGCATTTTCATTTTGAAAGCCACGTTGTATTGCTAAAAATAATGAGGTGTTGTTTTGTTGATGAAAACTAGTGCTCTGTCTAAAAAAAAGTGTGGAAATCGTCTTGAGGCTCGAGTATTTCCTCTATTGAAAAAGCAGCCAGGGCTGAATGCGGTTGTGGGACGGGTGGTTGCTGGCGTGCAGGAAGGATGTGAGTTTGTTGAAGAGCTTTTCTGCAGAGAAAGAAAAGAAAACTGCGCTTGCGGTATCCCCAAGCAACGGCAGATTTTGGCAGATGCAATTTTCTCAATGCAAGTCCACCCAGAATGACTGAGGCCAAGAGTTTGGGTCTGAATTTGTACTAGGTGCCTTGAGCCATTTACTCACTAGTGGTTAATATTGCATCAGAAATACCATTTGTGTTTATTAGGGATGCAACAATGTGAAAAGTCTGGCTGATGTCGACAAGCCAGTAATCAATATATTTTCTTTAGGCTGATAACTAGAATTAATATTCTATTTTATCTGATAGAAATAAAAAATAAAGCATTAACAAAGAACCTTTTTTAACAGTGTTATTACATTTTATTTAAACAAACTTAGCCTTTTCAGTCATTACTAAATGTAAAAACAGCAGAAATGCACACGCACTGTTAAATATCCAAATTCAATTGAAAGAATCTTGTCCTGATATTCACACAATTATCTAACTTACAATATTATTCAAAAGTTTGGGTTCAGTACAATTAAAGTGATCAAAAAGACATTTTTATTGTTACAAAAAGATTTCTCATTCACATAATGCTGTTTTATATCCATTCATCAAAGAATCCTGAAAAAATGTCATGGTTTCCATAAAATATTAACATTTAACATATAATAAGATGTGTTTCTTGAGCAGAAAATCAGCATATTAGAATGATTTCTGAAGTGTCATGTCACGTGAAATTCACAGGAATATATTACATTTCCAAATATAGTAAAATAGAGTACACTTATTTTAAATATTACTGTTTTTACTGTATTTTTGATCAACTAAAGGTGGCTTTAGTGAGCAGAAGAGACTTCTTTCAAAAATCCCTGACCAAATTTTCCACATTTTTGAACATTAGTGGATGATAAAATGCATATATATATGTTTGCAGTTCAAATGTCTGGACAGGTTAGACTGTTTAAAACTCTTATCCTTCAGTTATTCATATTCAGTTGTTCAAGTCTTTTTTTTATAATTTATGTGTAGCATTTAGTCTTTCCATTTTGAAGAGACCAATGACCCATTTTGGGTCTTGACCCACCAGTTGAGAACCACTCATATAGATGGTGGTTGACAACTTCCTGCGTCTACCCACTTAGCCTCTGCTGTACTCCCTGACACGCTTTACTGTGGCCTTTCAGGTCCTTGCAGCCATAGCAACGATCTTGTTTTGACAATGTGGGGTGCAGGCCAGAGGAGCAGGCTGCGGTTTTCTAGGTTTTGATACTGTGCCAGATCTTTCTCAAGAATCCATGTTGAACACTTAAAGAGACAAGTTTCAAGATTAGTCTGTTATGAATTCTTGAAAATTTGCCCGGTAACGGTGAGACATTCTTTTCGCGTTTGAGAACTTTTATAATACAACCCAGTCTTTTCACTTTGCAGGCCTGTTTTTTCCGCACCACCCACATGCGCTAACACACGGTCGCAACCACTCTGCATGTCTGTCTCTTACACAAGCATGATAGTGAATTCCTGTGCCGCACAGGCGCAGTTTCTTCAGAATGTGCCGTCTGCATGTGAAGGAAGTCTGTATTACTCATGGCCTAACCACATACTTCAGTTGTCATCTCTGTGATTGATACAGGACTGCCACATTGATCAGTTTCCTCATTCAATAATCTGATGGAATCTTGTGACCGCTGTGGTGTCACCTGCCTTCAGTTTCACTTCACCTGCTTCATTCTGACTAGCAGGTCGATGTGACTGCCTCGTGGCGTCTCTCTCGGATCCTTCATGAAGCAACGTGTGAAATTTCCCTATTAATAACCAGACACTCTTGTGAGTCATGGTAAAGCAGAAGTGCTTGATAATGTGATCAGTCAGGGTATAAGTCAATCTTACTTGGAAAAAAGATATCTTTGCAACGTGTTTCATTGCATAAATGAGATTTGAGAGGCCAGGGTCATAGTTTACATTGTTCAGACCCATTGATTTGTTTGAAGTCTCACCTATAAACAGATTTTAGCAGATTTAAGTGTTAGATCACCCAAAAACGAAAACGATCCCATGATTTACTCAAACCATCCTAGGTCTACATGACTTTATTCTTTCAGACGAATACAATTCTCGAATACTCTTCCATGCTTTATAATGACAGTGAATAGGGGGGAAAAAAAAGCACATCCATCCATCATAAAAGTAATCCACACGGCTCCCGGGGGGTTAATAAAGGCCTTCTGGAGCGAAGCGATGGGTTTTTGTTAGAAAAAATATCCATATTTATCTATATGACTTTATAATCTAAAATAACTAGTTTACGCATACTGCGCAGGTCGACTTGCGCCACAAGAGTAACTTCTGACGTAATGTATGATGTAGGAGTATCATAAGTTTAGACGCCTCTCACGGTTTAAACAAATAGGGCTGTGCAACAAACTCAAACTCCTTCTCATATATTAAAATCCTCTGACAGTTCTCTTTAAAATTTCTCGTTTTAGACTTCTAATTTGTGACCCGTGTTTTTTTCCCTCTATTATCTCTGCTTCCGTGTTCGTCATGCGTCGGGTCAGAGGTCACTCTTCCGCCGCAAATCTGTGCATATGGCCATCTAACGGAAGCTAATTATGATGTATATATATTTTTTTTAAGCTTTCAGAAGCTCTTTATTAACCCCCCGGAGCCATGTGGAGTACTTTTATGATGGAGGATGCACTTTTTTTGCTTCAAAACTTACCCTTTAAGTTCTTTCAAGGCTTCATTAAATGACTAGGTGGTGTGGTGTAGTGGTCAAAGCTCAGGGCCGGTTCAGGAGCCCCCGGGTGTGAGGCACTTAACCCCAGGCTGCTCCAGGGCGATTGACCCTGTAATAAGTTCACAGTGCAATTCTGGTGGTGATAATCACATGAAAGTTGCAGAAACAAATCCCAACGTCATCACCGTTGTGTGCCGATAAATAATAATCAAAGACACGTTTAGCTTTTGCCTTCTTTCTAAACAAGCAAGCCTTGTCTGGGAAAGATTAATTGAAGTCTCATATGTCCAGATCCGTCTTGTGAGATTATCCGAGCACATTCCCCATGTCCACGTACCATACGACCCCATTCATCAGCCAATATCTCAGGTGCAAGGTTTTTGGTAGTCTGGTCCCACAAACAAGGTGGATTGAATTGACAGACCACTGAGAAACCTTATACGACCTCCATAAAACCCCTCTGACCCCATTTTTCCTTTCGGATTTCAGATGGTTCTCAGACTTGTATTGAATCCGGCTGGCTGTGGATTTGTTCTCAACTCACTTGTTTTGTTTCCAAGCTTTTTGTTTTGTCCCTGGAGTCCAAAAATGAGGTCAGAATTCTGCTCCAATTTGTCCAAGGACTTGTGTGCAGCATTCCTAATTGTGCATGTATGCAAAATCTCGGGTTTAAATGTGCTAAATGCTTGTGTATGTCTTGATAAATTCTGTTTAGGTCTTTCACAACGTTCCCCTCAGGAATATTGTTGAGAAAACACAAGCCTCGTTGGCTGACTCAGCTTTTATCTTGGAGTTCTGGAGTCGGAATGTTACGGAATGCTGGAATTTGGCATGAATTAGTGTCGCAAGAACAGTGCCTGGTTGTGCTTGGACGTCTCTTTTTCTCCTTCACTCATCTAGTCACTTTCACTCTCATTCTAAGATAGAGCGAAAGTAGGATGGGTGGGAAAGAAAGTGAGTTTTAGATTTCCTAACACGTTGTTGGACTCAAATATCAGTTTGATGTTGGCACGCTCATTCTGGCTCAGATTCGTTCCTTGGCCGCATGTCTTGACTTTTTTTTATGTTATTTATTGTAAGAGAAAACAAAACTAATACCAAGTCTGCACTCTCACCCTGCGGCAAGTGTCAGTAACATGTCAGTTCCATTAAATTGGGGTTGAGTGTAGAGTGACCGCCTGGGGCCTTGGCAGCAGGCCAGAAATGTGCATGGATATCACCTAAAGTTGGTGCATTTGCTCTGCGTCGACCGTCTCAATCTTGATCCACCCCAATCTCTAAAGACCTAAGGGGAAACTGTAGGCAAGTGCCATCCAAAGATCATTTTCACAAAAGGCTAATTTTGGCACAGAGTACAGTGTTGTGAATAGGCTCTATTGCGGTGCCTGTACTTTGGACACGCTCCAGATAGACTCCAGGTATTATTTTGCCTTGTATTCACTCCAGCTGAATTGCGTTTCTTTCTGCCATAGGCTACAGTCTTTCCTTTTTAAACTGTACCCAAAAGTGGTTTCATGACCAGCATTTTGTCTAGATTGTGAAGAAATAATCGGAAGGTCCTGGAAAACCTGAAAGCGTCAGGGGACATTCATTCATTCTTTCATTCATCCTTTCTTTCATCCATCCTTTATCAAATTAATCCTCCCTTCCATCCTATATCATATTAATTCCTTCTTTCCTTCCAATATAATATTAACCCTTCTTCCTGTCCCTCCTATATAATATTAATCCTCCCTTCCTTCCTATATAATATTAATATTCCCTTCTGTCCTATATCATATTAATCCTTCCTTTCTTCCATCTTTTCTTCTTTCCTTCCTTCTTATTAACCCTTCCTTCCTTCCTCTCTTCATAATATTAACCCTTCCTTCTTTCCTTCTATGGAAAAGTAGTAGAAATTATACAGAATAGTAGAAATGAAATTTTAATAAGTAGTGAATAATTCTATATTCAGCATTCTATTTTTATTATTTCTTTAACTAGAAATGAATGATCTCTAAAATGTCTATGAAATGAAAATTCAATTGATGTAATTCATTGGTCAGAATATGTAGAACAGTATTTTTTTTAATAACAAAACTATATAATATTAATATTATGAATGTTATTAATAAAATTACAGTTATTCACCCTGTCTGAGATCAAAAAGTCATCTGCATCATTTGCGAGATGAGTGTTTGAGTTTCTCTTGATATCTTTAATGGCTAGCAGGTTGGCTGCTTTGTTTAGGGAGCGGTTAAAGTCTTATTCCAACTCCAGACTTGTTTGATGACACCCAGACGGCACGTATCAACCTTTAGTTAGTTTCCCACAATGCCTCATTGTTTATGGCTCTCCTGGATCGCTCTCGAGTAAACATGACACTCTTCACGAGCCAGAGCTGAGGTAAGGAGGAGGGTGTGGCCGTTTACACCTCAGTTTATTATAGCACCATCAACCATGTGCACTACATTACTCACTCGACTATAGTGAGTCGCCTTTTTATACGTGCAAGCTTGCACACACGTGAGGGTTTGAGGGAAATCCAATTTCTGAAAATGATGGGGCTTTTTATGATTTAACGGTTTATGATTTTATGATTTAACGGCTGGGATTATTTAACTGGTAAACAAACTTTTCTTTGGTTCATTCCAGTTGCAAAAGCAACATAAAGAGTGAGGCATTCAGGTCTTATAAAATAAACTAAAATAAAAGGAAACAAAAAATGATTAATTTAATAAAAAATATTAATTAAAAATATTACAGTAAAATAATAATAATAATAATAATTCAATCAGAATTTTTTTAAAAATTGTTTTTTATTTTGTTTTGTAATTATTTCATTTTTTAAATGGTATTTTATTACTATATTTTCCCCACCTTCATGGAAAAGTAGTGGGAATACAATTTTAATACAGTTTTACAAAGCCATTATAAAATAAACAAAAATAAACAAAACAAAAAGAATTAATTTAATAAAAATATTGACTACAAATAAATGAACACAGACATATTTTATTACAATAATAAGAATAATGAGATAGCAACATCGACAACAACAATTATTTTCATTATTATTATTATTATTCATGTTAAATAAAAATATTCTTCAGGAACAGGATTTGAGAATTTGATCATTTTAATATGTTAATTATTTGGTTATATTTTCCTCATTTTCACGGAAAATTAAGGGGAATGCAGTTTCAGTACAATTTAACAAAAAGTCATGAAAATTTGAATTGAAAAGCTTGCTTTGAAAAATTAAAAACTGCATATTTAGGCCAAGTTTTCCAGAATATTGTTCAGATAAGTGAGCCGTGTCCAAAGCACGGGACTCTGAGCTCAAATACAGGCTTCAATCTCAACCTTTGTCCTTTACTCAAAAGGAGGGCTTTTCTTGGATAAGGCTTTGGTTTGACACTTAAAGTCTTGTCCCGCTGGTCATCGTGCTGTCAGCAGCACACGGACTGGGTGGCTAACTGATTTATTCTGGGTGAAGAGGGACAGCTGTCTAAATGAACTCAGGCTCAAATCCCATGATTCCTCTGTGCAATAAGAGCGCTCTCTAACTGACAAAGTCCCTGTGTTCAATCTCACAACACTTGCTTTTCAACAGACCTTCTACTGTAGCTCAGTCATGTGTATGTGTGTGTGTGCGGTTGTCACATATCTGATAAGATGTTCAAAGAGACAGATGAATTCCTGAGGGATGCTTTTCTGGAGGACTGTCAGCATTGTACATTGGATCATCCAGCCCTGCAAGATGATTTAATTTGTGTGTGTATATGCGCTTTCTGGTTCGTGTGTCGGGTCTTGGAAGACATCCCATTTATTGTTCGCTTCATGGTGGGTCTGTTCATGGTATTGTTTAGCTGTTGAAAGCCCCAGACAGGTGCTGTTCCTCCTCTCCTCTCATGTTGTGACATTCTCAGCTCTCAGGTTTTGTTTTATTTATTTTTATTTTTTATTTTTTTAATATTTTTTAATTTATTTTTTAAAATATAACATGCTTTTTCATAGTTTTTATTTTTTTAATTTCAGCCTGCGTTCTTCAAAATGTTGAAATTTTTGTTTGTTTTTGTTTTATTTTTGTTTTCTGTTTAGTTGTTTTGTTTGGTTAATTTTGTAATATTTTTACATTCTTTATAATTTTATTTTATATAATATATTATGTGTTTTATATTTTTTTTGTACTTTTCTATATTTATTGTCCTGTTTTTTTTTTCAAATTGCTTTTTTTTTGCTTTTTCTTATTTTATTTTTCATTTTACTTTTCTGGTTTATTTTCAGCCTGCTTCATACTTTAGAATGCCGAAATGTTTTTTTTTTGTTTTGTCATTTTTATTCTATTTCATTTTTAACATATAAATAAAATAAACAATAAAATAAATAAATAAATAAACAATAAAATATAAAATGTTAACATATATATATAAACATTTTATATTTTATTGTGTAATATAAAATGTTGTATTTTTATTTTGAATTTTACATTTCAAGTTTTTTTTTTGCAATGTTTTGCAAGATTATAAAAGCAGAGCTCACAAAACCACTAGAAAAATTAAGAAAGCAAATCTGATTTAATTTTTTTTTTTTAAACTAACTAAACCTAATAACAAATAAAGTCTAAAACACTTATAGTAACAAATGCATAAACATAAAGTTCTTTATAGTTCAGGAAGTGCTCATTATCAGCCTATTATGTCAAGTTCTGTTTTTTCCAGAGAGGGTTATGGGGTTATCATGTCATGTGAGCCGAGCTAAAGGCAGTTTCTTTCAAGTCAAATTTGCAAAGCTTTACATCAGTCCTTATGCATCCATTTATTATCCTTTGTTTCTCTTTCTTTTTGTATAGGAGGTAGTGAGGGTCAAGGCCGGATTCACCAGCGTTTCCCAGAGAAGGACTGGGAAGATAACCCCTTTCCTCAAGGCCTTGAGCTGGTAAGCCCATCACAAACAAACTCAGAGAATATCGTGATATTCCATAATTCACAGATTTGTCCAACAATGTTGAATGATTCTGGCAGTCTTTTCATAGGATCTGATCTGAAGACTTTTATTTTTGTGGCATCTCTTTCAGTTCTGTCAGCCCAGTGGATGGCAGCTGGTTCCCGAGAGAAAGCCTCCCTCTTTCTTTGTGTCGGTTCTTACAGACATCAACTCCGAGCGGCATTATTGCGCCTGCTTCACCTTCTGGGAGTCTGTGGAGAACCCGCAGGTTTGTGCAGAGCATGTGCAGATAAACAGAAGGAATGTGAGGGAAGACAGAAATTATATAACAGGATGCAGTGGGGCGATTTACTGCTGTGTGAAAATGGATTATGGTGGTTGAGGAACTGCTTTTTTTAAAGACTGGACTTATAATGTTTAAATTGATTTGTAGTGTGGTAATTCCCGGGGCAGTGTGATGGTATTTTATGGGTTGTGTGTGTTCAGCTACAGAAAGGCGAGCCCAGTGAGGCTGATGAAGATGACGGTCCAGACGTGCTTCAGCCTGCTCAGCTCTACGCTCCTAAAAGCCTGGTCCTTGTATCCCGATTGGATCACACAGAGGTCTTTAGGGTGAGAGACGCACACACAAAGATGCACTTGACAGAATCTAAAACATTTGGCCAAGTTATGGTTCAGCTGTATGGATTTTTAAGCATTTTTTTCTTGTCTTGCTAAAATTTTCATTGACCTGTATCACAAAAAAGCAACATTTTATATATCAGAAAAATGTTTTTTTTAATATCTAAAAAAAAATAAAAAAATGTTTTTTTTATATTTTTTTCTTTAAAAAAATCTAGATTTATTTTATATATCCTCAACTCCTCAACAACCACATAGCTGAAATAAAAAACATAATTGTGATCTTTTTCTTGCAATTGCGAGTTTGAGTTTATATCCCACATTTTATAATCTACCATAATTCTGACTTTTTTTTTTTCTTAGAATTGCAAGATATAAACAATTCTGAGGAAAGAAGCCTCACAATTTTTAAGTTTATATCTCGCTGTTCTGACTTTTCTCTTGCAATTGTGTGTCTTGCAAAAATCTTGCAAATCTGGACTTTTTCTCAGAATAGTGCGATATATGAACTAGTTGTAAAGTTAGAAATTGAGATAAAAAGTCACAAATACCTTTTTACATTTTTTTTTAATTCCTTGGCGGAAACAAGCTTCTATAATTACAAGCACACCCTTTACTGGAAAACAATGGCACAACTAAATTTTACAGATTCATTTTTATTTTCCAACCAGTCATTCTTGCAATTTTGACACAACCTCATGACCTTATGTCAGCCTGCTAGATAATGTTAAGTTTGTAACATTAAAATCCACAGAATTTGCAAAAAAAATCTGTAATGTAGGAACAACACACATTTTTGATCCCTGAGGTTCTCCAGTCATGTCGAACCAGGAAATACAGGTTGATATCCGGCCTATGGTGCATCCTGATCTCAATTCCCTCCTCTAATAATAATCCTGTTATTAGGTTACCCTGTATTTAAATTTACTCTTGCATCTCTTTACCCTGCAGAACTGCTTGAGTCTCATCTACACTGTTCATGTGGATAGCCTCACCGTTCCTATGGAAACGGTGATTGGAAACCTTCTCACCTGCATTATTCCTATAGCTGGCGGCTCTCAGGTAAGAAATGCGCACAATCTAAAATGTTTTAATCCAAAACCAATTTGTTTCTTGACTCTAACTCAGACACAGTCGAGTGTTTTTTCCCCGAAGGATTCGTATCAGAGGTTAAAGAGACATTTGTAAATGGTGCTGTAATCCCGTGCATCATGGGTAGTGTGGAAGATCTGCTCTATTATGGATGCCACAGATGCTCTAGTGTTAATTCTGTCTCAGAATGATGGACTCATGATGACCCTGAATACTGCGTGTATTTTATGTACAGCACATTAATGTACTTGATAACAAAAATGAACACAACATATAAGGGTAATCCTAGTTTTTATATAGATATTTAACTAAATAAATTCATTAATGACCAATGAAAATATTTAAACCCTATATGAGGTTTTTAAAGATTTAAAGGGACAGTTCACCCAAAAAATAAAGATCCTCATGTCATTCCAAACCTTGTTTGACTTTATATTTTGAAGAATATCTAGACTATTTTTCTTATAAGGAAAATGATTCGAGGTTTGAGATGTCAAGCGCTAAAATTACACAAAAAACAATAATGTAAATATGGTGTGAATGAATCTTGTGCTACATTCGGAGTCTTCTGTGGTCATAAGATCACATTATGTAAGGTTTGACCTAAATGCAAGTAATTATTTTCTGAAAAACACTAATTTTCGAGCTTGACTGCACATAACCCCGTTCAGTTTCATTATAAGAAAAAGCCTTGTAAATTTCTCCTTTTATGTTCCACAAAAGCAAGTCGTACAGATTGGAGAAACATGAAGACAGTTTTATTTTTGAGTGAACTGTTGCTTTAAATATGAATGGTTTTTTTTTATAACATGCTCACATGTTCTCAAGTTCACGTTTGGTTTTTGTGTTACAACCAAATGATTCCCTCCCCTCAAGTGTAAACCTGACTCCCTTGTGTTCCAGATAAATGACCCCCCTCTTTGTAGTTTAACTGACTGGCTACTGGGTTGTTTCCAGGTAACATTTGCCATTGAGCGGCTTCAACCAATCAACCCATTTGTGATTCTGCCTGATAATCAATCGTCAATCTATGCTTTGCATTTCTCAGTCATTTCGAAATCACTGCTGCTCATGCAAATCAACAATGTGCCTTATTTCTTTCTGATTCTTTGGCTGCAATCGATTGCACCTGAAATGCATTGATCAACTTTGTTTTGGTGACAGTTTTTCATCTGCTTATTGTTTATTTTATGGGACAGTGCACAGATAAACACTTAAGCACCTCCTCACACGCAGAGGCTTATGGGGCCAGTGTCTGTGTCCTGGGCCTTGTTGGCGTGGATTGAACATATGGGCGGGGATGGTGGCAGATGGTGTCTAAGCACACTGCAGCGTGTATGAATGACAGCCTTAGAAACACGCAAACAACATACTACAGCTTCAGTGCGGTGTTTCCATTGTTTTGCTTATATCTTGTGTGCATTGGAAAGGGATTATTTGGTGTTTTAAATTATATTAATGCTTTCTGTTTGAAAATTATTGATTTTGACCTTTCAAATGATGGTTGATTCTGAATGAATTTCTGGTTGGATCAGCCATGTTTGAAGCCATTAAAAATTGAGCATTAAATAACATTACCTAACAATGAGCAACACATTTGGTACAGTATTTATTAATAATGTTAGTTAATGACAATACAACTGTTCATTGTTAGTTCATTTTAGCTCAGGTATGTACATACGTCACTCGCCGTGTCTTGCCAAAGTTTTATAGATCATAATAATTTGGTCTTTTAAAATCAGTTTTTTCAAACTTATTTAAAGCTATATGTAGAATTCAGAAACCCTTGTTATTAGCGACACCGGTGGCTGTTAAGGGAACTGCAGGCAGCAACTTATTGCTTGTTCGCACACGCAACGTACAAGAGACTAAATGTCATTGAATATACCACAGTATTGACAGTATTATATGTCTGATGACTGATGAGAGTCACATTTAGATGAATATGTAAAAATTTGCTTTGCAAAAAAACGAAACGAACAAAAATGCCTGTCATAAAAAGCATCTGATCAGTACAAGCTTTTCAAACATTGGCAATAACAAAAGCAATTTATACATGAAAATTCTTACATACAGCCTGTTGAAATTTGTTTTAACATTTCTTTTTATTTTGTTGCGTAGTTGGTCTTACAGGCACAATATGTAGTTTTTCACCACTAGAGGTCGCTTATTCAAAACAAAGGCGTAGCTTGATGCTGTGAATTAGCGTGGAATCGTGGGAGTTGTCGTCTTTACCTCCACAGCTGATGGAAAGCAATCCGAACTGTTCATGGATGAACATCATGTGTTCATGTGTTTTGAAGCAGGGCGGGCCGAGAGCCGTGGGAGTCCAGCTGAGCTTTTATTACGCTTATGCTGCTATCGGCCACTTCCTTTTTTTCATTGCGTATGTGGGGTAATGCAACACTGTTTTACATGGTTTTACTAAATACATTTGAGTCTGTTTAGAATTGTTATAACGTCACACTGTGTGTTCGCTGAGTGGCTGCTATAAGAGACTTTTTGCAATTTGCAGTAATCTAGATTGATATTAGAATATCATTATCAAAAACTGGATGGCTTGTGTTGTTTAATGACATGAAATTAATGAAAAAATATATTGTATGACGGAAAAAGCTCTCTCTGATTATGCTATATATAAAATAGTTTTGATTATGCTTGATAAAATAGTCTCTGAGGCATAGTAAAAATATGGTACTTGTGGGAATTCAAGAAAACAAGCGATTCAAACAATGAGACTAACTGTGTTGAGCTCTATTACTATGATTCGTTTTCTGTTAGTTAATGTGTCACAGTCTGTGTTCTGGTTAAAATTGCTAAACATTGTTGGAAATTTTTGAGATAATATAAGTACACGAGTTAACAAATGATATAACATTGTTCTATTAATTTTTGGATATTTTAGTCTAAAAACATATTACATATTGTGCCTTTAAAAAGTTTAGGTTTACTTTAAAAAAAGTCTTGAATTTCTTTCCCCTCAACATGCAGATAGCCTTTCAGAGTGCTAAAACGCAATCTGTAAAATATCAAACATGCCTGCCCTGGATTTAATGAATGTCTTTGTGACAGAGACAAGGCTTTGGCAAGTATATGTGTGTTTGGAAGCCAGTTGAATTGGTGAGTGAGGTGTGACTTGGTCAGAAATCTGTGTGTATAAGGGAGCAGTATTTCTGGAGTAGTACTCAGAATCCATAGAGTCTCCATTATTTTGGATTTCCTGGAGGGCATGTTTTACTGTCCCTGACCCGGGGCCGCAATGACCGGTAAAACATGTCTGTGTTTTCCCAGTTGCAAGATAATCCATACTGATAAGGCCATACCAGAAGTCATCAATGTAATTTCTGTTACGCAAGTCAGAGTATCCCAGGCCTCACTTTCTATTTCAATAAGGGTTTTACCTGTTAGTACAGCAGCCGTATTTTCATATTCCTGTGACCCTTACCCTCATAGTTGTGTTTTATCATCACAATCTTGTGTTTTGCATTTTTGTCATGTATTTCCTTGTTTGCTTTTTGTTTGCTCTTTTTTTTTTTTTTTTTTTCTTTGTACACGATGTCTCTCAATTTTGGTGTGTCTAACGGTTTGTGTTTTTTGTTGCTTTGTTGTGCTAATCTAGCCGGGCCAGGACGACAGAGAGGAGAGCTCGGTACGGCTCGTTTGATTTCGTTCAGCTCTTTCTCGCACTGTCAATCCTGCTTTCCTCTTGTTTTTTGCTCCACCAATTAAAACACACGCTCAACATCAGGGGAACCAGTTAGATCACACAAATTAAATATGTAACTAACCATTGTTTTAGACACTATCTATCTATATCTGTCTATCTATATCTGTCTTATCTATCTCTCTGTCTGTACCACTTTAAATGGAATTAATTTAGAGATTGAGGGACAACATTTTAGCATTTAGATTTTAATCTTTACATTTTCAGTATATATTTATATACAATTACACTTCAGTTTGATTTACTGATACCTTAAAAAAAAGCATAAAAAATGTGCATTGCATGGTATTTGTGTTTTCACTTAAAATCCTCATCCATATTTGGATGGGAATTTCATGTGCACAATGGTTGTGGTTATCTCAAATAATCGCCATGAATGCATGATTGCAAATTACGCTACGATGCAGTTCCATGCGTTATCACTGTGGATTTGTCCTGTCATGAGGTTTCATTACAACAAGCATTTTACGAGGGTGTATAACGTGCACGCGCTCTAATGTGAGGCTGTTAAACGCTTGTGTGCTGTGGCTGTTTGAAGTGGTGACATCATCCCCCCCATTTTACAGCCGCCACTTTACTTCCTGTCCTGTTGTGACATTTACTCTAAAAGGACTGGTTTCTTGACACTTACTGTCCTCACTTCTGCCTGAATTAACTGATCATCAGATATACAAGTCCTAAAATGGGCATAACAGCAGTATGTGTTGTGTTGCGTGGGTAATAAAGACTAATTGCATTATGTGAATGATTTCCTTTGGCTGATTGCCAACTGGCTAAAATGAATGCTTACTGTCTTATTATTTCCTGCTAATATTTGAGATGTTTGTCATTGTCAACTTTTTTTTGTATGACCGTACCTTATCATTTGCAATGCTAAACATTGTATTATTCACCTTATACTCCTAAAAGTTAAATTTGTGCTTTCTAAAATGTCAAAAATTCTTTCTGGTGTTCAACAGCAAATTTTCATCCTCACCCTGAACATTTCCAACTCTTTCATTTGTAACTTTCACAAAAAATGCTCTTAATGTAAATGTGACTTACTCAAAACAGGAAATAGATGTTGTTTTCTTTTTGGTGCTGGTTGATAAATGGTGAATGGCTTTGATTTCTTTTTTTCTTCTAAATAACCTCCTATCTTTAGCTCACTCTACAACCGGCCTGCCGCACACATATTAATCTTTCCCATAATGCAGTGGTGGAAGTGTCAGATGGTGGTTCTTTACTTTTTAAAGATGAGATCACTCTCATTTCTCTATCATTTCCCCTTATCTTTATTCTTGTTTTCTCGCTTTATCTTTCGGTTTCTACAGAGGACCATAACGCTTGGTGCAGGCGACAGGCAGGTTATCCAGACGCCCATAAGCGACTCCCTGCCTGTGAGCGGCTGCAGCGTGGCGCAGCTTTTCAGACAGCTCGGTAAGCCAATCAGCAGCAGGCTTAGGTGCTAAACAGCAAATCAGCTTCATTAAAACAGCAACAGTTGGTGTCAAGTGTCAGATGTGGACGGCGTAATCTCCACCTTGTGTTGTTAAATAAATAACAGAGGAAGTGGCACTGATATTTTTAGGCTAAGCTGACCTCTCTCTCTCTCTCGCTCGCTCTCTCTCGCTCTCTCTCTCTCGCTCTCTCTCTCTCTCTGCAGGAATTGTAAATGTTCTCTGTCTGTTTTGTGCTGCTCTGACGGAGCACAAGATCCTGTTCCTCTCCAGCAGTTACCAGCGTCTAACGGACGCGTGCAGAGCTCTGCTGGCCATCATGTTCCCACTCAAGTACAGGTAAAGAAGGATCATTTGTTGGCGGTGCTTCATGTACAAAGTTCTAAACAGCCCCATACATTTTTCCACTTTTTTTAAACTGAATTTTGAATAAAGTTTGATTTTTTCATAACATTAATAATAATATTTATTTATTTATTTATTTATTTTAATGATCATTGCTGCTATCATTATTATTAATCGATATTATTAGTACTATTATCAATAATAATCTAATTTTAAAATGCAAGCACAAACTAATAATAGCACAAAAATATACATTTTATTGATTGCTTTATATACAAAATTCTGAACATCCCCATCCATTTTTTCCTATCATATATTCATTTATTGTTCCCATTCCTCCTAATCTTGTCTTCATCTGAACGTCTTCCATGACTTCTCCCACTCTCTCCAGTTTTACATATGTTCCCATCTTACCGGGAAAGCTGCTGGAGGTGCTGAGCACGCCGACGCCCTTCATCATCGGAGTCAACTCACACTTCCGCTCAGAGACGCAGGAGCTGGTGAGATGTTTTCTTTTTCCTCTTTACGTTCTCTGTGTTGTGAGCCTGAGAATGTAATGCAATACACTTCAGGACTTTTTAGATGAGGTTTGATCAGATATCTGACATATGGTGCTGTGCAACACACAAAATCACATGTAAGATGATACATACACAACATGGGATAAGATGCAGGAATACATGTGCCCTCTTACACCTGATTTGGTTTATCTCAGAGCATCCAGTTTTTGCCAATTTTAAAAGTTAAAAAAATAAGCATTTTCATTTTTGCTATTGTGTCTGATTATATGTTCAGTTACATTTGTTATCAGACTTTTGCATCAGATCTGTAACCCATTGTTTTGGGGGGTCATTAGCCAACAGTTTAACATAAACACTGAATTATCATGGATTTGTTTCAAAGGCCATATAATAACATGTGAACCAGTTCAGTTTGCTTTCAATCCATTCAATGGGAAATTCCTGACCCTTATTTCTGAAGTGTGTGTATATATATATATATATATATAGAGCTATATAGCTGGCGGTTTTTTGTACTGCTGAGTGCCGTTACAAAACAATAGGTTATATAAAATAGGTTGTATAAAGACCCAAATTATGTTGTAATAAAAATTTGTATAATAAATAAGTCTTAATATTACATTATTTGTTATTTATTTACTTGTTGTATTCAATTTTTTATTGAATTTATTTGTAATTGTTTATTTACTGTAATCTAATTATTACTTATTTATTTTACACTGTTTTTCTCTAAACATTCAAGCCACTCTGGCTCAGGGAATGTTGGACATCTCTGGACATGTTTACATGTGGTGACCTGTAAAGTTGAGTTCAAATGAGAGATCATATGATTCTTGATTCCAGGGAATGATACTTGACCTCAGGTCACTTTGTTGGAACCTGAGAGTTCCTACATGTCAGAATTTTAAACGAAAGACATTTACAAAGGACATTTGTTCTCATTCAATACGTTTTTTTTCCATAAAAGCTTGAATCGAGTTGAACTGCAATGTAGTTCAGTTTGGGTCCATATTTACTAATGTGTGTGTGTGTTATATTCACAGCTCGACGTAATCATTGCAGACCTGGACGGAGGCACGGTGACCATTCCGGAGTGTGTCCACATATCCCTGCTGCCTGAGCCACTTCTTCATTACACACAGACCGCCATCTCCATGGTAATCAACTCGTTTTACCTGTTTGGTGGATGTATGCCAGTCTCGTTCTTGTGTAATAAATTGCAGAGATGACAATGTTATGGTGATATCAAGTTTTTAAAGATAATTTAGAAAAAACATAATACAGATCGAGAAAGTGTTGTAGGTTTAATGGACTGGGGTTATAAAAAAAAAAAAAAAACGTGTTATAAATATTTATCTTCTTGATGAGGTTTCTAAAAGGTTCTCGGCACTACAACGCATACTTCCTTGTTTAAGGATTGTAATGTGACAAAGACGATAGAGTTGATAGTGATTTTTACAGTTATAGTTGTTTGAAGTAGTAGTAGTCATAGGGCAATATATTATTGTAGTTGACTGGAAAAAAAGTGCAAATACATGTGGAGGATCAATAAAACATTTTATTACTATTTCTCTTTCAAAAGTAATGTTATTTAAAGGTATTTTTTTACCCTTTAGATCTCAGGTTACTCATTGTCCTTTTTTAAAAAAATTGTTCTATAATTTATATAGATTTTAAATGTTCTGATACAGAAAAAAACCTCAGTACAGAGAAAAAAATGCATAAAAATGCTCGTACCATATGTTATCTGTCATTATCAGAGTTTTTATTTGTATTATTATTTATTTTATTTTTTGTTTTTATAATGACTCATTATGCTAAATTGAAAAATCTCTAATATCGACTAATAACTGATATGTTACAGATGCATTGTGCATCTAATATCAGTTATTGGTCATTATTAATTATATTATGTATTTATTTATTAAATACTGATAACTGGCATGGCACTACTTTATTGTGTATCCCTAATTTATACCATTATTTTCATTAATATTGAATATATCAGCTGATATATAATTTAATTGTGTCCTCTTCAGTTTTCCCTTCAAAACACTTTTCATACAGGCTCTGACAAAGTACAAATAAGGAAACGCAAGCAGACAAATCTCATTTAATATCCGGCTTATTGTTAACAATTAGGAAATGTCATTTTAAATTTACACTGTGACGTATGAGTCAGTTTCATACCTGGATCTTTTCTAAAGAGGAAGTTATTTTTCTTTTCAGGAAAGTGACAATGAATAGATTTTTCCGTTCTGTGCTCATAACTAAAAGTGTTCGGTTGTCTGTCTGTGTTGTTTTAGATTGCATCAAAATTGGCACAGAACGGTCCTTGTGTGTGGCATTCACATTTTGCCCCCGCTGGAAACGAGCCCAGAGTCTCTCTATTTATGTGTGTGTGTGACTTTGCTCAGTCTCTCTGAAATGTGCGTCTGTGGCGCCAAGGGAGACAGACCATCCCAGCAGAAGTGGCTGAGGTTGCGTATGTGTGTTGGAGTGAGCGGGGCTCACATAACTGCATCCCCTCAGGGAAATAGATGATAATCATGGCTGAGAAAAGAGATCGCCATGGCTCAGTAATAAACCCGTTTCATCTGTTTAATTGCCTGGAAATGCAGGCTTTCTTTGTTTTCTTTTTCTTGATTCTCACTTTTCTTAAAGCGAAAGATGCTTCTGATAGTTGTGCAGGCAACTATCGTCGCTGGTTTATGTCCTGTGCCTAATTCTTTACCTTTTTAATTAGCTAAGAGAGTTTTGTTATTAACTCCAGCTCGGGACAGCAGCTTTCTGTAATTACAGTAGTGCTTGTGTGCACAGACGAGTCAGTGGGAATTGTATATCAAAAAACCTTCATAAAGACATTTGGGTAACACTTTATTTTACAGTGTCTTTGTTACATATGTTACATGTATTTACCGTAGTAATAACTATACATTATGCATAATTACATGCAATTAATCCTAACCCTAACCCCTATAGTAAGTACATGTAGTTAGTTGTCATTACTCAGTGCTTAAATGTATAATTACACTGTAATACTGACACCTTAAAATAAAATGTGACCGACATTTGCAACTAATTTTTAGTTGTCACTGAAAGTTAATTACAGCACATAGTGATTTAATGTTTAAATAGAACTATATGGAATAGGATTTTGGGCCAGATAGATCTTATTCTGGGCCACACAGTAGTACGACAAAAATATAACACGGCAAACAACTGACGGAATTACATTGCTGTTGTGGCTTGGCAAAAACGCAAGGAAGATATGTGATTTATTGCTTTGTCGTGTTACGAACACAATGAACATTGTGTTTTAAACTGTTGCTGCTGACATCAATCTGATTTATGATTTGAAACTTAAAATGGTGGCATTGTTAGCCGGGAAGTAAATGCGTGATGCACCAATGAAAATTCAGTGCATTCAGAATTATATAATCAACTATAATAATAATTTTATGCTTAATAAATTACTTTCATGTCAGTTTCCAGATTATGAAAAGCCACCACATCCAGACAGTGTTGTTATTGATATCTGAAAAAAGTAAAACTGATAAAAAATAGTTTTCATTCAATAAAATGAAGCTTAAATGGAATAAAACATAAATATGAGATGAAAATTAAAAAAAAAAAAAATTTAGCAACTAACTGAAATTAGTTTGTTGGAATACTAAAATAGCTTAAAAAAAACCCTGAAAACTGAAAATAAATAAAATGAATTAAATAAAAATAAATGTAAATATTAACTTATTAAAAATAAATTAAAATACTAATAATATAAGATTAATGTTATAAAAAGCTAACTAGAAATATTTTAAACCAACTACCAGTAATGACAAAAGCATGTAATAAAAGTCAAATATTTAAGCTAATTTAAAATATTAATAGCTACTATAATGGAACGTTAACCTTTGTGCCTTCAAAATATTTTTGAAAATAATTATGAATTGTAACAAAATAGTCATATTTTGTGAATTATGGCCAAACATAATTTCATGTGTTGAATCATTTACCGAAGAATCGATGTCTGACCAAATATTTACATCTGTCATTGTTTGTATTGTTTGTCTAGATTATTTTCCTCGAAAAGAAAATGCGTCAGTGTCACTTCTTATCAGTGTGTAGGTGTGTAGTGGCCAATCAAATAGAGGGATTGTACGGTAATCTTACTATATTTGTATGTTTTGTGTGATAAAGATTCTTGATCCAGAGCTAGAAGTGGCTGATCATGCTTTTCCTCCACCTTCCATTCAACCATCCACACCTAAGATTCAGGTACTTTTTTGTTTGTAAATTTCTGTTTATTCTATGAATATGTTTTTCCTCCTTCCTTGTGTAATCGTCTGCATTTGACGTCACATCTAGAAATACAATTGTTTTTTTTAATTGATGTCGAAACTGTTATGGTGGTCGGGACATTGCAGGAAGTGATTGTTTTACAAGAGCGTCATTGTTTTGTGTGTGTTGTAGGATAAAGAGATCCGCGCTGTCTTCCTGTGGCTGTTCGCGCAGCTCTTTCAGGGCTATCGATGGTGTTTGCATATAATTCGCATCCACCCTGAACCCGTCATACGCTTCCATAAGGTACTGAAGAGCCCCAAAATTCACTTTCACACAGAAAAAATGATACTAAAGAAGCTTGATCGGACCTATAAAGCTTGTTGTTTTTTTTAATCCAGGCTGCATTTTTGGGCCAGAGATCACTAGCTGAGGATGACTTCCTGATGAAGGTGCTGGACGGCATGGCCTTCGCTGGGTTCGTATCTGAGCGGGGTCCTCCGTACCGAGCCACAGACCTGTTTGATGATGTAAGTCATGGTAGTAAGATGGATATAGCTGACATCCAATAGGAAATTGATCTCTGATCTCTCTCTAATCTTTCTCCCTCTTTTCCTTTCACTGTAGCTCATAGCCAATCAGGTGGAGCGCATTCGACAGGAGGCAGGAAATCCTCATAAAGTGATGAAGCATGTTAAGGAGCTGGCAGAGCAGCTTTTCAAAAATGTACGTTTATTTCATGTGTCCTATCTGCTGTGTGCCATGTCACATTTGTCTCAACATGAAAAATATAACCTTTTCAGGTCAAAATTGAGACTAAAACAGTTTTTTTCCCCGTTTACTGTTGTTTTTACTCACAACCTTTTTATATAAAAAAAATTTTTTTTTTTTTTTTTTTTTACAGAAATAAAGAATATTTGCAGTTAGGGATATGCAGTATATCAGTACAATAAATTATCAGCCAGTATTAATAATAAAAAATTAGTGTTAGTATTTTCTCTCACTTAAAGGGATAGTTCACCCTAAAATGGCATATTTACACACCCTGGTGTTGTTGTAATGTCATACACACCTCTGTCTTTTTCGTTTGTCCATATAATGGCAGTTAGCTACCAGCATGAAGCTTTTAAATAAAGACACAAAAGTATCACAGAATGATCCCATGCAACACGTGTCGTATATCTTATGTGTGCTGGGGGTGAAAAACAATCTGAAATGTAATGTATTCTTTAACAAAACCTGACCATGGCCGTTGGTCTTCTGTGTACGGCTACGTGAGGCTCTAGTAGCGCTTCAGTTCCCTCCGTCTCGCCCAGAAAAAGCGCACAAGCTGTGAGAAATCAAGACTAAGAAAAACGAAACAGGAAAAACAATCCATGTACTTTCTTTTCTGAGGCGAATATTTCCATTGTGTTTGTCGTAACCAGAAGCTATCGCGTTCACATCTGTCAGCTGTCATCCAGCTGTATACGGGTACTTTTTGGGAATTTATAGGCGCTATATATCATGTTATATTTCATTTTATTATTCTTGATTTCTCACAACTTATCTGCTTTTTCTGGGCAAGAACAGGCAGGATATATGACGCATGTTGCATGGGATCATTCTGTGATACTTTTGCGTCTCTTTTTAAAAAGCTTGATGCTGCTCGCTATTCACTGCCATTATATGGACGAGCGCAAGTGGAACTTTTTTTTTTTTAAAGTTCTCATTTTGTGGTCCGAAAAAGAAAGAATAACATACTGTATTAGAACAACACCAGGGTGAGTAAATGATGACTTAATTTTCATTTTAAGATGGCATCTTCACAATCTGTATGACTTACTTTCTTCTGTGGAACATAAAAGAAGAAGAATGATTGAAGATTGATTGTAATCAAAAAGTTTTGGTTTCCAATGACTTCCATTTTATGAACAAAAAATACATTAGGAATGGGAACCAAAAGTCTTTGTATACCAACATTCCTAAAAATATCTACTTCTGTATTCTGCAAAATAAAGTTGGGTATGCAGAATATTAGTCTCAAAATAAAAAATAACTTTCCATAATCACATTACAATGTTGTAATGCATAAATTCATTTGCAACATTTATAATGATCGATTTAAAATGGTAGTGATTTGAATTTAGTATAGCATTTAATATTTACATTATTTTAAAAATATAAATACGTATGTTATTAAATTATAGAATTATAATACATGCTATTTTTCAGAATTTGGCAAGAACTCTCTAAACACAAGTTTGTCTGTTTTTCTGACAGGAAAACCCATACCCAGCGGTGACCATGCACCGAGTTCAGAGGACAGCCGAAACCGTGCATCACCGGCTACCACAGAACTGTTTCCCGCACCTGGACGAGGTTTCTGTGCAGCTTTTTATAGACCACGCTACAGCAAAACTGAAAACCGCTCCGCCTGTGGTCAAGGTCGAACTGAAGGGCATGGTCCCATCTGGACCTCCACTGGGTGAGACTGAAATCTGAAATCTGTTTCAAATCAACTATATGTACACAACTTTGTGCTACTCTTAATAAAGCCCTAATGGATATTAAAATGTTTTTATTTCTCTGCCTTCTAGGTGACATAGTGGACAGGAACGGGAATGTTATGGCAAACAGCGCCAGGAGGTTAGAGGTGGTCAGGAACTGTATCACATATATTTTTGACAACAAGATGCTGGAAGCCAAGAAAGTAAGAACCTCTTATAAATATTTGTCCGGCTTTTCTGTTTAAAGTGCCCCATAATGCTATTTTAAAGGTTCTACGATGTGTTTGCATGCATCCAAGGTCGAAAAACACATTTTCTCAAAATATATACGTTGCAGCATCTCCTCTTTTCTTACAGTATTTGAAGTTCGATTAAGGACCTGGTCTCTCTAAACACCTCCTTTTACTCTGCTCTGATTGGTCAGATGGGCCAGTCTGTTGTGTTTGGTCTAGTGCTTACAGTGGGTGCTGGAAAGGAAACGGCCATTACCATATCTGAACTAAAGCTCCAGAGGCTTCCTCAGCACTTGTATACAGTTATATGAAAAGTAACAATGTCATCGGTTTCACCGTATTGGATGTACACTCAAAGTGGATTTGCTTTCACAGCGCTGAAAACTGTCTTCTTGACATGTCGACAACACACACCACATTTTTCCAGTCTTGGCTACAACTACAGTATCAAAGTAGACAGTGTTCGCAGGCAGCCAATGACAGCCATAGCCTTGCATTATGCAAATTTGTTACAAACCTACGTAGGTTCATGTAGTAAGTAAGATCGGTATTACTGACTACTCCTGGAATGAAAAGTTCAGAATCGTTTTTTTCTTTCGGGACACAATAAATCTATTTATCGTGCACTTTGATCTTTGCATACCTTTTATATTCACAAACAGCTATATTGCGCATTACACGAAAGGTAATATCTGAAAAAGCATAATAGGGCACTTTAAACATAAACCAGATTTATGGTGTCTTTTTCAGCTGAAGATTTTATGATCTCAAATGAGTCTTGGAATTTTGTGTTTACTTTATTGTGTGTGTCTGCAGTTAATGCCGGCAGTGTTGCGGGCGCTGAAAGGTCGGGCGGCGCGTGTTTGTTTGACTCAGGAGCTCAACCTACACGTGTTGCAGAACAGGGCCGTTCTGGATGACCAACAGTTTGACTACATCATCCGAATGATGAACTGCACCCTGCAGGTAAATCACAGGAATGCGCTCTAAAAATAGCAGATTTTCAAGAATTCAGATACAGAGTGTTTATGGGTGATTTGTTGTGGTGCAATAAGGAAGGGGAAAATATGATGTTTTGGTTTGGTTTACGATTATTATGAATAATAGTTAATCATTAATAGTTATCATTGTTTATTCAAATGTTCTGCTTATAAAATACGCTTCTATTTTTATCTTCAGGACTGCTCACATATGGATGAACATGGTATTGCTGCTGCCCTGCTGCCATTGGTCACTGCCTTTTGTCGGGTGAGTGATTGGAGGACTTTTAAGTAAAATATACATGGTTATCATAAAAAATTGCTAGATACCTAGAAGCACTTTATAACATAAAAATTGCAATATTTGTGTCGTTGCTTAGCTTTAAGCTAATCGGAGCTGAAATATAATAAAAACTCAAAATAATATTTCACATGCAATTACTTTTGTGGTAAGTAACCATATAATAAGTGGGATAATGTACAGGGAATTTATTTTGTGTTAATGACTAGCCAACTGGACATGTTCGGCCGCTTTCAGAAGTTCAATAATGAGTGATGAATGCATGTCTATTCTGTAAAGGTATTGGATAAAAGGTGTATTTTCTCTTAAGCATGTGAGTTTACTGTTTTTCTGTGTGTTACAGAAATTGGGGGGAGGCATCACTCAGTTCGCCTACAGCTGCGTTCAGGAACACACGGTGTGGATGAATATGCAGTTCTGGGAGGCCATGTTTTACAGTGATGTTCAGAAACATATCCGGACCCTGTATCTGGAGAACGGCGAGGAGGTAGATACATCCGCCACGGTAATTTTTATTTGATTTTATTTCATTTTATTTAGAATTTGAATAATGTTTTTAAGTTATGAAAGTTACTTTAAAATTTACTTTTACTTTTAATAAAACTGTACACTATCCTTCAAAAGTAAGCTTTTGATTGATCGAATTGATACTTTTATTCAGCAAGGACACAGTAAATTGTTCATTTATAAGAGTTATAACATAACGCTTATTATACAGTAATAAGAAATCCTTCTTTAGCACCAAATCAGCATATTATAGTGATTTCTGAAGGGTCATGTGACACTGAAGACTGGAGTAATGATGCTGAAAATTCAACTTTGGCATCACAAGAATAAAAAAAACATTTTATAATATCACAATAGAAGTTAACAGGTAAAATGTAACTTTAAATTGTAAAAATGTTTCATAATATTACTTTTTACTGTACTTTCGATCAAATAAATGCAGCCTTATATTAAAAATATCAAAACATCTTACCGACCCCAAACATTGAATACTAATATGTTATTTGTTTTATGTTTAAAAATGGATGTATATGAGATGTATTTTCTTTTACCGCTGCTTCTTGCATTTGACCTTTGACCTCTGTCTTGTCAGGAGGTGGAGGGCATAGGGGGTCAGAAGCAGGTGAGCGCCCTGGAGTTGGCGTCAGAGCAGAGCCGTCTATGGCCCACGTTGAGTAAAGAACAGCAGCAGGAGCGTGTTCAGAAAGAGGAGAGCACGGTGTTTAGTCAGGCCATTCACTATGCCAACCGCATGAGCTATCTGCTGCTGCCGCTCGACACCAGCAAAAACCGCCTGCTCCGCAACACCGGCCTGGGAGATGTGGAGAGTGTCAGCAACAGTTACGTCACTAACAGGTGTGTGCTGGACGCAATAAGATGCTTTAAAACTAAACTAAAGTACAATACAGTACAGTATATTACAAAACAATACAATAACAAATTGCAAAAAATACAATAAATAAAATAACAAAACGAAATGAAATGGCAAAACAAAAAAATTAAAATAATTACAATAAATAAATTAAAAAAAAAAAATAACGACAAAATAAAAAAAGTAAAGTAAAATAAAATAAAGAAAATAAAAAATATTAAATGGCTAATTTCTTTTCTTTTTTTTTTTTCAGTATTGCTGGCAGCATGGCAGAAAGCTACGACACAGAGAGTGGCTTTGAGGATGCCGAAAGCTCGGATGTTGCGAACACGGTCGTTCGGTTCATCAACCGTTTTGTTGACAAAGTGTGCAACGAGAGCGGCGTGACCAATGAACACCTCAAGGCCCTTCACACAATGATACCAGGTAAAAGGTTTTTCACGGACAATGCTGCCATCAGAATGGGTCTGAACAGTGCTAAATTTGTTTATCTTTTAATTTTTTTAAATGTTTGTATTGTGTTTCTGTTTTAGACATTGTTCAGATGCACATCGAGACTTTGGACGCTGTTCACAGGGAGAGCAAACGACTGCCACCTATTCAAAAGGTAACCAACTCATTGTTTTATGTTCCGCTGAGCAGGAAATGCAGTGTAGAAAACCAGGCAGATCCACCCACATACCACTTCAACCCCACCACCCTTGAGTCAGAGTGCCACGGCAGGTACGTTTGCGTGACGGCACTGCCTCACTGACCGTGGCCTGAGTGATGCATGCTGGACTTATTGGCCTGCTGTTCTGAGCACACTTTAGTCTGATGTTCTGCCATGTTTACTTTAACACATAGGTTTGATTTTATCGCAGAACCTTGTGCAAAATTACCATAACGCCTTAGCAGAATGCCCTAACAACACCTTCATGGCTTATTTAATTTGTTTTGACACATGTTTATTGAAGATATTTCCATTGTATTGGGCAGTCCACGTCCTCTTATATCTAATCTCAAAGCAGCCTTAAAGGGATAGTTCGCCCTATTTATTTTTCTATTATTATTATTATAATTATTATTCTATTGGAAAAGAACACCTGCTATTATTTATTTTATTTTATTTTCCCTGGAAGAAAGTCATATCGGTGTGGAGCAGAATAAACTCTTTTCAAACTATTCCTTTAAATATACATCTTTTATTGCAATGGCAGAACTGCGCAGTGAAGTGTGGTAAAGACCTTGCAGTGTTTTTTTTTTTTTTTTGACTTGACTGTATTTTCACTCCACTGAGTTCTAAAGAAAAGTACTCAGTGCTGGAGAAGCCAGTCATGCATCTTTCATCACTCATTGCCTAGCAACCAGTGCTGTCACGGGACGCCAGCATTGAACACTTTCCTAAGAACTCCACTGAAAGAGTGTGAATGGCCCCCGACTACTGTACAGCTTTAGACAGATGGACTTAAGATCGAGGACACATTCCTCTGAAAGACAGTAGATGGTCATGAGATCTGTAAATCATTCCGAATCACATCATCAAATCTGGTGAAATTTGCTCTTGCAAAAGCGCCTGGAGATTATTCTAGGTCAAAGAGTGCACTGGTTTTTGCCCCATATTGCATTTGTTTATTTGAAAAAAAGAGAAAATGCTAGAATCGATTAAATAAACACAGGCTACTTTTCCCCAATAAAAATGTTGCTTCTGGCATTTCTAGACTTTTGAAAATGAAACTGGGAATGAAAACGTTGTTTTACAATCTGAATTCTAAATAGACTCATCCCAAGTATCCCATGCTTTCAAGTCAACGTGAAATCAAATATGACCCTATTTACTTTATAATGCACGTCAGTCATCTTATTGTTCGTGATTGATCAATGCGAATTAGGAATATTCCTGAAGCCTAAATCCCAATTCGGAAAGGCATGTAAAATAAAAAACGTATTCTACGGCGCTCCTAAAGGGATGTTGTTAGGCTTGCTGCAGTAGTCAGTTACATTACAGTACAGCATGATTTCACTTATCACGTGACGATATTAAGGAGAGATCACTGACAGGACAATGGAGGAGGATTTGGTGCACAACAGATGCTAAGCATCATTGACAAATATCCTATCTTGTAAAATGTGTGGTTAATACCATCGCTTCCTGTACACAGAGTACGCGAGATCATGAATTAGAAAGTGAAAGTAAATTGCGAATAAAAATACTAATAGAATTTTGCTATGTTGCCTTGCTTGGCCGTAAATACCGTGAATCCATGATAAATCCTAAGCACGCAAACTAAAACTCACGATTATTATTACAAAAGCATTGAAATATATTTTTTCCTCCCATCACCATGTCCCTTTAGGAGCACCATAAAATGCATCAATTCATTTCTGAACATAGTATTCGCTTCGGACATATCACTAGTAGAAATGAAAAGCTTCTTTTGTAATCTTTCATCAAAATATTACAACTAGTATTGCTTTGTTGTTGTTTTTGCTATTGCATTCAATTAAAAATAATTATTAAAAATAATTTGATTTATATAAAAAAGGTAACTTGATTTTGGATCAAGAATAGAATCATGGATAGAATCAGTCCCACTTGATTGAATATCCTGTTTTACTTGAGAATAAGTTACTTTATGAAAAGAGTTTCATGTTGACCTGAAACTTTCTCTTGAATTTGGACTGACACATCCTCTTTAGACTGAAAGTGATCAAGACCATTAACCATGTGATTTGAATGATCTGTTTCCTGCAGTTGTTGAAGCATTCTGCATGCTTGACTTGAAGTGTGGTATTAGTTTTACATTTAAGCAACTTGAACATTTGAATATACTGACATTCATTATTTTCCATTTTTGCTTTCCTCAATTTCTTTCTTTTTATTCACTTCTCCTTTCTCTCTATTTCCGCTTTATTTTCCTCTGTCTCCAGCCCAAGCTTTTGAGACCAATGCTACTGCCCGGTGAGGAGCTCGTGATGGACGGCATGCGGGTGCACCTCATAGCAGACGGCCGAGAGGAAGCCACTGGCTCGATGGGTGGTCCGCCCCTGCTGCCTGCCGAAGGAGCCATCTTCCTCACTACCTACCGGCTCATCTTCAAGGGCACACCCACCGACCCTCTCGGTACGCTCCTATTGGTCGAGAGTGATTGATTTTGCATAATTAGTTCAAACCAGCAAGTCTCTGCAGCCTTGCTGTTGGTCATGAATTATAGAAATGTCGTCCTTGTCTCAAGTAATTTTCTCCGTTTAAGAGATGTAGGACATGAACTTGACTCGTGCTATAAAATTTGATGGAAATGGAATGGAAAATGGAAATCAGCACAAAAAGCCTTTTTGGAGGTGCAATAAATGTTGCCATACGTGTTTGTATTGTGCAGTTGGAGAGCAAGTGGTCACCCGCTCCTTCCCCGTCGCCTCCCTCACAAAAGAGAAGCGATTCTCTGTTAATCTTCCCATGGATCAGTTCAATCCGGATGGTCTCCAGCTGCGCTCCTGCACCTTTCAGGTACTGAACATCACTCACAATACATGAAGTTACGCAAGTGCACAAAAACCCTTCCCATTCAGTCAATACAGATTAATATTACATTCTATATTGTGCAATTTAATTTGATATAATGTAGTATATTATTGATTTTATAATTTAATTTATTTAATTACTTCTTTAAGCGTTTTTTTAATGTATATTTGGTATTGTCAAAGTCATGGTGATATGAGTGCACCATCTTTGTATATCTTAAGTCTTTGGAATTGTTTAGATGCCACAAAAAACTCAACTGAGCATTTAGATAATGACAAAAACCTGTTTTGGACTTGGTGTGAGTGGTTTTGGTGTAATGTAATGTACTTTATTTTGATTTATTTGAGATTTAGTGGCATGCGAATTGATCAAGCCTTTATTCAGTTATTTCAATCTTTCTCCTCTCTTGTAGCTGATGAAGATCGCCTTTGATGAGGAGGTGGCGTCAGATCTCGCGGAGGTGTTCAGGAAGCACATGCATAAGCTCCGATACCCACAGCACGTCCAGGGCACGTTTGCCTTCACTGTGGGTCACTCTGCAAAAATGGTGGTGGAGCACAAGACCAAGGACAAGAACCAGTCGCTAAAGTAAGAACTAATTGATCCTAGTCTAATATGGAAGGATTTTTCTGCCCATCTTTCTCTCACACTCGCATACATACTTTCTCGATCCAGTCTCTTCCTGTTTGGGTCATGTGTCCCAGTGGCACTAGTTAAAACCAGTGAGAACAAGAGGAAAAGAAATAGCGTGTGGTGATGCTGTGCAAGCCGTGAATTATTCAGCAGTGGAAAATTTGAAAGCTTTTGCGTTTAGATCCTGCATTAGCAGTAAATGGGTGTCATGGCAAACTCAGATGCGGTTCTGTTCTTCGCTGCCCTTGAAGGCAGGACCAATTATCTTCAAACCCTTTTAAAAGCAGCTTTTAGCATTTTAGAAAAATACACCATGACAACAGTTCAGACATGTTATGTATTTAAATGGAAAGTCTTCCCTCTAGGCTTGGAAAGTGCTTGATATTTACACGCAGACAGGATTCACTGTGGGCTATGTGAAAATCAGCCTTAAAATATGAATATTCGAGGTGTTTAACTGTTTAGGAATATGTGTAAATATGGATTTGTATTTCGTTGATTAATATATATATATATATATATATATATATATATATATATACACACAGATATATATATAATATATATTCCTGAATATTAACATAAATATGATTTGTCAAGTGATTAAAATGTTTGAGCTGCTGTTTCTTCTAGAACATTGTCTAAAAACCTGGTTAAGACCGCAAAGAGGACCATTGGACGTCAATATGTAACCCGGAAGAAGTATTCCCCACCAACCTGGGAAAACCGCAGCAGTTTGCAGTCAGAGATAGATGAGGATGAGATCTCTGGTAAGATAAACGAAACAACACACTCACATTCATTTAAATTTTGATTAATCAACATGTGATTATGCAATATAATGCAATTTCTCTGTTTGAACAGTGTCTGAAGAGCCGGACCAGAGTTCGCTCACGCTCTCCTCCACCATCCGCTCGTCAGACCGCCAGACCATGAGCAACGTGGTCGAACGGGCCTGCTGTCGTGACTATCAGCGCCTGGGACTGGGAACGCTCAGCAACAGCTTGACACGCTCCAAAAATGAACCGTTCCGGATCTCCACCGTCAACCGGATGTACACAGTCTGCCGAAGGTGAGTCGCAGAATTCTCAGAAACAAAAGTTTAAACACTGTTAGTCATTGTATTAGCCTAGTATTTGTGCCTAAATCTCATTGCCTGTCTCTCCGTCTGTTTCAGTTACCCGGGGTTACTGATCGTGCCTCAGAGCATCCCTGATCCCACCATCCAGCGCATCTGCCGCTGCTACCGGCAGAACCGTTTTCCTGTGGTGTGCTGGAGGAACTCTCGCACCAAAGCTGTGCTGCTGCGCTCGGCCGGTCTGCATGCTAAAGGCGTTGTGGGCTTCTTCAAATCACCTAATGCACCCACTGCAGGTCAGAGCCCGAATGCAGTTTTTAGAGATTAAAATGGCCATTCTCTCTAGTATGTATATATATATATATATATATATATATATATATATATATATATATATATATTATTAATATTATTTTACATTATATTAAAATACATTTTATTCTATTTTTAAATGTAATGTGTATGCATGTGTGTGTATATATATATATATATATATATATATATATATATATATATATATATATTATTAGAGTATTTATTATTATTTTGAATTAGCTTTTATATGTTTAGTTTTCTTTTAATTTTAGTGATTTTGTTCTGTGCTTTTTTCATTTGTATTAGTTTTTTTTGGTATTTCTATTTGGCTTTCATTTATATTTATTTCAATTTGAGTTTTAGTAATCTTATTTACTTTATTTTAAGGCAACATTTCTAATTTTCGTTTGTTTTTCATTTAATGTTATATTTTATTTTATTTCAGCTTTATTTCAATTAATGTTTTAATTAATTATAACAACACTGATATATTACATGCATAGCACACGTATGCATAGCAAGAATGTTACATCATATACATTCAAGACATGCATTTTATTAGTTCATGTATTCCCTGGGAATCGAACCTATGACCTTTAGCATGCTAGTACCATTCACTTCTGTTTGAGCTCTCTAACCCTTAAGCCACATTTACATGAAGCAGATGAGCACAGGAAGAGACCAACCAGAATGTATTGATGGAATGAAACTAAGTTGTGTTCGGTTTTAGGCCCATCCCAGGCCGACTCCACCAGCCTGGAGCAGGAGAAGTATTTGCAGGCCATCATCAGCTCCATGCCCTCGTACAGTGAGGCCAGCGGGAGGAACACACTCAGTGGCTTCACCTCCTCACACATGAGCACCTCAGGTCAGACTGTGACTCTGACCCTAACCTTTAACCCCAACCTTACTATGCCCTAGCAATACTAATCCTCCGACAGTTAGACGTATCTTAACAATTCACGTGTGATATTCACACCCTAATGTGTTATGTGTGCATTATTTTTGGGCCTCAGACTCATCAGACAAGCTGAGGCAGCCTAAAATTGGAGCTTTAATGAAACAAGTCATGGGGACTAAAGAGGATGTGCCAGGAACCTTCAGTCGAGGAGGTGAGGAGTGTGTCTGAGACATTTTAAGATCCTCACAACTTAACCCCATCATTCATTCCTCTGTTCCCAACCATTTAAATTCAAATATATTTTGACATTCAATCCTACATGACAGAGGAAGTCATTGTGTGCATTTTTGTATTGGCTTCTTATACTCATGTTAATTAATTGGGCTAAAACAGCTGCCCAAATTTGTTTGCTGATAGTAATGGGCATTTTTATGTCATCTGACCTTAGCGCTGGGTCAGAGGGCAAGGGTCATCTCCCTCTCCCAGCCTAGAGTTTCAGTCAAGGCCCGCAACTCGCCTAGAGGTACAGTAGGCCCACCCCGCTCTCAAATCTAACCAATCAAATTTCTCGACAATGACGCCAGCAAGTTTGAGCACTAAGTTTCCATGTAGTGTTGTCATCCTCTTTTATCTGTGCTAACTAATCGTTGACCACCATGTCTGTTCGATTTATTTGTATTGTTTGTGCAGATGTGATGAGCATTTCTTTGCATGTGATCCACCAGATTGTCATTGTCTATAATGTCTTTGTAGAAACCACAAATTCTCTACACCAATACCCAAATAAACACACATTTTCCACATAGCAGAATTAAGTGCCCATTCTCCAGCAATAAATGATCTCCATTGGTCGTCTTTGTGCTTCTTAGGGAAATGGGGCAGTATTCGTGGAAGTGGGCGGCTCAGCACATATAACCCTGATGTTGGGAACAGGCTGGCGGGGAAAGAGTCTCCCCAAGCTAATGGAGGCCCAACCGAAACCTATTTCCTTCGCCAACAGAGAGCGTATCTCTACATCATTGGAGACAAGTCCCAGCTCAAGGTTACTGGCTCAAAATATATAAACTTTCATAGAAATATGACTCTATATATGAAATAACTTATGAAAATTCATTGATTTTCAATAACTGCAAATAGTTTCCTACAATAAAGATTCAATAGATTCTAGATTTAATTAAACGTATGAATTGTAATATCGATTTGTGGGTGCACAAGTTAAACTCCCAGCCTTGTGGTGTCGCGTTCAGGGTGGAAAGCAGGACTCCTTCCAGCAGTGGGAGGTGGTGCCCATCGAGGTCTTCGATGTACGCCAGGTGAAGAACAGTTTCAAGAAGTTGATGAAAGCCTGTGTGCCTTCCTCAGCCAACTCTGATCAAAACATGACTTTTCACCGTTGCCTGGAGGAGTCGGAGTGGATGAATCTGGTATCTTGCACCTTCTCCCGTTTTAATTGGGTTTATTTGACATTTAAAAATCCAGTGTATTAGTCTGCGATTTTTGATGTTATTGATGTTTACTGTGTTTGTGTCCCATAGCTTCACAGGGTTCTACAGGTGTCTGTTCTTGTTGTGGAGCTGCTGGATACTGGTTCCTCTGTCATGGTTAGTTTGGAAGATGGCTGGGATGTCACAACACAGGTTAGGACTCACACTTAAACATGCATGAGCTGTGTCTGCTATCGATTTTGAGCCATGTGTGCATTAATGCTGTGTTGGATGTAGGTGGTGTCCCTGGTGCAGCTGCTGTCAGATCCATACTACCGCACGATTGATGGCTTCAGGCTGCTCGTGGAGAAAGAGTGGTTGTCATTTGGCCATCGATTCAGCCACCGTGGAGCCCAGACGCTAACCAGCCAGAGCAGTGGATTCACACCTGTCTTCCTTCAGTTCCTTGACTGTGTGCACCAGGTATGTGTACTGGTGGCAATTCGATCCAGGTTTTCCAGTGGCTGACGCCAGTAGCTAGAGAGCGGAGGTCTGATAATATTCTCAACCTTCCCAATATTTGGCTGAAGAAATTAGTATCAATATCAGTAATTGAACATTCACATGCGTTTGTTTCACCATTATCTTTATGCACTTCAATACATGCCATTATTGCATACAGGATGTCTCACTTGTTTACATATTTATATTTATTCAGCTTTTCATTGGAGCTGTTAAAATCTATTGTCTGGAAAGGTCTTATCTTGTGCACTGTAAAAATTACATCTGTATAGTCAAAGGACTGTTTTGTTGGGTGCTGATAAAAAAGCAATCACCGCTTTCTTGGATGGTGCTGTCCAAAGGAAAGGGAAAAGGAAGGAACCTTATCTGTTTGGTGATAATGTGAGCTGGTAAAAAAAATGCAGCAGGTATAGAAAGGGAGCTTGTTAATACATGCTGATATTACACATACCTGTCCCAACTTCATGCTTTGTCACTCTAAACCAACCACACATTCAAAGATGAGATACCGTACTATAACTCAGCCAGATTGTGCAAGCCTTATCCAGTTAATTTGCCCTGAAGATAAGGACAGACTTTCTTTCCTCACACATATAAAGCATGAGATTGCTTAATAGTGGGATTTCAGGACATCGGATCTGGATTTGACAAGATATCAAAGATGATTATCTTTTACATAATAAAAACGAGTAAGCTTCTTGAAATACAGGAGGTGTTTGTCCTATGTTCTTTTCACTTATATCTGGTCCATTAAATGTCTTTTATCTCTTCACCAGGACTATGTCCCAATATGTTCAGTCTTGTGTCAGGTTTTTTTTTTCCATTTATACTGTATATACTGTATGGTTCTAAAGGTATTTTTCAAATGTTGTAATGACATTCTTAGTTTATATTTGTTATTTCATTGTTTATGCAACAAAATGAGTAAATCACTTTCTAAATACTGTGGTGGGAGAAAAAATGTATCGCCATCCTTTTCAGGTAGAGGACAATATGTAAGAACTTGCCCAGTATATTCTCTGTTCCTTTAAAATGGCTTTTACCTCATTGTTATGACTCTATTGTTTGTAGATGCCTTCATAATTACTTTTCAGATTGATGCAAAAGGCATAGTAGTGATTTACAGATGAACTGCTTAATATTTCCATTGGTGTCCCACAAGGTTCAGTCTTGGGCCCGGTTCTTTTTGTCATATATACTCCTCTATATTGTTTTGGGCATATAAACCTGGCTGTTAAAATTGCAATTTGCTTTTAATAGTCTTATGATGGTTTTCTAGTCAGTCCATGTTTAATATAAGCAAATTTAATTAGTTGTTCTGCACATTAAGATTCGATAGATGTTACATTTCAATATTCTCCCATCTGCTCATTTTCACAACAGATCCATCTGCAGTTCCCCATGGAATTTGAGTTCAGTCAGTACTACCTGAAGTTTCTAGCCTACCACTACGTCTCCAACCGCTTCCGCACCTTCCTGCTGGACTCAGACTATGAGCGCATAGAGCTTGGTGAGTCTAAATATTCAACATAATGCCAACTATAATCTTTGACTCTTGTAATGAGATTGTGATCAGATCTTTTCATATTATTGTTCCCTCATTGTGTATTACTGTCAAAAGTCAAATTACCTTGCAGGAAGTTTCACAGTGCATATTTACAGTATTCAAACATTAAACCCTATCCCATTAAACCCCTATTGACCCTATCCCAATGTGTTTTCTGTTTAGGTGTCTTGTATGAGGAAAAAGGTGAGAGGAAGAACCCACAAGTGTGTAAGTCTGTCTGGGATTACATTGACCGACTCAACAAGAAGACCCCCATATTCTACAACTACATGTTTTCACCTGAGGAGGAAGAGGTCACTTTCTAATTTTGTTATTGTCTTTCTCAGTTTAGTTTGACTTTTTTCATTATGATGAAATGATGAATAATGACCACTACAATATTTACAAATATATATACATATCCTTCTATTGATGTTAGTATTTTATGTTAGTAATACTCTAGTGCCCTCTGTTGGTTAGTGTGTGTAATCCACATTTCTTCTTCTTTTTTTGTTGTTGCAGGTCTTAAGGCCCTACAGTTTCATCTCCAACTTGAAGGTTTGGGACTTTTACACAGAGGAAACACTCTCTGAGGGTCCATCCTTTGACTGGGAATTAGTGCGGGGTCGACAGGAGAAGCTACAAGAGGAAGCTGGTGAAAAGCAGGAGACAGGCCCCAAGTCCCAGCGGAGGATCGTCTGGCCTTGCTATGACAGCCTCAGTAAAGTAGTGCCTGATGCCATCACCAAACTCTTGCAGGTGAGGAATAAAGCAGAAGTCCTCATTATAATGAAATTATTTTCTTCATTCATGAATACTGATGATCGTCTAAATATAAATGCGTGTTTGTGAGCAGGATGTGCAGAACCTGGAAACTGAGTTGGGACAGCCTACAGAGAAATGGAAGGACACGTGGGACAAGATTAAGACTGCCCAAAGAGTTGAGTCCAGACTAGAGAGCAGGGTAAGAGACTAATTATCTCCATCTTCAAATTATTAATGGGATGGTGTACTAATAGTCTGTTTCTCCTTGCCCAGCAATCATTTTCCAGCTCTCTGCTCATGTCGTCTAATTTGAGTCACCAGCGGCGCTCTCAGGGTGTGTATCTGCAAGAGAGTGGAGTCGGCTCCTCCATTAACCTGGCTCTGGATTGTGAGGTCAACGCCACGTCCACGCCTGCAGCTGGTCGGCCCAGTACCAGCACGCTCTACAGCCAGTTCCAGAGCACTGAGAGCGAGAACAGGTCTGGAAACGCTTTCTTTTGCCACTGGGTTTGATTTGGGGGAAATTACACTCTCCACTTTAGTTATGGTTGTATAGATGTAACGGGTAGTGAATGCATGGATTAGTGTTGTCAAAAGTACCGACCGTGATACCAAGTAAAAAATTTGATGTATTGAGCGCTGTTGAGCAGAATCGTAAACGCTTCTGATTGGACGGGTGCGCTGATAGACGCTGCTTTAAAACACTCCCGTGTGTATCTTCGTAAGCACTCGTTGAAGAGCGTCATTGATGTCCATTTACGTTTTTGAAGCGTTGATCATTGTAGCCAATCACAGACATATCTGATGACCAATCAGAGGTGCTGACGAATTTGCTCAACAGCGCTCAAAGAATCACATTTTTTTTTTCATTTTTTAGAACCGTCTTGGTATCGCGGTTGGTCCTTTTGACAACACTAGGACTTGTTTTTTTTTTTGTTTTTTTTACATCAACTTCTTAGATTTTAGGTTAAAATTTCTATGAATGTATAACTGAAAGTCTAAATTATTGGTCCTGTTACTTGTCACCAAGTTTTTTCGTGATTTTAAATTGTCCATTGCGTGGCAAAATTAATTTATACACATTTTTTCTTATATAAATAATTTATAATATTTTCTTATGTTTTAATTTTTAATAACATGATGACTGAAACTATTGGAAATAATTTTCGACATTTGAAATAAAGCTGAAATACAATTAAAAATATAAATATCAGATGTTACCTTGGCAAGTAAGTGAAAAAGTATGTTTCAGTTAAAGTACTAAAATGACTAAAACTGAAAATATAATAAATTATAGCTAAATAGGAATATATAAAAAGGCACATAAAATTACTAAAATGTGAACTTAAATAAATTATACAAATGTTTTAATAAATATTTTATTTTTTAGGCTAAAATATTTAACTATAATTATAATTTAATTATAAATTTAAACTAAAGCTAATTAAAATATGAATAAATACTTTAATAGTATATAAAAATACTAAAATAGCAGTGGTTATTTTTTAATGTGAACTCATATAATCTATATCAATAAAGAATTTGCAAAAGTTTACTTTTTACTGTAGTTGTAAATGCAGTATGTATTGGTCTAAGTTGAATGTTTGAAAGTCAGATCTTCTCTTTAATAAAAGTGATTTTTTTTTGGACATAGGAGCTTCGAGGGTATTTTATACAAAAGAGGCGCTTTACTGAAACCTTGGAAACCACGTTGGTTTGTACTGGATAAGACCAAACACCAGGTAATTCATCGCAATTGAAAATTTTGAAAACATTTTTGACCCACTTAATAATATCAGTATCAGCAAATCTGTCATGTTTTAAATTAAAAATGAGTTTGTTTCAAGATGCTTCCTATTGATCCTCTTTTTCCTAGTTGCGATACTATGAATCGAGGCAAGATAAAGAGTGTAAGGGAATGATCGAGCTCGCTGAGGTGGAATCCGTCATTCCGGGGACGCCCACCATGGGAGCACCTAAAAACATTGATGAAAAAGCCTTCTTTGATGTAAGACCTCTACAATAAGCTCACATTGCTTTATTCCTTCATAACTGTGTTATGTATCGCCATCCTTTTCAGGTAGAGGACAATATGTAAGAACTCGCCCAGTATATTCTCTGTTCCTTTAAAATGGCTTTTACCTCATTGTTATGACTCTACTATTTGTAGATGCCTTCATAATTACTTTTCAGATTGATGCAAAAGGCATAGTAGTGATTTACAGATGAACTGCTTAATATTTCCATTGGTGTCCCACAAGGTTCAGTCTTGGGCCCGGTTCTTTTTGTCATGTATACTCCTCTATATTGTTTTGGGCAAATAAACCTGGCTGTTTCAATTGCAATTTGCTTTTAGTAGTCTTATGATGGTAACATAACACAGTATTTTTTAAAGCACGCTAACACCCCCCCCTCTCTCTCTCTTTCAGCTCAAGACGACCAAACGAGTATACAACTTCTGTGCCCAGGACAGCATGAATGCACAGTTATGGATGGACAGTATTCAGAGTTGCCTATCTGATGCGTAGGGGGGCGGGGCTTTGCAGAGAACGGAACTGTGACAATTTGTGGGGGGGCGGAGCCAGTGACAGACAGTGCTCGTAGCCAAACGGCAACGCTTCCCCAGCGTTTACAGAGGAAAGTTGGAACGTGCTCCCGTGTCGGTGGTATTGAACTTTACAATGTCGCACCTCACCACATTTCAGCATATTATGTTTGTCGAAAAGCTACGAAAAAAGCGAAGAATTCCCTTTAAGTGGTCTCACCAGTGCTCGGCTTGTTTTTAACAGTCAAACCCGCTGGATGTTCTCCTATGGTTGTTTGAAAAGGCATGATGTGCCGCTCACATCCCACCATAATGCTCCAATACTGCCAGTGGCACCTTTTAGCTATGCAGGGGCTCTAAAAATGCCCGATAACTAACCACAGCTCGCAAAAGAGTAACGTTTAACCCCTTCTGATCTCCTTACCATCACTGTGCCACTGCTTGGAGTCGAACTGCACATCACATGTCCCGCCTTCTCATTGGCTAGACAAGTTCTCTCGCTCCCTTCTGATTGGTTGGCTTCGTCAAACAGGGTCTCCGTGCAACGGTTCATGAAGGATTTGTGTTCAAGACTTGCTTTCCAATTGTCATTCACATCGAAATAATAAGAAAAGATCCATTGTTGTGACAGTTTACCATGTCCGAACAGTAAAATTATCGAAATGCCATCTGGAGATTCACATTTGACTGTTTACAAACTTAATTTTTGGGTTCTTCCTTTGAAAATAAAAACCACTATTGCTTTTGAGAGTTTAAGGGATGCTGAAGGAAAAGGAGGGATGTATTTTGTCATAATTTATGCACAGAAAGATGATTCTTTGATTTTTAGAAGACAAAAGACAGACTAAAGGGGGAGGACGGTGTGTGGGTGAGATTTATAACCTCTTCGTTTCATCAAGTTTCTGTTTACACCAATCGGAGGCCAGAGACTGGAGCCGGTCGCTTTGACAACTGGATTCCGCATCATTTCCTGTGACAAAAATATATGCAAACTCTTATTATGCATTCCGAAACTCTTCGATTTGAGATGTAATATTGGACCTAAGTGCCATCACAAATCACAAAACTAAAAATAAAACCCGAATCGGCCTGTCCCGGAATCAAACGCGGGTCGCAGTCGTCACGCGCGTCTGTTCTCCCGTCTCTGAGCCCTAGATCAGTCAGAATCAGTGTTTTAGTTAGTCTGTTACCTGTTCTGTTTTGAATCCTGTACATAGAGGAGTTTGTTTATATTATTCCTTTAGAGAAAGGGTCTATTTTGCTGGACTTGGTGAGGATGCATAAAAGTATCACCTGTTTATCACAGGACTGCACCGTTGCAGGGTTTTTTGTTTTGTTTTTAATTCCAGATACAAGAACTAACACACACACATACGTTGTGTAAAATAGGGTAATACTTCAGAACTGTTGACAACAAAATTTGAATTGTAGATTTTTTGTTCCAATAACTCCCTTTGTATATAATACTCAAATGTGTATGTTAATGGTAGTAATTTATTTAACTTTGTCTCCTGAATATGACAGTCCTCAGAGCACCACTTAACTTTTAAATTAGAAATCCAATATGTGCCATTGTTTATCTCTCTGTTAACGTGACTAATGATATATATATATATATATATATTTTGGAAACCTTCAGATGTGACTCATAAATAAACCCTAAATTTCTTTTTAATTTTTTTTTATTTTCTTTTTTTTTTTCCTTCTTTGAAATGATCAGTACAAGTTCGCATAATTCGAGTCCTATAGGATGCAGCAGTTTTTGTAACATTCGTTATATCTGACAGCAAAAACTGCATAACATTTTTAATTATTTATTTTTCATACTTTTTTAAAATTAGATTTATTTCATCTGATCCAGGTTGTGTTGTCAATCATGCCATATATTTTTTAGGATTAAACCACTGTGAGGTTCATGGCCTCCTGACATTTGTGTGTGCTGCTTTTTGTCTTTGTTTATTAAATTAAAATATAAATATTGCAATCCCTCGTAAAAACACCAGAATATCTGCCCTTTGACTCTGCGTCAGTTAAACTGGGAGAGGGGGTGAATAATTTTACTGTT
Source organism: Zacco platypus (assembly GCA_038088235.1). NCBI lineage: Eukaryota > Metazoa > Chordata > Actinopteri > Cypriniformes > Xenocyprididae > Zacco > Zacco platypus. Next base: position 6,206,636 of record CM076066.1, read on the forward strand.
CAGAGGTGTGATTCTTGTTTAATTTTATTTATTTGTTCAAGTTGGTAGGAGAAATTCACAAATAATGGTAATTATATCATTTACTCACTCTCATCTTGTTCTAAACCTGAATTATGACTTTTTCTCATAGTTTATGGACAGGATAATGGCTTCAGTCACCATTTACTTGCATTTTGTTTAAAAAATGGTGTTCCACGGAAGAAGGGTATACAGATTTTGAACAGCATGTGTGTGTGTGTAAATAATTTCAGTTAATTTAAAAATATTAAAAATGATTTTTGGGCGATGTCTGTAGCCTAATTTTGCGCTTTCTGGCCAAATACGAGAATTTATGTAGAGACCCATAGCACCATCTGCTGGTAAATAATTAACATTACGGTAGACGTAGTTTGGCTCTATGTCTTGTAGATCTGGAATTCATATTTAAAAAAAAATGTTGACATGAAGCTAGTATTTATTCATCTTTATCTGACAGACAACGACATGCACTGTTCCGTTACCTCAGCCTTTCGAGAATAATGATTCAGAACCGGCGCTGACGAGTTGCTGTGCGGCCCTTCGATAGCTCAGTTGGTAGAGCGGAGGACTGTAGAGGCTAAACACTGTCATCCTTAGGTCGCTGGTTCGAATCCGGCTCGAAGGAAGCTATTTATTTGATTTGGTTTATTAGCAACTAACAGTATTACATCAACATATGACTGGTAATGTTTACTTCATACTAACAGGAACCGCTAACTAATAACTGTTTTAGATATGGAATGCAAAAGTATACCTATATTACTATGGGAATCATCAAATTCCTTTGCAAATGACGTCACTTCAGAACTTCGATGCCTGAGGACCAAGAGCCTGTCTAATATCAACCAATCGCGTCTCTGCATTTCCATCTATCCATTTTATGAGAGCCCATCAGGTTTCACCATTTCCATTTTCTCCATTTTATGACAGCCAATCGCCGCGGTCCTTTTCCAACTTTTTGCCAGAGCATGCGCAGTAAGTCCGTCTCCCATCGCTCACAGTTATTTTATTATTATATTATTTGTATGTTATTTATTGTATCACTTTTGGGGGGAACATTAAGTCCGTCTTTGAACTTGGCGACTTGGGAATTTAATCCACCGAGGTAAGATTCATCTAGTTGATTAACTAGCCTGCAAAAAATAAGAAAAACCCTGTAGGAGTTAACATTTAATAGCTTAAATAAACTTTTGCATTGTTTCAGGTAAGACGTCGACGGTGTTGTTTTATTAACATATTTTCTTTTAATACCCAAAATGAATGAGTTTTATGTTGTATTCAGGTGTTGCACCTGTTATAACAGCAGACTTTGTGTTTACCAACTGATAATAAACTTAATCTACCTTTATTACTTTTTATATTTTGTTTATTTTATATTTGCATTTTATATTTATAATTATATATTCATAATTCTTCAATATCTTTGTACATGTGCTATGCTTATTACTATGAGAGAGAAAGAGATAGCTAAGATGGATAGTTTGTAATAAATTTGTAATATATTTAAACAGCAAGACCTTTATCTTTATTTATTGACAACAGTCACTCAGAGAAACATTACACTGTTGCAGTATTTTCAATTCTAATTCCTTTCATTCATAATATATATAGAAAAAATACATATGAATATAGAAATAGCTTTTTATATATTTTAATCTAAACAAAACATAAGTGTAGGTGTCTGTTAGAGCAACTAATTGATAGAAATGCTTCTTGCATTGCTATGTAAATAAAGTCTATATCATTGTTACATGTGTACATATGTTCACTTATATACACTGAGTACATATATCAAACCCCCCCCCATACAGACTTTGGTTTCTTTGGTTTATTAGCAACCAACAGTATTAAATCAACCAACAGTATTAAATCAACATGTGACTGGTAATGTTTACAACCACCAACTAATGATTTTTGTAGGGGAATCATCAAATTCCTTTGCAAATGACGTCACTTCAGCCCTTCGATAGCTCAGTTGGTAGAGCGGAGGACTGTAGAGGCTAAACACTGTCATCCTTAGGTCGCTGGTTCGAATCCGGCTCGAAGGAGTTCATTTTTCAATGTAGCATTTAATAATAAAAACATGTATTTTAGGTTTATACTGATGTGGTATTTACTCGTCCTGCCTGTGTGAATAACTGACATGCCATTTAATGTGGCAAACAATGAAAAGAAGAGAATAATTGTGATTTATTCCAGGTACTACACTAGGTTTACTGCTTTTCTTTCTGCCTTTTTGTTCTTTCTATATATACAAAATATTACAGTATCAAAAGAAAATATTAAATTTATTTTTTTAAATTCTATTTTGTTTTTGAGCCTTTTATTTTGAAAGGAACTGTTGTTGTGACGCCAATGACGTAAAAGAGCAGCGTCTTCACGCTGTTCTCACATGGAAACCTAAACATGGAGAATTCAAGTACAGAGACCGTAATTGATGGCCAGGTAAAGAATGTTCTATACTCTTACGTATGTTTTGATCATTCATATTCATTTTGGCACACTTAGTACGTACTGGATAACTACTGACTGTTAGAAAAGTGTACATTTATACGTGAATTATCAATAACTGAGCATACACATCAACCATGAGCAGTAACATAATTGGATCACTAGTATTAACTGATTGTGGGTAAAACGGCTCATATTGGAAGTTAGTTGTCAAATTTTTTATACTAAATTGGATCCCAAGTCACGGCATCACTAATATCCGTACTGCCACCCTCTGTAGTTACTTCTCTTCCATGCTAATTCCTTAAAGGTACAGTTTTGTTAATAAAATGAATTTTTTTCAGATTTCATCTCAAAAGTGAAAGCACTTTTGAGAAATATCATTTAAACAATTTGGAAGTTATGTATTTTCAAATATATTCATAAAGCATAGCAGTCATTGAAATCCATTTAAATTTGTGTTTGTATTATTCTCTGATTTCTCCTCTTATCTGTTCTCTCAATCTCATTTCTTTTCTAGGATCAAGATGAGACCAAATCTGAACATGAGAAAATGGAATTGGATATTAATAATACAGAGTTTCAGACTGAAACAAAAGGTGGTCAACTTGGACCAACAGAAACATGCACTCAGTCTGAACCGATAGACGACCAGATCTCCAGCATTCAAACTGAACAAACAGGAGATCAGCTTGGACCAGCAGAAGGTCTGTGCGCTGGTGATCAGTCTATAGACACTGAAGGTCAGAGCTCCAGTACTCAGTCTGAACAAACCGGTGAACAGAACTCAAAGGGTCAACTTGGACCGACAGAAACATGCACCAGTGGTCAATCTGAACCGATAGAAGATAAGAGCTCCAGTACTCCATCTGAACAAACCGATGAACTGAACTCAAGGGGTGAACTTGGACCGACATCAGAACCGCGAACCAGTGATCTTTCTGGACTGGCTGGAGATCAGAGCTCCAGCATTCAGTCTGAGCAAACGGGTGATCAGAGTTCCTGTGTTCAGACCGGACCTGCAGAGATGCATTGTGGACTTGTGCTTAGTCCACAGTTCGGCACTGGATCATTGGCTCTGTTGAGCATGCAGTACAGAGGAAACAGCTCGGATGAAAACTGTTCAGACAGGTAAAAAAATAGGACGATAAAGTCTGTAGCATCTGAGCATGCTTTGGTATCTTCAGTTAAAGTCCTTCTGCTCATCATATAAAGCTCATATACATTAATTTTATGTTGGCCTACATCAAGAATGGTCCAAAAAGCTAGTCAAAATGATTATTGATTTTATACTGATTATTTTTATGTGATTCAGTGACTCAGATTCTTCATCCTCCACATCGTCCTCTTCATCTTCCTCATCTTCTTCTTCTACTGAACCTCTTGAGGTCGTGATGAACAATGCAGATGATGACGATGAAGTTGTTGCCATGGGCAATGAGAAGAAGACAGTACCAGTGAAAACCCATGATGAGTTGCTTATCGAGGTGAGGGGAATGAGCTATAATAGACCACTCCTTTTTTTTTTTCTTTTATACGGCAGTTGTGGCCTAATGGTTAGAGTCACATCCGAAGGTTGTGGGTTCGAGTCTCAGTACTGGAAGGAAATGTAGGTGGGGGGAGTGATTGAACAGCGATCTCTTCCACTCTCATTACTCACAACTGAGGTGCCCTTGAGCAAGGCACATAACCCCCAATCACTCCCCGGGCGCCGCAGCAAAAATGTCTGCCCACTGCTCTGGGTGTGTGTCTTCAATACTCGCTGTGAACTTGGATGGGTGAAACGCAGGGCACAAATTCTGAGTATGGGACACCATGCTTGGCTACACTTCATGTCACTTTCTTTCATCAATAAACCAAATTGACTTGTTTCTATTGGCAAAATTGGTTTCTTTATAAGCTAAATCTGCCTTGTGATCGAATCGACCAAAATGTTAATGCCAGAGATAAATGAGAAATGCATCTTCTGTGCTTTCAGGACCTTCCTGCAGTGGAGAACCTAATCATCAGCCTTCCAGAGGGCACAGAGATGGAGCCCATTGGCACAGTATCAAGCATTGTGGAGCAATTAGGTATTCAGGCATCTTGTAAAAAAATATTTACATTTTAATATTTTTTAAAATGTTATTTAATCCTGTGATTGTGAAGCATCATTACTCCAGTCTTCAGTGTCACATGATCCTTCAGACATCAGTTTTTCACTGGGCAAAACAAAAAAACATCTTAGCTAGAAGACCGCATATGCAGGTTTTGTCTTGGCTGATTTTAAAGGACATCTCATACAAAATGGATTCATTTCATTTAGTGATCGTGGAGTCATACAAGAACACACCAACACTAAATGAAGACAGTGTGTTATTCAACAAAAACAGAAACTCTGTGGGCAAGGTCAGTAATAATTATACATCTGTGCCAAATTTATTTCCCAAACTTTTGTAACCGTCTATGAATCTGTTCAACAGTTGTTTTGTGGGACTAAAAGGTTGTTGGTTTCTCCTCAGGTCTTTGAAGTCTTTGGGCCGGTTTGTCAGCCCTACTATGTTTTGAGGTTCAATTCCCATGACGATATTGACCAGAAAGATGTTAAAGTTCGAGACCCGGTTTACTTTGCCCCTAAAATTAAAGATTTCACAGACTACATCTTTACAGAGCGACTCAAAGAGTGAGTACCACGCCATTTCAAGCGGAAAGCTTGAGTGTGCCTCAGTTTTATTGTTCTACGCTTTGTGGTATTTTTCCACAAACATTTACAAATGATTCCTCTCAAACAAGGACCAAAGGCTCAGATGCATCCTGGAAGAATGACCAGGAACCACCCCTTGAGGTAAATGTGCCCTTTTCATAACATTTATTTGGGAAATCAGGTCAGCAAAGGCTTAATCTCTGTGGAGAGAGTGATATCCTGCTTTTAATATGTCATCAGTGTAATCTGTTAATAAGTGATGGTTTAGCCTCTCCGCTGATTGGTTTTTATCCTGTGTAGGCACTTGACTTTAGTGATGATGAGCAAGAGAAGCTGGCCAAACAGAAGCTGAAAGAACAAAAGAGACGGCAACAAAACGATTCTGACTCAGGTGGGTCAGACAGTCATTTTATGACCACCTTTTATTTTTTACTGGCATGTTTTGAGCTCAATTCGTACCGTTATCACCCACACAAGCGCCATGACTTAACGAGATAGTTCACACAAAAATGAAAATGAATCCATAATTTACTCGCCCTCAAGCTACCCTAGGTGTGTATGTCTTATTTTCTTTGTCAAACACAATCAGAGTTATATTAAAAATATTCTGGCTCTTCCATGCTTTATAAGGGGAGTGAATGGGGCTCCAGATTTTGAAGCCCAAAAAAGTGCATCCATCCATCATAAAAGTAATCCACAAAGCTCCAGGGGGTTAATAAAGGTCTTTTGAATAAAAGTGGTGCATTTTTGTAAGAGAAAATCCAATTTATAACTTTATAAACTAGAATCACCAGCTTCCGTACGCGAGTTGATTCCTGCAGAAGAGTGACCTCTGACCCAACGCATGACATATTGACGGATGCGTGGTTTTGGGCTTCAAAATCACGGTTACTATTCACTCCCATTATAAAGCTTGGAAGAGCCAGAATATTTTTTAATATAACTCTGGTTGTGTTTGATTGAAACAAGATTGGGATGGCTTGAGGCTTCATTTTTGGGTGAACTAATCCTTTAATCTGCATTTGCACTAACCACTCTTTCTTTACTCTTTCTTTGGTTTCCTTACCAGAGGGTGAATCGGACGTCCATAAAGCGCCTCAAAAAGCAGGCCGGCGGACGCCCCGATATAACCGCAACATTCCCCGTGGGCAGCACCACAATCGTGGAGGTGGTTTTCATAGCAACTATCACGCTCAACCCCACTTCCCACCTAACTACATGTTCCCCCATGCAGATCCACCCATGTTTCCTTTCCAGCACCCAATGATCCCACCCTTTCCCAGACCGCCACCCTTTCACATGGGCATGGCCCCATGGCCCCCAGGGCCCAATCAGGGCTTTATGTTCCAGCCCCCACCTCCTCCACCACCACCATTTAATCAATAAACCTGTGACTGAATCCTTTTCACAACCTGCGCCCTTAAAGGGATCACAATCTTTTCAGACTAATATAACTGTTTACAGGTGTGTAGTGTGGAGCAAACTTAACTGTATACTGTTGGTGCAAATTTTCATTTTGTATTAAAAATGATGAATTTCTTGATACTGTATAAATATATTTCAGTGTGTCTCTTTCACGGTTTGGGGTTAAACAAAGCTGCTTTGTACATTGTATTACGAAGTATACACTTCAAAAATTTGATTAATGTTCCTATATTTTGTTGTACAGCTCAGAAGTGAAAACTATCAAATGTAAGTGTAGAAAGCTTGCATTTGTCAGCTGCAGACATCATTGAGCCTGTCCCATTTCAGTAAAGTAACCATTATATTCTAAAATCATGAGGAAATTACAATTCACGATTCATAAGGAATAACGGTTAATTTTATATTGGTTTTCTGAAATAAAACATCCTTGATCATGTATGCTGCCAACAAATTTTTTTCAAATTTTTTTTACAACAAAATGTGTTGAGTTACTTTGTCAAATAAGTAATTAAAGTTACTTTGTTTTCCAATTTATTGACTGACCACTCTCCTGTCCCCATGTTGAGAGAAAGTGTGAGTAAGTGTGGAAGCGTTGTGTGTGCTCTGTGAACATGGTTATTCTAGACTAAACGTGAGCATCCATTTACTCATTTACTTCTATTCTGTATTCCAGAATGGCAGCACGGCTGAAAGGCTTGTTTTTTTTTTTAGCTGTGGCCTTTACTGTACGTGTAAATATGCATTTCCTTCAGCCTGAGGCTTATTCACTTCACTTTTGGTGTGAAAGGGCCTTTACGCTCAGTACCAAAAATAGAACTTTTTGTTGTTATAAAACAAACAGCCCAGCCCAGATGAGAAAAAGTGAGGCAAAAGTAATGTAACGTACGACTTTCCATAAAAAGTAACTAAGGCAATTAGTTATTTTTTAGGGAGTAACATATTGTAATGCATTACTTTTAAAAGTAACTTTCCCCAACACTGGTGACCAACCTTTATTCCAGGGGTCAAACGCATTTAAATAAACCCACAGAATGATTGGACAAAATAAATTCAAATGGATTTTTTCATGAAGTTTGTGTGATTCATTCACAACAATAAACCATGGAGAAGTGCAAGATATATTAAAGGTAAATGAACAACTCATCGTTTCCACGTCTACATTAAATATTACATGCGTTAATACAGATTTGATGCCGTTGGGAGTTTGAAAAGAAATTAATTTTCAACCTTTATAGTACAATTTCTGTTTTTATGCCTAACTTCAGTTTCACATGACCTCAAGTTACCCGGCCAAGTGAGTGATTTTCTCTTTTTCTTAACAGTATTGTTGTGATAAATATTGTCTAATTACCAGTTTTGTAATCTAAAGGCATCTGGTAAATTAAATGAGTAATTTCCATGCACTTTCTTTTGTTTTCTAAATAGAATGATTATTAAAGTGACATAAAGTTAATTCTAGGCTTTACTAACTCCAGAAGAGCATTTATATTTTGCATAAGGTGATATTTACTCCCATGGTTACTCTTTTTGACTCCAAAGCCCACTTTGTCCAAGATAATATTCAAAGGCCATCCTATCTAAGCTGATATCTGTTACTTCTATTATAATAAAAATAAACTCAAAATGTCAGTTTAATATTGTACATCTTAATTTTTCCACTTATTTATTAGCATTTTAATTAAGATTATGTTAGGATAACTTAATTTAAATCATTTTAAGACTTATTGGGCCCCCAGGGACGTTTGTTGAGGCCCCGGCCTTCTGGTTGAGAACCATTAATTTCGTCCAATCTGGACTATTATCTAAAATGACACCCCTGGTGCCTTTTCCACCTTTAATCAAACATGTTCAAAATAGCATCAGCTCTGTTACCTCTCCCATGATCCCATATCCCTTTTCCTACTGATATTATGAATGTGCTAGTCTCTCTGTTTAGAAGCTGTAAGTCAGTATCCCAAGCGTTGTGACTCAAGGTCAGTGTGTTTCCAGCAGATTGGCAGTGCCCAGGGCAACGCAATCCATCTGGGAACTGGCAGTTTCATTAGTTTCGGTGCAATATGATGGCCAGGTAAAGAATGTTCTATACTCTTACTTATGCTTTGATCATTCATATTCATTTTGGCACACTTAGTACGTACTGGATAACTACTTACTGTTTGAAAAGTGTACATTTATACGTGAATTATCAATAACTGAGCATACACATCAACCATGAGCAGTAACGTAATTGGATCACTAGTATTAACTGATTGTGGGTAAAACGGCTCACATTGGAAGTTAGTTGTCAAATTTTTTATACTAAATTGGATCCCAAGTCACGGCATCACTAATATCCGTACTGCCACCCTCTGTAGTTACTTCTCTTCCATGCTAATTCCTTAAAGGTACAGTTTTGTTAATAAAATGAATTTTTTTCAGATTTCATCTCAAAAGTGAAAGCACTTTTGAGAAATATCATTTAAACAATTTGGAAGTTATGTATTTTCAAATATATTCATAAAGCATAGCAGCCATTGAAATCCATTTAAATTTGTGTTTGTATTATTCTCTGATTTCTCCTCTTATCTGTTCTCTCAATCTCATTTCTTTTCTAGGATCAAGATGAGACCAAATCTGAACATGAGAAAATGGAATTGGATATTAATAATACAGAGTTTCAGACTGAAACAAAAGGTGGTCAACTTGGACCAACAGAAACATGCACTCAGTCTGAACCGATAGACGACCAGATCTCCAGCATTCAAACTGAACAAACAGGAGATCAGCTTGGACCAGCAGAAGGTCTGTGCGCTGGTGATCAGTCTATAGACACTGAAGGTCAGAGCTCCAGTACTCAGTCTGAACAAACCGGTGAACAGAACTCAAAGGGTCAACTTGGACCGACAGAAACATGCACCAGTGGTCAATCTGAACCGATAGAAGATAAGAGCTCCAGTACTCCATCTGAACAAACCGATGAACTGAACTCAAGGGGTGAACTTGGACCGACATCAGAACCGCGCACCAGTGATCTTTCTGGACTGGCTGGAGATCAGAGCTCCAGCATTCAGTCTGAGCAAACGGGTGATCAGAGTTCCTGTGTTCAGACCGGACCTGCAGAGATGCATTGTGGACTTGTGCTGGGTCCACAGTTCGGCACTGGATCATTGGCTCTGTTGAGCATGCAGTACAGAGGAAACAGCTCGGATGAAAACTGTTCAGACAGGTAAAAAAATAGGACGATAAAGTCTGTAGCATCTGAGCATGCTTTGGTATCTTCAGTTAAAGTCCTTCTGCTCATCATATAAAGCTCATATACATTAATTTTATGTTGGCCTACATCAAGAATGGTCCAAAAAGCTAGTCAAAATGATTATTGATTTTATACTGATTATTTTTATGTGATTCAGTGACTCAGATTCTTCATCCTCCACATCGTCCTCTTCATCTTCCTCATCTTCTTCTTCTACTGAACCTCTTGAGGTCGTGATGAACAATGCAGATGATGACGATGAAGTTGTTGCCATGGGCAATGAGAAGAAGACAGTACCAGTGAAAACCCATGATGAGTTGCTTATCGAGGTGAGGGGAATGAGCTATAATAGACCACTCCTTTTTTTTTTTCTTTTATACGGCAGTTGTGGCCTAATGGTTAGAGTCACATCCGAAGGTTGTGGGTTCGAGTCTCAGTACTGGAAGGAAATGTAGGTGGGGGGAGTGATTGAACAGCGATCTCTTCCACTCTCATTACTCACAACTGAGGTGCCCTTGAGCAAGGCACATAACCCCCAATCACTCCCCGGGCGCCGCAGCAAAAATGTCTGCCCACTGCTCTGGGTGTGTGTCTTCAATACCCGCTGTGAACTTGGATGGGTGAAACGCAGGGCACAAATTCTGAGTATGGGACACCATGCTTGGCTACACTTCATGTCACTTTCTTTCATCAATAAACCAAATTGACTTGTTTCTATTGGCAAAATTGGTTTCTTTATAAGCTAAATCTGCCTTGTGATCGAATCGACCAAAATGTTAATGCCAGAGATAAATGAGAAATGCATCTTCTGTGCTTTCAGGACCTTCCTGCAGTGGAGAACCTAATCATCAGCCTTCCAGAGGGCACAGAGATGGAGCCCATTGGCACAGTATCAAGCATTGTGGAGCAATTAGGTATTCAGGCATCTTGTAAAAAAATATTTACATTTTAATATTTTTTAAAATGTTATTTAATCCTGTGATTGTGAAGCATCATTACTCCAGTCTTCAGTGTCACATGATCCTTCAGACATCAGTTTTTCACTGGGCAAAACAAAAAAACATCTTAGCTAGAAGACCGCATATGCAGGTTTTGTCTTGGCTGATTTTAAAGGACATCTCATACAAAATGGATTCATTTCATTTAGTGATCGTGGAGTCATACAAGAACACACCAACACTAAATGAAGACAGTGTGTTATTCAACAAAAACAGAAACTCTGTGGGCAAGGTCAGTAATAATTATACATCTGTGCCAAATTTATTTCCCAAACTTTTGTAACCGTCTATGAATCTGTTCAACAGTTGTTTTGTGGGACTAAAAGGTTGTTGGTTTCTCCTCAGGTCTTTGAAGTCTTTGGGCCGGTTTGTCAGCCCTACTATGTTTTGAGGTTCAATTCCCATGACGATATTGACCAGAAAGATGTTAAAGTTCGAGACCCGGTTTACTTTGCCCCTAAAATTAAAGATTTCACAGACTACATCTTTACAGAGCGACTCAAAGAGTGAGTACCACGCCATTTCAAGCGGAAAGCTTGAGTGTGCCTCAGTTTTATTGTTCTACGCTTTGTGGTATTTTTCCACAAACATTTACAAATGATTCCTCTCAAACAAGGACCAAAGGCTCAGATGCATCCTGGAAGAATGACCAGGAACCACCCCTTGAGGTAAATGTGCCCTTTTCATAACATTTATTTGGGAAATCAGGTCAGCAAAGGCTTAATCTCTGTGGAGAGAGTGATATCCTGCTTTTAATATGTCATCAGTGTAATCTGTTAATAAGTGATGGTTTAGCCTCTCCGCTGATTGGTTTTTATCCTGTGTAGGCACTTGACTTTAGTGATGATGAGCAAGAGAAGCTGGCCAAACAGAAGCTGAAAGAACAAAAGAGACGGCAACAAAACGATTCTGACTCAGGTGGGTCAGACAGTCATTTTATGACCACCTTTTATTTTTTACTGGCATGTTTTGAGCTCAATTCGTACCGTTATCACCCACTTGAGCGCTATGACTTAACGGGATAGTTCACACAAAAATGAAAATGAATCCATAATTTACTTGCCCTCAAGCTACCCTAGGTGTGTATGTCTTATTTTCTTTCAGTCAAACACAATCAGAGTTATATTAAAAATATTCCATGCTTTATAAGGGGAGTGAATGGGGCTCCAGATTTTGAAGCCCAAAAAAGTGCATCCATCCATCATAAAAGTAATCCACAAAGCTCCAGGGGGTTAATAAAGGTCTTTTGAATAAAAGTGGTGCATTTTTGTAAGAGAAAATCCAATTTATAACTTTATAAACTGGAATCACTAGCTTCAGTACGCGAGTTGATTCCTGCAGAAGAGTGACCTCTGACCCAACGCATGACATATTGACGGATGCATGCTTTTGGGCTTCAAAATCACGGTTACTATTCACTCCCATTATAAAGCTTGGAAGAGCCAGAATATTTTTTAATATAACTCTGATTGTGTTTGATTGAAAGAAGATTGGGATGGCTTGAGGCTTCATTTTTGGGTGAACTAATCCTTTAATCTGCATTTGCACTAACCACTCTTTCTTTGGTTTCCTTACCAGAGGGTGAATCGGACGTCCATAAAGCGCCTCAAAAAGCAGGCCGGCGGACGCCCCGATATAACCGCAACATTCCCCGTGGGCAGCACCACAATCGTGGAGGTGGTTTTCATAGCAACTATCACGCTCAACCCCACTTCCCACCTAACTACATGTTCCCCCATGCAGATCCACCCATGTTTCCTTTCCAGCACCCAATGATCCCACCCTTTCCCAGACCGCCACCCTTTCACATGGGCATGGCCCCATGGCCCCCAGGGCCCAATCAGGGCTTTATGTTCCAGCCCCCACCTCCTCCACCACCACCATTTAATCAATAAACCTGTGACTGAATCCTTTTCACAACCTGCGCCCTTAAAGGGATCACAATCTTTGCAGACTAATATAACTGTTTACAGGTGTGTAGTGTGGATCAAACTTAACTGTATACTGTTGGTGCAAATTTTCATTTTGTATTAAAAATGATGAATTTCTTGATACTGTATAAATATATTTCAGTGTGTCTCTTTCACGGTTTGGGGTTAAACAAAGCTGCTTTGTACATTGTATTACAAAGTATACACTTCAAAAATTTGATTAATGTTCCTATATTTTGTTGTACAGCTCAGAAGTGAAAACTATCAAATGTAAGTGTAGAAAGCTTGCATTTGTCAGCTGCAGACATCATTGAGCCTGTCCCATTTCAGTAAAGTAACCATTATATTCTAAAATCATGAGGAAATTACAATTCACTATTCATAAGGAATAACGGTTAATTTTATATTGGTTTTCTGAAATAAAACATCCTTGATTATGTATGCTGCCAACAAATTTTTTTCACAACAAAATATGTTGAGTTACTTTGTCAAATAAGTAATTAAAGTTACTTTGTTTTCCAATTTATTGACTGACCGCTCTCCTGTCCCCATGTTGAGAGAAAGTGTGAGTAAGTGCAGAAGCGTGGTGTGTGCTCTGTGAACATGGTTATTCTAGTCTAGATCTAGACTAAAAGTGAGCCTCCATTTACTCATTTACTTCTATTCTGTATTCCAGAATGGCAGCACGGCTGAAAGGCTTGTTTTTTTTTTAGCTGTGCCCTTTACTGTACGTGTAAATATGCATTTCCTTCAGCCTGAGGCTTTTTGGTGTGAAAGGGCCTTTACACTCAGTACCAAAAATAGAACTTTTTGTTGTTATAAAACAAACAGCCCAGCCCAGATGAGAAAAAGTGAGGCAAAAGTAATGTAACGTACGACTTTCCATAAAAAGTAACTAAGGCAATTAGTTATTTTTTAGGGAGTAACATATTGTAATGCATTACTTTTAAAAGTAACTTTCCCCAACACTGGTGACCAACCTTTATTCCAGGGGTCAAACGCATTTAAATAAACCCATAGAATGATTCGACAAAATAAATTCAAAAGGATTTTTTCATGAAGTTTGTGTGATTCATTCACAACAATAAAGCATGGAGAAGTGCAAGTGATATATTAAAGGTAAATGAACAACTCATCGTTTCCACGTCTACATTAAGTATTACATGTGTTAATACAGATTTGATGCCTTTGGGAGTTTGAAAAGAAATTAATTTTCAACCTTTATAGTACCATTTCTGTTTTTATGCCTAACTTCAGTTTCACATGACCTCAAGTTACCCGGCCAAGTGAGTGATTTTCTCTTTTTCTTAACAGTATTGTTGTGATAAATATTGTCTAATTACCAGTTTTGTAATGTAAAGTCATCTGGTAAATTAAATGAGTAATTTTCATGCACTTTCTTTTGTTTTCTAAATAGAATGATTATTAAAGTGACATAAAGTTAATTCTAGGCTTTACTAACTCCAGAAGAGCATTTATATTTTGCATAAGGTGATATTTACTCCCATGGTTACTCTTTTTGACTCCAAAGCCCACTTTGTCCAAGATAATATTCAAAGGCCATCCTATCTAAGCTGATATCTGTTACTTCTATTATAATAAAAATAAACTCAAAATGTCAGTTTAATATTGTACATCTTAATTTTTCCACTTATTTATTAGCATTTTAATTAAGATTATGTTAGGATAACTTAATTTAAATCATTTTAAGACTTATTGGGCCCCCAGGGACGTTTGTTGAGGCCCCGGCCTTCTGGTTGAGAACCATTAATTTCGTCCAATCTGGACTATTATCTAAAATGACACCCCTGGTGCCTTTTCCACCTTTAATCAAACATGTTCAAAATAGCATCAGCTCTGTTACCTCTCCCATGATCCCATATCCCTTTTCCTACTGATATTATGAATGTGCTAGTCTCTCTGTTTAGAAGCTGTAAGTCAGTATCCCAAGCGTTGTGACTCAAGGTCAGTGTGTTTCCAGCAGATTGGCAGTGCCCAGGGCAACGCAATCCATCTGGGAACTGGCAGTTTCATTAGTTTCGGTGCAATATGGAGCACCTGGATGGAAAGCGTGGACAAGCATGTTTGAGCCACTGAAACAGGAAGTAAATCAGTGCTGATATTTCGCAGTTACATATTGCTCATTTTATAATCGGGGTACATTTACTAAAGAAAGATTTACCTGCTTATTTTTATTATATATTTTTTTATTTTTTAAGCAAAATTGCAAACCATAACAATTTATCCAGCCTTGCTGATGGCCAATTAGGCTATTATAATCCTTGACAATCTATTATTGATAAAATATTAGAAAACTTAATGTGTTCACAACAAAAAAAACAATATATGATGCTGGTCGCGGGAAATTTTGTTTAACCAGTTTTTAGTTGAATTGAGATGTTTGGTCAGTAACATATAACTTTTGTGAACATAAGAAAAATTCTCATAGAGAATTAAATGTAAACTCAAGAATTTAGAAATAATGTTGACTAATTGAGTTGGCACAGGGGTCACGTGGTACAAGCTCTCAGAAAAATACGTTGAAAATTACGATGTTCTACACGCGCGTGAAGGCTTTTTACAGTTCCGGTAACATGGCGGAACCATAGGGTGCACAAATTAATTAAAATATGCATTCATTAAGTGTATAAAATGTTTTTCTTTCAATCTCTTAGCTTAAGAAAATTCTCGAAAAAAAATCTCAACAATGGACATTTTCCATCGGCCTAATGACTTATCGATCCTTACCTGTGGCAGTTTGTTGGCTTTAACGTCGATTCTCTTTGAACATTTTCGGTGTGTTTGTGTGAAATGGAGATAAAAACAAAAAAGTGACCGTGTTAAAGGACTCCTGAACACCTTGAGCAGGTGTAGCTGTGTAAGTATGTTTTTAAACTTTCAACTTACAGTTTCTAATGATGTCCTTTTTGTTTTGTTTTGTTTTGAAATGTCATTTAAGGGGAACATTCCTGGCCTTGTTTCAGTGGTGATTCAGTTTCCTCTCGGTGCCAACGGTCGGCTCGGTTGCCAAGCAACGCCATCAGGTTGAGTGGCAGCTCGTCGCGTTTTTTCTCTCGCGCGCTGACACAAATGTCCTACAACCTGAATGGTTTTTGCAAACAAAGATTCTGAGTTACTGCGAATTGCAAAATATGTCTCTCAGGCAGCTGCTGTTTCTTAATGAGAGAAGTAAGTTTCCTTCCCTTAGTGTACGCGCACTACCTCCTGTATATCAACAATAACACAGGTCAACAATAAATACAAAGATATATTACCCAAGATGTGAGTTACAAATGAGCTTTGCTAAATAAATGACCCCCTCTGGCATTTCTAGTGTTTTTGTTTATGTCAACTGCAGTTTTCAGACATTAGTGAGCTGTTTGTCCATAGCCTGTCTTTAAAACAGTCTCTTCTCATGAAAAAATAATTGTTTATGCATATTGATGGAATATATACATATGTCTTCTATTTCAGGATGTTTTATTTTTCAGGGCTTCGCGATGTTGTGTTGTCACATCTTGCTGGGACATCAGCCCACACTGATCCTAAACGCTGCAAGTTTCTGTACGAGGCCCTCGTGTTGTTTGATTTCAACTTGCTGGGAGAATGAAGACCAGATCTGCCCAAATCACTCTCTGAATGTAAATATACCCTGCCTTAAACAGCTATGAAGCAGTTCACTGCGGTGATATTGGCTCGCATTTTTGAAAACAATCTCTTGAGAATTATGGGGGAAAAAATGAATAATAAAATATTAAAATAGTTTTCAAATAATGCATACTTAATCGATTAATCGTGATTAATGTGTGTGTACACTGTAAAAAAATAGATTTTCTGTTGTCAAATTAATTTGGATAATTAATCGGATAACATAATATTTTGGGTTTCTGTTGATTAAACCAATCGCCTTCATTGTATTAATTCAAAATTTTAATTTCAATGAACTCAAAATTTTAAGGCAACCAGGTAACTTTAAGTTAAACCAACAATTCTTTGTATGTGTATATATATATATATATATATATGTATATATATATATATATATACACACACACACACACACAATCATGACATAAAAGTCACATCTAACATAAAAGTTGGGAAATATATATAATCGATTTGACAGTACTAATTTTAATTTATAATAATTTTACAAAAATAATATTAACAAACTAACAAATGGCATGAAAACACCTTTGAAAAAATAAATACAATTAATAAAAATATAAAAATATTTTTCAAATAATGAATGCTTAAATAATAAACATCATATTTATTTATTAAAATAATTAATTAATTAATAATAATAATAATAATAATAATCATCATCAAATAATTTTAAATATCTTCATATAAATATCTTATGCCTAAAAGGATTGCACTAAACTTTCACTAAAGTCATTGTGACCCCAAAATGTGTATTAGTTCAAAATCATGAAAATGCTCCCAAAAGCCAGCTGATTTAAATCTGTGAGAAAATGGACCACACAAAGCATTCAAAGAGTTAACAGATGAGAAAAGAGCAAATTGAGGTAAACGATAAAGGGGGAGCAAGAGAGCTAGAGTGAGTGAGCGAGAGAGCGAGAGAGAGAGAGGGGGAAGGAAGGAGGGAGAGCAGACGAGAAGAGTGCACGCAGTAAACGAGAGATAATGCACAGCGAGTAACGGAGACGTAAGCTGTCAGTGTCCTGAGCTGCGCACAGATCTCATTAAAGGTAAGCAGACCAATGCTTTCTGTGTGTTTGAGAGTCAATTGCTGAAGGACTGCTGATGCTGTGCAGTGTTTCAAGCTTTGTTTTGCAAGGAGACAATAAGAAACAAAGAGAGAGAGAGAGAGAGAGAGGGGGAACAGAATAGTTGTTCAGGAAGAGCTATAAATCATCTGTAAGCAGTTTAGATGTTGATGTCTGCAGTTGTTTAGTGGGATATTGAACTGATCTGTGTGTATTTGTGTGTGTGTTTCAGGATGT
Source organism: Zacco platypus (assembly GCA_038088235.1). NCBI lineage: Eukaryota > Metazoa > Chordata > Actinopteri > Cypriniformes > Xenocyprididae > Zacco > Zacco platypus. The sequence continues at coordinate 6,224,344 of CM076066.1, forward strand.
ATCGACCGTCGCAGCACAGTGTGTGTGGAGCCTGACATTCCTCGCAGGGCTGTGCGTGATTGTCCCTCCTGTTTTCTGACCATTATCACTGCGCCTGCTTCATTGGCAAGCGTGTGTTTGGACATCTGACCCCCCTCCAACCCCCACTCCCCCCACTTCCTGAGGCCTGTCGCCACGACAACCATGGACTGCGGATTTCGTCTGCCGCCCGTCATTGAGGAGGTCTTGGATCCTGCAGGTGTGTATGTGTGTGTGTGTGTGTGATGTTTCTTTCTACAGGTGTTCATTTGTGCAACGATGCATGAAATAATTATTGTTTTCTCTAGCCCTACCTCCATCTGCATTGTTATCTGGTCTGTCATGAGGCAGAAGGTTGTTTAGACGGATGAGGCTGTCTGATGTTAAATAGAAACGGAGAGAACATCATATGTCAGTTTCTCAGTCAGATGTGAGGTTATGTGTGTCTTGGTTGAGACAAATGTGTGTAGATAAACTACAAACCTCAAAACTGGTTATTATGAAATGATAGTGGTTTTCTGTTCATTAGTCTGCTAATGCATTTGCTACAATGCAAAAATGGATTATCAGTATTTTTGTCTTCCTTTCCAATGTAGATAATGTATTATAATTGGTATTCATGATGCACGTTATAATGCATTATATCATTTGAAGTTGATTGTTTGTCATGTATTTTAATGTGTTATACTTTCTAAAGGTATAACAATGAATAGATAAGCATTATAATGTTTTATAGCTGTTATTCATGCATTATAAGGTGCATTACAAGGCGTAAATAATGCATTAAAATATATGTATAATATACTATATATATATATATATATATATATATATATTAAGATTCTTAAAACAAGATAAATTTACTTCAGAAGTTCAGAAGCAAAATTGCGTAAGATATTACAGAGAATATGACTTGAGTTATGTGTTCTTGCATCATTGGCAATTTTTTTCTTTTGAATTCTAACAAAATTTTAACAAAATCCATCCATCCACCCAACGTTTTATCTGTCTGTCTATCAATGAAAAATTAACTTAATTCAATTTTCTCTAAAAAAAAACAAGACATAACATTTTCTTGAGAGGCAATTTTTTTTTCTGGGATAAAAATAGATTAAAAAAGAGAGAATTTGTTTATCCATCCATCTGTCCATCCATCCATCCATCCATCCATCCAATGTTTTATCTGTCCATCCATCCATCCATCCATCCATCCATCCAATGTTTTATCTGTCTGTCCGTCCATCCATCCATCCATCCATCCATCCAATGTTTTATCTGTCCATCCGTCCATCCATCCAATGTTTTATCTGTCCATCCGTCCATCCATCCAATGTTTTATCTGTCTGTCCGTCCATCCATCCATCCATCCATCCATCCAATGTTTTATCTGTCCATCCGTTCATCCATCCATCCATCCATCCATCCAATGTTTTATCTGTCCATCCATCCATCCATCCAATGTTTTATCTGTCCATCCATCCATCCATCCAATGTTTTATCTGTCTGTCCGTCCATCCATCCATCCATCCATCCATCCAATGTTTTATCTGTCCATCCATCCATCCATCCATCCAATGTTTTATCTGTCCATCCGTTCATCCATCCATCCATCCATCCATCCAATGTTTTATCTGTCTGTCCGTCCATCTATCCATCCATTCATCGAAATCAACCTGCAAATGTATGTCTCTGCATATTAAGAGATAGAGGAAGTATTTTAACACTAAAGAAATGTATATTATATAAATTTCAAACTTTCCAAAATTGCCAATTTTGACACCATTGGTTCTCATGCTTCAAATGACTTGTCAACCATCCAAGTTTAGTGTGCTGTGGTCTGCTTGTGTGTGTCGGCTAGCAAATTAAGCCTGTTTTGTTTTGACATGCTGTATATTTATAAGAAAATGGAATAGCTTTGCTACTGTAAATAAAAAGGCTTTGAAGATGTGCAGCAAGGGGTTATGGGAAACCAAATACTTGATTTCTGATATGTTGCATGCTCACTAGGGTGTTGTTATGAAACTGTTATATTTTGAGTGTTTGTCTGCATACTTTTTGTTTGTGCACACTAATGCTGTAGATTTCTCCTTGCAAGGGCTTTTATGTCTTAAATAGCTGTTGTCTGCAGACTAGAGGGATTGTTTTAAATTGTGCCTGTGATCAAAAGCAGCGGCAAAACTTCAAAGCTTCAGTCCCAACATCTCCATCTGCGTTCCTCCGTTACCATAGAACCTCACCCCCTGCGACAAGACGCATAAGTATTGTTGTACTTGATCTGACTTGATATTACTGCAGTAAATTGGGACATATGTTTCTGTTGGTGGACTTGAGATGGAGAGATAGCTTGAAGGAGGTTTAGAAGCTCGTACAGCGTTTGGGGAGAAAGAGGAGCATTTTAACGCAGTACTTTCATGCCACACCGCACACATGCCTCTTTTTGTAGAGCTTCAATGACAATTCCCTCTAAATGCCCTGCTGATTTAGCCAGCAGTGATGGTGCTGCCTACCTCTCCTCCATCCACCAGACGCCCACATGTTTCACATTATTCGAGTGCCACTTGCATTCCCTGTCCACCCACGGATGATGAAAACACACGTTCTTTCTCTCACCGCCCACATTCTGGGTGCCATAATGCCTACAAAGTTTAGGTCCAGTCAAACCCAAAAGTTTTTGCTACCACAGCTCATCTACATACAGAGGTCCTTTCTCATTTCATGCTTGTTTAAGTCTTTGTCCATTCAAATTGTCCTATAAAACTTCTCTGACGTCAAGAGATTGAACATTTAGAATTTCTCTACAGCCTGTTTTTTTGTCTTTTCATGCTGATAGGGAAGTCTGTTTTCAACTTCCTCAGTTTGTGAAATCAAAAGAAAATTACTCCTCAAATGCACTTACAATGGAAAACACACAGTCGGTAAAGCCAGAGGACTTTAACATTATGGCCTGGCTTAACAGACGGGGCTTATATTAAGACAGGACTGGGCCTTAATTCAATTAGGACATTAAAGTAGCTTTTATAAATATGCCTTCGAAAAAAAAAATACTGGTGTGCATGAGACATTAGACATCATGAGACAAAATAATGGCACTGACATATATTAAGATAATATTTAAGATATTGCAAGTTGCTTTCAGTGAAGATAGCTCAAACATGCAATGTAGGGATTAGGTTGTGAAAGTCGTGACGTATTGTCAAGTATGGTGACCCATACTCGAAATTTGTGCTCTGCATTTATCCCATCCAAGTATATAGACATACACACACACACACAATGCAAATTTTGGCTTAGAAATGCCATGTGTCAAAGACTTTTCTTCAAGTGCGTTTGTTCTATACACATTTTTTTGTTTGTTTGTACAAACAGAAGGATGTATTGAAGTTATTTTCCGAGGTAATCGATCACGCGCTAAAACTGCACGATTAATCGTTAAACACCCACACAATCATCTCATTCCTAAATGATAGTGATTTGTCTGTCTACCTTTGACAAAATCTCACTGGAACATTCAAGTCTGAGTTGGCGCTGCCGCTGTCCCAGAGAGTGCAGTTGTCATGTTTAGGTATGAAACAGCCTCAAAAACCACACAGTATAATTATTTCTGTGTTAAAAATATTAATTATTATGGAAGTACTGGAATTAAAATTCAAGATTAAACACTGATGTCTATGAAAGAGATCAAAATAGAGTAAATCACCTTTTGAAAGTATCTTGGCGCTTCAAATAACGATTGTATCGGTTACATCGATTCGCCACTAGGTGGCGACTGTTAAAAATGCATGTGTCATTGAATCGTTCATTCAAAAGATTCGTTCAGAAACTCTGATTCATCCAGTAATGAAACAAGTAAAGTGAGTCATTGTGACCGATTTTTAAAAAAAAATTCATTCAAATTAATTAAACAGTTTAAATAGACTACAGAAATTAACATTTTGTCAGAACCTGTTATTTTGTTTAGTTGTCTGTTCAGAATCGTGATCTCTATTTGAAACTAGTGCTGTCAAATCGATTAATCACGATTAATCGCACCTAACATAAAGTGTTTACATAATATATGTGTGTATATATGTTATTATATTTATATATTATATATGTATGTGTGTGTGAATACATATACAAACATATATATATATATAAAATTTTTATAGATAAATATAATATATATATACACACGTATATTATGTAAACAAATGTTTATGTTAGATGCTATTAATAACTATTAATTGATTTGACAGCACTATTTGAAACAAAAAAGTCATGATTCTCAAATCATCCAGAATGGTGCAGCTCCTACCACATGCCACAAAATTAACTTATTTTGAACCCAGAATGCTCCATTGTTCTAGTTTATATGTTGTGGAGGTTTACATACGTTGACCGAATGACAAAAACAAGGCATACTGCAGCTTTCCTTCCTCCAAATCTTCCTCTCCTCTTTCCTGCGGGTTTCCTCCCTCTGTTGCTCGCTGACCCCATCTCAGATGTGAGGAGTGGCTTTTTAGAACATTCCAGAAGAGCTGACGGCGGGAATCTCAAGGGCAGCTCGAGTGAGATCACGCTCGGTTAGCAAGAAAAGTTACACACAGAGAGAGATAATGTATATGCGCCACACGCACGGGTAAGTGAGGGCCCACACACAGAAAAAATCTTTCTGAAGGAGTCCAATGAGAGCACAGGCTTTGAGAGTTTCTTCTTTTGGAGTTTTAGAGATCGAACAAGGAGCAATAATATTAACCTACTAGATTTTTTTGTTTGTTTTTGAAGAAAATATGGTTGACCAAATATCTGTCCAAAACTCATTTTCATTATGCAAGGATGTTGTGGGGAAGTTGAGCTTTGCTGTGTGGTTGGCAAGGTGATCTGAGTGGTTTTCCCAAGTGGCAATGTGGTTGCCAGGGTGTTATGAATGTTTTTAACACACTGCATTGTGGTTTTTAGGGTGTTAGCACATTGCAATAGTCTTTAGGGTGTTCTGAGTGGTTTAGCATGTTGCTGTGTGTGTTCTGAGGGGTTTTAGCACACTTGTATGTGGTCTCTGCTAGGGTGTTCTACTATAGTTCTTTTACCATAATGCTATGTGGTTGCAAGCGTGTTCTAATTGGTTTTACTATGAAATAAAATGAAATATAATTTATTGTCCCTGATAGGGAAATTTGAAATGGACCTAAAAATATTAAAAATACCATACACACAACAACCATCCACATTGAACACAAGTAACTAAAAAACTGATCTAACTGATACTGGCACAAATGAATTTTTGAACCTGTTCATTTTTACAACAAGGGATTCTGTACCTTCTCCCAGAGGGTAACAGTTTATAGCAGGTGTGGAGTACATGGGATGGGTCACTTAAAATCCTTCTAGCCTCTTTCAATGTACATTGTTCAAAAAGAAACTGGATACTGGGATAGTCTTTCTGTCCTATGTGGTTGCATTTTTGGTTGAACTATCCCTTTAATGCCAGTGTTGTCAAGGTCGTGCCAAGTTCGTGATTTTTACTTCCCTGGAACGTGTGACAGTAGTTTTGGCCGTGATTGGTCGTGTTTTGAATAGCAATTGGATTGATTTTGTTACGCAAACCTGGCAACTGTGATTAATGCATTGCAAATACAATTTTCGGTTAAAAGTTTCTTCCTTGTTCCAGTGTATAGTGTTTAAATGTTCATTGAATGATTGTTTTGGTGTTTTTCTTTTTTTTTTACATTATATAACTCCAAACCTCAGATGACGAGATTGTGTATGTAGTTTTTATTATGCATGTTAAGAGCAAAAAAATATCCCAGTAGGAGCTATTGGGGCTTGGGCAGGAGGCTGTAACCAAGGCAACAAGGCGAAAGCGCGTGAACTCCCACAAAATTTAACGTCATACAGCTCCTCCTATTGCATCTGTCAGCGGGAGAAACCAACAATCTCGTTTTTCGGGGCCACTTTCTCCTTGCCTTCTCCCATTTTCATGCTTCCCACTTCTGCCCCTCCTCCCTTTCTTTTTCTCTCCCCTTCTCTCATTCTACCTTTCTTCCAAGCCAGGGTAGAAGCGACGTGAATAATTCATGCCTCTCCTCACTGCGCCAGAAATGTGACACACACATTTAAAGCACTCTAATGCTTCTGGGACCCAGTGATATCTCACTTAAACCCAACTCTCACCTTTCCTGTGCCAAATGTATGCATTTTTCTACTTGAATCTTTTATTACAGCTCCACGGTGTTATGACACATTCCTTTATTCTCTTATTCTTTAAGAAAATGCGTTTGATTTTGATGTTTCCTCTGTGTTTACAGAGAATTTAATCCGACTGGGAAGGACGCAGTCAGTGTGAGCCCGTTATACACAAGGCTTGTCTTACAGTACTCTGCATGTGTGTGTAATGGTCAGTGATGTGTGTCTGTCAAGGTTTCAGACTGGACGGCTCTTCCACACAGCGGGCAAAAAGCTCAGATATCGTTCTAACAGGACTAACAGAGATAAAGGATATGTTTGAGCTATTCTAAATCTTTTATATTTTTTTCTTGTCAGGACTAGGGAGCCTCTGGCTTTTAAACTGAAACATTTAGGAACCAAATAACTAAGAAAAATTACAGAATCGTTCAATAAAGCTGGTTGTTCTGAAGCGCTTCAATTCATTGAGTTCACAGCTTCTTATTATTTTGGGTCACACTTTATATTAGCATCTAAAAAAGTTATTGTGCTTAATTTAATTTGTCTGTTGTACAATATAAAGTGACGGTCAGTCATCACCTGTCACTGGCGAATGAGAGATGCGTGAGTCCAACGTCAATGCAGTTTCAGTTTCAAAAATAAATGTTGTTTGTAATGAATGGCATATATATATATATATATATATATATTTTTTTTTTACATCTACTATGTATATTTTATTATACATGGCTACTATATTTTTCATTCTTGTTTTTTTCTGAATACCATTCATTTAAAGATTTCAAAGATGAAATGTATTTGCAATAAACGTGTTAGGAATCCTTACAACTGCAGCAGCGATGGACAATTATTCTGCCGTGCAGAACAGAGGAAGAACTGATGATGGTTTGATCTTTGGTTGACCAATCAGCAGAAAGGGGCGTTTAATTCTCACCCTTGTGTAGAAATCGAATATTTAAACTGTTTATTCATTTTTCTACTCCTGAACGAAAAAAAACAACAACAAAAAATCAAGTTGAATTCTTATTTTTTTAGTTTTTTTTTTTTTTTTTTGAAAAAATGAAAAAACAAGCAAGCATTATTCTACATCAATATTAAATAAAAAAACCACGACTGAATGATACACAAATTTTGGTCAGTAGTTGGCAATGTCACTTTGTAAAGAAAGACTACGCGCCTGCGCACATACGCGTTCTTTAACAGAGCGCTCTATAGACTAAACACCAAATAAATGCCGTTTTCAAAGATCTGAGTTTTTGTTGTTTACATGGAGATAATAATTATTACATATAGATAATTTGCACTTTGAAACCTGTTTTTTTAAGTTAGCATTTTCAGGCCCCCAAAACGCTGTGTAAATGAACAGGCAAAACGCATAAAACGCAGTTTTTATTTGTGTAAACAGCCACTGAGTGAGTCTAATTCAAACTGTTAAATCACCACACGCGAGTTTCGTGAGACTTGTTGACTGACTTATTAAAAAGAGCTGGTTTATAAGAGTAACAACTCGCATTGTATTTCTTCTCGCATGCTGGAAACACTGCGTACTCTTTAAATGAGGTGATATTGGGCATAATATCAAGTAGCATTAGATATTAAATAATTGTCGACCAATACTTTCTCTCTTTTACTCACTCATTATGTTGAAATGCTTTCTGTTGCTTTAGTAATGTCTATGTTATCATCACTTATTGAGAACTAATTAACAGTGTTACACTAGAGAAGAAGAGAGCAGACATGGATACATAATTGAGGTGTTTGAAGAATACGTACTCATCCCCCACCTGTGAGGCCTCATTGATATTCCTGAAACACAGATCTGTGCTTACGAGTGGATGCTGATTTACATTGTGTTAGTGTGTGTATTTATCTATTCGTCTGGTAGGGCTATACAAGTGTAATGCATGTTTTTGGATTGATCGCGACATGTTTCTTAACACCCTCCTCTGCTCTCCTTACTGTTTCCATGCAGGCAATCTGAAATCAAAATTGACCCTGTTTGCTTGCTTAATAAATGTCCTTCGACTTATTGTGTATAATTCATCAGTGCACATTATTGTAATGTAAAAAAGATTGGTCTTTTATAATCTTTCCTTTAAAACTTTCTTTGTTTCTGAAATGACTCATAGTTTTCCTGTCACTACAAGGCTATGTGAAAGATTATGTTGATTAATCCAGTCAGTGCTGCTTCTTAAAGGAATATTTCACAGAAATAGGACATTTTGTCATTTATTTATGAGCCCTCATGCCTTTCCAATCCCATATGTTCTCTGTCGAACACAAAAGGAGATGTTTCACAGAATGTCTTGGTACAGCGAAAGTGAATGGAGATGTGGAGCTCTAAAAATAACAAAAAATGCCACTTATAGTCACATTTAGCAGATTAGAGCAAGGCATTATTTTTTGAAATTATAATCAAGCATTTGCTATTTCACTTTTGGTCAGTATACTGTATGAATATACCTATATATCCAGCTTTAAATATATTGTTGGACGTCTACATTTTGCAACAATATAAGCAATAAAGTGAAGATTTGCTATAAATGGCTTCAAGTGAGTACTTTATACGTATGGGGTAAGTTTTGGACATATAACATTTGTTATGTGGAGATATTGAGGATTATGACACCTGTAAGATTAGGTTCAATCTATGACTATTTATGGTGGTATCATTTCCACTGTTAAATGATGTATACAAATGATTACATTTTGATCATATCAGCCACCTCTACTGGAGGAGTTAATTGAAAGTCATGGCATAACGCTTTGTACATAGTACATGATTTCTTTAGTGCGCAAGCCAAAGGCAACTCTGACAAATGAAAAACTTATAATGGATAATGGATAAAAAACCCTGTTAACATTTATGTTTATTGTATGGAGCAGAATGAACATTCTGCAAAACGTCTTCTTTTGTGTTCCACAGAGGGACGGAAGTAATATAGGTTTGGAACAGCATCAATGTGAGTAAATGATGACAGAATTGTCATTTTTGGGGAAACTGTCCCTTTAAGAGCAATGAGAGCCCCATGGCCCATCAATGTTATGCAAATGTTATGTTTTACCTCTGTATTTTTGAAGATACAAATGAAGATACAATTACTTAAGAAGCAAAATGAGAATTTTTTTTTTTTCAAAATTAAGTGACTTTATGCTTAAATCAAGAAAAAAATATCCACTAATGGGGTAAGAAAAATAAACTTTCCCTTTAAATTAAGTTTATTTTTCTCACTCCAATGGCATATTTAGTTTTTATTCCTTGAAGCATTAAACTATTTTGATCAATTTTTCAGAGAACTTGGGAAATTTTGCTTCCCAAGAAAATGTATCTTGGTTTAAGATAAAAATAATTTTTTGTAGTGTTGTGTGCATTTGCGTGTACGTCCCTGTCAGTGACTGTTACAGACTCCTTTCCCATGCATCTGTTTTTCACCAGAGCTGTCAGTTTAATACCTGACAGGCACCGTTTAGCCAGCTCAGTCTGGGTCCTTTTCGCAGAGATGTTGCAGTCTATACTTATCCTGTGGTTTACTGCAGGCTTATACAACACCAAACACCGACCGCATCACTTCCCTCAGTCAAAATCCTGCAGCGAACGATCTGGGAGCCTGCTTGACTTCACGAGCAGCTGTTTAACATTGACAAGTGTGACTTTTGGAAGATGCATTTCAGAGCAATTTAGGCTTTGCACAACACTGCAGCTGCAGTTCTTGTTTTTGGCATACGTTAACTATGGGAAAACATCTCACTGCATTGCAGACATGCTTTAATAACGAGGAGGAATGCAGTTTAAGTAGAAAATGTCTTGCATGGTTAAGTGTGTGTGCAAGAGTCTAGTCATTGTTTTGTCAATGAATGTGTGTGGAAGGTGTTTGCTCTGCCCTTGCTCCTTGATTTCCCAGGGGCCATTGTGAATGTGTCAGTCATCTTTCCTCTTCTCAGTGCTGTGCTGAGCTTATTAATGATGTTTAGACTCTGATTTTCAGTGCGGCTCATGTGATGGCGACAGGCTGCATTAAATTAAGCATTTAAATATTATTCTTGAATTTGATAGATAGCTTGAGACTAAAAGGCTGAAAATGATGAGTGTGTGTTTTAAGGTTAAGGTCAGTGTTGTGTTACCCTGGTCTAGCATTGAGAGTGAAGGCAGCGCTATAAACAGGAAACTGATGTCACCATTTGGATTTAAGCCAGACACGGGCTGATCATGGACAGAAAGTGCCTATATAAAGTTTTGCATAATAGGGGCCTTTCTGGGTCTTTGGATGGAGCAACTCCCTCTTACATATTAAGTGTAAATATTGAGTGTTGCATTTTAAACCGGGCCTTTGATAACATGCATACGATACCATACTGATGTATTTACACTGTTTATGATGCTTACATTGAAAAGGCATTTAAATAATAATGATTGATGTACACAGTACATAAATGCATAAGCATACATAAACTTATTACATTTGAAATTTCATTAAAAATATTTTATTTTTGGGAGAGAGAATGAACTGTTTATTTTATTTTATTTTATTAATTTGTGACCCCTGCAATATTGCTGTGACCCCTGAAGTATTTTTTTCTCTCTCATGTATTTATAACAGTAATGCATATAGTTTTACTGGCCCCTCCCTCATTAAGATCATAACACTCTGATTGGCTGCTGACATTATTGACATTATGATTGACATGTCAGTAGAGAGGAATAACAATCAAAAATATTTAAAAGTAAAAAAATAAAAAGGACAGATTTAAAGTGTGTAAAAGGAAGAGTGCAAAACATCTGAATGTATTGTTGCTTGATTGATGTTGTTTTGTTATGAAAATCGCATCAATTACACATCAGAAACATCAAATAAAAATTACACTGGATTTCCGCCAGGGTCACAGGCCGATCCCGAAGCTATGATTATGACTGGAATGATATTAATTCTCTGAGCTCATGAGAACCATGTTTGTGTGTGCTTGTCACGATCGTGACGGAACTCTTTGCATGTTAATATTTAATGCCACTCATGATATTAAGATCTAATACGGCCTTCCGGCCATGATCTGAAATGAAATAGTTTCGTTTTGATTGTTATCTCCAAAGCACCAAGTGCTCATTTTCAAATTAATTGTGTCAGTTGATTTGTAAGTGAATGTTCTGATCTCAGAGTTTGGTTTATATCTCACTTTAATACCATTTCTCATTCATTTACTGCAACGGCAGATTCCATCATGAAATTATAATCGGCAAAATTACAGAAATGAAGGAACTGGACTCTCGCATTACCTTAAATATTCAAACTATGTCTGTTAGAACAAAGAGGCTTATTCTTGGGCTGTTTCCATTAGGAATGATTATACACAAGTGAAAATCACAAGAATCTGAGTTCAACAGGAAGTGAGCCCTCAGCTCTGTCACATATGGTGCATAATGTTGTTATAAGAGAAAAAACATCAGTCCACATGTGTTTTGCATTCTGTGTAGTGTTAGATTGAGCTATTTAGCATGGAGTTGAATGTACTTTTGTGATGCAGTGTACAGTTAAATCATGCAGTTTATTAAATAAGATTTTCATTATTTTTATATTATTTTTAAATATAATTTAAAACATAATTCTAATATATTTGTTCTAGTTATTTAGAAAACCCCCGTGGCTGCAGTTGTGTAACTACATGGCCTCATCCGTTCTGAAGGATGGATGTGGTGTGTGTTACCTATTCAGTGATGAATCCGGATGTCTGTGTGCATGTAAAAAATAATTTTCTGTCCCCGCAGAATAATTCATAGCTCAGATACACTGGATAAAGCTGATTTGGTGCTATCAAAGCTGCCTGTAATCCTGTGAGCTCAAGACCCTGTATGTGCTGCTGCTTCAGCCCGTGTGTGTGTGTGTGTGTGTGAGTTTCCCCACTGGTTCATTATTATTTGATAGATGTTTGAAAGACTTTAATCTGCAAAGCATGATCAATAAAACAGCACAGGGCTCATTACAGTGGGATAAATCTCATTCACGAAGAGAGAGGGAAATGAGAGAAAACAAACCAGGAGAAAAGAGAAAGAGGGAGTGAACGGGAGAAAGAAGGAATGAGGAATGGAGGGGGAGGAGTTGCTGGCAAGACAATTCATTTTCCGCACCGACAGATTCCGTTAATCCCACAGAGGCATCTGATCTAAGAGGATCAGAGAGGTGAATCGTCTAGTCAGGTCTGGCATGGCCGACTGTCTCCCGTGTCCTATATGTGTGGACTTCTGAGTTTGTCAAAGCAAAAGCATTATCCAATTTTGATTTGTCTAGTGATATTATAGAGATATATCATTGATTCAGCTGCTGGAAATTATATGCATCTACTCGTATAGCATAAATACACAATGTCTCAGAAATAGATAGATGTGACACTTAGTTACTGCCATATGAGTTTGTCTTCAATTAGGTTTTTTAAGATTTAATAATTTATAATCACTTGTTATTGTCTCTTTAATTATTGCTTGTAGAGTGTTATATCATATAATATATACCAAAATCAAAAGGGGATATATAATATGCCATGATTGAATCTTAATCTCAGGATATGTTACTAATGTTCAAGTATCAGCAGTGCCAATAATTGTAGAATCAGTGATATCTTCACACACACAGCCCTTGAGTCATTAAAGAGAACTAGAGAGTGAGATTGTAAAAGAGATTAAGTGTGTAAGTTCCTTGCCAATGGTCTGGTTCTCTGAGGTCAGAGGTCAGAGGGCAGGCGAGAGAAACCTAGAGCAATGCTATAGATAAGCCCTGAGGAGATACAGGGGGGGGGGGGGGGGTAAGAAGAAGGTGCTTAGAAGGAAGTGATAGATTGAAGAAGAGAGGAACAGGTGACTGTTGAAAAAAGAGACGGACTCGGTAAAGAACAGGAGAATCATTTAGTTATCTAGAATGAAAATAAATAAGGTGATGTGAACAGTGAGAAAGCGAGGGTGTGAGAAAAGAAAGGGATAGAAGAGGAGGAGAGAAGGACGGTGTTGAAATGGGCTATTTTTAACCAGCTGGCTCCTAAGTTTGGTGGGTGATTAGCTCAGACTAGAGAGGAGAACGACAGCAGGAGGAGATCTGCTGCTCACTTTACATGGATGTTCTTTCATTCAGTGTCACTTTTCATTCAGCAGAGAAAATCACAAATGAGATCTGGTTAATGTCTTATTTGACATTATATTATATTTTTTGTATATAGATGTGTATGTGTGTGTGTGTATGTATGTACAAGTCTCTTATGCTCACCAAGGCTGCGTTTATTTAATCAAAAATACAGTAATAACAGTAATTTTGTGATGTTATTACATATTACAATATTATTATATTGTTATTATTTACAATTATTATTTCTAATTTAATATATTTTAAAATGCCATTTATTCCTGTGATGCAAAGATTACTCCAGTCTTCAGTGTCACATGATCCTTCAGAAATCATTCTAATATGATGATTTGGTGCTCAGGTAACATTTTATTGTTATTATTATCAATTTTGAAAACAGTTTTGCTGCTTAACATTCTTGTGGAAATGGTGATACTTTTTTCAGGATTCTTTGATGTATAGAAAGTTCAATTAACAGCGTTTATTAAATTGATTTATAAAATTTATTGAAATATAAATATTTTGCAAAATTATAAATGTTTTTACTATTACTTTTGATCAATTGGATTGCATCCTTGATTAAAAAAAAAAGTGTTACCGACTCCTGCCACTAGAGGACTCTTTGGCTCTTGTGCACTTTTGCTGCTGCAGGCTGTGATTTCTTGTCAGGACTGAGTGTGTTTTGTGTTTGTGAACAGACAACAGGTGAAGGCCTAAATCCTTAAAATAGCACACATTCCTCTAGCGCTGAGGCACTCTTGGCCCTTGGTGGGTGTTTTGATTGCTTGAAGGGGGTCTGGAGGTCTGTTGGGGTCAGAGAGAGATGAGAGTCAGGGGCCAGCAGGTGATGAAGGGCTTCCTCAGATGAAGGTGGTGGACTGGATGGATTTAGTAAGTCCCCACCAGAGATGACAGGTGGAGGTTGGGGGTGGGGTTCTGGGACATGCATAGCTGCACATCTCCTTTGCTAACAGAATGTGGGTATGACATCAAGAGAACTTTTAAATGTCATTTTACCGCATGAGCTAATGTTTATTGGAGCAGAGAGAATTCAGTACAAATTAAACATCGTTTCTGGCATAATGGCGATTACAACAACTTTCCCCTTTTCTTAAAAGAAAAAAAAAATCTGGGTCAGATTGAGGGTCTTCCAAGTTGAAGTCTGTAAATGTTTTAAATACCCACTGTTTCAATAGTATTGACACAAGATGTAAACAGTCTGTGTATATTGAGATTTTAGTGTGTAAAAAAGCACTGACTAGTCTTTTTTGCTGTAACATTATATCTTATTTTACAAATTAGTGGCCATGGCAATGTAATGCTGAAAAAAACATAAAAATTGATTTGAAACAGCTTTACAGCTTAAAAAATATTCAAGTTTAAGCAAAAGTATTAAAGTGCTTTTGTGATAATATGATAAACTTCAACTTTCTGTTTTTATATGCTTAAGCAATTTTAAGTAAGCATTTAATTCAATATTTATTTTGTGCGATATTAATTTGAAATGAAGTTATTTTTGAAAGATACTGATACAGTTTGGCAATTTTGACTTTTTTTATTACAATTGCAAATTTATATCTCGCAATTCTGACTTCTTTTCTCACAATTGTGACTTTTTTTCTTGCAATTCTGATTATAACTCACAATTGCGAGAAAAAGTCAGAATAGTGAGATAAAAAGTCGCAATTACCTTTTTATTTTTTATTCAGTGGTGGAAACAAGCTTCTATATATATATATATATATATATATACATGACTGTTGAATAAAATTTAGAATGACCAATTAGAATCAAGTATAACATATTATCAACTGATTAATTTATCATTGATCTCTTTTTCTGACTCAGACGATGTGTGTGACTTGAAAGCGGAGCGGCCGGGTATAGGGAGTGAAATGACGGCCAAAGAACGAGGGTCGCTGGAGGAGAATGAGGAGAGAGACCTGGAGGAGGTGGAGGCTGGAAATGGAGAGAAGGGGCAAGAGGATGAGAGGGAGAAAAAGGAGGTGAAGGAGAAGACTGTGGACGAGGAGGAGGGGGACACAGAGGAACAAAGAGGAGCAGATGAGGAAGATGAACTGGAGGTGCTGAGGTCGCAGGTGGTGCAGCTGCTTTTGGAGCTGGAGGAGACCAGAGAAGTGTCGCAACGACACGAGGAGAGCTACAACGAGCTTCAGGGTGCGTATGCTAATAATAGCTGTTTTTAAGTGTGTGACATCATCACCGGGAGTACCCTCTGAGCATGCTCAGCTGTCATTGGTCGCCTGTTTCTCCAGTTATGTCTTCACATAAACATTCTTGGCTTGTTAATATGGTCAGATGCCAGTAATAAGGTACTAATTACTTATTTGCAATGTATATAGAAATTCCCGTCTTATAATGTCATTCTTTGGTTTTGTAGGTCTTTTGGAGGAAGAGCGGCTCGCAAGCGCCCACCAGGCCGAGAGCTTTACGAGACAGATCCAGAGACTTCAAGGTGAACGGAAACTCACTTAAATGCAGCACTTATAAATGCGCTAATGACTGCCGTCAAAGAACTTCAAACATGGCAGATAATAAAAATTGTATTTCTCAGTCATCAAGCAGCTTTATTATCCTCTTACATTTGACAAATTAAATAATAGCTGTATCCAATGCTAAGGAATAAACATTCTTGATTTATTAAGCTGAGGCAATTTACATATTCATATTTTTGTGCTGTGTTAAAAATTGGAAACATTGGCTATGATTGGAAATATACTGCTCTTACTTTTTTGCAGTATTTACTATACATATACTGTGCATAGCCTGCAGATTTATTTATATGCATTAAATACCGACATAAAGTGTCACAATATGCAGTAATGCAATGTGCTTGACTTGACTTTCCATTTCATTAAACATTTTTATTCTGAAAACATTTGCCACAATCATGGATTACTTGGAAACTTGGATATTTTTTATTTTATTTTATTTTATTTTATTTTTTGCCATTTTGCTTTATTGTGTAATCTTTATTTCATTTATTGTGCCATTTTTATTTTATTGTATTTTTAATTTTACATTTTTTATTCATTTTCATTTTTTTTCATGCAATCATTTTTTTATTATTATTCATAAATGGACATGAATCTAAATTCGATAGTGTTTAAAATGTTAATGTTGCATACTGCATCCTATTTCACAAAGCTTTTTCAATAGTAGCTACAGTGCAGTACATACTATGCAGAATGCAGCATATTTTGAACATAGCCAATGTAACTTTCTTCCAATATAATTTCATTAATGCATTCAAATTGATAATATCAACTAATTTCATTTCTCTCTGCACGTCACATTCAAACACTTTCGCAAGTTTTTCTTGTATTCAATCAAACTTGATCTGCGAGTGTCTATATGATGGAGATTATCTCAATCAGATGTGACATTCAGTCAGAGAGCTACCATGGAGTCCTACTTGGGGTGCGAGTGTGTGTGCAGTGGAGAGATGGAAGGAACAGAGGTGATGTAAATGTTGTTCGCTTCCCCAGTGACTCACTTTCACTGTCTCAGCGAATGCGCTGTAATTAAATTAAATGAACTGTGAGGAGGCAAAGTAAACCAGCATTTGCAGAAGTGCATGGGCTATGCCAAGCTAGTGGAATCACAGATATGAATAACACAACAAACCGCTGCCAGAATCTGCTTCGCACACTGTATAACTGAGAAACAGTTTTCTCAGTTTAATCACAGCTTGTGCAAAAACTTATTTTTTTCTCTCCGTATTCTCACCTTGCAAGAAAGAGATTGATTATAGTTTTTCAGAAAAGCCCCATGTAGACTAAAATTCATACTTTGTGTGGTTAGTTTGAGAGGTTTTGCCACTTTTTTGCCACTCAACAGCAGGACGTGCAGAGTGATTGCTGTAATGAGACATGAAATGAAGGCCTGTATTTCTCACTTCAAATGTCCTTGGTTTCCAGTGAAGTGGCTGATTATAGACCTCAAATGGTCTTGCTGCCATTAAGAGGTTCATATATAAATGCTACATGGATTTTATTAGTTGACAGCTCACACATATTCGTAAATAGCATAATACTCCTACCTTTTCTGCTGTATATGTGTATTCTGTGTAGACTAAATATCTAGATGACCCACAATGTTATGTATTTAAATTATCTTTAATTTTTAATTATATTTATATTATATTTTAATATTTACATTTTTTTACATATTTACAGAGCCCTCAACATGACATGTAGGGAAAAAATATGTGCGAACGATTTAGCAAATTGAGGGAACGAAATAGTAAATTGTCCACGAGACTGTGGTGCCCAAATCTGTCATTTATCCTTTATTATTTTGTCTTGTTTTAAATTTAAAAATTTCTTAGGCACTTATCCCACTTATTACCCAGTAGCACTCTTCAATACCATGGTATTCTTTTAAGTGCCATTGATTACCATGTGAATACCATGGTATATGAATTTGGTTTTATTCAGTACTTTATTTCATGAGAAAGTTCATGGTATTACCATATGACACCATCACTGTACCGTCATACTTTTCATAACCCAATTTTCAGTTTTAAAAACGTTGTTCTGTCCCGACTTCTGACCCACAGCCCAGCTCCGCTCGGTGCAGGAGGAGCTGGACAGCCTTGAGGAGGAGAAGGCCAGCGAGCTGTGGGAGGCGCAGGAGGAGCTGCGTGTGGCGCAGGAGGAAGTGCAGGAGCTGCAGCAGGCGGCAGAGGAAGCGGCGGCCGAGCGGGAGAATGACATCGCCCTGCTGCAGGAGGAACTGTGCCGTCTGCGTGCCGAGTTGGAGCGTCTGCGTGGCACCACGCAAGAGTACGAGCTGGAGCTGACCACGCTGCGGGCCGAAATCAGCATGAAGAACCAGCGCAAGGAAGAGAAGGACAGAGCAGGAGGAGAAGGTCTGATTCCAACCACAATACAGGCTCAAACTATTGGGATATCCCTAAAAAGAGCAGTTTATACCGGCTTCAATCCTAGTGGATACTGGTTTGCACTGGTTTGGTGCTGGTCTGGCCGGTCCATGCTGTTTGCTAGCAAAATGAACTAGTAAAGCCTTGTTGGCCAGCATGATCTTTCTGATGGAACTGGATAGACATGGAAATCCTGTTAAAGTCAGCATGAAACAGAAGTTGCAATAGTTTTTTCTTCACTATTGTGATGCATATCCACGCGAAACGGCTTCTCGAACAAGAAAAAATGTAGGCCGTTACTTGATTTTGTCCATTGGGAATTGATTGGATTGTTGTGCTTGGTTTCAGGTTGTCCCGTACTCGTGGTAAACACATTGTCAGAAAAGATTCACTGAGAGATGGAGGGGAAGTTACTTTGATTTAAAGATTATGAGGGCACTCGACTTTAAAAAAACAATGCACGGATACATGATTTATAATAAATACTGCAATACTCCATTAAAAAATAAGAATTTACCATTTTGAGTTGTGACCTGGTGACTTAAAGGTCCATTCACGCCACGGACAATAAGTATAACGATAAAGATATAGTTTTAAAATCATACTGACTTTAAAGGGGACAAATCATGAAAATCTGACTTTTTCCTGTGTGCTATAAGTGCTATAATCGGGTTCCCGGTGCATCTATGTCAAAAAACGTCAAAAAGGACAACCCAGTAACACACTCTTAAAAACTGCAGTGAGAGTAAATGACCTCTAATGAGCAGTGAGATGGTACAATGGGGAAATATTACAGCACACACTCACACCTATCCAAAACTACTTCTCTGCAGTTGGCAGGACGGGCCCATTTTTTCCATGAAGGGTGTGTTTGTGAGTGTGAGTTGGCTGTGTGTGCCTTGGCACAATCTTGTCCCATATGTCTGTTTGGATGGACTCAAATCCAGTGGCTATAAGAAGAGTGAAATACTGTGAATGCAGATGTCTTTAACTGCTTTCTATATGCAAGAATCACAAGCACATTTAATTAATTAACGTAAAGACGGATGATGATGATGATGATGTGTGTGTGTGTGGCTCAGGTTTTGCCTACGTTGTGGGGAACAAATGACAGAAAATCACAACATTGTCAACATTCACTATTAAGGAAAAATAGCTTAATTAGTGTTATGGTTAACTAAAAGTAAAAAAAAAAAATCAGTAATTGAAATAAAGCCAAAAGTACTACTATAAAACTGAAATACTGAAAAATAAATTAAAACTATGTAGAAATAAATTATAAAATAAAGCTAAAATACAATAAAATAAAAATAAAATAAAGCAGAAATAAAATATAAATGTTAGGAACTTAAAATATTTGAACTTAAAATACGTACTGTAAATAAAAATGAGAAATGTTGCCTTGAAGTTGGAGTACAATAAAACTAAAACTGAAATACTGAAAAATATATATGTAATATATAATATATATAATCCATCCATTCCACACACATGCAATGTTACATGTTCTGTTCTCACAACTTTATGGAGTCCCTTTTTCCAGACCTCATCTGTGTTTTTGTACATTGGCTAGCTGAGATTTCTCCAGCAAGACTTTTCTTTACATCACATAACCTCACTGCAGCATTATAACAGACAGATGCTGATACCAAATAAGCCGTGTAGTGAGATACAGACGTTTTATCAACTTTTCTTCCCCATTGCCTGATATGACACAGTGCTCTGATATTACCCAGTATGCACTGCCACTGACAAATGTGAGTGTATTACAGGTTCTTTTAAGGTCTGAGTGTCTGTTTGACATTCTGACAGAGTGCAGGACCTCCTCGGAGCCCCATTTGTCTGGTGTTGATGTCTTTCTCTGCCTCTAAGGGCGCCGGGGCTGCTTTCTGCTCCCTTGATGCCATTAGAACTTTACTATATTAAGATCTGCAATAAAAACAACATACCAGCGATTACTTCTGGTGGGGCCGCGGGGTTAGATGCGCTGATCGCAAAACAGTGTTGAACACAAACACATCAGAGCCTTTGATTGTTTCGTTCGTGTTAACTCTGTCAGATGCAGCAGAGGCGAAGTTGTTTATCGGTGCATGCACTTCTGATGGTTATTTACACCACGTACACACTCAGGCAGAGATGCGTGCAAGTTGTTTTTGCAAGTGAGATTCCTACTAGATTAGAGGCTATGCTATCGGGGGTTGAACATTGCGCCATGGGGGATGTGCAATGCAAACATGACTTCTGATTGACAGGTCAGACTGCTGCAGAGGGAAGAGAGCGGAATGGGTTGTTTCCATGGAGACTAGTTACAGGGTTCGGTGTGCATTTACAGCTGTCTGGTCAAATGTTCAATATTTTGCTGTCATAGACATGTAGCCTTCATATTTCTTGCAGTTTGGCTCTTAGGACAGAAAATTCAGCTTTGCCATCACAGAAAAAATACATTAAAATAGAAAACATACTACACTGCATACTGTAAAGTAGTATTTCATTTTGAACATACATTTAGAATCGCAGAAATAGTAAGAGTAGTATGCTAATATTCTAAATTCAGTGTTTTCCCTCTATGACGTCTGTTCTCATGTTGTGATCGGACAGGTGACGTGGACCAACTGATGGAGGAGTGTCGCTCCTTGAAGGACGAGTGTCAGACTCTGAAGAACGGCAACAAGCAGCTCTCTGAGAAACTGGAGATGCTGGAGCAGCAGCGAGCCAGGTGATTGGCCACACGGCCTGTCAGTCACACACAAACAAGATGAATCAGCCAATGAGCATCGCAGACGGTCTCTGTTAATAAGGCCGCTGTGACCGATGAAGCATTCAGCCATAATCTGTCTCAATGGACACTCTCTCTAAAACTATTTAGCAGCTATGAAAGTGTTTCACAGAAACATGAAGCATTAATGACGGTGTATTTCATCTTATCCAAATATACTGGCAGTGAGATGAGCCACAGTTTCCTTACAGCTATTTTAAGACATCAAGATCTTATGTGACTTTATGAAACTAATGCTTCATGTTTTTCAAACCAGTGCTTGAAAGCATAACTTTGTAAGAACAGCCGCTTATAAACGTTTTAACGTTTTAAAAAAAATTCTTAATAAATCATAAGTTGACCAAACACACACATTTCAGCAGCACATTTTTTCTAATTTTCTAATTGATGGGATTTTTTTTTATGTATTTATTTATTAATAATTTTAATATTTTTTTCTTGTTTATTATTCTAAGACATTCATATGTTTCCTAAAAAGACGTGAGATTTTTTGAGATTTTGAATAAATAATTAAGAAAAGGATTTGATGATGAGTAGATGAGTGCACATACCCACACACACATTCACACACAATATAAAGCTAATCTGAAAAAGTGCAGCAGGAGCTCACAAGTACATTAGTAATAAAAAAAAAGCTCCACCACTTTATCTATAATAAATAACCTGTATGTTTCCCATTTCTATCCTGACAGCTCAGCTGATTCATGCCTGGTCCTGAAAGCAGAACAGAATGATGGAGAAAATGACACAGAAAAAGATGGCGAGAAGGAGGTGAAGGCTGAGGGTTTTGTCAACACGTTGGAGGTTGAAGGTGGGAAGTGGGTGGAGGCTTATACCCAGAAGAACATCTCGTTTGAGGGGAAGCCTGTCACCCCGACAGGCAAGAGCGGAGGGTTCTCAGAGGTGTTTTCCCTCAGAGACCAGCTGAAACAGGCCGAGGAGAGAGCATCACAGGTCCAGAGAGAGGTATGGCATGTTCACTAGTGATAGACCGATATATATCGGCTGATATTTGGCAGATATTTCGAGATGCCATGCCCACTTGTCAAAATGACAGAAGTTTGAACTTAATGAAGTGTGCTTTCTATCATTTTCAGTTAATGTTGTACAAAATAACCACCTGTCAATTTTCAAATTCCTATCAATTGCTGATGGATAAAATCAAGAATTGTGGCTTATGAACAGGTTTCATGTTAACTTCACTTTCTCATTGATCAGTATTATATCTAAGACATAGGCTCCAGATTTACAGATGTACTAAAGACACGCAGTGGAAAAATTAACACTGAAAAGGCGTGGACCGCTATTTTTGCGGCTGATGTTATTGCATATGCATTTGTAGGAGTTTCCCTTTCAGACGCAAAATTTATGGAAGGAGACTATTTAACTGAAGCGTGCAATGTGATTTACTAAGGTTTGTGCTGTCAATTTACTAGTAATATTACCATTATTTACAGCACAAAAAAGCATGTCTTAAAGCAGATGCTAATTTGCGCTGCTCTGGGTAGATTGTGTTGGTTATTATGAAAATGATCCAGCTGTGTCTGTGTTCTTTAATTTGCACATCATCAGTAGATCATGTGCAGAACTTTCCACTCCCATCTGTGTTTTTTTGGAATTGTGCTCTCACGCTAATTTGCCCTTGTTGTGCTAAACTTCCCTGCCAGATTATTACCCTCCTAGTATTGGTAGGTTTAGGAGTTGGTGTGGGGGAGGGGTTAAGATTAGGCAATCAGATCAACTTCAACAAGGGGGGTAATAATTTGTCCAGGAGTCGAAATTCGGCACAACACCCTGTTTATTAAATTTGGCCCACTATATCTATATATATATATAAATTGTGGTGACATTGCCTAATATTGAAAAAAATGATCTTTTAAAATTAATTTATGCAAAAACAATGTGGTATTAATAAACAGTATGAACCAAATGCTTGATACTATCAGAATATACTGCATGACCTTGTGGGAAATACTGCAGAATATATTCCTACAGTTTGACAACAAGGAAATTTTGATTCTTCTGTCCACTATCGAATAATGAAATGATTAAACAAAGTTTTTTAGTTGACTTCTGAAAAGCTAAAAATCTCTCGTCTCTAAATCCATTCACTTGTCCTGTATCATTTGTTATTCTTCTATATATTTCCCTTCTTTCAGTGTGAGGGAATAAAAGGAGAGCTTGTGGAACTGCAGGGGCTGTACGAGAGCAGCCAGAGGGAGAGGGCGGAGCTGGAGGCGGAGCTGCAGCGCTGTAAGGCGGAGCTTGATCGGCTGGCTGGTAGGAAGGCTCAGGTGAGAGGTCATAAAAGGGGCATCATCAAGACACACGACTTCCCAAATCCACAACATCCATCACTCAGACAGAGGTTTTGGAATGTGTGGACTTCCTTGGGGTAAAAAATGTGACCTCAAATAAATCACTGTACTGTACACATGATGAAAAGAAACAGACATTACTCACACAGCAAGTACGGCGAGATATTATCAACAGAATGACACCATGACTCCATCAACCTACATGTTTGTCAGCGTTTGAAAATGCTCTGTACATGACTAACGTTTTGCATGTGGGGTCAACCACCCCTGAAGTGACCATCTGTCCAGCAGCAGTACCTGTCTTTCAAAGCGCATCCTGTCTAACTAAACCACTCCGCCATTTTCGGTCGAGTGTGTTTGTTTCACTTTGGGTTGCTTTTTGCCCTGTCACACACATTGATTCTGGGCTGTGTGTGTTTTCACATCTTGTGTTTGTCAAACCTCTAGCAGCTAATATGTTTTGCTAGTTTTGTTGATCCTCTGTAGCATATCAAGCTTTTGTGTGTGTACAATGTGCACTGACATAGAGGTCTTTCTAACCCCTGTACTGTCTAACAACAAAGTCTTAGAATTTTTCCAAGCCACAGAAATCCTAATTACATAAGGTTTTGTCCTATCAAAGAGTCTGTCCAGTCTGAGTACCGTGTCCCATGTCAATCATCTGTCCTCCATAGTTGTACTTTAATTGTGTGGTTAACCCCTCACTCACACTGTTCTGCTGCCTACAATTCCCATGATTCCTTTAAAGGAATGTTCCGGGTTAAATACAAATGGAGCTCTGTCAACAGAATCTGTAAAATCACAGGTTCCAAAAGAAAAAATCACATTTAGTTAAATCATTCAGAAAAATCACTTTGTTATATAAAGGCTGTTTTCACGACACCTCATTAATCCGGAAGTCAGCCATATTGGCGGCACTGAACGTAAACAAAACTGAATTTTGGTTATTATTGCTGCTGAAAATGGTCAATTATTGTCGTGTTTTGGACTGTACCGATTGGTCGGAGCAGGAAAAACATTTGAATTTGAAAGAGTTTTGGCAGTAAGTGCTTCTACGATAATGCATTTTAAGCATTTAAGCAGTGTGGACCCAAACAATCAGAATATGGGGAAATGTTACAACACTTTCTCTCAACTTTTTTTTGAGGGATGAATCCAAGTGATTTTTTGTGCTGTTCAACAACATATCCCAGATGCTGTCGACCGATTTAACCCGGAACATTAGTTTAATAGAGTGGGTTGGCTGTGCAGTGTGGGCAAGGATCTTTAAATGCCAAGATGGCGACCTTGGCTCTGTGTTCATCAACCAGAGGGTCAAAACGAGCACAAGGTTTCCATTTTGTGTTTAACCATCTTTGCTGTGTATCTAATCTCGGTGTATTTTCCTGTCTCCCTGCTCCCCCGTGGTCCTTCATTGCTTTGTTCTGTTGCTTTCTGACCACTGAACGCCTACATAAACATACCATAAACACCCATATACTCAACGCACACTGCACTATATCAAATTCCAAACAAATTTGATGATTCCTGATAAACTGCTGGCATCTATCTATCTATCTATCTATCTATCTGTCTATCTGTCTATCTGTCTATCTGTCTATCTATCTATCTATCTATCTATCTATCTATCTATCTATCTATCTATCTATCTATCTATCTATCTGTCTATCTATCTGTCTATCTGTCTATCTGTCTATCTATCTATCTATCTATCTATCTATCTATCTATCTATCTATCTATCTATCTATCTATCTATCTATCTATCTATCTGTCTATCTGTCTATCTGGTTGTTTTCTCCCTTTCATCCTCACACTCTTCATTCTTTCTCTCTGTATAACTTTTTTATTATTATTTTCCATGTTTTATTTGTAATATCACATGTGCACAAACCTCCCCATGTGTAATCATTTCCTTATTTTGAGTGTGTCATTTTTTTCTTTTGTTTCTCTCACCACCTCTTCCTCCTCTTCCTTTCTCCATCCCTGCACCCCCTGTGTTTTTCCTCAGAGCTCCACTCCTTCGTCTGAGTGCCCTATTCTCTCCATACCCTTCATAGGAATGGTTGTAATAATGGGCCTGATATGGTGCTGCTGGAAGGAGCTCTTGTCCTAAAGGGGGAAAGGTATGGCTTTGCCTTTTCTTTCTCTAAGAGTCCTGAGACGAGCCTTTTTGTCCCTCCTGTACTGTGAAAGTCATCTTTATCTTGGTCAAAATATCACTTTTTATAAGCCCTAATGAATGGACATAACTGTCATGCTAAACAAGCCTGCTTGCCCATTGGACACAGTGCCTGATTCTTTACGAGGGCCTTTTATGGATGTGCACATTGTTTCACAACTGTATTTAACTAGTCTGGAAGGACAACTCACTCTGAAATGGACATGTAAATCTTAACCTTAACCCAAAGTTTGTGGAAGAACATGAATCTACAAGCCCAATTAATATGAAAAATTATAAAATATATAGATATATAGATTCCCAAACATCTTTACTTAATATTTTATCATCCAGTTGCATTGATTCCTGACTGAAAACAGGTTAGGGTCCTCCCTAAACACATTTAAAACTCTCTTTAGAATGGAGTATGTTAAAAAAAATGGGTCAGTTCTTTGAGCAAAATTAATTCTGCATATGGAAAAATGCATTAAAAAAACTCCATGCACCCAAAGGGAGTTGACTTGTCTTTTAGAACATTGCCAATTTAGATTGTGCTTTTGTAGTGGAGCAGAATTTTGCGTCATAGACATATTTCTCATGTTTTTCAGTCAGGATTTTTAGCACCATCAAAAATCAGATTGCATGAAGTCATATTCAGACATCATCTGAGATTTCCAAACGTTATTATTCCAGCCAAACGCATGACACAACACTGATTTCAACAGTTCTGTTGCCCAGCAGGTTCGACTGAAGCCACACGCACACACACTTACACAGTTCTTTGATTCAGTCATGCGATTTCCACTGCCAATTTCACAACACCAGATTGAGAGAGAGAGTAATAGAGTATGTAAACGAGAACGTGTGTGACAGTGATTGGAGTATTTACTGGGTCATTGCTCTTGGCTTTGTATCTCTCCACATTTCTGGATGGGTATATTTAGCTCTCATATCCAGTGCTATAACAGAAGATGACTGGAAATAAACAACAAGTCCTCAGAAAGTTCATTAAAACCAAATCAGTTCTGTAGCATCAGTCACTGAATTCTAGCCAGAGGAAAGTTGTGTTCCAACTCTGGTTTGCGCAGTTTCATCGACATTTGGGGTTGGTGAACGCCTGGATGAAAAATGTCAAGAACATCAAAGCCTGTTTGTCAAAAAAAGTATGTAGATTTCAAAGTTAAAGAAAGTTGGAAGAGATGCACAATACCAATATTGAAAACATATTGGTTATCAGCCAGTATTATTTTTTACTTATACAAAATAGTATTTTACTTAAAGTGTAATAGTATATAATGAATGTTACAGTATGTAATGTATATAATAGTGTGTGTATATAAAATTATAATGTAATTTTATATAAGTAAAAAAAATATAATATTATTAATATTATATATTTTGGATTTTTAATTATATATAATTTTGTTGGCTATATATATAATCTGAATTTACACACACACACACACACACACATATATATATATATATATATATATATATAATATTATATAATATATTAATGAAAAATAACTGATTTGATATATTTATAAAATCTGAATATATATATATATATATATATATATATATATATATATATATATATTCTGATTATATAAATATATCAAATCAAAGTTATTTTTCATTAAAATATTAAAATATATGGCCAATAACTGTTAAATGGCCGATATCAATATTCTATTATACTATTAAAAATGTATAAACAGTTGAAATATGATCTCTCTTGACTTTTACCCTCTGATTTCATTCTCTTCCTCTCATTGACCTCAGGATAATGAGGGAGACTGGAACCTGGTGATGGTTGTTGCTGTGGCAGCAGCAGCAATTCTACTCATTCCCAGTTTCACCAGAGCTCTGGCCTGAAGGCTGGACAGGAAGTGACCTCATCATCCCACTCCGCCCATGGTACACAACTCTATCACCCTGGCCACATTTAACCACCAATGGGAAATGAAAACCATCACTCACCTGGGTCATACGGGAACACAATAACACATGGCTTCCAAACTTTGCTTTTCGATGTGCGTTGTGATGCTGATTGTTTGCCGTCTAAACTGCTTTGCTCTGCTTTTGTAGACAATCATATCTGTTTCAACCAGTAGTGCTACAGACACTGATGCCAAGCCGTGAGGTCAGAATGGAGGAGCTTCTGATTGGTCTAGCTCCCTGCTTTCCATTTCATGAGTTTGTTTTCTTTCCTCAATGGACACTTTCAAAGGTCCTCTCGAAACTATTTGCCTTATCACTTTTAGATAGAACATTTGCACAATTTACCTCTTTTTCGCTATCAAAAATAAACAGATTCCCGATCTCTTGGGGACTGACTGAAGAGGATGCCGTTCTTCATCATCAACGCTTTGGATGCAGCATATTGCTTTGTGCTTCATTGCTTTTTGATTAGGTAGGAGCATGCAGTATTTATTTAACCTTCCTGGATCTTCCCATTTTTAATAATTACATACTGAAATCTCAGTACTGTGAGAATCGTTTGTGTTTGGGTTCAGTCACTGAGAACTTCTTTTACTTTCGTCTACGGCATGGTTTCTAATTCCAAAACTCTGTAGGTTACTGTACAGTACTTCTCTATATATGAGCAAACGAGAATACTAATGTGCTGCATATTTGTTATTTTTACATTTATTTTGATGAAAAAAGGATTCCAAGTGGGTTAAGGTTATTCCAGGAGGTAAACATGCTTATTTTAAACTTTCCACAGATATTTTTGTATCTGAATTGTTTATTCCAAGACATGAAATGTATAGATTGATTTTGTGTGTGTAGATTGATAAATGATGCTAAAGAGTGATAGATATTTTTATACAAGGGTTGACTAATCACTAAAATGACACTAAAAGAACTCTGAAAAAGTGTAATGAACAAGCACAGATCTACTGTAATTCCACTGATGTTGCATTAATGATTTCGTCTGAGGTTATTTGCTGTTTTTTTGCATGCCATATATATCTATACAATCTCTTCTCTCCAAAGAAACAGGCAAATTAACGAGTTGTACAAAATATAATGAACAAGTGGTTCTCAACTGGTCTGTCGGAACCCAAAAATCAGTCGCAGGTATGTTTTTAAAGTGTCGTTGACAGCAGGGAAAAACACTCCTAAAGAAAGGGTAAACTACTGTAGCAAAGTCAAAAAAATCTCATGTAAAAATGCAAAATACGACCTTTAAAAATGCCTGTTGTAGTCTGTAAATCTACCCAAATCACGATAATCATTTTGCATATTGTTGGGCCTATGCAGTTCATGCTAATATTAATACATTTCAATGTTTGACTTTTTTTTAAGTACAAAAAAAACACATTTTAATTGCGTGTTTGGTTGCCACTTAATGTGTAATGTCAAAACCAGTTGAGAACCACTGTCATAAACTTAGAAAACTATGACAAAGACGTTCCTTACAATGCAATTCAATCTGTAGCATAAATCCATAGCATGAATTAATTATCTAGCTAATAAGAGTGCTAGAAGCACAAACTTCCATACTGCCTTTCACCAAAAAAGTTATATATGATTTGTCTTAAATGATGTGTATTTAACTAATGAAGTTTGACAGTACAAATATGTACTTAAATGTAGCTTTTTACATCTCAGAAGTCACTATTTTGAGGTCTCTGTGTGGATACGGACTATTACAAAAGTACCTTCCAGTTGGAAGATTAATATTACTGTTACTGAACTCATATCAATCATTTAAAGATTCTGGTAAATGAATGCTCTGAGCCTTGAGGTACTATTGTTATGAACAGAATCTATTACTTTACACTTAAAATATCTATTGCTATATAATCGTTTCTGGTATACACACAAGTTGTCTTTTTGTGGCATTTTCAACTGCGCAAAGTATCAAAGTGACTAAACAATAGTAGACATATTTGCTTCTAGATGGTTGACTAGCATTGTGGCAGTGGTCTTTGTAGTGTGGTTTTAAGACTTGGCATTAGCTGTTGCCGAGTCTCAGTGTTTGGGAATATTTACAGTATCCCAAGGTCATTCCAGTGCCGTTTTCTGCTATCCCGTTTATAGACTCAGAACTCAGTGGTAGCACAACTTGAATGTTCAATGTATCAATGGTCAGCTGACTTTCTATAAGACAGTGCATGCTACAAAGTGACTTGTCTTTGAAATAAACGTGCTATTTGTCCTGCACTGTATTGGATAGTTTGTTACTTTGATGAAATGGAATATGAAAGCGTGTTTTACATCAGAACGAGTCATTTATGAGTCACACTCTCTTCCACTCAGCACTTGTAAATGATGTAATATGTACAGATTGTGCATTTGCATGTCCGTGGCAGTAGATTCTGCATGCTGAGTGAAACCAGTGGTAGATTTTAGCTCCTGTGACAGTTTTGAACTGGTAGACGTCGCATGCTTTGTCCAAATCTGCAACTTAACTGAAACTGAAGATTTTTGTTTTGATTTGAATAGACCAATGTCATTTATGTTCTCTTCTAAATTATGATTTTATCTGATCACTCAGGCCCCGTTTACACTAGTGCGATTTGAAACGATCCTCATCTACTCTGGCATTTCCACGGCGTTTCAGAAATGATGTCTGTCTACACTACAGGAGCGAAACCGCATGTAGGTAGCTGCTGTATTTAAAAAAATGCAGTTTAACTGCTAAAAATGACAACAAAGCCAGCAAAGATTGCAGTTTAGTCTCCATGTTTTTGTTTACAAGTCGTCAAGGATATCCAGAACAAACTTTTTTCAAAAGTCTCCATTTAAACTGAAACGCAACCCCCGCGTTTTCAAACTAAAACGGGGTCTGTAGCATTGTCAAAAGTCTCTGTTAAAACGCCGGTGTAGTGTAAACGACAGGTGTAACCGTAGCAAAACCTATGCGTTTTAAAATGAAAACGCATTAGTGTAAACGGGGCCTAAAACAAGCTCTGCAGCATTTTCAAAAGTCTCCGTTTTCGAGGATTCAAAACGCCGGAGGAATGTGAACGACAGGCGTAACCGTAGCAAAAGTCATGCGTTTTAAATCGAAAACGCACTAGTGTGAACGGGGCTTCAGTTAACTGTTACTTCTAAATATGCGGAACAAATAGCAACGTTTGGAAAGCCCAGTCTTTCTCCGAGTGGACCTTGTTATGAAATATTATCACTTTATCAATGAGTCTTGAATGTCTTTTTTTTCTCTATTTTAAGTCCATTCTGTACATTTCCACTCAAATCCAGTTCTCTCTTCTCTTTCATTTATCTTCTATTTAAAGTCTTTTAGTTGTTGAGAGAATTGCAAGTTGTACAGACTAACAAAATCGTTTGTAAATGCGCTTTAACGGATGCTGGAGGGTGGCAAACGTATGGAGATGTGGCGTTGTGGCGATGCTGCTGCTTGTCTGTATGTGGTTGTGTAATTGTAACTGTTCTGTACAGTGTCTTTGAAATGTTTACATGTTGTCCTGCCTTAACCGGCATTTATTTAATGAATAATTATAATAATAATGATATTTGAAGTATTTTGGTAACCATGTATATTTTGTAAATGAACAAGAACAAATAAAGTAGTTTATCCAGAGCATCCTGATCTAATATATGTGATCATTTATTCCTGTCGGATCAGAGCTTGTTTTTGTTTCAGACTGTTGTTGAATCATAAGGTGAGCTGACATCCATGCCTTCACCAAATGATAAACAGATGTCCTCCTTCATTTATCTAGTCTTTCTGCTGACCTTCACATTTGTATTATTTGTCAGCTCTGAGTCATGGCTGTGACTTCATCGTCAGTATATGAACCTTTTCTGTTCCTGGGTTTTGTGTGTCAGTCTGTGGAAAAGTTCTCTTGGACATTTCTGAATTTATGTCTTTGTGCATGACACATGAAGCAGGGTGTCCATGGGGGTCCAACGTTTCCAGTAATACTGAACCATATGCCTGTATATGGTTTAGTCACCGTTCACCTCAGCAGCGAACACTCTGAATTTCAATAACTCATTCTGTATTACACATTCACTGTATACAGTCAGCACAGACCCGTAGTGTCTCGCAGTTTGTTATTGTAATGAGTTCAGTCGTGTGATTACTCTATAGCATTACTTTGTGTTAAATGTTTGTAATATTTTCATAAAATGTTTAAACTACATATAGAGAGAGTGTGTGTGTTGTACATGTCAAACGGTACAAGCTTCCAGGTTGTGATGTTTGACAGCACTGGGACCTGAGGTCATGAAATGGTCGGTAAGCAGTTATTACATTATATGGCCATATCTCTATAATAATAAGGTTTGAACGGCACAAACACTAATCACACAATCCATAGCCTCCTTATAAAGTCATGTAATACAATCATTTTTCATGTTTTAGTGCCATATTAATCATTAATTTATACTAATAATTACTATACCGATAATTTAGTATGATTTATCAACTGTTTTCCTCCCCACAATGTTAAAAGTCTCAGGTTTTACTATTCTTATTTGGATATTTAATGATAAGAATTTAGGGAATACATGCAATAAAAACACATACAGATACATACATAAATACACACACACACACATATATATATGTGTATATTTATTATGTATACAATAACACTCAATAACACACACTCATACATGTATATATAATTTATATTATATCTAAATATAAATATTTTATATATAAATATATATTTGTTAAATATACGTGTGTGTGTGTATACACATATATACATAATACATTTATACAGTACACACGTTTTTATTTTGGATGCGATTAATTATTTGACAGCACTAAAATATATAGTGTGAGAGAGACATGTGATACTGTTAAAGACAGTTTTTTATTAGTTAAACACATGAGTTACCTTCATTATCAAGGTATTATGCAGCCTATACTTCAAGGTAAAATATTGTTAAAATCGCCTTATAGTTTAGGGGATATAGATATTCCCAGAATAACCTGCGCAAACCATATTTATTCGAATTTAAAAAAGTGTGGGACACACTATCTTATTGGCTAATAACTTTTTTTAACATTCACATGTTTATGAATTTGACATGTTTTTATCTAAAGCAACTTACATTGCACAAAACTTTGTCATTATGTTAACTATGTTAATGTCAACTATTATTTCATGACATAAGCCTATATACAGAACTGTGACATAAACAGTTAACAAAAAGCATTTACATTTATATTTATTTACATTTATCCAAAACGACTTACAAGTGAGAAGTTGCCCTTGGTGGGGATTGAACCCGGGTCTCTGGTGCATTATAAGTGAGACTCATTTACACGGAGCTAACTCCTCAAAAGCTCAATAAAAGTGCTTTTACAGTATATATGACTTCATTGACATGAATAGAGTTTTGTCAGTTGGGGGCCATAATGTTCTTTATTAATAAACTGTCGTACTATTTATTATTTATTAATAATAGTCTGTCATGCCTTTTCTTCATGCTTTGATATGTATTTAGCACACTGTGTTAAAATGTCTCACTGACTTAATTATGCTGTCATTTGCTTTTTAAGAAAAAGAGAGCCCAAGTTTTACAACAAGCGCAACTCCAGCCCCCCACGTGCCCAATTTGGGGTTCCTAAAAATAAAAATGACAGTCACAACTGTCGCGGCGCTCGCGGTCTATCCAATCCCCTTCCCCGCCGCGCGCTTCGCCCAATCCGACGCCGGTATCACTATCTCGGTCAGATTAGAGAATCACCCATCGCGCAGTTGAATATGGTCATGATGACAGCGGCATACCAGGAGATCCAGCAGACTGACGTGTGAGCCCTGCCGGAGGGCTCTCAGATTTTTAAAGCGCCTCATGCTTCATTTAACCATTCAAGTATATGACGCCGCGTCTCTTTCCTTTTATTTAAGAAAAGTTTCATGTAAATCGAGCGGGAGCGAGCTTTCTTTAACGGCGGTCTTAAAAGTGGCGGTTGGAAGAATTTAAAATTTAACGGAAATTACGAAGTCATTCGCTCTGCACTCGTTCGTCCTTCAAAAGTGGTTCGGAGCTGGTTCCTGTCCGACAAATAGTCATACTTCTGCACTTTTCGCCAGCGCTTCCAACTTCTTTTTCTTTCCCTTTTTTTTCCCTTTAGAAGAGAGTGCGCGCGCGCGCCTGCCCCACTCCCCCTCGCGCTGTGAAAGTCTAGCAGATTGTCGTATAAAAGGGGGGCACGAGAACATCTGAAAAAAAAAACATGATGAGCAATAATACATACTACGACCAGCAGCTGCCGCCGCAGTATTACCAGGGCACCGACAACGGCGAGGACGGAGACGAGGAGATGCCAGCCACGGAGAAGGACCTGGCGGAGGATGCGCCCTGGAAGAAGATCCAGCAGAACACCTTCACCAGGTGGTGCAACGAACACCTGAAATGCGTCAACAAAAAGATCAACGACCTGCAGAAGGACCTGAGCGATGGGCTCAAGCTCATCGGGCTCCTGGAAGTTCTCAGCCAGAAGAAAATGTACAGAAAGTACCACTCCAGACCCAATTTCAGGCAGATGAAGCTGGAGAACGTGTCGGTCGCGCTAGAGTTTCTAGAAAGGGAACACATCAAACTAGTTTCTATAGGTAAGTGCTGTTTCGCTGCGTGTATATGAGCCCAACGATGTGGCTTCGCTTTGTTAATAATAAAAAAAGTTATTTAAAACGAAACAAAACAAAAGGGTTGTGTGTAAATCTTTAATTAAGTGACTTTTATGGCTGTGGTAATGTTATAACGGAACGCGCTCGAGCGCTGCGTACTGTTGCTATGGTTACATCATCAGTTCAAGTTCGCGAGCGTCTCCTTATAATGACTAAGTAACTTGTAATCTAACTTTTTGGCTTGTGAAACGAATACTTATATGTATAACGAAAACACCTCCTTAACCGTTTGTTTTGACTGTCTGTCGGTGGGCTCAAGCCTTAATTAGAGGGTCAGACCACACAAACTAGCCATAATTAGCTAGGTCACAATGGGTCTTGTTTCCATTTGAACTGTAAATATTGATTCTTATGTTGTTATAATTCCATTAATTATCATTTTGGAAGCAGTGAAGTATTATTAAATTGTCCACACTTATACTTTTCTTCTTTTGATGGACAAACGGAGGCTAAACAATGTGTTCATGATCTTACAGATGTCCTTAAAAATGTCAATGATTTTCGCCTTTGTGCATAATAATAATTTGCTACATTAAAGACACTTTATAATAAATTTATAATATAATTAATATCAGGGCTATATAAAGTTTATATAAAGATTTATATATAAATATTATATATATATATATATATATAATATAAATATTTATATATAGGGAGGCTGTAGTGCATGTACATTCAAATATGAATAAAGTATGATATTTCTGTTTGCACATTCAATGTGATAATATAATTGCAATATATGATGCAATATGTTAATACATTAGAGTAACAACAAAAAAATGTTTCAAACAGAATACGTGCATTATCTATTGACAAGGAAGTTGGATATCAGATATGATTATAGATATAATTCTCATTAATTTGTTTATGTAATGATTTTCGCAATCTGACATCCACTGTCCTTATGATCTTATTCAATAGAATATAAGGAGGCAAAAACTGAAATTTAGGCAGTTTTACTATATTAGGGGTGCATTTTGTTCCCCAAGGCTTTGGAACACGGTCCCAAACTCAGATTAGGATCAATGTTAGTATGGATTTGTGGATCTGCCACATTTGGAAAAGGCCTGCAGGCATAAAATGATCATTGATTATAATGCATCCTATATGTGTGAGATATGCTGTAGAAATGCATGTTTTTTAATGCATTTTTCTGATATATGTCTTTGTATTTAGAGATATTACAGTCATTTTAGTGGCAGACTGACAGTTTGATACTAAACTAGGGCTTTGACATCAGTTCGGTAAATGTGGCTGTTTTGGGAGAACTCTCATATGGCAATGTCCACACTATAATTCATTATGTTTTATCATAATGCACCAAATATCATCAGACATATTAATAAAAAAAGGATAATGGCTGTTCCTATCATCTTCTGTCATAAAAATGACCCTGGGATTTGTTCCATGGTCAGTATTGGTGTTTTTGCAGAGGGAAAAGATCTAGATTGTTCTGGTGGCTAAGTGGTGGGTGTCAGAGCCTGGCAGCATTGCATTCTTTCAAAACAACTGGACATACAACAGAAAAAAGGGCAATGTTCATTCCTATTACAATTGTGGAGCTGGTATGTTTATGATGAAGACCTGATTTGACCGAGAATGAATGATAGTGGCATATATTTA
This sequence comes from Zacco platypus, assembly GCA_038088235.1. NCBI lineage: Eukaryota > Metazoa > Chordata > Actinopteri > Cypriniformes > Xenocyprididae > Zacco > Zacco platypus. The sequence continues at coordinate 6,260,039 of CM076066.1, forward strand.
AAAGGACTTGAAGGACTAGGTTTGGGGGCAGGAGTCATCAGTCTCACACGCTGGGACGTGACTGCAGTGCTTTCAGCCCAGCTGTCATTGGCAATGAGATGGATCTTTCTAGAATGGCACCTGCCCCTCAGAAACCCCCCTTACGCAAGAGTGTAGGGTGAAAAAGGTGCAGGAAAAACTCATGCGCTCTCGTCCAAGAAAGTGTGTGTGTGTGTGTGTGTGTGTGAACTGTGTCACATGGGGGTTGGCCTGCTGCCTACAGGAAATACCACTCACCTCATTTATTTTATCACTACGCACTCAGTCACTCATGCAGATGTGCTGTAAAGTGTGAGAATATATAGATTTCAGTGGTCAGATCGATTTAGATCAATTAATCGCATCTAACATAAAAGTTTATAAAAAATATATGAGAGTGTATGTGTGTGTGAGTATGTATATATATATATATATATATATATATATATATATATATACATATATACACACACAAACACACATTATATATTTAGTATGACAAACTTTTATGTTAGATGCGATTAATTGCAATTAATCGATTTGACAGCACTAATAGATTTACATACATATATGCAAATGTTGCGCCCCTAAAGGGATATGGTGATGGAAAAAAATGAGATGGGAGAAAAAAAATATATTTCATTGATTTCCATCACCAATGTTCCCATAGGTTCTCTGTAAATATAGCTGTACCAGGATCAGTGATCTTTCCTTATGAAAAATACAAAATATAATATTGTTAAAACGCTTAAAATAATGCTGATAGTTCCCACGTGTGTTAAGAAGTGAACAAGTATTTTTTTCTTTTTTTTTTGAAAAATAGCAGGAAAAACCCTTGAGTTTTGGGTGTAAGCGCTGATGGCTCTGGGACGGGGATCATCAGGATTTAGCCTCAGAGTGAGTGATTGATAGAAAGACAGCTGCGCTCTGGGGTCCATCTAGTAACAGGTGCTTTAAATAGACCTACAGACCCAGAAGAAAGCCGGGACAGAGGGGGTTGCTGGAGGTTATTTGGATAGCAAGTAAGAGAAAGAGTGAGTCATGGGATAGAGTTGATGAGCACATGATTGACAAAACTTATTGGAATGAGTGTCCCCCTTTTCTCTCCCTCTTCTTGCTTAACTTCAGCTGTCAGATTTTCACTGGCTCTGCCAAAAATATGGTTAAGTACACGTGATATATTTAACAGCAATAACAATGTTCAGTTCATGATGGAAATCTATTTTTTATGTTTGCAAGACTTAAAGGGGACCTATGCAAAATTCACATTTATAAGCAGATGTCCAGAGTGTTTAAACAACCAGTCTATAATGGTAAAAATCCACCCACTCCTTTTTTGGTTACCCAAATTTGTGGTTCCAGATTTCCCCCTACTCCTGCGTCAGAGTTAGGAAGCTCCGCCCATGACTGCTGACGAATCTGCCCTATTAGCATAGATCCCGCAGCAGCCATTTCTGTTTCCTCGCTATAGCAGCTGGTGATATACAATGTCTGCACCAAAAAACATTACGTTATTGTATCAACTAATATAAGAGTCTCCATAGACTCTCTGCATCTGAGTCACTGAGAACATAGAGGTTGAATTTCAATTATGAAGGAAATATATAGAAGAAAGCCAGTGAAGTGTTTTATATTTGTGCAAATCATTTCACACCGGACTGCTTCACAAAGGAGGGTCAGATCAACGCTGGATTTGCACAAAAGATTAAAATACCAGTACATGCTAGTTGATGAGTTGAATCAACTACATAAATTTTTCCACTTACCGTTCAGAAATGTTCAGTTTCATTCTAAAAGTTGTAACTTCTTCCTGAGTCTCTCCATCAGTGTCGACTCCGGTTTGAACAATGTGAGGCTGAACTCCATAACTAACAATCCTCATTTTGGCTGCATGAGATTCTCCAGCTTTGTTATTGTTGAGTATCCTAAGAGCGAGCTGTTTTTTTGGAAAGGGGGCCGGGAGCAGCAGCTCATTTGCATATAAAGGGACACACACAAAAAGTGCGTGTTTTTGCTCACATCCAAATAGAGGAAAATTTGACAAGCTATAATAAATGATCTTTGGGGTATTTTGAGCTGAAACTTCACAGACACATTCTGGGGACACCAGAGACTTATATTATATAATGTGAAAAGGGGCATAATACGTCCCCCTTAAAATCACATGTACATGATCAACAAATCTTTGACATAGTGACAATCTAGCGCTTGCACACTCTCTCTCTCTCTCTCTCTCTCTCTCTCTCTCTCTGAAGTAACTGTGCTGAAAGGAATTCCCTGTTGACATATGCGGTATCCCAGAGGAAAATTTCTTGTGATTTAAATTTAAGTTGTCGTAGCATGTTTCCCTGATGTATTTGAGTGGCTTTATCAGCATAGTGAGTTATCTCTGCCAAAGTCATGCTCTGTTTCACTTTCCTGGCTCATTGAGCAGATCTTTCCTCTGCTGCTCTACACTGAGAAGTAGCAGTTGGTTTTATTGATTCACCCCTCTTGTTCACCTCTGACATTGTTTCTGGTGAATGTTGTGTTATAACTTTTGGTAGGCTTATCTCCAGCTTCAGCTCTGTGCAATCTTTGGCCACAAAAAGAAGGGTTTCCATCCAGAATATATGAGAGTCAGGCACGGTAGAAATGACTACGGATTTATTTTTATGAACAACAACGAGCAGTCTTTCTTGCAAACTCTCTCGTGTCCTCCTGCTTTCTGTGTATAACAGCATCTTTAATTGTTACCATGTGTCAAGGGCTAGTCAGTCCACTGGAATGTTCAAGCAAGGCCAGTGAACACCCCCTACACACACTCACTGCCTCCAGAGATTTGACATGGGCCGCTGTGGTGCTTTCCTCAATTTGTCCCACTTGCTTTATTAATATCTCTGGTAAAGAAAGCCTAAAATGTGCCGTTTTTTTATTGCATACCGTTACATATCACCACAACAGACGGCCCAGGTGCATCCTGGGTAGGCGGATGTCAGGTGTGCGTGTGTGGAACGGTTGTGCAACTGCTTAAAACTCCTTTGTTCGTGTGTGGGAAACTCAACATGTAGTGATAAACAAGTACGACAGGCTATTTTTATTGGTTGTATTTGGATTATTAATCACTCTTAATTACATTTTGAGGTTATACACAATCTATTAGAGAATTATCTTTTATGGTGCTGTGCTGTATTTCAAAACCGTTGGATTCTGTCGCTGCAATGATTGAATTCAGTTCATGACAGCAAAAGGCCTCATGTTATCAGAAAGGATTTATTCGGGATATTGCCTGACACTCACTGTGGATTCTTCTGTTACTGTATAAATCCAACACGATCCTCAAACTCCAGGATCATGTGGGAGATCAGAGAATGATGGAAAGCAGACGAGGGAAAAAAGGGCGAATCGCTTTTGATTATGAATGGGGTGCTGGAAGGGTAACCGGGACTTCATCTCTGCTGTAAGTGATATCTGAGCCTCTCCAATGTTTTCAGCTGCTCATGGTGGTGTTTAGATAGAGTTACACATTGTAGAACATGCTCATTTGTTTTAATGCATGTCTGCAATCCAGAATTGACTGGTTGCTTTGCTTAAAAAAAGATTCTGTCATCATTTAATGACCCTCTTGTTGTTCTATAACTGTATGACTCTTTCACCAAATACCAAAAATGTATGTAAATAGATGTAAGGGTAAATAATGATGACAAATATGTGAGCTATTCCTTTAATAACTATTTTTATCTCGCAATTCTGACTTTTTTTTCAGAATTTGTGAGAAATAAACGAACAATTGCGAGTTATAAAATCAGAATTGCATGATATAAACTTTTTTCCCTCTCAATTGGACATTATATCTCGCAATTCTGAGGAAAAAAAGTAAGAATTGTGAGATAAAAAGTCGCAATTACCGTTTTTATTTTTTATTTCATGGAAGAAACAAGTTTCCATAAATAACACAACAAGATGTTTTTAAGAATTATGCTTTGGATCACACTGAAGTTCTTTGTAGGGGCGAAAACAGTTCATAAACATTCTAAAACATGCCCTCTTTTGTGTATCCCACAGAAGAAAAAGTCAAAGAGGTTTGGAATAACATGAGGTTGAGTTGAGTTTAGGTGAACTATCCCTTTAACATGTCATTTACACTACCATTCAAAAGTTTGGAGTCAGACATTTTTGAAAGAAATTAAATACGTTAAATTAAAATCAAAAGTGACACAAAAGACTTTTACGTTGTTATAAAAAACTATTTCTAATAAATGCTCACTGTTTATCCACAAAAATATTTAGCTGAACAGCTGTTGATATTGACATTGATAATAATAAATGTTTCTTAAGCAGCATCAGCATATTCGATTGATTCCCAAAGGATCATGTGACACTGACACTTTGCCATCACAAGACTAAAATACAGTTTAACATATCGAAATAGAAAAGCTATGTTAAATTGTAATATTCTTTCACAATATTACTGCTTTTACTGTATTTTTGATCAAATAAATGCAGCTTTGATGAACATTAGAGACTTTCAAAAACATTCAAAAATCGCACCAACCCCCAACTTTTGAATAGTGTAATAGTATAAATATGCTCATTATTTGAAATACAGATAGAAAATGTGTTGTGTGATATACTTTTAAAACATCTATGGAAACAATCATATTCCTTCCTGTGATCATATACTCGAGTGACAGAGATGTGCATCTGTCTGTAGAGACTTCCTGTCGATGGAATGACATACTATCTGTATGGAAACGGTGCGGCTGTCGGGGTTAACGGTAGGGTCAGGGGTCAAGATCATGACTGGTTTGCTGATAACAGCCTTGACAGCTTCTAACAGGTGTTTAACAAGAGCTATAACTCCTGTGTCCTTTGAAATGTTTTTTTTTTACAGTCATTGCAATTTGTTGCAAGTCTCTTTATTAGCTTTTTTGTGTGTTTTTGCAGTCTAATGTCTCTGGCTGGTGTAAAGCAGTTCTTCTGTATTGTGTTATCTGTAAGGCTGGGAGTCAGACCGCCCTAGTGCACTCTGGGATGTTTGGTGTCAGCAGTGTCAGGCACAGAGGGCTGTCAGCGGCGTGATGATGTCATCAGCTGCCTGACCCTGGGTTGCCAGGTTCAGACAAGAAAATCCCTCATCGTCCACATGGTCAAATGTCTTCGCCTCCATCATTTTCTCCAACCCACTCACAGAAATAGACAGACTAAAGCCTGCAGATTGAACAGGACTTAAAGAGAGGTTTATAAATGGACAAATGACTAATAACATCATATTTTCGTAGCACTAACAGTTTAAAGTCACCTTGATATCAAAATGTTTTTGTTTATGGAATAATGCAGTTTTTTTTTTTTTAAATCATGAGTCCTCATAAATTTTCATTCTTCCCTCTCACTTGCAACGATATCTTCTCTTTTCGATGACGTATTTTTCAGCATACGTTTTTCATGAGAAGCCGTTTCACTCGGATATACGTCACAGGGAAGAAAAGACTCTCGCAGTTTTATGAAGACTTAAAGTAATAGTAATGCTTGCCTTGGCGAATGCCATTAATATTTTCCATCCATTTCATTGTGGTTTTAAGAGGTCTTCACCATTTGAACTTCCCTAAAAGAAACCCAGATGTGAACTTTCTCCCTCATAAAAAGGACTTTATCTTCTCTTTTGCTATGAATGGTGCACTTTTAGTGGTTTCCACTAAGAGAAACAGACATCGTTCAGAGCACTTTTCCAAAAGAAGCTTAACAAGGGCAGTAAAAAGCCCTTCTGATTGACATTTGACAACTTTGTCCAAAGCCTGGACTGTGTCTTGATGTGTTTTTGTTCAACATTAACATAGAAATGGCTCAGACGTGAACAGCTAATGGCCCATAGGCATGTTAACAGGGAGTTAGTTCCTGCTGGAGCATAAAGGATTGTGTGCATGTCTGTCTGTCTGTGTTTATAGCAATGTGACCTGAAGTGCTGATAGGCCGCTCTCTAAGTGTTTTTTAAACTATTCTCATTCTTTCTCTCTGCACTGCAAAAATTATGTTTTTAAATTTAATTTAATTATTTTTTTATATTATTGTTTTATATAATTTTTTATTTGTTTTACATATTTTATATACTTTTTAATTTAATTATTATTAACATTTTTGTATGAATTTGTATTTTATTTTTTATAATAATCATATTTAAGGACAGCTTTGCCGATTTTGCCAGCTTTGTATTGTTACAATGTCGGCTGTACAAATGTAAATGAACAATGTGTTCTGTTTCTCCATGTTAACTGCACCCAGATGCACCCATAAATTTGTTTATTTTGCAGGGATCTGACTAATTTTGATTATATCTGAGTTAAAACATGGATAAAGAGTACACATTGTTCATTTAAATATACTATCAACTATAAAAAGATTGTTGAAATTTGGCAAAGTTGTCCTTTAATTATATATATATATATATATATATATATATATATATACATATATATACATAGAGAGAGAGAGAGATTTTGTGAGACTATAGTAGGTGGACCTGACTGTCCCTCATTTGTACATTTTAAAGTTAAATTCATCACATGAGAATTCAAAGTTAAGAGGTTCAACCCAGAGTAAAAAGTATTTGCATTGTCTTTTGCCTGGACTTCAAATTGGACTCAAACCTCTTTTTAGTTGTGATATAGTCTCTCAGTCTGCATTACATTCACACTGGTGTTTTAGGAAGCAAAACAATTAGAAAATAATAATAACAATACTTGTAATCATTCTGTAATCATCTGTTCACAATGTTGGAAATTATGCAAATGTGAAAATAATGCGCAACTAGTAATTACTAAATGCATGTGTAAATTCTTCAAATAAACATGCCAATTCACATAAAATACCTCAAAATGACATGCACAGTGTTCCTGTCTGTGCTTGTTTACAATATTTCTACTCTTTCAGTCGAACTCTTCTTGGTAAATGCTTTAGATTTTCTTTGCAGAGCCCTGGGGTCTGTCCTGATTCAGGCGCACTGGAGGGAGACTGGGACAAAGGCTCCTATGTGCCTGTTCTGGATGGAACTTTAACTCTGAAGCTTTGTTGAGGGATTGGGGGGAGGGAGGGGGACTACATGCTGCTAGCAGACAGCTAGAATATGTGTGTGTGTGTGTGTGTGTGTGTGTATTAGGCCCATGAGGGGGAAGGCACATCTTTGAGCTCATCAGTTGTTGGTTTAGGGTGCCTGTTAGCAGCTGTGACGGCAGCTGACTGGGTTCACTCAGGAGAAGAGATTGGCTGATTGCACTGCTTACTATAAACAAAACCACTGTCTTTCACAAAAAGAGGTTCACACGAGATTTCACCTCTTCCACTAAATTAGCCCAACTCTGCTTAAAAGTTGATGAAGATGGCAAGAAAAGGAAGAATTAGTCTTTTTTTCCCTTTGGTGGAAGTTACCATTGTCTCTTTTTTTCACCATGTGAAATCCCTCCTCTGTAGTTTGGGTTTAGAAAGGAAAAGGCCTCTTGGTTTGGGCCTCCTAAGCACTGACAGACTTATTACAGTGTTTTATTACTGGTTTATATTAGAGACAGGCTTTTTTCCGCTCATTTGACTTGAAGAGGAATAACCAAGCGTTAAACATTCAATGCCAGGAATTTTTTGAGCACCTCTCATGAAAATTAACCTCACATTGTTTTGTTTTTTTTAAATTTAAAAAAAAAAAAATTATATACACTAAAGGCTGGAATACGCAACATGACTTCCGCCCATATTTCTGCCCCGGTTTGCGGTCTGGATGTGTCAATGCTAGTTACCGAAAGTCAGGGCCAGTCTGCAGATTTTTGGCAGCTGGAGTTGACATATTTCACACAAAATCGCATAGTGTGTGATGGACACAGCTTCAAACTATGATTCCATCCAGTCAAATGATATCAAACATGCATTTTAGAACACATACTTGCTGACTATATAGTAGACAAAAGCTGTTTTGCCACAATTTGCATTGTAAAAAGCGCTATATAAATAAAGGTGACTTGACTTGACAAACAGAAATGATTTAAGCCAAGTGGTATGTCGAATTCACAGTATTAATAGGCAAAAAGTTCTCAAATGACTACTACTGCCCGCAAGATTCTGAAATTACATCCAATGGACACTGTAATATCCCATGAGGCCACGAGAGAAGATTTGTTATTGGCAGTGAAGCAAATTTCACTGATGAAGTAAGTTTCAAACCAAATGTAGTATCTATAAATATCGTACGTGATTTTGGAAACAACTATATTGTTTTCGTTTGTTGTGCATCTCCTAGCAATTGGAGAGTTCGCCAGGATTGACAGGCGATCTAACCAATCGTAATGCTGAATCCGTCATTTTGCCCGACAAAGCCATCAGGGGAGTTAGTAGATTAAAGTTGGTGGACTGGAACTTGAAAAATAGTGTTTACTGTTGTCTTTCCGTGGTTGAAACAACATTCCTTCTGATGTTCATTCATGTTTATTTGATGCTATAAATGAACTAGTATGAAGAGAGGACAGCGATCTGTCATGACACATTAAAGATCCACAAAACATTATTTATTGTTTAAATTTCTTTAAAAATTACAAAATTTTAAATTTGAGACTGTTTCATGTGAAAAGTAACCTGCTCTGTCTTCTCTGTCGATGCGTTGTCAGTGTCCTCTTTGCTCCACGATGTATTTTTCACTGCGTGAGAACATGTGTTTGGCGTGAGAGTTACTTGTCGGTAACTAAAGGGGGACGGATCTTTCCGAATGGTCAATTGGTGCATGTTTCTGTGTGAGTTTGTTCGGAACGACTTGAAAGTCTGGTAATGTGAGCTTCAGTCGTTTAGTGTATGCTGCCCAGTTTTTCTCTCTATAACCATTTACAAAGTCAGAAGTATACAGTATGATGCACAGTGTTTCAAGTTATGTAGTGTATTCCAGATTTTAGAGTCAGGAGACTAGATGTAACAAGGCTCACATGGAATTAGTGCACTTTTTGCTTAAAGATGAAAATCTGTAGAATTCTACGGGAATGGATTTAAATGAAAGTTCTGTGACTGGATGTGTTACGTCATGAATATTTAATGAAGCCGTTTATGGTTAGTTGCCGGTTGCTAAACAACTCGTTCAAACAAAAGCATCGCTAACAACTGTGGAAGGGCTGGTGGATGTTTAGAAGCTTGTGAATGACAGTCCTGCCAAATTCGAGTGCAATCTGTGAAGCTTTCGATGGAATACTGATTCCATGTGGGCGTGTCCCACTGCTGTAATTGTGTTTAATTACACCCTCACTCTTTATCCAGCTGTTCTCATATCTGTGGGATAAATGAGGTCTGTGTGATTGTTGTTCCTATTGTCCATGGTCTTCAACAGGTTAGACAGGACCATGTGACAAAACAACAGAATGCTGGTCACCAATGTCCTTTTTTGGACTTTCAAAGACACACCACCTGCTGCAACACATGTGCCGTATCGCTAGATGGTGTGTGTGTGTGTGTGTGTGTGTTTGCGGGAAGATCTTTATCTTCTCTCGTCTTTCTTCAGGCAGAAGTTCTCCTGGATCACTCTTTGACAAGCTTCACCAAGTGTTGTATATTTAGTTAAGCATTTTGTTCAACAAGTAGGCTCCACGTCTGTAGTCGTGACTGACCGTTTTCACAGTTTCCATATCCATGATGATGTATTAGTGTGTAAAAATGTGTTTATGTAGAAAGGACTTTGATAAATGAACTGCTCTGTCATTGTCCAGACTCACTGTTTCTGTTGGGTTTCAGCGTTTATTTCTTTTTGACCTTGTGCTTTTTGGTGGAGGAGGTCAGTCGCTGCCAACGGCTGCCGCTTTACTGCATTTGGCAACTCGGAATGGAGGTTTCACATCGCACACGTTTCATTTTTGTGCTCTAAAATAAATTATTAGAGATATAACACCAGTATTACGTTTCACATAAAGTTCAGTTAGAATCCATTAGAGTTTAATGGTTTGACATGTTCCGGTAACCAGCACGGCTTATAGCCAAACAGCTTATTCTTGTTTTAGGAATAAATGTAAAGCAGTGACATGGATGCTCATGTCTAAGTGGCACTTATTAGCTTGTTAAGTAAAAGACATTTCCTGTGTGACCACAAAGACAGGAAGCTCTAAATTAAATTGTGCAAATGCATCAATGTTTGAAGTGTGCAGCAGAGTGATGAGAAGTTTATGCTTGACTGCAAACTAAGAGTGGTACGAAATGTGCAGGGACTAGAGTGATTATATTATATTACACTTTATTTTTAGGTGACATTGTTAAACGTAACTACATGCACTTACTATAGTATTAACAGTAAATTATGCATTATTACAAGTAACTCTAACATAACTATAGTAATTACATGTAGTTAATTTATATTACTCAGTGCTTATCTGAGTATAATTTAACTACATCACCTTAAAATACTGTAACCATATATTATATTATATCATATTCACAAAAAAAGTTACATAAATCTTGCAGTAAAAGTTATTGGAACCCCTTGCAAACCTGTAGTGATAAATTGAAACATTTGACATTACCATGCTTTTTCCGAGAGCGTGTATGACGCTTTTTCTTGGCGTGTGCAGAAGTTGATGTGCTGTACATGTGCTGAGAGTCAGTCTACTTTGACTTTGGGAATGTCATTGATTTCAATTAAATGGTTGCTGCTTGATGTGTGTGTGTTTTCTACAGTATCGCTAACACGCTTCCATTGTTCTTCGGAGATCCTGTGGAAAATGTGAGTGTTGATGGCATGTGTCCATGATGTCTTCATTCCCTCGCTCTCTTTTCCTCATTTTCTATCTTTGCCTCTTGGAGAGGCACAGTAATGGAATTATATTTTCTGGTCTCTCCGGAGAACTGTGAACTTGCCCTTTTGGACAATGGACACACGCTCACACAATGTAATCTGAATATTTGGAGTGTCCACTGCTTCAGGATGTGACTTCAGATTGGCCTGTGTTTTGTGTGCGACTTCTGGAGAAAGTCAGATAACAGGAACATTATCGTTCCACAGCTACTGGGGGAATCCCTGCTCTCCCTCTCTCTCTCTCTCTTTGTCAAACAGACCTCAGCATCTGAACAGCTGACTAGAATACAGGACTACTATGAAACCCCACACATTTTAAGCCAAGCCTTTTGTATAATCAGCTTGCAAAAATGGCTTTGATAAAAGATATACTTTTTGTCGACAACAAGAAGTTAATTTTTTATTTTCAAGACTGTAGGAAGATTTTGGAACTAGTAAAATTAGTTCCATGAAATCAAATTGGACAGTTCTTGATTTTATGGAATAGGGGCGGGACAACCCCTACAGCGATTCAACAAAATCAAGTCCTGCCCTACATTTTTTCTTGTTCAAGAAACCGTTCCATTCGGATATACGTCACAATAGGGAACAAAACACTAAAAGAAAACTTCCGTTTCAAGCCAATTTTAAGCAGATATTAATATTGAATAATTGGCCTAGCTGATACATTATGGGCTTTCACTAATAAAACCACATCATACATGCAAATAAAACAAAGATTATTGGAGTAAGTTTTTCAAGAAAAGTCTTTTTACTTTGATTCAGTGTTTTCTGTAGTTATTTATGAAATTGACTGGAATTTTCTCTGTCAAAATTGTTTCATTTAAAGCAAATACTACACCAAATGTCACATTGCAAGACCCTAGAATAGAATATTGTTACTGAGTCGCATTTAGAAGAAAACTCTTAAAATTGTTTGTGACATTGTTTTGAAGATGAAATGCCCAGATTCACCTTCACAAGAATGTGTACGGCAGTAAACCAGACACAACCAAAGTCACGGGATATTGCCTGTGAATAGCAGTAAATAATTCACTGTGAAAACGATTGAAACATGACTTACAAGGGGCTCCATCTTGTGTGTGTGTGTGTGTGTGTGTGTGTGACCTGCTTTATGTCTGTCAGCCCCCTATGTGTATTGTATATAACCCAGATCTCCACTCTGATATTATGTGCTCTGCTCCATTATCTTTCAAGGCCTCCAGGACTTTCCCTTGTTGACTGTGTGTACGTCTGTGTTGAAATAGTGTTTTGTTGTATAGTTTTTTACTTGGACAGCAGCATTGTACTCATCGTGTTATATGGCTTTAAGGGAATAATGGGCAAATGATGACTACATTGTTTTTTGCCTTTGACTCTTTCACTGTTTGGTCAATGCATACACATTTATTTATCCAGCTTATTTACAATATTGCAGCTCTTGTCTGTCCTTTTGTTTATTCTTTTTTCATTGATTAGTTTGTCTTTACAGTTGTGAAACAAAAGATCCCAGAGCCTCATTTATTATGCATTGTGATGTGTGTGTGTGTGTGGGTGTAGGTTGAATATTTCCTGAGGCAGAATGTCTCTTCCACACAGACGCCATTGTCTCTGTGTCTTCTGTCCTAGTGATCATGGCAAACTTTCTGTCTCCTCCAGGGAGACGCCGATGTTTGTTTGGTCACCCCAAGCAACAGCAGACAATCACCTGATGCATCTAAGCTGTAGAAATTTTTCGTGCCATCATTGGCGGATGTTCAGATAATTCAAAGGGCAACATGGAATGACAGAGATGTTATTAGAAATGTGATGAACAGTAAATATAATAAGTAACAAATATGGTACAATTGAAACAGTGAAAATTGCATTCATTGCAAAACAAAATACAGTAAAGTTTTTGGCAAGTATATCTGAAAAAAAAAAGTTGTTTCCAGAATTTGCCAGGAAAATTCCATTTCTCCTGACACTGCCAAAAGTTATAGTGGTTATGAGGATCTCCTTACTCCGAAACTGGCAGGAGTAAGGAGAATATAGCAGAATATACCAGTAGCGGTGAGCAATGTGAATATTCTGCCAATTGCATGCACTGTAAAAAATGATATGATCAATTAAGTCATGACAGCATATGTTTTTCCATTGCTTTACCTCATCAAAATATTTCACCAATTTCAACTTCATTTTTTAGGTTATACAAGATTCACCCTGGCAAGATTTAAATCAAATTAGTTGGAATGATTTGTACTGGCAGCAACTGATCTTAAAGGGGACATATCACAAAAATCTGACTTTTTCCCTGTTTTAAGTTGCATGTACCAACACAGAAAATAAAAAAGGACTCAGTAACTTTGTTTTTGGTTTAAGTCTTTCTGCAAGCATGTGGAAAAACGAGCTGCTCAGATTTCACTCCCCTAGTGATGTAGGAAGGGGATCTTATTATAATATTACCGCCCCTTAATCTGCATGTTTCCACCCACGGCGCCGCCTGTCACACCCATGAACTGTTGTTTAGTTTAGTCCTGTCAGTTGTCATGTGATCTTTGTTTTGTTTCCCCATGTTTCTGTGTCATCATTAGTTCATTTCAGTCAGCCGTGTGTCGTCAGTCATCATGTCCATCACCTGTACCCTGCTTGTTATCCTCCTGTGTTTCTCTGTATTTATTCCCTCTGTGTCAGTCCAGTCCTTGTCGGTTCTTAATCGTATCGTGTATGAAGTTTTCCTGTTTCCTGTTTTGTATTCCCGTGGATGTTTATTAAACTGTTTTACGTAACAGCTTTGATCTTCGTGCCTTCGTCTGAGTCTACGCGTTACACCGCCATTTAAGCGACAACGGTGAACAAGAACCTTGTGTGTACTTGACAGGTTAAACACAACAAAAAATGTGAAAGAAAAGTTACTCATGAGACTTGACATCTGACAGCCAGCTGTCTGTGTGCGTGTGCTTCAGATAAGTGTGCTCAGAAAATGATCCATTAGATCCGTGAGTTTTAACTGATATGGCTTTAAAACACGTGGAAACAATAAACATTTACGATGAAAGAAGAACTATGCCATCCGTTAGTGATCGCGATATAGATGATAATCAAAACCAAGCAGATATTTTGTTAGTATTAAGCAGAGAATCCAATTGAGGCAGGAACTTTGATGGTGGAGAGGGGGCGGCACGCAGCAGCTCATTTGCATTTAAAGGCACATGCACATTCAGAAATGGCTATTTACAACATGGATTTATAAATGATCTGAAACTTCACAGACACATTCTGGGGACATCTGAGATTATGTCTTGTAAAAATGGCCATAATAGGTCCCCTTTCAGTTGAACTAGGTGCAATTTTTTATGTGTTATTAAAAAATATGTTTTTTTAAAACCTTGGGCAAATTCACTAAACAGTTGCATCATGTTTAACCACCAATCACGGCATGAACTTTGCTGGTATGAAATTGTAGCATTCAAACTGTATTCAGCACAAAATTATAGCCACGTTTATAGTGTTTTATTATTATGCTCGCTAAAACAACACGGGCAGCGCATGCAGATAGCACTATCAACCGGCACAATCTGTTTTTAGTGAATTCCCTCCTATGAAGAACTTCCAAACAATGACAATACGCTGTTTATCAGTGAAATGAAGCAATATCTGTAAGTTGAAAGGAGCAGCAATCACCAACAGCTGGATTCAAGATGCATGCATCAGTACTCGCTGCAGTAACACCACTACATGTGTTTTCCTCCTATAGCTAGCTCCTATTTGCCAACAGTGGCTTATAAAATGCCTCCAGCATCTGTTTCATTATTTTTATCTCATCTTGTTGGTGTGGCTCAGTGGTGGGAGGATGTGAATAATCCAGACTGGCTTTAATCAGAGTTAGGAAAGTGTTTCATTACTCACAGAGCCATTTGCTAGAGAAATACTGCATTCACACATCAGATTGAGCTTGTGAAGCATTACTGCTGTTCCTTATACTTATAGTGAGATGTGCTAAGGCAAGCATCTTTTATTATTTTATTATTTTTAATACTTACAGTTAATTATATGAACAATATTTGAAAATTTTTAAATATATATTTTAATTTTAGTAAACATTATAGTAATTTATTCTGTTTTCATTTTTGTTTTAGCTTGTTTGTTGTTATGTGCTTTTGTCATTTTTATCTATTTAAATATTTGTATTTCGCTTTAATTTATTTTTTATTTCAGTTTTAGTCATTTTAATACTTCAACCTAGCTTATTTTTTAATAAGTCAATGTTTTCTCAGTTTTGTTTTCTTCTAATATAATATGTTTCAGCTTTATTTTCATGAACAAGAAATATTTTTAACAGTTTTAGTTTTAAACAATAAATGACCCTCAAATTTGTCTTCTGAATCCAGTTATTAACTTTTCAAGCATTTTGAAACATTTCAGTGAATATTTAAAATTTTCCTGTTATAACCATTTACTGTGAATATTAATTTACAAAATGTAGAAAAAAATGGAATGGGCCAACAACCTGTCGCCTCATTTTGTGAGTGAGACAAACGAGAACGCTTCTGCTCATTCTCTAAATCAACCCCATTCTCCGTAAACCATCCTTTCTTAACTCTCTGTCCTAAATGGTCTTTTCCCAAGCCCTGATCCCATATTTGTTTTCCTGCCCATTATGTGATTGTGCTGTACGTTAGCGGGCTGGAATTCCTGGCCCATGTGATCAGCGGTTCCTCTAAATTCCAAGTGTTCATTTGCAGCCACTGCGCTTTATGTTGTCGGAAGGAAACACTTAGTTCTGATGTCTTTCATTAAGTGTGTTTGAATCCAGCTGTTTGCTGGTGCTGTACTGTATGTTAGCGAGTGTGCTTTGCCTTCAGGAGTTTGTTTTTGCTGGGGCACACACTGCTGGGTTTTCTCAGGGTGGTTTGAAAAGATTAAAGACATTTGGTATTGGGAACCAACATAACCAACACTCTATTAGGTGTAAATCTGTAAATTCTTTTAGGAAAAGTAGACCAAATAGCTGTCTGTGCTTAAATAGTGTCAGCTGAGTGTATGTTGTATATTGTCCAATGAGGTTCTTTATCCCCTCTGGGGTCACACACCTGTTTATTGATATTACTTATATATTTATATATAAGTGATGCGAGTTTTGAACAGCTGACTGTGTGTTTGTGTACTTGCTAATATCTGCCTGTACGTGATCATTTTCAGGTACATTCACTCACTCTTATCTCTCTCTCTCTATTCTTTTTGACTTCTCTCTTGTTCTTTTTTTCAGCTTTTTTGATACATAATTATTTTTTTTAAATAGTTTTTTTAAAGTCTCATGCTCATCAAGGTAAACAGTAATATTGTGAAATATTATTACAATTTAAAATGTTTCCTATTTTAATTTATTTAAAAATTTAATTTATTCTTGTGATGTCAAAGCTGAATTTTCAGCATCATTACTCCAGTGTTCAGTGTCACATGATCCTTCAGAAATCATTCTTATATGCTGATTTGTATGGCTTGTTTCTGCTACTAAATAAAAAATAAAAAAGGTAAGAAAGGACATTTTATCTCACAATTTTGACTTTTTTCCCTCACAATTGTGAGTTTACATCTCGTAATTCTGCCTTCTTTTCTCATAAATGCAAGATATAAACTTACAATTGTGTGAGAAATAATATCAGAAGTGAAAAATATAAACTCACAATTGCGAGAAATAGTCACAATTACGCGATTTTGACTTTATAACTTGCAAACTTGCAATTGCGAGTTTATTGTCACACAATTTTGAGAAAAAAAAGTCAGAATTGGGAGATAAAAAGTCACAATTATACATTTATATACATACATTTATTTTTTATGGCAAAAGCAAGCTTCCATAGATTTGCTTCTCAAAAGTATTATCACTATCATTATTTTTTTTTTTGTTTGTTTCTGTGATGAATAGAAAGGACAGCATTTATTTGAATCAGAAATCATATAACAGTTGAAATGTCTTTACTGTCACTTTGGATCAATTTAATGCATCTGTCCTTGCTGAATAAAAGTATGATTAAAAAAAAATCTTACTGACCCCAAACTTTGAATTGTTGTGTGTGTATAATATTATGAATGAATGAATAAGGAAGTGAAATACTGAACTCATCCTTTCTCTTTGACGCTCTTTGTCGTTCTCTCTTTCTCGGTTTCTATACTTTCTTTACGGCACAGATCAAGAACATTGCAAAATACTTTCTCCCCGTCTCTTTGTGTTGGGCTTGGCACTGATGCAGAGTGCACATAAATGTCAGCATGCATTCCTCTCTAAGCATCTAGAGCGCCTAGGAACCCAAAAACATTAAACCCTGTTCTTGAGAGGGGGCCACAGTGAGCATTGCACACTGTACTTGCCAAATGTACTAGAAAATCTCAAAAGTAATATATCAAAGATCAGTGAAGAATTCGATCTGGAACTTGTTTTATTACAACAAGACAAGAATGAAAGAGAAAAACAGAAACTGATCTGGCAGTATTATTTGATTGGCGGGATTGGATTACCCTCAGACCGCTGCGCACATTGCAGCGTTTAGTGCAGACAGCTCCGTTGGGGGTTGAAGCAAAGTGTAGTCAGATTCAGCCAGCGTCCTGATTAAGTTTCATCTGTGTATGTGTGTGTTTTATTTAAACTGACCTCATTCCACAGATCCAGGGTTAAGTGACATCAGCCTTTGGCATTCGGTCAGTGGCTTAGTAGTGTCCATCTTGATTCATATTCCATGCTATAGTCCAGAGACTGTAGGGAAAGATTTGGGTAAAGGTTATGTGTAAAAAATACATGAATAACTGAGTATAAAATATGTCTTGAAACATTACTTTGTGTTCATATTAGCTGTTATCCACATTTGGGACTGAATATTATATTTGTAAATATAGTTTATAACCTGATTTCTGCCCCCCCGCCATTAAATGATTAATTTTAATAATTGTAATTAATAATATATTTAGTTAATATAATGAAGTGAATAATTTATTAATTATTTATTTGTTTAAATATTTTTTTTTTGTTGAATATTTATAATTATTTTCACATGCTATGTTAATTTTATGTTAGATACTTAACAGAGTCTCTGAAAATATAAATGAATGAATTAAAGTGAAATATATGTTTCATTTTCTATGTGTGGATGTGTTTAGTAAGCCATAAGATCCACGTTGAGAGAGTTCATCCTGGCTGTTTATTTGCGCACATCTAAACCTGTGAAAAAGCTATCAACACAGCAGGCGAACGGAACAAACAGTGTTCTACGAATATGAGTAAACAAAAAAATGGCATGATGGCAGCCAAAATACAACATACGCAATGCTGGAAAATAAACACAGGTGTTGCCTTTATTTCAGTAGGGACATCCTTTCATGTTCAAGCTGTATCATAAGCTCATATTTGGCCTATAAACAGCTTTTCCTCTTGTGTACAATATGTTGACATGATGTTGTTCAGTTCACCCTGAACCTCTGATGTTCAACTAATATGTATTCACGTTACTACCACAGGAGAAATAAGAACCAACCTCAGAATGTTTAATGGTTTCTTACGCAAAGCAAAGCAGCTAGTTGTCTTTTTATGATTCCCAGTATCTCCACAAAAGGTGCTTCAGTGCTCTTGTGTGGAGTAATACCCTTAAATCTTTCTCTCTCTCATTGCAGATAGTAAAGCGATAGTGGATGGCAACCTAAAACTGATACTGGGGCTGATATGGACCCTTATCCTGCACTACTCCATCTCCATGCCCATGTGGGAGGATGAGGACGATGAAGATGCCAGGAAGTTGACTCCCAAACAGCGCCTTCTGGGCTGGATCCAGAACAAGGTCCCCCAGTTGCCCATCAACAACTTCCACAGGGACTGGAGAGATGGCAAAGCCCTCGGTGCTCTGGTGGATAATTGCGCCCCTGGTGAGCAGAATTCTGTGGTTTATGAGCACTTGGCGACAGATGTGTCATGGTACATTAATCACATGTGGATTTTAAAATGGAAAAAAAGTTCATTAGCTTCATTAAGTCGATTCATGGGTCAGTAATACTCATTAAGGAGATGTCAGCAGACATGCAAAATCTGCCTTGCCTCAGAAGATGAGAAGCTGGTCTGATAATTGCAGCATATGATCTCACCACGGAAAGACCAGAGCCAAGGGAAGAAGAGAAAGAGAACAATTGGTGACCTCAAAACAAGCGATCACTCCTTTCCAAAACATGATTCATAAATCAAATACCTCAGGATAGGTTTGGACTTATACTAGTGGAAAATCCCGAAACCCATGCAGTTCAGAGAGGGTTTGATGGAAGGTCAAGGCCGTTTGGAAGTGCACGTGTCTGTTCTTCTCAACTCCATTATCAAAACAGTGACATAGGACTTGGCCATATATTCTTTGGAGAATGAGGGATGTGTAGAAGAACTTAAAGTAGAACATGTTTCTGAATCAACATCCTTGTAACACAATTCGTGTCAAATAATCAGAGGTTTTAGTTAGTGCTGGGATTGGGTAACATTCTCATCAACTTATAATTTTCTTATGATTTTATAGATAGTTAATGGTTACCTTCAGGGTTTGACATTAACATCCGCCAACCCGTCACATGCGGGTGGATTTCAGCAGTGACGTGTAGCTCAGTCATTCCTACTAGCCACTTTGGTGGGTTGAATTTGATATATAATATCAGGGCTCCAGACTAACTTTTTTTTACTTGGAGCACTGTAACCGCTTACTGAAAATTCTTGGAGCACAAGCTGAAAATGTAGGGACACACCTTAAATCGACCTGCAGTGCAGTTCTTCACATTTTCCTCCATTTTGACTGTATTACTGACAAATGCCTTAAAATATAAATAGACTTATGGACATTAGAATGTGCAGTTTTATTTTAAGTTCGCAAGGCATTATCATTCATAATATCTAAATTATAATTCATAAGCAAAACGACTGAAAATATATTTTAGGGAGTGGAAATGGCAGCCACCTACTGGTTACAATGGATATTTAATGTCTTTTTTATTTTTAAATAAGTGTGAGTTTGCCTACATGTTAAAACGTTTAGTTTTGGGGGTAATCTATGAAGGATGCACAAATAATGTTTTGGCCATCACATTAAAAATAACATTTAAATATGATAATATTAGAGATTTGAAGTGTAGGAAAAAGATGTGTGAAGTACTTGAAAACATTTTACTATTCTTGCCAAAATTCCATGGTTACAGTTAGTGTTACTACATTAAATCCATGGCGAATGTTGTTAATTTGTGGACTGAAAGCCCTCAATAACTTGTTCATTCATGGCACAATGTTTCTCCTGGTTTCCACGTCAGCGCTGTTTGATCTTATATCTAATAATAACGAAGAACTCTGCGCCGAATTTGAATGCTTCTCACTGAAAAGTTACCTGAAATAATAAACTAAGTGCAATGTAGTGTTGTCAAAAAATATAGATTTTTCGATACATATAAATACAGAAATATCTGAAATGCTTCCAATACTCATTTTCCACAGAATAGATACGCGATACCATCCGTGCTTTCTCACTCTCTCATCTCTCCGGCAGCGAATTTCACTGTGGGATTGCACATAATTTTACTCATTCTTACAGACGTACTCACACCCACAGTGCGCAAACATAAAGCCGCCTCTCAGTACTAGTTTGAGTGTTTTTTCGCTGGTTACTGTGCTTAAACGGTCAAATACACACAAAATAATGTCAAAATGCAGGTCTTGGCGAGTATTCACATTCACATTCAGTTATGTTTTAAGTGAACATAAATTGTTGAGAAAGAAAACGCATGTGTAACAGTATAATGGATCCGTGCGCCTAATATACTTGCTGCCAAATTATGAGATAGCAATACAAATATCTATATGGCAGTTTTTCCCCATGACGTCAATTTCAAAATTGTGACCAGTGAAAAAGCTGACTGGGTAGTAACTTTAAAAAAGCACTAGCCACAGTGGCTGGTGAGCAAAAAAGTTAATGTCAAGCCCTGGTTACTGTCAGGATTACAAATAGGGACAAGACGAACTTGATAAAGTTTAAAATAAGGACTTGCGATGAACAGAAGTAAAGACATAAAGAGTTATTGTTTGGATTGAGGCAGATTTGAATGTGAGCTTGCAGTCGATTGTAAGAAAGGGTCATTGAAACCTCCTGACCAGACATTTTTAAAACACAAACAGCAGTTTCATTGTCCTTTAGTCATATTAGTACAGAGGACAGGTGTAAACGTTGTCGTGGGTGGAAGGCAGCTGTACACTAGCGTCTCTGAGCTGCACACAGGCCTGATTTCACACCCAGACACATTGGGTCACAATAGATGCACTGCTCTAACATTCAATGTCCTTAAATGTAGAACTGGGATTTCAAGTCCAGTAAGAGGTGATGCATGGACTATCACCATTGTGCAATAAAAATGGCTTTGGATAAAACAATTGCATATCCAACTGCTGCATAAGATGGCGTCACTGCTGCATCTTTCCTCCTATACTGACAAATTGAAGGATATGGCCATAAAACAGCCATTGTTTTATTCTAATGTAAAGGGCTGACATTGTGACCCTGAAAAGAAGTAATGTGAGAGGTGAAAGACATGATATCTTTGCATGTTTCAGGTTTCTGTGAGTTTGTTGGCTCTGCTAACTGCTAATGAGCCGCTGGTCTCTGCTGTAACTGAATGGAAAGTGTCAGAGGCTAAGACAGCAGCCATGCTTAAGTGAAAACACATGCTGCATTTCCTGCCAACATGCACTTCATTATATTTTTCCTCATGCATATGTGGAAAAGCATCTCTTAGCAGGAGTAATGCCAGAAATAAGTATTTATTCAAGTATTTCAGTGTTTGTTTGCTTATTACATTGCTTGCAAGGCGGACACTGTATTAAAATTCCTCATATATTTTTCTATTTACATTTCATTTTTTCATTTTTGCAAACTTTATTTAAAAAAAAAAGTTTTAAATATTATGTTTTTAAATTCTTCCATTGACTTGCACAGACATTTTCAAAATCATTCAAAAACCTCAGGTATGATTTTATTTAAAAAAAAATGTTTTCTCTCATTTGATTTAAGCCACGGTCAAACTAGACATTTGAGCATGTGAAATTTCTGTAGACAGTTCAACGGTCACACTCTGCTACATCTTTTAAAGACAATTCCACAATACATCAAAATGTAAAAATATGCAGTCTACTCAACTTTACTGCAAGTTTGCAGTCCTGCAGATATAAAGTTTGTGTTCTTTTAATTCAGCTCAGGTCATGCTGTGGCATATCAATCTTCTGCTGGTCACACGTCTTCAAGTAATATGAATTCAGAAGTCAGAGTTCACCAAACTTGAGCTTTAGAATATGCGTAAGAATTGAAGTTAATAGAAGGAAATCTGTAGTGTGACTGCTCCTTTAGGTTATATGATTTATTATTAGGTTATATGGAAAGTAAACCACTTTTGAAAAGTCTCTATAGCTTTTAAAACTATGATTTTTCCCAAATATAAATCTGTACTATTCTTTATTTTGGTATTTCCTTCAGGCATTGCTGCATACAGCCTATATCTGTGGCCACATTCACACCTTGTTTACCTCCCCTGTAGTTTCCTCCATCTAATCTGTTTTCCGCTCTTAACAGTGGTTCTGTTTCCCTTGTGCCAACATCTTGGATCTACAGGGAGCTGTAAATACCATTGTTGGCAAATGAAAATGCATTAAAAATCTAAAATTAAAGCTTTATCCGTGTTAGCAGCAGGAGATGGCCTGTTACAGATACTCACTGTCCGACCCAAGTATGGGGCCGCTTTGCTCGAGGATCTTGGAAAACAAACCCAGATCTGATATTAACGTTTTGGCAGACGTTAAGGAGTCTTGTGGTTTCAAGGCTCTCTGGTTCCATTTGAACTAAACACCTCTTGCTCTTTGAGTGTAATCCAGCATATAATAACAGTTTTACTCCAGACGGCACTAGTGTGTGTTTGCTTCGGGGAAGAGCTCAGTGCCACAAGCCCGTTTAGGAAAATTAAAAGGTGAAGTGACGGGAAACTGCTCATCTGAGAGCATTCAAGGTCAAGTTGAACTGGTTTAATAGTTCCTCGCTGTGGAACAGTAGGCCTGCACCCAAGATAAAGCTCAGACTTGTCTCTTCTATGTTCAACTATGCAAAATGCCAGATAATTGTAAAGTTAGACAATGCAGTGTAGTCCTATTCTGATTTAGAAAATTAGCGTTTCTCATGTTATTCACACCAATCTGCTAACTCTGCCTTTCACTTCATCTAAGGCCTGTGTCCGGACTGGGAGACATGGGACCCGAGTCAGCCAGTGGAGAATGCGAGAGAAGCCATGCAGCAAGCTGACGATTGGCTCGGTGTGCCTCAGGTAAGAAGCAATCACTCAGATTTATTAGGACACATGCCATCTAGCCTAATTTGTGCCTGCTTTCTTCTTAAAGGATTAGTTCACTTTAAAGTGTAAAGATTTACTCACCCTCGAGCCATTCTAGGTGTATATAACTTTCTTCTTTCTGATGAACATAATCGCAGTTGTATTAATAAATATTCTGATGCGTCCAAGCTTTATGATGGCAGTGAACTGGGGCAATGAGTTTGAAAGCTCAAGAAAGTGCATCCATCCATCCATCCATCCATCATAAATGTACTCCAAACGGCTCAGGGGGGTTAATAAAGGCCATCTGGAACAAAACGATTCCTTTGTATAAGAAAACTATCCATATTTAACACGTTATCGCGTAAAATGTCTATCTTCCACAAGATCGCCTTCTGTATTCAACTTATGAAAAAAAGCGTAACAGATGCGACTTTATAACTTGTTAAATATGGATTTTTTCTTATACAACCACATCACTTCGCTTCAGAACCCTCTGGAGCCTTGTGGAGTATGTTTATGATGGATGCATTTTCTTGAGTTTCAAACTTGTTACCCACCATTTACTGCCATTATAAAGCTTGGACGCGATACACTAAAACACAAATTTGTTTTTGAGTAATTGAGACACATAGAGAGTCCATGTCTCTTGAGAGAAAACAATAGGTCATTGATTGCTTTGAGCATATGGGATATCGCTGCAACGGGAGAGGTAAAGAGCCTCAAGTTATAGGTTTTAAGAACAAGATGCAAATTTATCTTCCTGTCCCTGTTGATCTCCCGTTCAATCTCATTCGTCTTTCTGCTGTGTTAAATACCGTTTAGAGCTATTTCCAGTTAGCTCTTAACTTTCCAGTCTAGCGTTAAATATAGCAGGACACTTAACCAGTAGGACATGAAAGACGGGACTGAGGGGAGAGGAGAGACAGAAAATATTTTCCACAGCTTAAGTGTACTTCATCAGTTTTGTGCCGTAGACCATTACAACGCAGAGATGTGTTTATATCTGACGATCGATTCTGGCAGTAACAGTGCTCAAAGAATATGTCAAATAAAGTCAGTGAGACGTGCTTTTTCATCTCGTTCTTTTTTCTTCAATGCATGTTTTAGCTGTTTCACTATATGATATAGACATGCAGGTCAATGTTCCCTATACTAGTGAAATAATGAGTTATACCTGGTGTGTTTGATGAGGAAGACATCTAAAATGTGTTATACTGGTTGCCTCAGGAGCTGGATTGAGAAATATTGCTCTAATGTCATCCAGGAATCAGGATTGAAGCTATGTAGCCTGGCTTTTGTTCTCTAACATTGCACTTTTTCCCTGTTAGGTGATTGCTCCAGAGGAGATTGTGGATCCCAATGTGGATGAGCACTCAGTGATGACCTACCTGTCTCAGTTCCCCAAAGCCAAACTCAAGCCTGGTGCCCCACTGCGATCTAAAACCTTGCACCCCAAGAGAGCCAAGGCCTACGGGCCAGGTGAGACTGACAGATGATGTTAGCACTTCAGAATGGCAGACTGTGATAATGAGATACAACATTTACTGTGCTTCATCCCACACCTCTGCATCTTTGCGTCTCTCTGCAGGTATTGAGCCCAGAGGTAATGTTGTGTTGAGACCAGCTGAGTTTGTCGTGGAGACTGTGGAAGCGGGACTTGGAGAGGTGTTGGTGTACATTGAAGATCCAGAGGGCCACACAGAAGAGGTCCTCTTCTAACTCATCAAACTTATTTCATTATCAAAACAAGTCTAACATCTGTTTGTACACCAAGCATGTTGTACCATGTGGTATTGGCCAGAATTTTGCTGTGTCATTGAACCTAATATAATAATAATAATTAAGTGAATTAAATGAATTAATTCATGATTTTAATCTCAGGAGTTTTGTAAAATTGTGTAAATAAAATAAGCATAAATACCACTACACTTCTTACATTAAAATGAAGATTTGAAAGTGTTAACTGAGATAATTTAGTGATTATAATACAAAAATGATAAATTACATATTTGAAAAATTTAATTACAAAAATTTTTATGCTAAATTGTATAATATGATTTACACAATTCTGTTTTTTTCCATACTTGAGCCTTAGTGATGGGGCTGTAGGGGTACACAAGATCAAACAAAACAACCAAACAAAACAAAAAACTGTTTTGACAACTAACTGGTGAATGTCTTACTAATAGGGCTGTAGGGGTACACAAGACCAAACAAAAAAACAAAACAAAACAAACAAAAAAACCCTGAAAACTGTTTTGACAACTAATGTCTTACTGATGGGGCTGTAGGGGTACACAAGACCAAACAAAACAACAAAACAAAGCAAACAAAACAAAAACTATGTTTTGACTACTAACTTACGAATGTCTCACTAATATGTCCTTTTTTCACAGGCTAGAGTAATTCCCAACAATGACAGGAGCAGGAGCTACTCTGTGGTCTATGTTCCAAAAGTGGAGGGTCTGCATAAGGTACCAATATTATAAGCAATCCACGATGGCTTTTGTTGAAATTTTCAAGATTAATGATTTTTACAGTCTTTTTGGGTCTTGATAGCAGTTTTGTAAGATGTGACTGGCAGATGTAATGGAGTAACTCAATCTGAGGGATATTTCTGTCTTCCTCCAGGTGAAGGTCTTGTTTGCTGGACAGGATATTGACAGGAGCCCTTTCCTGGTAAATGTATCTAAAGCATTGGGAGATCCAAATAAGGTGCAGGCTCGTGGGCCAGGTTTGGAACCGGTGGGCAATGTGGCCAATAAACCCACGTATTTTGACATCTACACAGCAGGTAATGTCAGGAAAATAATGTTGTTTGCTATTTACCCTAAAACTAAAGACTAGATAAAGATTCTCTATGTATTTGTGACCCCTCAGGTGCGGGAGCAGGTGATGTTGGCGTGATCATTGTGGACTCTCAGGGTCGTAGAGACACGGTGGAGATCATTCTGGAAAACAAGGGGGACAGTGTTTTCCGCTGCACCTACGGCCCTATTCTGGAGGGCCCTCACACTATATATGTAACATTCGCTGGCCAACAAATACCCAGAAGTCCTTTCACTGTTCACATCTCTGAGGGTGAGACCCATGTCCTGACTTAATTCCTTGAAAAGATGTTACCTTATTAGCTAGAGGTCCTGCAGAGTTCTTTTACAGTCACATTATTATTTAACACCAAAGCTGTTAATGCACCAAGAAAACAACAAGTGCTTTATCGACTTGTTGTTTTTTGCTGCATTAAAAGCATGCCATGTTCTTTTTAAAATGCCTACTGCCCCTGCTGAAAAGACCAGCTGTTTTTCCGGTAAAGCTGGTTTGCTTTCTTTTGAGGCTAGTTAGAAAACCTGGTGAAGACATTAGGGTGATGACCAGGATCCAAAACACAAATTACAGTACGCTGGTCTTTTCAGCTGGGCACCTTTTATGCACCTAAAGAGCTTATTTTTCCCTTCTAAAGGTGCGGTCACATTTACTGTTGCTCGATGAAATTTCATAGCCGGAAACCAGTCTTTCCAATAGGGTGAAAAAGTTCCGCACACAGATTTCACTCATTGTTGGTTACGTGAATTCGCAAAACTGATCAACAGAAAGCCGCTGGTTTTGAAAGTGACTTCAGTGTGAACTGCGCTATGCTGTTGATTATAGAATGTGGACCTTTTTTGCCCGTGAAATTTCGCAAATGCGACCGCACCTTAATGACTTCAGATTGTTTGATTGACAGCATGCTAATACTGGACAATTCCCAGAGAGATATGCTCTCTGTGGCACTGACTGAGACCAGGTTGTTTGGTTTGAGCTCCGTGTGCTCACTGCTCCAGGGGTCCACCACCCTCCCGATGATGACGAAACGCTTTATTGTGTTTCCTCTTTCCTTTCGCCTGTGTGTGTTGTTCTAGCTCCTCCGAGCGGCCGGCAGATCGGCTCACCGGTTCACATAATCCCTCAGTCTATACGCACACCACCCTCAGAAAAGGCCAAGAAAGTGCCTCCCCCAACACCACCCAAACCCAGGCGACCAAGTTAGTACGGGCCACCCGGGGGGCGTGGCAGATGCCTGCTCGAGCTTGGTCCTCTCCCTCCTGTCTCTTCCCCTTACCCTGGATGTGTCTTCCTGGGCACACCATCTCTGTCTCGTTGGCATGCGCTGGTGCTTTGCCCTCTGGGGCAGCTAAAATCAAATGGAAGCTCAGATAGTGATAGGAAGTGATGGGATGAAAGTGTGTGTGTGTGTGTGTGTGTGTGTGTGTGAGTAAAAGTGAGAGTGTGAATAAGAATAAGGAGGATTGCAAATGCTGCTGCTGGTCTTGTTTTAACCGACACAGAAAAAGAGCCACCATTCACTGGACTGGACGATCACTTAACAGACGCTCAGAGAATCAGGATCACTTTTGATTGGATTCTGCTAATATTTTCTGATTCAATAATTCAGAATTTAACAAATTTAACTAAATCCTATTATTAAATAATATTAATAAAAAAATTAACAAAAGTAACAAATTGGTTTAAATTAGGGCTGAAGATGTTAATTAATCAGAATTATTTTATTTTAATTTATTTTATTTTATTAAAATGACAGCCCTGGTTTAAAGTACTCACTGTAACCTGAACTGACATTGGATCTGTTTTACACCTACAATTTTAAAAGCATATTCTTTATAAAGTAAGGATGCCATCATTTGATTTGGCATCAGAGAGCCAATGGCTGAGTGACCGTCTGAGTGTGTAATACAGTCATCTTCATCTCAAAGATCATCATCTTCATCCCATTGTCATCATCATCATCATCATCATCTGTGTAGTTGCTTGATTTGGCCATGTCGCTCCATAAATACTAACTCAGAGAACGGGAATGCTTTGATTATCCATCTTAACATGATTTTCTTTAACCAAAATATATAATGAAGTAACTAACTTATTAATTATTCAATATTTTCCACATTTCCACCTAACATTATTTTGTAGACTTTTTGTCTGCCTTTTTGTCCAGCTCTAGAAGAAACAGATACTGTGAGAAGAAGTAGTTTTTATCAGATGTGAGAAAGCACTTAGAACTTAGCCAGGCTGCTTTTAATAGACATTTTATTGCTCTAAAAGTGCTCATTAGTGGACTTAGTTTGTTAAATACCAAACCCCAACAGTAGGCCACATATTTCAAATAAAAATTGTTTTAGTTGAGCATAATATAAGTTTGGCAATATTTTTCTCTGCAGGTTCTTGTATCTAATTGCAAATATATTGTTTATTTTAAGTCTTTTTATAAGCTCTTGAAAACACATCAGCTTGCCTGTAGTTTCATTGTAGTGCTCTCACTACATTCCTAATGGGGTCTTTATGAGATTGCTAGTTGCATTGTCATAGGCTTGTGAAGGAAACGTTCTGTCTTTGGTTGTTCTTCATTGCTCGTACCTTTGGCTGGTCCATGCATAATCTCAACTAACTTTGGCAACCTCTACATTCATGTGTGTATGTGTCTTTTTTTGCCTTCTTGAACTTTTCGCCTTGTAATATCAAGAATAACCACTCTTTCCTCTTTGTAGCGAGTAACCCAAATGCTTGTCGGGCCATTGGTCGTGGCCTGCAGCCCAAGGGTGTGCGTGTGAAGGAGGTGGCTGACTTTAAGGTTTACACGAAGGGAGCAGGCAGTGGAGAACTACGTGTTCAAGTCAAAGGGCCAAGTATGCATGTGACTGTTTCAACTAAAGCAATAATTGTTATTCATTTATTTATTTATTTTTTAATCAACGTTGTAAAGTTAGTTAGTTTGAATTAAATTTTGTGCTTTCAGGAGGTGGCGATGAGCCTGTGAAGGTGCAAGAACTGGGAGACGGTGTGTATGAATGTGATTACTACCCCATTTTCACAGGAAAATACATCATCACTATTACTTGGGGTGGCCACGCCATTCCCCGCAGGTAAGAGCGCTTCCAGACCTCTCCCAGTTTATTGTGGTAAAGTTTGATTTCTGTTGTGTATCACTTAGAGAGAAAGTACTAAATCCATATTATCCATAAGGTTTAAACAGGATATGGAAATGACTACCGACAGATAATCTAGGAATTACGCAGATTATGATGAACAACCCACCTCACTTCTGATCAAAACGTGTATATGTGTTTAGCCCATTTGAGGTGATCATAAGTGAAGATGCAGGCCCTCAGAAAGTGAGGGCATGGGGTCCAGGCCTGGAGACGGGCATGGTGGGAAAATCAGCTGACTTTGTGGTTGAGGCCATTGGCACAGAGGTTGGAACTCTAGGTAAATATCTTCTTTAACATCATTGAGCCTCCTGAGTTGGTGTTGTATCCTGGGAGGTACGGTTAACGTGATTTTACCAAGTATAACATGTTCCTGGATCAGAATCCTTGTTGATCCTGGACCAACATTCCAATCAACCAATCAGAGTTAACAAGGGTTAGATCCTTCTACACCATTTTTACTAATATTTTCCTCTGATTTTAGGGATAAATTATGGTTAGATTTAGGGGTATGTATATGGTTAGGAATTTGTTGTTGGTCTGCAATGTTGGATCAACAAAAGATGTTGATCCAGGAACGTGTCTTGCTTGGCTAAGTCACAGCGACCGTTTATGATCTGACGAGATGCCTGGGTAATGGGTGTAAACTCACTTCCATGCACAGGTTTCTCCATTGAAGGCCCTTCGCAGGCTAAGATAGAGTGTGATGACAAAGGGGATGGATCTTGTGATGTTTTGTACTGGCCCACTGAGCCAGGTGACTATGCGGTCCATGTCATCTGTGATGATGAAGATATCAAAGACAGCCCCTTTATGGCCCACATCCTCCCTGCAGCCAATGACGTCTTCCCTGAGAAGGTCTGCCCTGTGACAATTGGCAATAATGATTTCACGTTTGTTGGGAATAATAAATGACAACAGTAACTGAACTAACACATGTTTTTATGCAGGTTAAGTGTTATGGACCCGGGCTGGAGCCAACTGGGTGCATCGTAAACAAACCTGCTGAGTTTACAATTGACGCCAGTGGAGCTGGAAGAGGACATCTACAGATTTATGCTCAGGTACATTTTCATACAAGTCCCAGATTCTTCATGCCTCATGCCTCACTTCACTGTTTTCACCTGTTTTTGTCCTTCTTTTATTGAAGGATTCAGAAGGCTTCCCCATTGATATCCAGATAACAGATAATGGTGACAGCACATATTTCTGCGTCTACATACCCACCAAGCCCATCAAACACACCATCATCATTACCTGGGGAGAGGTCAATGTTCCCAACAGTCCGTTCAGGGTGAGAGCTCACTATCAACAGGCAGATTTCTGCCAGCTGATGACATTTTTATGTTACTTTGTGTCAAGAACGTTCATAAATTGGATCTGCAACAAGTTCAGCCTTTCAATGAAAGTTCATGACCACATTTTTCCAGTGTTAGATTTCACACTTTCCCTTTACATGACCATGTTAGATCATACGTTCCATATTGCATCATAGCTTTACTAGAACCTCTGTCCTCCAAAAGCTTTCAATTCCTAACTTTACAATGTGTAAATATGGTCTACATTTCTCAGGTGACCATTGGAGAAGGCAGTCACCCAGAGAATGTGAAAGTTCATGGACCAGGAGTGGAGAAGACTGGCTTGAAGGCCAACGAACCCACATACTTCACTGTGGACTGCAGTGAGGCTGGACAAGGTCAGCGCAAACATGATTGCAAACGTTATTAAAACTCATATTTGAAATTTGGAAATTAACCTTATTTTACAATTCAATTTTTATCTGTTCTGACTCCTTAGGAGATGTTAGCATTGGTATTAAGTGCGCTCCTGGTGTGGTGGGACCTGCCGAAGCAGATATTGATTTCGACATAATTAAAAATGACAACGACACATTTACAGTGAAGTATACACCCCCTGGAGCCGGACGCTACACCATCATGGTGCTTTTTGCGGATCAGGTCAGTCTTAAGTAGAAAATATACTTCGTTTTTTTACACTTACGCTAACACTTCATTTTACTCGTTCGCGTACACAGGCTTTCGATGCATTGCCATTGCAACAAATTGCAATACCTCTATGAGTTACAACCCATAGTAGTTACAAAAATTCAGCGGAGCGTGTTCGGTACGCTAGTACTATTCTGATGACGAAATTCACACCATGCGCACTGTACCCTCTCATACACGTAAAAAGTGAAGTATACTTTGGCCTTTAGTTAATAATATGAAATTATTTTGTATATTATTTAAGTTCTAAAAAAAATTTTTTAACAGGAAATTCCCATCAGCCCCTTCCGTATCAAAGTTGATCCATCCCATGATGCTAATAAGGTGAAAGCAGAGGGTCCTGGGCTCAACAAGACAGGTCAGTTTCATTGTTAGCAACTGAAATTAATAAAATGAAAAATAAAATTGTACTTAATAATAACTTTATCTGCATGTTTATGTGTCTTTATCACAGGTGTGGAAGTGGGCAAGCCGACCCACTTCACGATCTATACTAAAGGAGCAGGCAAGGCTACACCTGAGGTTCATTTCACTGCAGCTGGGAAAGGAGAAGCCGTCAGTGACTTTGAGATCATCGATAACCATGACTATTCTTTCACTGTGCGCTATACTGCGTTACAGCAGGTGAGACACTCCAGCAGTGGGTTGCAGTTCATATAAATGGACACCAAGAGTTCACATGCTATTATGGTATTATAAATTCTTGCTGAGGCCTATTTTTTTGTGATCCAGGGTAACATGAGCATATCTGTGTGCCATGGTGGTGACCCCATCCCCAAAAGCCCGTTTACCATCACTGTCGCTCCTCCTTTGGATCTCAGCAAGGTCAAAGTTCAAGGACTTAACACCAGTAAGTCTATAGCAAGTCAAATCTTCAGGCTATTTATGTGTAGAATGTAATAATAGCTATGTTGATTGAACATATTATACATATTTTTTGTGCCTATGTGTTTAGAAGTGGATGTAGGGAAAGATGAGGAATTCACCATTAATACACGTGGCGCGGGAGGTCAAGGAAAGGTGGACGTCAAGATTATCTCACCCTCTCGCCGGCCAATCCCATGCAAGGTGGAATCTGGAGCGTCCAATGAGGTGCACACAGTTAAGTACATTCCGCCAGAAGAGGGGCCCTACAAAGTGGATATCACCTATGATGGAAACCCTGTGCCGGGAAGTCCTTTCACGGTGGAGGGGGTGATGCCTCCAGATCCCTCAAAGGTAGGAGTCACAAATTGGAGAATGTGATTTCATTTGTTAATATGTCATTGTCTTATTGAACCACAATTTTCATGATTACTGCAAATCCTTTTTATTAGAAAATAATTGTTACCTAAATGATCTCATCAGTATTTTTGTGTGTTCTGTTGAACATAGTGCTTTTATTGTTCTTTGGTATTTCGATTCGCTCAAGGATTCTTTCTCAACCTTAATGCTGAAAACATACTAAGAGCTGACTGGAATGATAAAATTCTACATATGATGAGAAACATGTGATGTATTACTAGATAAGCTGGACTGTACAGTGCAATCCTTACCTCACAAATCAGAAAGGATCTTCAGAGAGTTAATAAGCCACCAAACAGAGTCAGGATGATCAAACTAGAACCAGATTTTGTAAAGCATTTCCTGTTTGTAGAGGTTTATTCCAGCAATGTTAGCTCCAAAGTAAACTAATTTAAATGTATTTTATTTTAAATATATTTTTGTTGGTAGGTATGCCTGTTCTCTACAGAAGAATGTTTTCCTTTTCCGTGAGCCTGATGCTCTAGTTTGTATATCAGTTGTGTCAGTGAAGAAGCCTAAAACAAACACAAAAGGCCATTTAGCCGTTGTTGGAAATGATTAGTGGATGGTTTGTAATTAATCTGTTAGGGAGAGGTGAACTCAAGTGTAGTGTGCCAAACAAGGTACTTCATTCGCATGTGGAATGGCTGCTCCATTCTGTCACTGGGCCGAGGTCACACTGAGGATCATTAGATAGTTTGTCTGTATATTACCGAAACAGATACAGATCTCTGACCATAAATGGATACAGATGATGAAGGCCGCCTGACTTTGAAAAATGTTGGACTGTCCTCTAGTACTGCAAGTTCCTGAATCTATTATTCTGCTTACCACATGACATGTACCACACATATAATTTAATTATATTAAAATATTTTATTTTCTGGTTCATGAAGTTTCTAAGAATTCCGTTTTGATACTTTATTGTAAGGCAATCTTGACAACAGTTTTGTCTTATTTTCACTTCAAGGTACGAGCCTATGGCCCTGGCCTGAAGGAAGGGATTGTGGGTAAGCCCGCTCCATTTGCCATCGACACCAAAGGTGCAGGTACTGGGGGTCTCGGCCTGACTGTAGAGGGCCCATGTGAAGCAAAGATTGAGTGCCAGGACAATGGAGATGGATCTTGCTCGGTCTCCTATCTGCCTACTGAGCCTGGGGAATATTCCATCAACATCCTGTTTGCTGATGCTCACATCCCTGGTTCCCCCTTCAAAGCCATGGTGCAATCCGTCTTCGACCCCAGCAAGGTTACAGCTAGTGGACCAGGGTTGGAGAGAGGAAAGGTCAACGAAGCAGCATCGTTCACGGTGGACTGCTCTAAAGCAGGGGAGGCGGAATTGACCATCGAGATAATTTCAGATTCAGGAACACAGGCAGAAGTTCATGTCCAGAATAACAGCGATGGAACATATTCTATCACTTACATCCCTCCTTTCCACGGAATGTACACCATCACGATTAAATATGGAGGACATGCAGTGCCTAAGTTCCCTGCAAGGGTGCAAGTGGACCCTGCGCTTGATACCAGTGGAATCAAGGTCTACGGTCCAGGAGTGGAGCCCAGAGGTAGGGAGGGCATCTAAAATTAAACTCATTTAGTACCAATGTGCTTAGCAATGTGCTTCAAATTCTGATGTATTTTCACAGGGGTGCTCCGAGAGGTCACTACACACTTTGTTGTTGACACTCGGGTTCACAACAAGATGGGTGGAAACCACATCAAAGTTCGTATTGTTAACCCATCAGGTGCCACCACTGATGCGTACATCACTGACAAAGCTGATGGCACTTACAGAGTAGAGTATACTGCATATGAGGATGGTAAGATATCCAGTAGTAAAAAAAATCTTTTTGTTTAATTGATTTTTTTTTATTTTGTGAAGTCTGATAATTAAAATTAAATGCTGAGGTAAGCTGTTAGAGATGCACTATATATTGGCCACCATATCGGTATCGCCAGATATATGTTTATTTTTAATGTTATCGTGATTGGCCCAATAAGAAAATTTGTCTGATATATTAAAGCCGATAAATAAAGTATTATTTTCTTCAGCTGAGAGACTTCAGATGCACACTGTTCGCCATGAATGTTTTTAATTGCTTGAATTATGATTGGAGTCATTTCAAAAAGAATACGACAGTTAATTGCAACATGTGCAACGCACATCTGTCATATAGGCTACATAAAATTTTAATGATATAATATAACATCATTGTGTGCTAGGGACATAGCTTTTAATGGTAAGACTTTTGTTTTTGTAATCAGGCCCTCAAAAATTATATAAAAAGTTGCATTTAGATTTATCTGCCAATCCATCTGTTATCCACTTTCAAATATAAAGAATTATCGGTTATCATATCAGCCAAAATTTTCATATCATTGCATCCCTAGTGTATGTGTCTGCCTCAATCTTAATTAATTTAATAGGCTATGCTGGCATTTATTTCCTCCCTGAGAATCATGCGACACGCACACACAGAGCTGTCTGGTATTCTGAGCACAGCTGCTGTATTGATTGTTCTGTGTGGAGGTCAATGTTGTAAGATGGAAATTCATTTATTGTGCAATGTGTTTTGAGCAGAGCCTGCTGATGTCTTTTTTCTTAAGATGCTTTGATAATATTCCATCACAACTATTGATTGAGAGGAAAAACACAGTCTTTTGTTGTCAAAGGCGGCAGTTCTCATGATAATATGCAATGAGGACAAGACCTTTAGATGTCAACCTTTAAAGTCACCCAGTCAAATTGGATCTCGCCAAAATTAAGAAAGTACTTTCCAGCTTCATATCTATAGATAAAAAAGAGTGCTATTAATTTTGTCTTTGTACAGGTGTGCATCTTATAGAAGTGCTATATGATGACGTACCTGTCCCCAAGAGCCCGTTTAGGGTGGCAGTGACTGAAGGTTGTGATCCCAGCCGTGTACGTGCCTACGGTCCCGGTCTGGAAGAGGGTCTGGTCAACAAACCCAACCGCTTCACTGTGGAGACCAGGTACATATTCCTGTGAACGCCTGCTGTTTAACATGAACATGTTCCTGGGAAGGGCTAATTTGGAAAAACCAAGTTGTGCATGTTTGAGGTGTGGTCACATACCGTATACCGTCGCTCGGAAGCAATATCAGTAGGAATCCGTACAATCTGTAAGGGTTTTCTGCAAGGGAGAAAAAGTTCCCCACATAGATTTCGATGTTCAAGTTGGTCAGGCAAATTTGCCACTCCACTTTGCTTTGGACTGGATGTGAGCAGGCCATTTTACCTTATAAACGTGTATTTTCTCCTTTGTAATTTCCTCTCTTTCAGGGGTGCTGGCACAGGTGGTCTTGGATTGGCCATTGAGGGTCCATCAGAAGCTAAGATGTCTTGCAAAGATAACAAAGATGGTAGCTGTAGTGTGGAGTATATTCCTTTCACTCCTGGAGAATATGATGTCAACATCACTTTCGGAGGTTTGCCTATCCCAGGTATGATGTAATTTCCTTCTGTCTAATTCATTTCATGGTTTGTTTCTGAGTGAACTCAACACACTAATTACACACTGACATTGAATTTCAGCAGTTAGAATATGAGAGCGCTGAAGTGTTGATTAAGACATTTAGAAGCAAATAATCATGACATTTTGATTTAAAGCTTCGATATTTCATACCCCAGGGTCTGTTTGATTGTTTTATGAAGAAAAACTGTAACTGTATAATTTCTGTGGATGTTTAGGTAGTCCATTCAGGGTGCCTGTGAGGGAGCTGGTGGACCCCAGTAAGGTGAAGTGTTCTGGTCCTGGTCTGGGCAGTGGAGTAAGAGCCCACGTCCCTCAGACCTTCACCGTGGACTGCAGCAAGGCTGGACTCGCCCCACTGGAGGTGCTGCTGTATGGACCTACAGGTGAAAATAGACTGGAAAAACACACTGGGTTTGGACAAAGACCAAGTGCTTCATAAGTGCTTCAGTTTGGATTTTAGAAAGTGAATTACTAAAATGCCTAGAAAATTGGCTTAAAAGTCCTTGAAGTGTATGTACTTAGCTAATCCGAGGAAGTTGTTTATGTGCATATTCATACTTAGTATCTATACATCATAAGTGATTTAGAAGCAAGTTCCCCTCTCAGGATTTCTTCTGTTGCCATTTTCAAAGCATTCTATCAAATTAAACACGTTTTTAATATAACTATGGTGGCAATTGAATTGTTCTTGATCTGTTAAATATCAAGAATTTGAATTTAATAAATAGCACATTTATTAAAGCACATTTAGAATTTTACACTGCCGTTCAAAACTTTTAGTAAGATTTTTTTAAATAACAAAAATGACAGTAAAGAAATATATTGTGTTTTAAAAAAATGTATTTCAAATAAATGCTGTTGCTTTGAACTTTCTATTCATCAAAGAATCTTTAAAAAATGTATCAGTTTCCGCAAAAACAAGCAGCACAACAGTTTTCAACATTGATAATTATAAGAAATGTTGTTTGTGCAGCAAATCAGCATATTAGAAGGATTTCTGAAGGATCATGCGACTCTGAAGACTGGAGAAAATAAGCTGAAAATTCAGCTTTGCCATCACAGGATTAAATTACATTTTTAAAATATATTAAAATAGAAAACAGTTCTTGTAAATTTTAATAATATTTCACAATATTGCTGTTTTAACTATTTTTGTTCAAATAAAAAACAAAAACCTCACCGACCCTAAACATTTGAATGGTAATCTGTATAGAAAATGCAATTCATATTTAGATTAAGTGAAAGGGCACAAACATCATATAAACACATTCATCAAGAGTGTTTCACAGTTGTCTGGACTAGATGATACATGCAGAGAGATCAACTTTGTTATTATTGTAGGGATGACAGAGCCAGTGAATATCACAGACAACGGTGATGGCACACACACGGTGGTCTACACTCCTGCCAAAGATGGACCTTACACTGTCTGTGTCAAATATGCAGACCAAGAAGTGCCACGCAGGTGAGCGGGCGGCCTAAAGTATTAATAAAGTCTTAATATTAATGACATGAGTAGACTAAAGTACATGGTATGACCAAAACCTCCAGTGCTGGTTTAGAAATTAGAAGAGCACTTCCATATAAAGGAAGTATGTGATCGTTACATATGTCTGTTTCTCTATTTTCCCTTTTTCAGTCCATTTAAAATCAAGGTGTTGCCCGCTCATGATGCCAGTAAAGTCCGCGCCAGTGGTCCCGGCCTAAACGCTTCCGGGGTGCCAGCCAGCTTGCCGGTGGAGTTCACCATTGATGCCCGTGACGCAGGGGAGGGTCTTCTCACTGTACAGATACTGGTAAATGACATCAAGACTCGCTCAGGCCTGTTTTTTTGACATGTTTTTAAGACAGAGGTTTCCCTTGATGATCACATGTGCTTTAACGGCCAATGTCCTCCCCTCCGCTTTCCTCTGCCCTGACCTCTGACCCCTTCCCTGCTGTTGCTGTAGGGTCCGGATGGGTGCAGGCAAGAGGCCTCTATGTATGTGGAGGAGTGGGGTAGGAGGGTGTGGGAGAACCACATTGTAAAGGGCACCATCCCCTTCCATATTCTTAGGAAAGGATGTGTAAGGCGGCCACTCCTTTCAGCCTCCTCTTGTTGTTATAACTCACTGTGTCTGGCGTCTCTCCCATCAGCCTTGGGCCCCTAAGTGCTCATGGCCTGTTCCCTTGCTAGTGTACCCCCTACCCCAATTCCCCTGCTCCTTTGGCTGCTTTTTCCCCTTTCAATTATTCCCTAATTTCTCCCTTAGTTATTCCCTAGTTCC
Organism: Zacco platypus; assembly: GCA_038088235.1. NCBI lineage: Eukaryota > Metazoa > Chordata > Actinopteri > Cypriniformes > Xenocyprididae > Zacco > Zacco platypus. The sequence continues at coordinate 6,298,201 of CM076066.1, forward strand.
TTGTTCTATATTTGTTTCCTAATAATGGGAACAAAGGGGAATAATCTATCTATCTATCTATCTATCTATCTATCTATCTATCTATCTATCTATCATCTATCTATCTATCTATCTATCTATCTATCTATCTATCTATCTATCTATCTATCTATCTATCTATCTATCTATCTATCTATCATTTATCATCTATCTATCTATCTATCTATCTATCTATCTATCTATCTATCTATCTATCATTTATCATCTATCTATCTATCTATCTATCTATCTATCTATCTATCTATCTATCTATCATCTATCATTTATCATCTATCTATCTATCTATCTATCTATCTATCATTTATCATCTATCTATCTATCTATCATTTATCATCTATCTATCTATCTATCATTTATCATCTATCTATCTATCTATCTATCTATCTATCTATCTATCTATCTATCTATCTATCTATCTATCTATCATTTATCATCTATCTATCTATCTATCATTTATCATCTATCTATCTATCTTCGTGTTACTTTTTCTGTCCTCTTGGTTCATGCATACCACATTCAATGACAATTAAAAGCCAGAAGCAACTTTGGAATTGTCATTTCTTGAGGATGATCCTTGTTTCTTTTATAATCATACTACTTCCCGTTCTAAAAAGGAAGGGAGAAAACTTCACTTCAACCAAAATGGGTGTTTCCAAACTGCACACGGGCAAATGCAACCAAAAACATTTTCATCTTGCTCAAAAGCTGCGTTTTTGGATGTGAGAGTGAACCTTTCTCCCAGGCAGCCATACTTTATCATGTTGTGCCTGTTAAGGGGACCCTTAATGTTGCCCTCTAGTGGTCACTGTGGACTGATCTGTCATTAGATTTAGGCTAAACCCTACATGTGGTTTTCCACTACACGACTAACCGTCAGTGATGCTTGATATGTATATCTATGAGTAATATTGCTCTTTTGAATTTTGGCTACATTTATTTCAGCTACTAGTTAAACTTTTGTTGTATGTAAATAGGAAATAATATTTTTATATGTAGGCTCACAAGAGCCTACAAATATATAGACATGTATAGGCACACTTTAAAAACTCATTACTTTTGCAGGACCCAGAAGGAAAGCCAAAGAAAGCCAATATTCGAGATAACAGAGATGGAACGTACACCGTATCCTATGTCCCAGATATGACAGGTCGCTACACTATTACTATCAAATATGGCGGGGACGAGATTCCATACTCCCCCTACCGCATCCATGCGCTGCCCAGTGGAGATGCCAGCAAATGCCTTGTGACAGGTCAGTTACAGATGTTTACGTCACACCCCATTGTGGCCTTCTATACTGATGTATTGGTGTTCATTACAGGTATTATTAGTGTATTGTGGCTTATTGCTTAATAAAAATGCACTCTCAGCAATAGTTGGTTTATTTTTGAAACTCTTATGCACACTTTTATAATCATCTTTTTGTTTATCTGTAGTGTCGATTGGGGGACACGGACTGGGTGAGTTTTTTTTAAAAACATCAGTTACCTTATTTGACATTCGCCAGCCTTGTGTGTGAGATTAGTTTAGGCCACTCTTTTGATCATCTATAGTTATCTCATTGAGATGTATGGTATAAAGTGGCCCCTTTAAATTCACTCCACTACTGCATCTCTGTCTGATCGGTGTTGAAAATTTAAAGTAAACTTTATTGTAATTGCTTTGTGGCTGTACCTTGGTTAGGCTCAGGGCTCGGACCCACCATTCAAATTGGCGAGGAGACCGTTATCACTGTGGATGCAAAGGCTGCTGGGAAGGGGAAGGTCACCTGCAAAGTATCAACTCCAGATGGGGCGGAGCTAGACGTGGACGTGGTGGAGAATGCGGACGGAACGTTTGATATCTACTATACAGCTCCAGAACCTGGGAAATACGTCATCACCATTCGCTTTGGAGGAGAGCACATTCCCAACAGTCCCTTCCATGTGGTGGTGAGCAGCTTCTGTATTATGTATCAGCATTATGGGTAGTGACTTTTGCATATCGTTATAATACTAAATATTTTGTATATATTTGTGTACGGTATGTACACTACCGTTCCAAAGTTTGGTCTCTGTAAGATTTCTGCAATGTTAAAGTCTGTTATGCTCACAAAGGACGCATTTATTTGATCAAACTGTCATGTTCCATGATTCTTTGATGAAAAGAAAGCTTAAAAGAACAGCATTTATTTGAAATAGAAATCTTTTTCAACAATATAAATGTCTGTACTGTTACTTTTGATAAATACGATGAAAAAGTATTAATTTCTTTCAGAAAAAAACCTTACTGACCCTGTAGATAATTCCAAAATATGGCTACAGTGCATGGTGTGTTTTTCCAAAATAATCATTCTCCCAAACAGAAACTTTTATTGTACTTCATTCATTGAGAACGACTTAACTTAGCAATTCAATTCCAATTCAGTGGGTCGAATTGAATTAGCTGCATGTAAATGTGTGTTGTGTGAAGCCCTAAACATGTGACCACCTCCTTCTCCAGGCATCTGATACCATCCCTATAATTGAGGAACCGTGTGATAAACTGCAGTTACAGCAGCCCTACGCCCCCTACAAGGGCTACGCCCCTCACTGGGTACACACCACCCGTAGTCATCAGATAAATTCTAAATGCTTTCTGCTCCTCAGCCTTTATCATTACACCTTCTCATTTTATCCATCTTTGCTTAATTTCCCATGAGCTTTGCTGCTGACATCTTTTTAACAAGTTATTAAAACGGCTAGTTGGCTAATCATGCATTCGTAGAGTTAATGAATTGGTTGTTGACCTCCTATTGCAGAGGAGGTGTTTTACACAAGTCTCTTTTATTTGGCTTTGTAGCTGCTGCTTTTACAAGTTTATTTCATCTATTTCAGTTTAACCAGCCTAGGTCCTTGTCTGTTTTTCATTTTTTTCCCCCAGTCATTAACCGTTTGCATGGCTTTCTACTCACTGTCCTTAGTTAGCAGTGCAGTGATGCTAAAATTTCTTTCCCTTCTAGGCCACGGAGGAACCAATCACTGCAGTGGATGCCATGGAGCCAATGCTCCGCCCGTTCAATCTTGTGATTCCGTTTACTGTCCAAAAGGGAGAGATTACAGGTATTAACACTTATTAATTAATACAAAATAATTTAATAATTTATTATTGAACAAATTAGAGTTTCTTGCAAAGGCAAACATATTTAAAAAGCTGGCATTTTGTCTTTTTACAGGTGAGGTACGTATGCCTTCTGGTAAGACCGCCCGTCCCAACATCACTGATAACAAGGATGGGACAGTGACAGTCAAATACGCCCCCACCGAGAAGGGCCTGCATGAGATGGACATCAAATATGACGGGAATCACATACCAGGTACCAAAAACAGCAGACATTTGTTCTAAAATCTGGAAATTTAATAATTATGTTGTAATTTGGTCTGTAAAATAATACAGACATAGATCATTTTGAAACATGATGCGACACTCTTAATATCTTCCTACAGGAAGTCCACTGCAGTTCTATGTAGATGCCATCAACAGCGGGCATGTGAATGCATATGGCCCTGGTCTGAGTCACGGCATGGTCAACAAACCTGCCACCTTCTCAATCGTCACTAAGGACGCTGGAGAAGGTAATACACAAACCAAGCCTGGCAGCCGTACAGTCACACTGCATTAATCTCAGTTTTCCAGACTTTTGACTATCCGCATTGCACTCTCATCTTCTCTCAGGAGGTCTGTCTTTGGCAGTGGAGGGCCCCTCTAAGGCAGAGATCAGCTGTAAGGATAATAAAGATGGCACCTGCACTGTGTCCTACCTGCCAACGGCACCGGGAGACTACAACATAATCGTCAAGTTTGATGACAAGCACATTGCTGGAAGCCCCTTTACAGCCAAGATCACAGGTTGGGGTTTATGTGTGCCCAAATATGGGTATGAGTGAGAGAGAGAGAGGATGAACAAGAGAGGGCAAAGTTATGTCTCTCCATTATGTCTGTGAATCACTAAATTAGCTGGCGTGTGTATTTATGTGTGTGCGCATGCCTTCACACCTGGAGAATTTAACCGCATCTTTAAAGTGTTTCTAAAAGTAGTAGGCAGAGTTTTTAGAAACAGGAAGCAGCTGTTTCCCCCTCTTCCAGTCTCACTCTCACTTTGCCCCTATATTTTCTCTCTGCAACGGAACTGGGGTTGCACCCACACAATGAATGCTTATTTTAATAATTAGATCATATTTATTAGTTATAATAAATAAACAAACAAGAACTACCTTCAAAAATTTGGGGTTGGTTAGATTTTTTAAATGTTTTTGAAAGAAGTCTCTTATGCGCACCAAGGCTGCATTTATTTGATCAAAAATACAGTAAAACTGTAATATTGTCAATTAAATATGTTTTTAAATGTAAATTATTCATGTGATAGCAAAGCTCAAAGTTTTAATCAAACAAATCATTCTAATATGCTGATTTGGTGCTCAAGAAACAATATTTTTTTTTCTTTGATGCTTTATATACATAGAATACGGTCACTTTTCATAATATTTTTATACTTTTTTTCAAACATTTTTATTTATTTATATATACATATATTTAAAGAGTCACTATTCATAAATGCTTATTTTATTCTCTCACATTCTTGATGAAGGCGATGACTCCATGAGGACTTCTCAGCTGAACGTTGGCACGGCCACAGACGTGTCTCTGAAGATCACAGAGACGGACCTGAGCTCCCTGACCGCGAGTATCAGAGCCCCATCTGGCAATGAGGAGCCGTGCCTGCTGAAGAGACTGCCAAATCGCCACATCGGTAAGTCACTCGTCAAGCCTGCCAGCACCTACCTGTGTCATGACTGAACTGATAAAGCAAAAAAAAGCCTGTAAAAAAGCCAGATCATGTTAAGTTCAGGTGGTTGAAAGGCCATCAACCATGATTTGCAGGTAGTTTTAGTGGGTAGGGCTTATTCTATATAGAGCATTTAACTGGACAAATGTTTGTGTACAGTCCTGGAAATAAGAATCACTAAGGGAAAGATTATAACACTTTAAGATTATAAAATTATCACTTTAAGATTATAAGATTATAACATGTAATTATAACACTTTCAGGAAATTTCAGAATTTTTGGAGAAGACACATTTTAAGGTTTTTCAAAACAACAAAGTATGAGACCTCTGACTGATGTCAGCAATGAGAACCTGAAACTTTTTGATCTAGTGACGCCTTAGTGTTTGCCTCAAAAACCTGATTTGAGAGTAAGAGCTCCTTCCTGTGATTTCAAAGGGAATCAACTATCAGCTCAGGCTTTTGATGTAAAGCCAAATCCTGAGGCCTTTTGCTTTTGTTAGATATGATAGTGCTACCATGAAATACTCTATTAAACTGGAACAAAGACCTCAGTCCCATTGCTCTTTGTCTTCAGGAATATCCTTCACTCCTAAAGAGGTCGGTGAGCATGTGGTCAGCGTGAAGAAGAATGGAAAACACGTGACCAACAGCCCGTTCAAGATCATGGTGGGCCAGTCTGAAATTGGAGATGCCAGTAAAGTGAAGGTGTTTGGAAAAGGTCTGATTGAAGGACACACCTTTGAAGTGGCTGAGTTCATCGTGGACACCAGAAGTGCAGGTAAATGGTATTTTAGGGTATGTGATGTCCATTATTCACTGAATCCCAAGGTACATTTCGGTTTTGACACTAATGCTTTATGTATGCGCACTTAGCCTTTGAAACTCACTATTTCTCTCAAGAAGTTATAAGTGAAAAAATGTCTTTGTACTCTCTTAAAGGGCAAATCGCAAATCGATGCGTACGGTCGTCTGGCGGAAGCTAGTTATTTTAATTTAAGTTAAATATGGATATTTTTCTTACAAAAACCCATCGTTGCGCTTCAGAAGGCCTTTATTAGCCCACTGCAGCTGTATTGATTATATTTATGATGGATGGATACATTTTTTGGGGGGCTTCAAAACCTTGCCCCCATTCACTACCATTCTAAAGCTTGGAAGAGCCAGGATTTTCGTCATGCACACTGTATTTTGGGATTCATGAAGTTGGATTCACTGAAAAGCAATTTTTTTGCCTACTGTATTGAAGCATACATAAATCCCACTTGGTCTGTACGTTAGGTTATGGAGGACTGGGTTTGTCGATCGAGGGGCCAAGCAAAGTTGACATTAATTGTTCGGATGTGGAAGACGGAACATGCAAAGTGACCTACTGCCCAACCGAACCCGGAACATACATCATCAACATCAAATTCGCTGACCAACATGTGCCAGGTCTCAAAAAAACATGAGTCTTTTTGAAATGCGTCCCTTCTGAGGTGGATGACTCTTTTAAACTCTTAATTTTGTTCTACAGGAAGTCCATTTACAGTGAAGGTTCTGGGCGAGGGACGAATGAAGGAGAGTATTACCAGAAAGAGACAGGCGCCCTCTATCGCCACGGTGGGCAGCACTTGCGACCTCAACCTCAAGATTCCAGGTGAAGTTTTTCCAAAATTGTATGTCTAGTAGGAACTACATTTGGCTTGATATTAGGTTATGACAGTTAAAAACATATCGTTTGTATAGTACGAATATGGGTAGTAAGAATGAAATTTGGACATACTACATCCACCATTTTGTCACTGTCATGTGACCTACCAGGTCTACCATGGCCTCATGGGATAATAAAATGTTGATCAGATGCACTTCAGAATCAGAAGTAGTAGGTCATCCGGGTACTTTTCTCTCACTGTTCTATGAATTCAGACATTTGTCTCACACCTACGTTCTGTTTTACATCTACTCTATAGTTCGGAAGTTGTCATATTTGGACACAGGGTTTATCTCTTTTTCCACCTGTTTCTCACTGACTCCCACTATCATGTGTCACTTCCTGTCTCTTGAATCAGAGTGGTTCCGTATGCAACTGTAGAATTGAACTGAAATCGTTTTGATTAAAAACAACAAATACGGAATTTGTTCCATTCTACTCAGAAGCTTGCATTTCCAGTTTCTCTTTTTTCATCGCTCCCCTCCTTCTTCCTTTCTCCTCTTTCCTTTTTCCTCTGTCTTCCGGGTTCCTCATCTGTAGGGAACTGGTTTCAGATGGTGTCGGCCCAAGAGCGACTCACCCGCACCTTCACCCGCAGCAGCCACACCTACACGCGCACAGAGCGCACTGAGATCAGCAAGACCCGTGCAGGCGAGACCAAGCGGGAAGTGCGGGTGGAAGAGAGCACCCAGGTGGGGGGCGACCCCTTCAGGGACGTATTCGGTGGATTTCTGGGCAGGGAGAGTCTGGGACCCTTCAACAGCGGCCAGGGCCGACAATCAGAGGGTGTGTGCGTGTGTGTTTGTGTGCATTGATTGCTGGTTAAAGGTATATTTCAGCTTCAAAATGAAAATTTTTACTATTTACTTGCCTGAAATGTGTGTTTGCTTGTTTGTTTTTTTTACAACATGAGGCTAAGTAATTATAACAGAATTTTCCTTTTTGAGTGAACTATCCCTTTAATTTTTGCAGCTCTTATGAGTTTCTTTTTGTGTATTGTGTATGCGTGATGATGTCATGGTATGTGTGTGTTTATTGGGTTTTTGAGCGGGAGTGAGCACACTCTTTCCACTGCACACATTTATGACAGGAGAACCGAGCTGGAAAATCTGAGCCGCCGTCAGCTCTGTGGCCAGCTCAGCCAAAACATCTTTTATAGAAGAAATGCTTGACATTTTACGTGAAATGTCTCATATGTGTGCCTGTTTCTTTCCCCTTCTTCCCCTCTTTTTCTCATGCTCTTAACACCATCCCTCTTTCTTTCTCAGGTGAATCGGGTACACAGGAGATGACCGCACAGGTGACGAGTCCCAGCGGTAGCACGGATGACGCTGAGATCGTAGAAGGAGAGGACAGCACCTATAGTGTGCGTTTTGTGCCTAAGGAGATGGGCCCCCACACAGTCAATGTCAAATACAGGGGCCAACATGTTCCTGGAAGCCCCTTCCAGTTCACCGTGGGACCCCTGGGAGAGGGAGGGGCCCATAAGGTTCGGGCCGGTGGTACTGGACTGGACAGGGGTGTGGCTGGAGTTCCAGGTAAGAGAAAGGAAAAAGAATTAGTATAGCTATTGTTAACTAAAACTATTAAAAATTGTTTTTGTTAATTTAAATAATGCTGAAATGAAATTAAATGTAGGGTTAGGTTAGGGTTGTTTAAACATAATGTTAAGTTACTATAATTAATTGGCAAAAACTAAAGAATTACTAAAACTAATGCCATTAGCAGAATTTTTTAATGCTTTTTTATATGTGATTTTAGCTGAGTTTAGTATCTGGACTCGTGAGGCCGGTGCTGGCGGTTTGTCCATAGCTGTCGAGGGGCCCAGCAAAGCAGAGATTTCCTTTGAGGACAGGAAGGACGGTTCCTGTGGGGTGGCCTATGTAGTACAGGAGCCTGGTAAGTGCTAATGCTAATTTTCAATTACACAGATGTGTTTTACAATGACACTCAGTTTTTTTCATTTTATTTATTTATTTAATTTCAGGGGATTACGAGGTGTCAATCAAATTTAATGACGAACATATCCCGGACAGCCCTTTCATCGTTCCCATTGCATCACTGTCAGATGACGCCCGCTTACTTACCATCACCAGCCTGCAGGTGAGTGATTCCAGATCAAACACACTCACGCACCGAGATGTGTGGAGAGGGCTCGTTATTCTCTGTAGCAGCGGGACGGGTGAGATTCAGGGACTCTTGAGAGCGGATGGCAGCTCCTTTATCAGCACACTCTCTGAGAGACTGTGAGAGCACTTGATGGAGAGCACAGAACAGCTTATCATGAGACGAGACAAGTGTACTTGCAGTTCCTTTTACAAAGAGTGAAGGAGTTTGTCAGGAAAGACAAATGAGCATGGCAAAGTAGCAATTTTTTTATGTTGGCCATTGTGAATATGCTCGCTGATGTGTCTTACATCTTTACATACTCGGCTTTAAAGTTCTAAGATTAGATTATATTGAAAAATTGTTAAAATATTAAATCTGTGTGGCTCTCCCTCTCAGCAGGAGATGGGTCTGAAGGTGAATCAGGAGGCCTCATTTGCCGTGCAGCTGAATGGAGCGAGAGGGGCGATTGATGCTAAGGTGCACACACCGTCTGCAGCGGTGGAGGAGTGTTACATCACTGAGCTAGACAATGGTGAGCATTGTCAGGGGAATTATTTGATCTATAATTAATTATATGATTTTATGTGTTATTATTATTTTTTTATTATTAAACATCTTTTATTATACTATTTTATCATCTGTATATTTTTTTATTTATATGGATTTTTTTTTTAAATATATTATTTAATTTGTTATTGTACATTTTATTATATTATTTCAATATTTTGTATATTATGTCATTTTATTACTTATATTATTTACATTTATAGTTTACACATATTAATTTGTATACTAGTATTTATATATAATTATTTGCTTTATATATATTATTATTATTTACATTTAAAGTATATAAATATGTATGTATTAATTATGTAATATATTATTTTATTAAACAATTTGTATTATGTCTGTCTAAATGTATGTATATGTTGTTTAATATATTCTTTTTTAAACATTAATTTTTTATTATATTATTTTGCTGTTTTGTATGTTATTCATGCTTTTTCTTATTTATTATTATTATTATTATTATGTTATATTATTATATTATTGTTTATACTTTTTATTTATTTATTTTTATTCATTTTATTCTTTTTTATTTTTACTATAAATTTTTATATTATTTATATATCATTTTTGTTATATTATTATTTGTGTTATCTAAATCTAAACATATTTATACATTGTTTAATATATTCATTTTTAAACATGAATTTTTATTACATTATTTTGTTGTTTTATATATTATTCAAGCCTTATTTATTATTGCTATTATTATTATGTGATATAAAATAATTTATATTATTCTATTAAATAATTTATATACTTAGTATTTTTTATTATTAATTATACAATAATAATAATGATGCATTTTATTTATAATGCGTTTTTCTCATACCCTAAGCGCTACAAAAACAGGAAATGGAGGTAAAATAGAGAAATACAGACATAATATAATACAAAGAAATACAATAAAAATACACTAAAACAAACAATAAATAATGCAACACCCTACGAATTATGATCACTGTAACATTTAAAGACACACTAGAACTGATAGTTTAGAGTATATGAATAGAAATTGCATTTGAACTTATTCAACACTGCATGCCTGTTTGTGCAGATAAACACGCCATAAGGTTTATTCCACGGGAGAACGGCGTCCACTCCATTGATGTCCGTTTTAATGGGAGTCACATCCCAGGCAGTCCCTTCAAGATCCGTGTAGGGGAACCAGGCCAGGCGGGAGATCCAGGAATGGTGACTGCTTTTGGGCCTGGACTGGAGGGGGGAACTACAGGTACGACACCAACCAACTATACAGCCAAACACGAGCGTTAAGACACAAACGTACACACATTCACTCAGTACATCTCATCCTTCACAGGTGTACCCTCGGATTTCATTGTAAACACATGTAACGCTGGGTCGGGAGCTCTGTCGGTTACCATTGACGGCCCATCGAAAGTGAAGATGGATTGTCAGGAGTGTCCAGAAGGATACAAGGTCACCTACACACCCATGGCTCCCGGCAGCTACCTCATCTCCATCAAATATGGAGGACCGCAGCATATCGTGGGCAGCCCCTTCAAAGCCAAAGTCTCCGGTGAGACATAACACACTACATTATACTATGCTCATTTGCTCTTTACGTGTAGAACTGACACAGAGAGAGGTGAGCTTTCTCAGGACACATATCTGTCAAGTAGTCAGGATCTTTTGGCATTCAAAAAAGGCCATTTATAGCACCTGGAAGTCAACACCTGAAGCAGTGTGCCAAAAACCATTCAGCATGTGAATATTTGAAATCCCACCGTTTTTACAGTGACTATTTATGTGTATGAATTTAAAATGAATAGTGGATAATGAAACAGTATCGTATTTTTATTATTATAGATACTGTATAACACTTATTGTTCATGTTAGCTAACGCATTAACTTGTGTTAACAAATGAGACCTTATTGTAAAGCGTTACCAATATTTGAATGTACTGTTTGGAAAAACTTTCATATTAAAGTTTTAATTGCTACTGTGCCATTTACTGATGTCCATATGTGTATATATTATTATATTATATTATCTCTTTAAGGTAACAATAGCAGGTCACCACTTTATACAATGAATAGTTTTATTAAACAAAATGCCTTTGGTTTCCTGTTAGATGCTAAAGTACGACACCTGTTTGGTTGCTTTACCATTTCTTCATTTTCATTCATTTTGACCTCCAAAATCTATTTAAGTGTATTTTTATGGCATGAACTGGTGTGGTGGTGTTATATTATATTAATAAACATTATTGTAGATATGCCACAATTAGCCAAATGATATTTTTCATCTGTAGTCCATGAACAGAATGTTACAAGATACAGTGCAATATATTTATATATATATATATATATATATATATATATATATATATATATATATATATATATATATATATATATATATATATAAAAGTATTATTAATAGAAAAATATAATATAAAATAAAAAATTCTTAATATGGTTATAAACATTTAAAAAAACGCATTGTTGTTCCTTAAATATAACATATAAAAATGGCCCTTATAGCACCTTGAAGTCTGGGACAAATACATAAATATTAGTAAATAATTATATATAATTATTCAGTGCTCATATTGAAAGAGGAAAGTTTAGTTATGATACTATATGACCAGGAGGATTATTACGCAATATGATGGAGTGGATTTGAAACCACACAAGCTTATGACAACTATGAAAATGCGTGAAACCGTTTACTTGAGATTGAGATGGTAATGATTTGATTTTAATGAAGCAAATCAATACAAATAAATTCACTCTTCCAGGTGCACGTCTGTCCGGTGGACACTCTCTACACGAAACGTCATCGGTTCTGGTGGAAACGGTGACAAAATCATCCTCGGTGGCCGGATCTTTCTCTACCCTGCCAAAGTTCTCGTCCGATGCCAGTAAGGTGGTCTCCAGGGGGGCCGGACTCTCCAAAGCCTTCATTGGCCAGAAGAACACCTTCACTGTGGACTGCAGTAAAGCAGGTACATAACTTTTTCAGCAGTAAAAATCATGCGTGCATGCATATTTGTACATAACGCACATATACAGATGACTAAACAGCTTTTATTTTCTCCTTGCAGGGACAAACATGTTAATGGTAGGAGTGCATGGGCCAAAGACTCCCTGTGAGGAAGTGTACGTCAAACACATGGGCAACAGAATGTACAATGTCACATACACAGTGAAGGAGAAGGGAGACTACATCCTCATTGTGAAATGGGGTGAAGAAATGGTGCCCGGAAGCCCTTTCCACGTCACAGTGCCTTAAAAGACTGTCTTTAAATCCTCGCCACTATGCAAAGACTCTACTGATCGTCCTGGGAAAGAGACGGGACTCACCGACAATGACATATTAACTCACTGTGTTTTCAAATAATCAAGAAAACGTTTTCGTCTTCTATATCTGCATACGCTTTATCCAAAGTTCATTATGTGTTCATTTCACGCTCGGTTATGTACCGTAACTTTTTTTGTATTATGTTATTTTAGATGTTGTGAGACTAGAGAATGTTTGAAGCAGAAGTGAATGATAAAATGGATTTGCACTGCTTAGCAGTTGCTATTTCAAAGATGCTCCATGCTAAATCACGTCCACCTTGTTTCAAGTTACCGTCCGGACCATTTACAGACGTAATTTAACCGCTCAGTTATTTAATCTGTTTTTTGTTTTTATCTAATGCTAAAACTGGTCTTATTTTTATGATGGAATAACATCATTTAGTCTCTGAATCTGGACCAGGTTTGCAGCCGGTCCTGATCAAGGGCTTAGTTTGAGCAGAGAAAGCCTGATATTTTAGTCCTAGTAGACTAGGTTTAGGCTCACACTGGGTCTAAACCCGTCCCGGATGGCCCAGCACCCCTGCAGACTGGGTTGTGTGATTGGTTAGATGAGATTATTGTTATTTTTTTTTTTGTACCAAACGGTGTAGCAAAAACCGTTCAGCATGTGAATGTTTGAAATCCCACAGTTTTTACAGTGATTATGTTAAAGAGCAACATTTTATAGTGATTTTATATGTATGAATTTAAAATAGAAATGTATGGAGAAACACTAATTGTTTGATATTTTATTCTACTGTTTGGTAAAACTGTGCTGGCATATTAAAATTTTAATTGATAATGTGCTGTTTATTGATGTCCATATGTCTATTATATTATATTATTCATCTGTACAGTGTTACAGAGTCACCCTAAATATAAAATCCAAATGATAAAAATGAAGACGCTGTATAAACATGGAAAGACTTCATTGTTGATCCTTAAATTAAGCACAACAACTGACTAAACCAAAATAATAAATGGAAATGCAATTTCATATCAACATGGGCCAAATTAATAAAACTAACATAAGTATTGTAGCCTTCAAAAGTAAATACATAAGCATTTTATCTGACTGTATGTCGTTTGTTTGTTCCACTCACAGCCTCTAGAGGGCGATCTCACACTATTTCAATGCCAGGTGTAGTTAATGAGGTATTAGTTACAGGCTCAATCACTGCGAGCTGACAGGGAGAAAAGTTCTTTCAGGTCAGTGTTTGAACTATACTATTGATTGAGATTAAAAACAGAAATGTTTTCCAATGAATCCCAGGTAAATACATGAAAGAAATCTAAAATAAATAAGCACATCAGTTTTTCTGTTATCAAGTATCAATATCCTGAGAGAGAGATGAGCTTCCCCTCTTCGGTCTCACTAACACATAACTTGGGTGAACCACATTAAACACATCCTTCAAAAGGGCAAATAAGAGTGGAATGTTCTTCCAGCTGAGATTAATCAATCCACTCTGGGAATGTAACATTTCAGGGCCTGAAGTATGAAATATGCGTGTGGTGTAATGTGAAATGCTCAAATTATCAAGCTTGTTTCTTTCCAGTTTAATGAGCAGAATGAAAACGCATAACTTTGCTTTATTTTCCTGTTTCTGAGCTTGCGCCATAATTTGAATGTGCAATATTCTCAGTTTTATGAATCCAATCAGTTCAGACAAGCATGCTATTTTGCTAGAGACATCAATATTGTTTGTTTTTTTGGTTAAAAGTTTGTGCTTTATATCAAACATTCTGCTCATCTATCATGTCTTAATAAATATGAGAAAGCTGAAAAGGCTGGAATATTTCAGTCACTTCATATATTGCTCGATTTGGGCTTTCGTATTGATTGATGACCATTTTGTTGGTGCAGGAATCGGATGGATGTGAGGAAGATGAGGATAAAGAGGATCGCAGAAAGATCATCTACTACTTGGATCCGTTGGCTGAGTAAGATCCATTGCTGTCTTTGCTCATCCCAATGGCACACTGATATACATTTCCTAATAATCCTAATTTCATCTTTCTTTGGTTGCATCCAAAATCGCATACTTCCCTACTATATAGTAGACAAAAAACAGTAGTCAGAGTCACAAAAGAAGTATGTGCTCATAAAAGAGTAGTCAAAAAGTACCCGGATGACCCACTTCCTCCGGTGATATTTTGAAGTGTGCATACAATGGACAGTTTACTATCCCATGAGGCCATTTGTGATTGTTGGTGACGCAACGCAACTGATGCTGGTAGGTCACGTGACAAAGCGGAACATGAGTCCAGATTACATTCATACTATATCGAACCTACTCATGTGATTTCGCGCACAGCCACTCTCTGTCCAAATGCAATTGCGCAATATTGCGTCTCATTTATTGATTGTGTACCTCATAATAGGTCCGTTCCCACTAAAAACTATAATTATATTAGCGTAACATTTATTAGCGCGTGCTGCAGTTACAGTATGTCAATGTTTTTTTAATCGTTCATCAGCTGGATTTTTTTTTTTATAAAAGCGATTCCAACGAAATCGTTCCTATGTGTCATTGCTATAGCTGGGACGTTTGCCATTCTTAGAACGTTTACATCATAACTATATTAGCATCCACACAATGGTAACGTTCTAAGTGTGCGCTGCCGTAAATGCTCAAGATCTGATTGGTTGTCAATGTTTTTATCATTCATCAGGTGGAAAAAATGTCACTCTGAAAGTGATTCCAATGATATCATTCCGCTGTGTCGATATTGTTATAGTTGTGGTGTGGACTAAGCTATTCTCAAAAATTAGAATGATTATTAAGACTTTATTGGGATTTTCTACGGTGGCTGAGAGAGCTCAACCGGCTGCAACTGAGGAAAACCCATGTAAATAGAAAAACACCAGCAAAACATCTAGCAGTAATGTGAGTTATGTAATCGGATTACTTTTTTCAAGTAACTAATAAAGTAACACATTTACAAAAAGATCTGAGTAACTTTTTCAAATAAGTAACGCAAGTTACTTTGTTTTCCCATTTATTGACTGACCGCTCTCCTGTCCCCATGTTGAGAGAAAGTGCGTGTAAGTGCGAAGGCGTTGTGTGTGCTGTGTAAACATGATGGTTATTCCTGACTAGTTCGACTAAATATGAGCATTCATTTACTCATTTTCTACTACTCCTCCGTCCAGTTTTCTGTATTCCAGAATGACAGCTGAAAGGCTTGTTTTTTTAAACGGCGCCCTCTTCTGTAAGGAAATGCAAATACATGCATTAAATGTTTTTATTTTGTTGTTATTTGTTCTTTTGTGTTGTTATAAAAACAAACAAACAGCCCACATGAGAAAAAGTAATGTAACGCATTACTTTCTGTAAAAAGTAACTTAGTTACTTTTTTAGGGAGTAATGCAATATTGTAACGCATTACTTTTAAAAGTAACTTTCCCCAACACTGTTGACAACACGTGTGCTAGAAATACTCACAACACAACTAATACAGAAACGTGCTGCAGGTACTCCAACACACATACAATCATACAAAAAGCTTCATCACCTGTTGGGGTCAGATTTATTGTGTTGTGAGTATTCATGTGTTGTCAAACTGATGATATTTTCTTCTAGTGTTTTTTTATTTATTTGCATGTGTTTTCTTCAGTTGCAGCGCGTTGAGCTCTCCATAATTATCGTTAGAGTTATCATAACTTGGTTTAGTTATAGTGCCTTAGTCTTTTATTAATATCCCAGTACTACTTTTCTCTGTAGAGGCAAGAGTTCAAATGCTGAATTAAATAGGTTATGCATGTATATTCAAAGTACATTATGGGAGTTAAAGGTGGCTTCCTCATGTGACTGGCCCCTGTAGGCTCACAGGTCAACCTGATGTGCTTTTCATAAAACTCACATTTTGCTCTCGGCCACTGCAATATATATATATATCCCTAGAACTCTCTTTCTGCAAATAAAGAAATAGATGGCCAGTGGCGGTACCCTGTCACCTCATCAGTATGTGAACATCCTCCCGAAAGGTGCTTGATCTCTACTTTCTTTTTGTCCCTGGGCCAGGCCTTCAGGAACGGGCTAGATAGAGCCCATCTTAATGAGATACGGGGGATGACAGGAACCTAATGGATTCCTGGTCATTTGTAATGAGGATGTAAATGGCAATAAAGGCTCTGGGGCTCTGGAATTAAAGCTGCATATTTCTAACAGGGAGTCGCAGTGGTGTCGTTCGAAAGGATTTCTCGTTATAGTGAAAAAGGGACAGGAAGGGAGAAAAATCATTTAAAGGGAGCGAGATCACTCGAGAGATTTCAACACCTGGTTGTGTGTGTGGGACAATCACTTAGCAACGTAAATGACCTTGCACCTGTGGATGGAGGTACAGTGGGGCGCACCGTCCTTCCTTTGACAGTGTTTGATTAAGTGGGCTTAATCTCCTGTGGATTGTGACGCAAACTAGGGAGTCAACAGGAACGAATAGTTTTTTTTAATCTGAAAAGAGAAGATAGATAGTGTAATTTCTTTTATAAAACAGTTCTATGAACAAGACATTAATATTATGGAAGCTTGTTTCTGATACGGAATAAAAACGGTAATTGTGACGAGATATAAACTTGCAATTGCGATGAAAAAAAGTCGCATTTACCTTTTGTCTGCAGTTTGTATATTAATGTTGGCATGCATGCACAGTTCACACAGAAGTTACTTTCAATCCAAGCAGATGTCTGTTGGTCAATGTGGCGAATTTGCAAGACCAACTGAACCCTTTGCATGGGAAAATCTTTCCTTATGCAAAATTCCTGATTGCATGGATTCCTATTGAACAATGATAAATGCTGCACCATAACAGGATATTTTTATTCCCTTTTTTATTTTTGGAAAATAGTCCTTAATAGTCCCACAGTAGACCATACAATAATGGCGCTCTTGAGAGAATCAGCGTTTTAGACAGTATGGTTTCAGTGAATGATTCAATGACTCCCTAAACTCCAGAGTCATTGAAATATTCTCAATAGTAGTGCTGTCTATGAAGGGCACAATAAAACAAAATCTTTGAAATGCCCAAAACCACTTTGTGTTTTGCCACATTCACGCCATGTCCTAATGACCGTAATTACGAGATAACAGCCCGTGACTTTCGACTCTATGGCAACACTATCAACAGGTCAGGTTGTACTGCAGTCACATGGTACAGTTCGAAGCTCACAGAAAACTCCCTGTTTACAAGCTGTGTTTGTGAGTTTTATTAGGGCGTGAATGCTTTTTACAAGTTAGAATCTCATAATTTTGACTTTTTATGAATGCACCTGGTTCTGCTGTGGTCAAGTAGTACAGAGATCATATGCCACCAGTCAGAGCTTTCCCAGTTTACAAGTTGTACTTACTAGTTCTATGAGGATGTGAAAGCTTTCTACGAGTTGGAATCTACTAATTACGGTAATTACAACATTGTGTGAAAGCACATTGAATCTGCAGAGGTCAGAAGATCACGTGGAACGAGTCAGAACTTTCAGAAAATTCCCAGTTTACAATTTGTGATTACAAGTTCTACTAGGACTCTTTTTACAAGAGTCTCGTAATTGTGACATGATGTGAAAGCAAAATGTGTGTAAAATATTTTTACTGATTTTTTCTATTAACTAATTTATTTTACTATTATTATTGTTTTTATTTAGTACCTGCACTCTGAACTTTACTCAGCCAATCAAATCTGAAGAACAGAACTGTTTTATACTGTTTTACTGTTTTATAAATATGCATTTGTTTACAAGTTCTATTCACAACTCTAAGTATGTACGAATCCAACATAAATGCACACTGTGTTCATAATACCATAAAGCACTATGATGGATTTCAGGAACCATTAGCAGCACGTGTTTCTGTAAGACGGCACTACTAATGGTAATGGTAGGTGTTGAGGTGGAAGCTGAAGTGTTTCCTCACTATTCCTCAGGCGTCATGGCAACACTGTTTAATAGAGGGGGTTGGTTGTCTTATCAGAAAATGCAATCTGCTGAGTTTACTGGGGGAGAGGACAGATTGCGGGCATGATGGGAAATTTCCATCACCTGCTTTTTCACTTACAGCTAAATTTGAAAGCGAGTGCACTTCCAAAGATAAACACCCTTCGGCAACACTGATTAATTCATATGTGTCATGCACCCAGGGTTCATTCTATGTATGAAAATACGTACAGTACATACGACGTTCAGGGATCTCCGGAGGCCAGCGTCTGCGCTGTTGAAGCCACAGCATACCAAAACCTCAGCCGGAGTCATATCCATCCAAATTCATGCTAATGGAAAAAAACACCATCTTCAGCTGTTTCCTCATGAATAGGAGTTGCAGTTGATGCTCTGGGTAAATTATTAAGGTGCTATGATACAACAAGCGTAAATATGAATGTAAATGTGTCTCTTGGCATACAGATCAGATCTCGTATACGAGTACATGATGCATGCATATGTATTTATGAAATATCTCTTGTTTTACTTGATGAGTGATGTGTGAGTACAGAAAGTGATGCAAGTGCAAAACGCAAGTCTTCTGTCCACTTGGTGGCAGCAGACACAACACGAACAGACAGGCTAATTGAAAGCAAGAATCACACATGCTATAATAACAGCAATATTTATCAGAGCAATCTTACTGACACTGAAAACTGTTCCACAAATGGTTAGAGATTTTTATAGTTAAAACCTAAATGTAGAATTTACTCTGAGGTCATTTACAGTATGAATACAGTCAATGGTTGTACCATAGTGATGCCAAGTACTTTTGATGTTTACCAGCATTCATACCTCATACATATATCTCATGCTTTTCTCCAAAAAAAATTCCCACTCCAACATGATCATTGCGTCAAAATTCAATTGAAATGTTTGATGCTAAAAAGGTCTTTTAATTAGCCGTTGATATTCCTGATGGCACGTTTGCGTGATGGTGATTAACGCTTTGTTTTTTCCTCCCTCGGACCATCTGGGCAGCAGCTAAATGGACCACTGCAGCCAGCCCACAAGCCGTCTCTCTCACTCTCATTTTGCCCTCTCTGATCATCTTGACTTGATTTCGAGACCTTGTTTTTTTCTTCCCGAACTCAGTGAGCTATGAGATTGCAGAGCCTTCATCAAAAGCATAAATGGCTTCTGATGGCACTCACGCTTGTTGCTTTTATTATGTGTATTATTAGGTTGAACAGATGATTTGCAATTAATACTATTCAGAGTAGGAAGGAAGGGGGAGGAGGAGAAGACCAAGGGATAAAAATACTCCTCCTATTTATATGAGCCGGAATTCTAATCCAGGAGGAATGACGCATCTGTCCAAGCCATTAACAGACCAGAGGATCCAAGAATCACTTTTTCCTTTTTCTTATTTCTCATCTTCTAATCTTATGTTTCCTTTTATAATATCAGCGACACTCGCTTTGAGGAGTTCACACCTCTGAGTTGAAATGCATGACTAGATTTCACACTTTTCTGCAGAAACGAATCTAAAATTAAACAAAACACATCTTTGTCTGCTTTTAATAAACATGCTCTATTCTTCCCAACATTAAATATCTTTCTGTCGCCCCCTCCGCTATACAGTTCTGTCTCTTTTATCTGCTAACCCAGTTGTTCTGGACAAAACGTAGAAACCTTGAGGGAAGTGGGCCACAAGTGCATGCAGGACTGTCTGTATGTGCCTTTCATTTCTCTTTATACAGTACATCTCAATGGTGTCCATTCATCTATTCATACGTGGAATTGTGAGTTTTGATGCATGCGACAAAAAATGTGAGGGACGTTCTGTGCTTGTGTCTGTGCATGCACACAAGAAAATGCCTTGAAAATTGCTGTTTTTTTTCCTTATTGACTTAGAAACGCAAGTAGAAGTGGGACATATTGAAGCGCTTGTAATTTTTAAATAGTCAACAGCTTTTAGTATACAGCACACCCATGATTTGCTTCTAGACATTCTGTAGAGCATTCAATTGGAAAAAAACTTATGAGCAAGTGCTGGATGAGAGAGACCTCAACATCAACATTTTTCATTTTTTTAGATTAAATGCCTTGCATTTATGGATGGATATAGATATGGACATTGATAGGTTGATATATATATATATATATATATATATATATAGATAGATAGATAGATAGATAGATAGATAGATAGATAGATAGATAGATAGATAGATAGATAGATAGATTGATAGATTGATAGATTGATAGATAGATGAATGGATGGAGATAGAGTTGAATGGATGAATATTGATTGGTGGACACATTGATAGTTGGAGATAGAGATGGATGGATGATTGGATAGATAAATTGATAGGCAGACACATTGTTAGGTGGAGATGGATGGATGGAGATAGAGATGGGTGGATGATGGATGGATGAATATTGATAGGTGGACACTGATAAGTGGAGATAGATGGATGGATGGTTGGAGATAGATAGGGATGAATGAATATTGATAGGTGGACACATTGAAAGGTATAGATAGATAGATAGATAGATAGATAGATAGATAGATAGATAGATAGATAGATAGATAGATAGATAGATAGATAGATAGATAGATAGATAGATGGATGGCAATAGAGATGGATGGATGGATGGATGAAGGATGGAGGAATATTGATAGGTGGACACATTGAAAGGTGGAGATAGATAGATAGATGGATGGATGGCAATAGAGATGGATGGATGGATGGATGAAGGATGGGGGAATATTGATAGGTGAACACATTGATAGGTGGAGATAGATGGATAGTTGGATGGCTGGAGATAGAGATGGATGGATGCATGAATGGATGGAGATAGAGATGGATGGATGATGGATGGATGAATATTGATAGGTGGAGATAGAGATGGATGAATATTGATAGGTGGACACATTGATAGGTGGAGATAGATGGATGGATGGTTGGAGATAGATAGGGATGGATGAATGGGTGAATATTGATAGGTGAACACATTGATAGGTGGAGATAGATGGATGGATGGATGGATGGATGGATGGATGGATGGATGGGTGAATATTGATAGGAGGACACATTGATAGGTGGAGATAGATGGATGGATGGATGGATGGGTGAATATTGATAGGAGGACACATTGATAGGTGGAGATAGATGGATGGATGGATGGATGGGTGAATATTGATAGGAGGACACATTGATAGGTGGAGATTGATAGATGGATGGATGGAGAGAGATGGGTGGATGATGAATGGATGAATACTGTTAGGTGGACACATTGATAGGTGGATGAATATAGATGGATGGAGATGGATAAATAGATGATATGGATATAGATGGATAGATTCTAAGGCCATGTTTTAAAAAAAATTAAGCTGCAATAAATAAATGCCATAAATATACATACTCTGCTCTCGTTCAGTGTATTGTCTCGTGTCTGATATGCTGCTGACCTCCCCGATCATGTTTCTGTCTGCACCTTGCAAACATTTCCCACCTCTTGCCTGTGGGAGCTATAAATATGTTTTTGTCTTTGTTCTGCACGTTTGACACCTGTCTTTACCTGTCTGTCCCATTCATTTGATGACAAACAACTTACGGGTGTACAATCACCCATCTGTTCAACGATGTTGAATGTCTTTCTTTAAAAAACACAACAATGATTTATATATTCCATTGATCACTGTACAAAATCAATCATACAATACTAGAACAAAGAGTGACAGGTGCATGTCAGGGACATGTTAACTTAGTATAAGAATGCTAAATGTAATCATGACACATATCATTTTTTTTCTGATTTCATGTGAATTCTGTTCATATGACGGCACAGAAAATAATTGCCTGATATTTGTAGCACAGCATCTAGATGCTATAGACGCAACTGTGACGATAAGTCTATAATCCCAGCCACTTTTTAAGCAGTACTAAACTGCGGTGGAAAAGCCAAAGTAAAGCGAGACGAATTGTACGCAGTGGAAAAGCGCCAGTAGTTTTAGTTACAAAAAAACTAAAAACTAAAACAGCATTCAATCGTCACCCTCAGCATTCATCACTCTCCGGTACTTTTAGATATGAAACTAAAACAGCCAGTAGGTGGCGGCAAATAATTTTCTTAATGAGTGAGTCATTGAATCACTCAGTCAAATGATTCGTTCAAAACGGCTGATTAATTCCGACTGTCTTTATGAGTGAGTTGTTGAGTCATTAATTAGACTGATTCGATCAAAAACGCGACTTCATTCAGTAACAAAATGGCTCTACTGTGGATTTGTTTGGAACTATTTTCATTGGCATAATAGAGCAAAAGCATTTTGTGTGTCTAAAATGTAAGTCTCCTAATATTATCTTCTTGTTTTTTGAACTGTTGTATAAAATCAATATCACATTTGCAAATGTGCTGATTTTCTGGAAAACAGCAGCCTTCTGTCACGAGGCCCATTTCACGTTACATGTGAAACATAGCAAAAACTGCTAACCTAAAAATACCAGTGAGAGCTTGAAAATATATGCAAGCCATGATATTCTCATTGCCATATGTTTATTGGCTGTATTTTTCATCTGTCAAAACATTTGTTTGTTTCTGTACATTTAATGAATACACATGCTTCTGTCCACATATGGAAATGGCATCTTATGACATAATTTCTGTTGTTTGTTTGTTTGTTTGTTTATTCACAGCTCCCTCTGGATTTCTGTAGGAAGGAAACCCATATGTGTATCAGAACACAGAACACTCATGTGATCGCATAATTCATCGGAAAATTAACAAGAAATGCAAATGTAAACTAAATAATCCATTATTATTTCTCCAATGTGCACACTATTGGACTAATAACCCCAGTGGCTGTTGTTTATTTAATACTGGATGTGTTTGTTGCTTATTTCGTAATACATGTATGTTTCTACTCCTAACATAAATTAAGAATCAACTTTGGCTGCATTTCTATAGTAGTGGTGTAATATCAAGCTTGTTGAGATAAGATTAGTTTTGAAGACATAACACTGAACAAATGTTCTGTTCGCCAATGCAAGAAGTAAAACGTTATAAAAATCTAGTTATAATAATTGGAACATCACATATGATACTGATTTTCAGGCATTTTGATCCGTGAGTGAAAATTTGAGTGATGTAAATTCAGAGTTTTGAATAGATTCGTGGAGTCATGGAAATGAATCAAACTCACTAACAGACGCTATTTCTCTGCCGTTTGAATCGCACTATATATACAGAGAGGCGTCGCAAAACTATCATAGTGACACTATTCACAAACCTTAGTCCAGCCAAATAATTAGAATATTAAAATCATCTGCATATTCGATGCATATTCAATGTATTTCCCAGCACTTTTTTTGTCCCCGTGAGGCTCCTCAGCTGCTGCACAACACCTCAAAGTGTTGGTCCTTTATGCATAAACTACCTATCATGCATTATTCAAATGACTGGAGTGCCAGCCACCGCCTCATAACCATATACTAACACCTCAGTCTGCTGAACTGGGAAATAAAATCCCTCTCTCTCGCCTTCCCACTTTGTTCTCATATAAATGACAGGAATTATTGTAGTCTACAGTGCATGGGCTTTTTCTTTGGCAAATTTTAGTGTTTGTGCCTTAAGATTTATTTATGTGGTTGAAAGAGAATCGTTTAGTGCAGGGGTTTCAAACTGCATTACTATAGAGTCAGTTTAGAGAAAAACTATATATATGTAACAGTTTTTCTCTAAACTGACTCTATAGTAACGCATATATATATATGTGTGTGTATATATATATATATATGTATATATATGTGCAGGGTTGGGGAGTAACGAAATACAAGTAATTTAGTTACGTATTTAAAATACAAAATTTGAGTAACTGTATTTCATTACAGTCACATTTTAAATGGGTGGTAATCAGATTACAGTTACATCTGAAAAGTATTTTAGATTACCAAAGCGATTACTTTGAATTTTAATGTCATTTAAACAGCTATTGGTGATTCTCTGACTCTGACAGTCTGAAAAAGCGGAGTTAAGTTTCACGTTTTCGACTGATTTCATGTTTTGTGATGGTTGTTTGTGAGTCATTTTATAATTGTAAAAAAGGTCACTGCATCTTTTTCTCACAATTTGTTTTATCCCCTCACAATTGTGAGTTTGCATTTAACAATTCTGACTTTTTCTCAGAATTGCGAGATTTAAACTCATAATTGCAAGTTATAAAGTCAGAATTGGGAGATATGAACTTGCAATACTGACTTTTTTTCTTGCAATTGTGAATTTAGTATGTGAGTTTATATCTCATAATTCTGACTTCTCAATATTGTGAGTTTATATCTCATATTTTTGACTTTTCTCAATATTACGATTTTATATCTCAAAATTCGGACTTTTCTCAATATTGCGAGTTTATATTTCATAATTCTGACTTTATAACTTGCAATTGCAACTTTATATCACACAATTCTGAGGGAAAAAGTCAAAATTGTGAGATAAAAACTTGCAATTACCTTTTTTTGTTTGTTCCACACTTATTAGTATTCCAAAGTATTTAGATTAAGTTACTAAACTTGAGTAATGTAACGAAATACGTTACAAATTACTTTTTAAAGCATGTATTTTGTAATCTGTAGTGAAATACATTTTAAAAGTAAAAGGTTTTGGAGGAGCCTAAACATTCAGTCCTGTCAATCATCATTACGAGCGTATGTAAGCAGCAGTCACAGCGTCATCCCAGAGACAATTCTTCCAGCATCCCTCCTCCTCTCCGTCTCCTCCTCTTTCTCTTATTCTCTCTCTGCGCTGTACTGTTATGGGGGTTTTTAGCCTGGAGCTCGAACTGAGCCTCGGGTTCGAGCCTTCTTCGAGGACAGCAAGCCAAGTTTGTTTACCATTACCCATTAAGACTGACTGGACAGGCGAACTCATGAAATAGAAAGTAATGTGAACTGTTATTGAAAGATTATTTTTCCCTCTCATTTGAGCTGTGGATGTCTGTCAATGCTTTTCAGGATCTTATGCCTGCTGGAGTCAGATGTTAGACCAGTCGGACTCAGGTGTCTGTCTGAATAACCAGCCCAAGGCTCTGTCCTGTTTTTGAGTGCAATAGCATGTTCAATTAACATCTGCACTAAGCGATGAATGTGCGGTAATTAATTACTCCAGCCTCTCGCTCAGGTTGAGCCTCGGCTGAGTAAACTGCTGTAATTCTTCACTCATTTCTCTATTTAATCAGGTGAGCGTCTCGCCACCTCCCGGTCCCAAACCGCAGCGCTCTCTCCCTCCAGCGGCCCATAATTGGCCTAATGAAGAATCCAATCTCAACTGTCATCACATTAGAAACGTGTCATTCTCACTCCCTCTCTCTATGCGTCTCATCTCATCGCACTGATGGTCTGTTTATCGGCTCAAAGTCATGATGCTCTTTTCAGCGGGGATGAGCGAGAGGTTAAAGGTTAAGAGTAGCCTGTAAAGTTCATTACTCGAAAAAAATTACTCCTTAGATGGCCAATTACAGCCACCTCAAGGAGGACAGACTGAGTGTGAATGAGACTGTTTGATTCTCTGGCTAATGCGCTTTTGAAATCTTTTGAAATCTATATATAATGTGTATTATATTAGAGCCAGTGCCTTAAAAGCTAATGTAAATCATGTATGCTTTAAGTAATAATGCTGCATTAATGCTTGCATTCACATGTTCCTGAATAGTAAAAACCTTTTGAACACACGCGCACACACACACACACACACACACACACACACACACACATATAATTTAGATATGGGTGTGTGTTTGTATTTATTAAAATGAAAGCTCATAAAATCTATTTTTTGTTTACATATCAAATAAGACAAATAATGTTTTAACTTTTAAAATTTTAATGCATTATTATTTCATTATTTATTCATTTTGTATATATATATATATATGTGTGTGTGTGTGTGTGTGCATAATGTTTTTTTTTTAATTTTTACTTTTATTTAACAGACACATTACAGTAAAATTACAGTGAAGACATTTGTTACAAATGTTTTTTTTTTAAACAAACTTTTGAACTTTCTATTCATCAAAGAATATTGAGAAAAATATTCTGTATTGTTTCCACAAAAATATTAAGCAGCACAACTATTTTCAACAGTGATAATAAATATTTCTTTATGAAATCGGCATGATTTCTGTCTTAGAATGATACTGAAAATTCAGCTTTGCCATCACAGAAATAAATTACATGAAAAGTGAATGCAAAGATAAAATACCAACGCAAGATATTTCATGAATATTTAAAGTATAGCCAATGGGGGTTAAGCTGACCAAAAAAAGCAGCCAATCCCAGTGGCGGCTGTCCAGCCTGTTCAACACGTGGTAGTACTCTCCTGTCCTTTCGGTCTCTCTTGTCCTTGCTCACATCTACCCTATTTCTACAGATGGCATCTGATTACATCTCATCCACTCCACTCTCTGATGGCGAGCCGTAATCACACTCCTCAAAATGGGCACCATAGTTATGTTGCCATGCTGTTCTCAAGTGGACACACCACAGACACATAGCCTGTCACTGGAAAAACACTCACCATTCCCCAGAATCCTCGCCGCCAACAAACTCGAGAGCTGTTCCCCATGATATCCGTGTTGTTTACCAGCCTCTGCCCATAATGCCAGATGGTTGCCTGGTACATGTGCTGATGTAGGAGCGAGTGATATCACTGATGATCTCACCACTGTTGGCTCGAGGGGCTTTCATCAGGTGTGGACTCATGGGATTGACAGGCCTGTGGGAACAAATTGGAATTTTAACCCCAATTGTCCTCCAGTCTGTAGCAGATGAGGAACATTGCAGGTGTGCTTGTGTTTGGAAGGGGAATAATTACCTGCATGATGGACGTTTGTCCCATTACCTATTTTTGAAGTCGTTTGGCCCTATGGTGCCAGACGAGTGTCCCAAAATTCGGAGCTACTTCCAGTGTGTATATGTGTGTGTGTGTGTGTGTGTGTGTGTGTGTATATATATATATATATATATCATGATGATGATGATGATAATAATACTAGAAAGAATAAAGTGTTTTTTAATATGTTCATTTGTTTTAGTGGATTTTAAAGAAAGCTAATATCCATATATATTGAAATTCTGGACATAAGCCATTTATGTCCATAGTTTAATAAGAATTTTTATTATTATTATTATATGCATGTTTTTTACACCTTTTTTAAGAACAAGTTAATGAAGTGTGGTATTTTTTATCCATTTAATTGCATGTTTTCTACCTGTGTTGTCTGAAATATATAATCAGTGTTTTATGGCCCAATAAGTTTTTAAGTGCTTTTTTATGGTAATGTTTATTTTTTAAAAAAAAATAATTCTAAACATAAATGGATAATGTCGAGAATTAAGAAAAATCTAAATATGAAAGGGTGTAGTTATATATAACATGCTTTTTAACACGTAAGAATGTTTTATTTAAATATTTTTAGTTAATATTTTTTTTGCATATTTTTAGAAACCTCTGAAATATATAATCGGTGTTTTATAATAATACAAACCATTGGCAGCCCTAAATATACACACATATCCAAAATAAAATTAGTTGTAGGCCATTGCAGTTTCTCAATTTCTTTTCTGACTTTTTTCGCCGCGCACACAAACGCTCTTCCCCAGCAGCCTCTCCACGGAAAAGTTCTGAGGAGTAATGGCGTGAGTGCCGCTGTGTAATTAGACGGAGGTCTGCTCGTCCTTTCCCAGGTGACACTGACTCATGGAGGGACACATTGGGCTCTTAATGGATAGCTTGTTTGTGTGCACGTCAGGCTCCTGTGCACGTCCTTGTGTGGGTAAACGGCTGAGGATGTTGGGGCCGCTTACAGTTCACTGGGCATATAATGTCCAAATATGCATGAACGCATGCGTTAGATGCAGCAGGTGTCTGTGAAGGTCACTTTTAAGCGTGCTAGTAGGGTTGGACACACAGTTACGCCCCTCTTGCACAGTATTGGCATCTACAGGCCCTGACGGAGGCCTTTGGCACTTGATGGTCCATCTGCCAGTCTGTCTCGTGCTCTTTCTGTCTCTTCCTCTTTCCCTCAAACAGTCAGATCGCACTTGCACTTCCTCTGACAAGTTCTTTTATCAGGTCTGAATGTAGAGTGCACTTTTCCCTGCACCCTCTGAGCTAACCTCTCCATCTCAATCATTCATGAAAAAGAGAAAACAGAACAGGAGGGAAGAGAGGCAGATGATAAGAAAAGACGGACAGATTCATATCATAGATGGAGGTAGTTAATCTTACTCAAGGACACGTGCTTCTTGTTCTCCCACCCGCTAAATACTGCTTAACCAAGCCTCGCCAAAACTGCTCCGACTTGTCCTGTCAACTTTTTGAACTTTGCAGATAGTCCAGTTTGCCCCAGCTGGCTCATGTTGTAACTTTAATTTCAAAGTGCTTTTATTGATGACTAAGGGGCTTTTTACATCACCGTTTTCAACAAATTTTTTAGATTTAGATTTACATATGCCAAATCCTATGATCACATTCTAATTCGGATATCGCCATCTACTGGCCTGGGATGCATAATACATCGTTTTTGGTAGTTTTGTGTCGTCTGTACGCAAAATGTTTCAAAAATACTAAGGAAAAACTTTTCCATTTTAATGGAGGTTATCATTCAGAATTTTTCATTGCATTGTATTTTTCATTTTTAGATATTCTAAATATAATATGCAGAGCAAATAAAACATTGTTATTATTATTGGCTAAAACATCAATGCTTTCTCTTTTCCACATATGTTTGTTTAATTATGGCGATTCATTCAGACTGTTTTATTGAATTTTATATGTTTTCCTATTATTTTATATTGTAAATATAGTATTTAATAGACGCGGAGAGGAGATTAAATATTATAACAACAACAAATAATGACAGCTTTTCTTCACGTGAAACATCAATCACAAAATTCATTATTACAGTAGAAGTTTTGCCGGTGGAAAAGAAAAACAATGAGGGTGAGTCGATAACAGTTTTCATTTTGGGGTGAATAATTTATATGGAAATGTCTTTCACATCTGAAGACATCTGAAAAAAGTTTGAATTTACTTGTCAGGCCTTTGTTAAACATGCTTCTGAGGAAAGTAAACCTTCAAAAGACCAAATAAAAAAAAAAAAAAAAAGTGGGGGAAATTGAGTTGTTTGGCCTTTACAACTATCTGTGAATGCGCTTCATCTTTGGTATTGAACATGCCACTTCTATAGGCAGTTCAGGTTGCCATGGTTACATGCCAGGCCCAGACAACAGTCGTCAGGGAAGGAATGCAGATGCGAGAGCTTGACGCATCCATAGGCTTTAAAGTGTGGAGAATGCATGTCTAATGAGGGCTCCATTCCAACTGTAACTGGTCAAAACTACCGAAAGGTCAATCAGAAGGATGTGTCCGAAATGTTCCTTTAAGAGAAGGATAATGGAGAGGAAGGGAGTAAAGAATCCAGTGCTTTCGCCTACATAGCTTGTAAACACTCTAAGGGCAAATGTTTTGCAGTGCTTTGTTTCGTGCCATTGAGCCTGTTAATGACCCGTCATCCGCGTGCTACTCTGTGGGCTGTTTTTCATTTGTAAATGGTTTTCCACTCATCTGCGTCGTTCCCTCCTTCCCCAAACCGTCATACACCTCCTCCTTACAGCTTCTCCAACTCCTGCATCGACCTCTTCCCTGAGACAGTCTGTTTAAGGGAGCCCTCCAAATTGTTGGACAAATTGGATACTCTGATCAGCCCGGGGGAGGAGGCTTCCTTCACTGGAGTTAACTGTTATTCGTAACAAAAGGGAAGTGGGAATGAATGTCTGTTTTCTGTTATTAGCTTTGAGAAAATAATCCCTTTTTTGCCCCACTATGTTTTCTAGAAATAAGACTATAGCTAAGACATAAAGTTTGACCTAAACTGAACCCTACAGTGTCACATGTCAGGCTTGGTTTTGCTAATCGGTATAAGCAGAAAGGAGCAGGTTTAGAAAATAGTTTTTTTTGCCCAAGTACTGTTATTCTAGATGTGAAAAAAGCTACCAAATGGAGAAATGACATTCAGAATTCAGAAGCAATTAGAATTTTTTTTAACTGATTTTATTTTCTCTATCATTTTTAAATTATTTTATAATTCGCCTGTTCATGCAGACTCGCCCCTACGTTCGCCCCTACACCAGATAGACTTTCGCCCTTTCGTGCAGACAGACGTATTATTTGCATTTTTACATGGCTTGTGTTCAGAATATTAAGTAAAAATCTAGATATCAGTTTTAAATGATGCAGAGGAGATAAAAGTGTTGTCTTAATGCCATCATAAATGAGCAGCCAGGCTAACAATTTCTTGAGCTGAAGATAAACTTTTTATCCTTGCTAAAAAAAAAGCATATAAAATGTGTAAAAAGGGTCTGTCACTTTCAGCCTCTCCACTTTTAGTGTTCAGAGGTCAGTGTCAAAATGCCTTCATCCAATCAACAGCCAGTGTTGGGTCTGAGCCAACGACTGACATTTCACCACAGCTAATATGACTGGTGCAGTGAGGCCTGCAATTTCTCCTAATCAGGATTTACATATTTCCATTTTCATGAGACCGAGATTTTCCACCGCCTTGGGCGAGGGCTGATCTTTGATCCTCTATGCTGGTCTGTGAACTGAAGTGGCAGATGTTGGCAGAGTTAGCCACGGTACTGTTGTGTTTCCTAGCAATTGTTTCAATATGTTTTAATTGGAGCAAAAGAAATCCGAAGACTTAACAATTAGGCCCGAGAAAAACCCCAAATATTTTTTTTGTGTGTGAAATATCTCGTCTTATGTGTCTAATTTGAACTCCCTATCTCATTGCCCTCAGGTTAAGCTCTTAATTACATAAGCCATTTAACATAGTTTAGTTCAATCAGAAAGTGTTGATTAAAATCTCAGTGGTATAATCAGTTTTGGCTAGAATGATTTCATGCATATGAGCGTTTTGTGTATAGGGACTGCGTGGGGTAAAAGTGAAGCATTCAGATGTGAGCAACCACGACCGCAGCGCCCTGCTGAAGGTCATTGTCCGATTCTTTCAAGTTTGTCCTTGCAGTAACCATGACGATAGTCATATTGCGCTTTTCTGGGGTGTGTGTCTTTATGTATGTATGTATGTAAACCGCTTCATTGATTATGAGTGATGTAGTTTTATCCCGGTGTGCTGTTCGGTTGAAGATTGATTGGGTACTGAATCTCTAAACTGGCGTGATCCATTAACGTTTCTTGTCCCAGCAACTCATAATTTTCAAATCAAGCAGTGTTAAACATTAAATGGCCATGTGTGAGTGAATGACGGTCTGTAATTGCATGTGTACGTGTTGCATGTTTGTCTTTTAAGTGCATTGTTCTCCTTTTGGATATTTAGCGATGGTAATAGTGGGCACAGCTGTGGGGATGCTGTCAGTGGATGCCATGTTTTCTATTGTCTACATGGCATCACTCAACCAAAAAAAGCAACAAGTGGGAGTTATAGACAGCAGGGCCTGGCATTGCACACTCTACCCATAATTAGCCTGTTCTGTTAACAGAATCCTGACGAGGGAAAAACAGCCTGCTCTCCTCTAAATTACACAGTATTTAGATCATCTCAGGTTTGCAGAGAATTGCAGCGATAACACAAAACGGCAGAGGAATTTGCTTAATTTGTGGGAGACTTGTTGAATGGCTCCAGAAACATTAAAGAGGCATTAAAAATTGTAAAACTGATTGATTTGAACATTGTACCTTCTCACAGATGTATAACACAACCCTATCTAGTCTGACTCTTATGAGCATATCTTTTTAAAGATTCATTCTAAAACACTCAAACTTTGGAGTTACCAGTTTCAATCAGTCTGACGCATTCTGACGAATCCTTCATGAACTCGAACTAAAATAAATCTGGTTCATTTTTTAACTGATTCAACGACTTTTATTTGCAGCCTTATTTCTATATTGAAATGATTAACATGAAACTGAATCTATCAGAGTGGCTAATGATTCAACTCGCTTTATTGATTTAACAGCTGTTATTGCAGCCTAATTTCTACATTGAAATCAAGATTTAATGTGGAATTGAATCAGTCAGAGTGCCTGATGATTCAACACGTTTTACTGATTGTTGCAGCCTGATTTCTACATTGAAATAATCAAGAGTTAACATGGAATTGAATCGGTTAGATTGGCTAATGATTCAACACATTTTACTGATTCAATAGTTGTTATTGCAGCATAAATTCTACATTGAAATCAAGAATTAAAGTGGAATTGAATCTGTCAAAGTGGCTAATGATTCAACACGTCCTATCATAATTTTTCTAGCTTATACCATAACTTCTATAGTAATGGTAAGTAACTTAAAAAGTCAAATTATACGTCATCAGTAGCAATTCTCTTACATAAGGATGAATTTCTAGTCCATTAGCATCCCGAAGTTCTTATGAACCATGTGCCTGTTTCAAGTGAAATCAGTAAACCAAGACCAAAAAAAAAAAAAACAACACCCTAAAGCACATTAATATAAAATGAAGCCTAAATACAGGTGTATTCTTCAGATTCGGGGTCTGTTGGACACTAGCATAATGGTTCTGTGTGCAGTTGTTTTCCTTTAGGGGCCTGAAGCCAATGCTACATGCTCCATTACGTCTTTCTATCTCCATTTCCAGCCTCCATTTACCTTCAACCAACTACAGCTGCTGTCAAACGCTATAGTGCACACGTACAAGTAGACGCGTTGATGCGCTCCCAGCTATGCTTTGATCATTTTCTATGAGTCTTGTCTTTTAGATCCCAACATTTGCATGGTGGAAAAACCTGAAGAAAGATGCAGGCGATATGTCAACCTGCTCTGTTATTTAAACATAATCGAGGCAGCTGAAGAGAGAGACACTTTTTTTATAACACGTCCTCTTTGTCTGTTTAATCGGTCCTCCTCCTGGCCTCGAATGTCACTCATTATCTGTAAGGTCATATTTGAACATGGCATCTCAAGACGGGAGGGAGATGAAAGGGTGATAGGTGGAGGAAAAAAGCATGCTACATGAGAGAGAGGGGTTAGAAGTGAAGGTTAGGAAAGGACAGGTCAAAGCCTTCACTGTCATGCCATCAGGGTGGATGACACCATATGCGACAGCATCTCGGCTGATATGGCAGTGCAGTCTCACAAGAGATGTTATAAAACGATGCTCTGAAGTCATTTTAACCTTGTTTGACTGGATATTGGGAAGTCTCGGTTATCTTTGGACCTCCTTTGAAGATTTCACAAAGACTGTTATCTTCAACTGTTTCATGTGATCATCTATGCATTATAATGAGTGTTGAGAGTAATATAATCAGATTACTTTTTTCAAGTAACTAGTAAATGCATTACTTTTAAATGTGCAGCAAAATGTCTGAGTTACTTTTTAAAGAAACCAAGTTAAATTCCTCAAAATTAATATAAAAACAGTGAAATGTGAACTCGGAATATTACGCAAACCTGCAGTAATAAAATATAATACTTTATGTATTTAATCTCACTTTATTAACTTTACAGGATTGCATTTGTATTTCCTTCAGCCTGAGGCTTATTCATTTCACACTTCTGGTGTGAAAGAGCCTTTACCTTTGCCAAAACAATTTTTTTATTATTAAACAGCAAACAAACAAGCCCAGCCCAGGTGAAAATAAGTAATGCAAATGAAACATAACATTACTTTCCATAAAAAGTAACTAAGTAATGCAATTAGATACCTTTTTAGACAGTAATGCAATATCGTAACATTACTTTTAAAAGTAACTTTGCCCAACACTGATTATAAACTGTCTCTTACTGCCCCCTATACCCTCATTCACTATTAGTTTGTCTACTAATATAGTTCATTTGAGGGAGTGAATGAAAACGAGTGAGTTAATTTGGACACTGAGTGCACTGGAAGAGCTGCTGCTTTCGCATAGTTTTAATACTAAGCAGCTCCTGTAGTAATGAAAAGATTTATCTATATTTATATTTAACTCTGTTATGGAAACTATGTATAAGCCTTAATTAAACAATTTAATAATCAATTAAAAAGGTATTTATACTTGAATGATATTACGCTGTAGCCACATTGGATCAGCGGTTTGGAAAATGGATGGATGGATGATTCAGCTGTAGACTCCATCTTCTGGCAAGACGCAGGACTTCATTCAGCCCGACCCTCACATTGCAGTATCCTCTATAGCTGTTGAGCGTGCATCAGTTGTATAGTCGATATTGCAGTGCATTGTGGGATTGAATGAGTGCACTCGATAACATTCACTATGTAAAATGTAAAAGTAAAAATAAATAAAAATAATACTAAAAAATATATATGATACTAAAATAAAACTGGGTAGGACACACTAACTTTCTTAACAATACTTGTTTTACAATAAACAATACATGTTTCTAAAAAAATAAAATTGATGTTGTCACATTTTGGTTTAGTTTCGGTTTTCATGAACTTTTTTTTTGTATTTCCTTATTTTGCATATGTTCAGCTCCTGTTTCCCTGAGTTTCCATAGTTACTGATTGTTTATATAGGATACTGATTATGTTCTTCACCTGTGTCTTGTTTGATTGCTTTATTTGCTCTGGTATATTTGGCCTTGTGTTTCTTGAGTTGTCGGTTATTGGCCCAGTTTCACAGGCAGGGCTTAGATTAAGCCAGGATTAAGCCTTAGTTCAATTAGGACATTTAAGTAACTTTTATAAACAAGCCTTAGAACAAACAAACAAACAAAAAACATTACTGGTGTGCATCTTGAGACAAAACAATGGCACTGACATATTTTAAGATGTCACTGCAAGTTGCTTTCATTTAAAACAGCTCAAACATGCATTTTAGTCTTTCACTAGGTTTAAGCCTTGTTTGTGGAACCAGGGGATTGTCTTTGTTTAGCAAAGCTGTTCCACTGCATTTTGATTGGCCTGTTTGAATTGTCTTTATTCATTAAAACTGCTACAAAAGATCCTCTACTCAACTCTCCTTGCTGCAGCGTGACAGATCTTTTAAAAGATTGTACAGAACTGTTTTGTTTTGTTTTGTTTTGTAATTTATACATGCTCTAAAGTGGACCTTGTAAATCTTTAAAAAATATTAATATTCTAATTGTAAAAAAAAAAAATCAGATAAAAGAGTTAGTTGTTTGAATCAAATATTTTGTTCTAGCCACATGCAAAACTGTGCACCATTCACATACTGTAACATAGTCAGCATCACTGAATCATGTGCAACTCTATGAAAATTCTTCATGGAATCGTTTCAAATGAGGGGAAGGATATACTTGGAGTATTATGTTTTCTGTGGCTGATTGTGTATGTGAGTATGAACATCCCTAGCCAGCGTGACGTCACAAAACCAACACCCATGTTTCTAGGAATTTAGTTGTCTGTACCACTGATTAAGTTTTTTAAAACCCACTCCAGAAAATCCCAGTAGCAGACACCCCAATTTGGTGAACTTTTCACCTCATTTAAAGTTGGAGCAATGGAATATGATGTTGCACTGGGCGGTAGGAGCTCACAGTCTGAGATCTCTCACAGAGGGTCACAGGCTACTATGTAATACTGTTGGCCGCTGGCCACAGGGTGTGTGTGTGTGTGTGTGTTTAGATTGAACTCTAGCTGATGTAAGATGGATTAGGGCTCCGATGGGAATTCCAGCTGGCTCTCATTTCTCCTGTCCCTCCAAACCCCTCATCTTATCTAACAGCCCGAATGTTATTAGAGAGAAAGAGGGTGTGTGTGTGTGTGTGTTTGCGAGAGAGAGAGTGAGATTTATGGAAAAAGAGATCAAGTGAGAGAGAGTGAGAGAAAGGAAGAGGAATGACAATATGGTGAAATTAAATACCTCATTTATTTGCCCTCCTAAAGCCAGGACGTGTGTTGTCATTTTTAAAGGGACAGCACACCCAAAAATAAAGAATTCAGCGATTTTACTCATCGTTCTTTCTCATTAGGCTGCAAAATTGGCTAAGAGGTTTTCTGTCGTCTGAAGTTTGTTTTATTCTTTCAGTTTCATCTTTTCTATGAATCATTCGATCCTGCTCTGAATGATTCATGAACTCACAAATGTGCCATAGATTTTCAGTGAATAACCGTTTAAATTTCTTTTCTAATTTATGATTTTTGAAGATTTGTGAATACAGTGTGTGAGTCATATAGACTCATTTTTATGATGCTTTATTGCTTTTGTGTCTGTTTTGAAGCTTATAGGCTCAACATTCCTTAACATTGCAATGTAAAGAACAAACATAATCCTTTGTAGGGAAAATATCTGGTATAAGCTTGATTAAATAATGCCAGAAGTCTATTTTTAGGGCAAATTATCCCTTTCAATCTCACTGGACTTGGTCTTTGGAGAAACACAATGTGTATGATTGAGTATTAGATAGAGCGTGGGGGAAATGACAGGAAATGGCAGACCTTTCCCTACCTTTTGATTGGATCTGTTATGGGTCTTTATGGGGCCTGGGGTTCACCGTGAGGTCAGTTTAGACATCTGATGGATTTGTGGTGGTTGTGACTTGTTTAAAAAACTATTTGTCTGGAAAGTGAGATGCTGATAAAAGTACATTCATCACAACGACACCAGGGCTTGAGTGATGTTCGCACACACTCCTTTTTCCAGTCATTTACAAGAGCGATATGGCAGAGATGGAGATATACATCACAACGACGCTTGCGTTATTTACTAAGCTCCTGTCTGCCAAAGTACGTTCCCTAATGAGACGCATTTCGAGGCTTTTCTCGCACATGCCAGATGTGTTGCTATATGACACACACCAGACTCGGTTATGAGAGTCACATCATGTTTTTCAGAGTTCAGAGGGTGTCTGATGTTATCTCGCACAGCAATATATAAACCATTTGTTTTCCTCAAAGATTAAAAGCCTGCGATGATGTGTAGAAATGTCCGCCCGGTCGACTACCAAAAATAAAATATGGTTGCAATACGTTGATGATTTTCTCAAGCAGGAGAGCAGCCGTCATCCATATGCAAATGTATTCAGATGGTACATCTTTAAATACTCCTCTGAAAAATGTGTTTTTGGTTTTTTCACCTTCCATATATAAAAGGTTAATTATTCCCAGTCAACAGATCTGACTTTTAACTATGCAATTAATCTTCCTCGCTCATGAGGGGACACAGAGGTAGTGCTTATGCAGAAACACTCTGTTTCTGCGTGAAGACGTTCTGCACACCCAATCTCTAGCATTTCAACATCTGTAACTGACTCCCACATATACGCCGTCTTCCACACCTCAGAATATATAATATATACATGTACAGCATATATATTCCATGTGTTCTTCATCACACTATACAGTACATTCAGTCAACTTCTGAATGAAGGAATTCAGTGTGGAAGGAATTATTTGAAGGAAAGAGAGAAAGAAGGAAAGAAGGAAGAAGGTAAGAAGGAAGGAAGGAAGTCTGGCAGGAAGTCTGCTAGGAAGTCCAAAAGGAATTTAGTCCAGAAGGAATTATTGGAAGGAAAGAAGGAAAGAGAGAAAGAAGGTAAGTAAGAAAGAAAGAAAGAAACAGAGAAAGAAGGTAAGAAGGAAAGAGAGAAAGAAGGTAAGAAGGAAAGAAGAGAGGAGAGAAAGAAAGTAAGAAGGAAGGAAGGAAGTCTGGCAGGAAGTCTGCTAGGAAGTCCAAAAGGAATTCAGTCCAGAAGGAATTATTGGAAGGAAAGAAGGAAAGAGAGAAAGTAGGTAAGAAAGAAAGAAAGAGACAGAGAAAGAAGGTAAGAAGGAAAGAGAGAAAGAAGGAAAGAAGAGAAGAGAGAAAGAAAGTAAGAAGGAAGGAAGGAAGTCTGGCAGGAAGTCTGCTAGGAAGTCCAAAAGGAATTCAGTCCAGAAAAAAGGAAGGAATTCAGTCCAGAAGGAATTATTGGAAGGAAAGAGAGAAAGAAGGTAAGAAGGAAAGAAGAAAGGAGAGACAGGAGGTAAGAAGGAAGGAAATAAGTCTGCTAGGAAGTCCAAAAGGAATTCAGTCCAGAAGGAAAGACAGAAAGAAGGAAGGAAGGGATTAATAATAGCAAGTAAGGAAGTAAAGGTTTAATATTAGGAAGGAAGGAAGAAAGGAGGGAAAGAAATGATTAATATAAGGAATGAATGAATGAATGGTTTAATATTTGGAAATGAGTAAAGAAAGAAGGAAGGAAGAGAGGAAGGAAAGGTTAATGGGAAGAAGGAAAGGGTTAATATTAGGAAGGAAAGAAGGAAGTTCTTTGTGACTTTGACAGTGAACAATAAAGTATCCGGTCTATTGTGTTTTATTTACTAGAATCATTCCTACAAGAACTGTGGCACTGCATAAAAAAATAAAAAATATTCTTCCACTGCTTAGGAACTTTTCTGTCTTATTGTTTTTTTTGGCAGTTTTCCATGATTCTCAGAGGAACGGCGTGGTGAGCTGGTCAAGTAGACTATCACTTCACATGGCCTCATACAAACCTGTATGAGCGTCTTGTTCACTGTGAGCCGGGGGAGCG
Source organism: Zacco platypus (assembly GCA_038088235.1). Classification (NCBI taxonomy): domain Eukaryota; kingdom Metazoa; phylum Chordata; class Actinopteri; order Cypriniformes; family Xenocyprididae; genus Zacco; species Zacco platypus. Next base: position 6,337,156 of record CM076066.1, read on the forward strand.
TGAGGACCGACAGAGGTATGAGCTGGTGTCTGTTGCTGCAGGCATTGTTTAGAGGGAAACAGAAGACACCCCAGGGCCACAGTTCCTGTCGAGAAGCAGCCCGCTGGATCTGAAAATGTGTCTGAAAGAATGAAAAAGAATTGTATCGATTTATTTGCTGTTTGAATTATGCACAGGTTTTTTCATCCACAGGTTGGTTTTTCCACACAGGTAGGTCTTGTTATTGATGCAATATTTAGCAAAAGACAAGCTCTTGATTTGATTCCACTTGATTCTCTTCACTTTGCCTCCAATTCGACTTGATTTTTAAAGTTTCTGATTCACTTGTTTATTAATCATTGTTGGTCATGCTGTAGCCTATATGTTTTTTATTTCTTTGAAAAGAACCTGCTCAAAAGAGTCAATTGATTGTGAATAAGATTACATTGTTTGTGTTTTTGTATGAAGCCCATGAAGAAAATTCTTTGGACATTCCTTGCAATTATTTAGTAGTATGTCTTTTTTATTACTTCACACGGTATACACATTGCAAAATTGCTATCTCAGTTGGTACATTTATGATATATTACTTATATTGGGAACTTTCAGAATCTGGCTTCTTTACCTGAACTACTAGTGAAAACATCTCATTGTTATTAACAGAATGGTTTAAAGTTGTTGTTTTCTATTTGTAGATTTTTTTTTTTTACGCTTTTGGGGTATTTGGAAGGAGGCAGCTTGTTGCTCATAATTCTCATATTGACTGTTGTTGTAAATGCTATGCCACCACTAGTATAACCGTCCTCTTTTTTATCACTTAGTTACCACCGAAATGTATGTAAATATTCAGACTCTCCGCAATTAGATGGAAGCAGGTCTGTATTGAGCTGTGGGAGTTTCTGAGGGCTGCGCTTTCAGCCGGTTTGTTACATTACAAAAACCGGCGCCACTGTTTTTACACATGAATTCCTCTCATCTCGTCCTCTGTTTACTCCGGGCCACTGGCAGGCTTCCATTATATTTCACAGTTCAGCTGGTCTGGGGTGGGGTGTGGGGATTTTGGGGTATCTGCACGCTCAACTCAACCCAATCAAACTCAAGCACACACATATTCAGATGCATGAGGGCTGTAGAGACAAGAGCAGTAGAGATGTTTGGCACAGTGTGTTACTTACCGTCCTCTTACTTGTAGCTGGTTAGTTGATCCATCTCTGTATTGCTTTCAATAAAGTGTTCTGTTTACAGCCTTTGGCTCCTCCGGCGAGCACAATATAGATTTTCTGCAATGAATTTGAAATATAAACAAAAATTTAGATGTTTGTGGAACCTAAAAAAGTAAAGGCAACAATTTGCATGGGATTTTTTAGTTGAATACGTCTACATAATTCTTTCATGATATGTATATTAAATATAAATATAATAATAATATAATATAATATAAATATATATATATATTCACTAAAGTTAAAATGTTAAGTTGTCATGATTTAAAGTTCCTCAAATCTTGTGCTATATAACATTAATATGGAGTCGTTCTCTGCTAAAAGAAAGAACTGATTCTAAACTGCCTGATATGCGTAATCAGCAATTCCAGTCTTACTTCCTGTGCAAACCTATGTCTACTTTGAAGCGCCCCATACACTAGTTATAGCTGAGGCCTTGAAGAGTTTGGTTCATGTTGTCAACATGTTAAGATAACGCTGTTTTCAGTGCCGCAAAAGCAAATCCATTCTGCATGCGCTTCCAAAGGATGAGGACTCTGTAAAAGCGATACTACAGTTTCCTGTTCGTATCACTGTGAACATAAATGTTGAGGAAGCCTCCGGAGCTGAAATTCAGATGTGGTCATGAGCGTTTTGTTTCTGACACGCACTGTAAGCCGTCGACCAATCAAAACAGACTGCGTCTCATAAAGGAGGGGTTTAGAGAGACCGACTCGTTTGTTGAACCATTTCAGACACTTTGAGAAAAGAGGTAATGCTATGGGCAATGAGAAAATAAAAGTTATTTTGGGACCCTAGATGCTTATAAACCTATTGTATAGGAGACCTCCAAAAAAAAGTTTTATAATAGCATAATAGGGGCACTTTTGAATTTATGTTGAATTTATTATGTACAGTCGTGGCCAAAAGTTTTGAGAATTACATAAATATTGGAAATGGGAAAAGTTGCTGCTTAAGTTTTTATAATAGCAATTTGCATATACTCCAGAATGTTATGAAGAGTGATCAGATGAATAGTCCTTCTTTGCCATGAAAATTAACTTAATCCCAAAAAAACCTTTCCACTGCATTTCATTGCTGTCATTAAAGGACCTGCTGAGATCATTTCAGTAGTCGTCTTGTTAACTCAGGTGAGAATGTTGACGAGCACAAGGCTGGAGATCATTATGTCAGGCTGATTGGGTTAGAATGGCAGACTTGACATGTTAAAAGGAGGGTGATGCTTGAAATCATTGTTCTTCCATTGTTAACCATGGTGACCTGCAAAGAAACGCGTGCAGCCATCATTGCGTTGCATAAAAATGGCTTCACAGGCAAGGATATTGTTGCTACTAAGATTGCACCTAAATCAACAATTTATAGGATCATCAGCAACTTCAAGGAAAGAGGTTCAATTCTTGTAAAGAAGGCTTCAGGGCGTCCAAGAAAGTCCAGCAAGTGCCAGGATCGTCTCCTAAAGAGGATTCAGCTGCGGCATCGGAGTGCCACCAGTGCAGAGTTTGCTCAGGAATGGCAGCAGGCAGGTGTGAGCGCATCTGCATGCACAGTGAGGCCAAGACTTTTGGAAGATGGCCTGGTGTCAAGAAGGGCAGCAAAGAAGCCACTTCTCTCCAAAAAAAACATCAGGGACAGATTGATCTTCTGCAGAAAGTATCGTGAATGGACTGCTGAGGACTGGGGCAAAGTCATATTCTCTGATGAAGCCCCTTTCCGATTGTTTGGGGCATCTGGAAAAAGGCTTGTCAGGAGAAGAAAAGGTGAGCGCTACCATCAGTCCTGTGTCATGCCAACAGTAAAGCATCCTGAGACCATTCATGTGTGGGGTTGCTTCTCATCCAAGGGAGTGGGCTCACTCACAATTCTGCCCAAAAACACAGCCATGAATAAAGAATGGTACCAAAACACCCTCCAACAGCAACTTCTTCCAACAATCCAACAACAGTTTGGTGAAGAACAATGCATTTTCCAGCACGATGGAGCACCGTGCCATAAGGCAAAAGTGATAACTAAGTGGCTCGGGGACCAGAACGTTGAAATTTTGGGTCCATGGCCTGGAAACTCCCCAGATCTTAATCCCATTGAGAACTTGAGGTCAATCCTCAAGAGGCGGGTGGACAAACAAAAACCCACTAATTCTGACAAACTCCAAGAAGTGATTATGAAAGAATGGGTTGCTATCAGTCAGGATTTGGCCCAGAAGTTGATTGAGAGCATGCCCAGTCGAATTGCAGAGGTCTTGAAAAAGAACGGCCAACACTGCAAATACTGACTCTTTGCATAAATGTCATGTAATTGTCGATAAAAGCCTTTGAAATGTATGAAGTGCTTGTAATTATATTTCAGTACATCACAGAAACAACTGAAACAAAGATCTAAAAGCAGTTTAGCAGCAAACTTTGTGAAAACTAATATTTATGTAATTCTCAAAACTTTTAGCCACGACTGTAGTATTATGTAGGAAATTTATCATTTGCGAACAAATCTCATAACTGTTTGCTTTCATACACTTATTCATATTTCTCGTTCTTTGATGTCTCTCACTTTTGAGGCCACTGAGTCAAAATTCCCACTCATCGCCTGAACACAATTCGTGTTTTGTTAGTGTCATTGTGTCGAGATGCATCACTTCTGTTGTTAGAGCTTCATTATTGTTATTTTTGGTTTAATTATTCTGAAAATGTTTTGTTATAATTATTTATTTATTTTGGGCAAATACACTTCTATCAGGCTAGCACGAGTCAAGGCACACTCATCTGCTCAGAGTTGTTCCCTGACTACCCTCAAGGGCTGAGAGAAGCAAGGTCAGTCATCCTTATGTGGGCGGCATTCTGCTCTATATGACATCCCACTGCCGTTGATATGAGCAGCATCAGATATTCTATCATATTCCAGCAGCCCGCGGCAAGGTGGAAATCTGTTTTTTATTAGCAGTCAGGAGAAGAAATGATAACACAGCTGCAAGAGGATGAAGGAGGGGAGAAGAGAGCAACAGTTAACAGATGTCAGAGAAGAGGAGAGATTGGGCTTTGGGGTCATTGTTCACTTGATATTTCAAACTTGAAGCTGAGTCTATATAGCAAAAGACATAAAATGTGTTGAGAAATTGTTTTTACCTGAAAGAAATCCATATTTTTAAAATCTGCTTAAATGCGCAGTGAGTTCTGTTTAGGAAACTTGTTTGAAAACAGTCATTATTACTTGCAGAACTTTCTTGCTTAACTTCTAAAACAACATTATTTGAGCACTAGAATAGTCCCTCCATATGAAAAAGAGAATAAATTAGAAGGCTACAAGTTTGCAGTGCACTTACATTTAAGTGAACAAAAGAAATAAGGCCTTTTTGATATTCAAAGTGGAGACTATATGACTGATCACAATGTACGCTACAGGCCAAATAGCTGTTTGTGCGAGAGCAAAATACTAGCTTTCTGAACCTCCACGGGTTGTTTTGGACCCAATATCTGATTCAAACCATCTGTCTGAATGCCACTTTCTCCATCAACCCGAGGTGCGGAGTTTAAATTGTTTTAAGGAACAGGCTGGTGCAGAGAAAAACCCCCACATTGGAACGATATATGCTTATGGCTCGTTTTAAATCTCCTGGTTTGTGATTTTATTTCTCCTCTGATCTTTCAGATTTCATCATCCTTTTAAAGTGAAAACAGATGTGTCTCTGTTTAAGGAAAATTGATGCACTTAAGTACTTAATTATTAAACCAGTGAAGCCTGCCAAGGGAAGCTGTCAATCCCAATGCCCGTTGTGAACTGGGTATTAGATGCATTTTTAAGTATTCAAACATTATAAGACACATTGAGACCCATTCCGGTACTCAAATAGGTGGTACGTGTCAAAGTAACATCCGAATGGATGACAGGATCCAAGATTTCCCAGTAGAACATTGCCAAAAGCATCACACTGCCTCTGCCCCAGGCAAGCAACACACGCACCCGGCCATCCACGTGATTCATCAGACCACCTTCTTCCATTGCTCCGTGGTCCAGTTCTGATGCTCACGTGCCCACTGTTGGCGCTTTCGGCGGTGGATAGGTGTCAGCATGGGCACCCTGACTGGTCTGCGGCTCTACAAACTGTGACGCACTGTGTATTCTGACACCTTTCTAGCAAAACCATTATTAACTTCTTGAACAATTTGAGCTACAGTAGCTCGTCTGTTGGATCGGACCACACGGACCAGCCTTCTCTTCCCATGTGCATCAATGACCCTGACCCTGTCGCCACTTTGGGGCCACTTTTGATAGACACTGACCACTGCTGGGAACACCCCACAAGAGATGCTCTGACCCATCACAATTTGGCTCAAATCCTTACGGTTGCCCATTTTTCCTGCTTCTAACACATCACCTTTGAGGACAATGTTCACTTGCTCCCTAATATATCCCACTCACTAACAGGTGCCGTGATGAAGAGATAATCAGTGTTATTCAGCTGTCAGTGGTCATAATGTTACGCCTATAGCCAGTATATATCTGATTGGGCAGTTTTCATTCTAAGTTAATGCCGGTATGCTGCAGATTTAATGTCAATAGTCAGATCTTGACATCTTGTATTAAACTAATGCCCATTTTGTTAAATTAAATGCGCAGCTTTACACTTCTGCAGTGTTAATAGCGACTTCTTCACTACTTCATACACACTCACACTCTTCGAGGTGGGGAGGTCTCCGTGGCAACCATAATGAATAACACCCCTCCCCGTTTATACTCGTGTGTGTGTGTGTGTGTAATTTGACGGCTGGGGGAGTCGAGTCCGTTCATCTTTCATCCCGTATTACTCAGTGTGGCGGAGACAGAGAGTGAGCGCAGCCTTCATCACTCTCCATCCACCACCACCATCATCATCATCGCTTACCTTGATGGGGGTGAGGGGGCTCGGAGGAGGGGCGTCAGAACACATCAGACGCTCTTCTGCAGTTGGAATGGGAGAGAAGAGGCGACCTGCCGATTCTCTCAGATCAGTAGCGCTGATGGGTTCTCTCAGGGGGAGCTGACCCAATTCGCCTGGGCGTTTATCACCGGCACAACAAGGTCACGGCTGACAAAGCAGTGCTAGCGTAGTCTCTTTATGCTGTGAAGTGGGGAGGCACAGGGCAGTCGAGGAGCTGGTTAAACGTGCTCAGTGTTCAGCTGATATTACATCGTTTTTTTGAAAAGAACAAAATGATCTTTATCATAATGGTGCAAAAAATCATCAGTGGCTCTCAGTTTTGGTGTGATGCTACACTATGAACACCCTAAAATCTTCTCAATCTATTTCGAGAAAAAAACAAAAACAAACTTAAGTTATAATATATGTAAAAATGTATAGTTACAAAAGAAAAAGCCTACAGAAACCTGCTCTGAGAGCATTTTTACAGCTTATTTTATTTTTATGAATATAATTAAGCCATTTAAATTGGTCTACGTTGGACTTTGTGTGTGTATTAAATAGTTATAAAAATTAACTTTAAAATATAATGTCTTACAAATTATTTATATTGTATTTTATTTATTTATGTAAATATAAAAATAAACATACTGTTTATATAGCTTTGTAGGTGCAATGCACTATAGCAAAATATTTTTCAAACAGATTATTGGAGTACGTTTTTCAAGAAAATACTATTTCAGTTTTTCTACTTCAAAATTGCACATTTAATTTTCTGAGTGAAAATTGTTTCTACACCAATTTTTTTGTGACTTAGGGTTCGTGCGTAAAGGGTTACTTGCAAAATGTCATACTTTATATTTAGGGATTTATTCAATAATATAATAATGAACGACACTAATTATTCCACGCCGTGGACAGAACACGTTTCAAAAATGCTTTCAAACACAGACTTCAGCTGCAACAGAATTGGACTTATTGAGTATTTCATCCAGCTCTGAATAAATGTAGATGGGTTCTGAAACCCTTGAATGTGAGTGCCTCTTACATTATTATGTTGTGATGGATTTCTAGAGGCAAAGAAACATATTTTTTATTGCTAAAGGATGATGTTCGTCTTTTACTAAAGCACTGCTTTCTTGTTTTATTTTCAACATTTCTCTTTCTCTCTCTCTCAATGCTTTTTTTTGCCATTCTTTTATTTTATTCAATCATGCATGCTACTTTGGCGGCACATAAGGTGGTAAACAACCTGATATATGTCCGTGATCAACACGCATCCAACTATACCACCTTAAGAAGAGATCAGTGAAGAGAGCTGGTGTTTTTCTCTATCTGTGCCATTTCATCTGCTCTCGTTTGCCAGAGGCGAGATGTCAATACAAAAGATTCACACAGTGTGGTAAAGAAAACATAACCAATATTAAAAAATATGAGATTGATTAATATATAAATCACATATTTTTAAAGACACAATGGCAACAACTCTAGCAAATGAGGGTTCTGTTTATCACTGAATGTTTTAATAAAGGGTCAAAGCTTAAATTTTAGAGAGTAATGGTGATAGAGGCAGTGCCTCTATGATTGGCTAATAGACTGTCGATATGTTAATGACTGCCTTTCATGTTTGAAACCAGCTGACTAATCAGCCTGTGGCGCATCGTTAACCAGCTGTGGTCGTTACCAACATAGTTGAACGAGGTGTATGGAAAATGTTGTTCAATAAGCCTTTGATCCAGAAACTGTAAATAGAATTGGAATATTAACTAAGCAAACCCAAATACAGAGACAGGATACTTTGCCGCCTCATTAAATGACAAAATCGCAGTTATGTATCGGTAATGCATATTCACAACGTCACTAATGTAATAACACCTGCTGGGCAGAATTCAGTCATCTAAGCGCACGTTTTATAAATTTTAGCATATTTAGCTACACTTCACATCATTTCCTTTGAAGATATATGCCTTTTTCATGAGGGTAGGCGGATCTTCAGGATATGCTAGTTTACATTCCAACTTATCATCTTAAGCTTCCTGAAGCTATTTATTTTAAAAGCTTTGGTTGTCTCTGTGCGGTCTGGCATATCATTAATTATTTAATAGACTTCATAGTGGACATCACAGCTAGCTGCACTTCATAGTAAGAGGCTTCAAAGGCAGCAAGGCCCTGCCCCGCCAACCACCAGGCCTTTGGGAGAGGTGAGATGAATGGAGATCTCATGTTGAGCTAGCGGCGATTTCACATTAGACCAGTGCTCCGGTTTTTCTTTGGCTTTGGTGGGATATAAGACCATAATCCGAGTCTCCATCTAAAGGCCTGCCAGATCTGTCAGGTGAAGTGGTGGTAAGAGACAGATGGGAGTGTTACGGACACATTGTGTAAAACGGTGTCACTCGGACTTGAATTTGCTGCATATTCTCATTTTTAGGAGGCTGTTTGTCGTAAATGGGGCCTAGCGATGGCTGTGCGCGAAAAACGTTTAAAGAAAAAAATTCTGTGGAATGGAAATGCCCTTGTTTTGACATTAGTAAAAAAACAGTCACTCTGAATAGTTTCATAATGAAGGAAGTTGTCAGTGTGATTGATTGAAGCCCCGTGTCTCATCTTATCTCTCCCGTTCTCTCCCCCTCCCCCCTCCTCCCTTCTCCCTTGCTGTCTGCTGTAGGGTGTAAAAGTGCTGACTGTGTTGAATATCCTCTCTAGTTGTACGTGATAGATTGTGCATTTCTTCCACAGTAACGGTGAATGATCGGATGACAGAAAATGCCTCTGTTTTTGTCATGTTGCTAATCTCTCGGCCAGGTATGCCATTAATATGACATGGTCTAATCTTGCTGTCATCTATCACCATAATCCAAGAGCACAATATGGAAGAGTTCCCCTCATTTTTAACCGCCGATTTTTCTTCGTGGGCTTTGGCCTCGTGAAGTCTGTATGGGAAATGCCAATTTTACAGTATCCAGTGGTGAAAATCAAGTTTTTAATGTTGTTTATATGTCTATGAAGTGATTTTAATATGCTTTAAGACAAACCATGTGCAAATTCAAAGTCAACACCAACGTACTTTAAAGCGACAGTGATCTAAAGACAGTTTAAAAAATGCAGGTTGTGTTTCTTGCATCACAAACTACCTTGTAACCGATCATCAACCAACCAAACATATCATGAACTATGCCCGATCTGAAGCAAGGGAGTCGTGTAACGTCAGCAATGCTCCACTGCTTATTAAAAAAAAAAGCTTTCGGTTATCATGATGAAAAATTGTATCAAGACACATTATTCAGCAATGTGTGAACCATGTCATGATAATCTGTAGAGAAGAGGGGTGTCTTTGGTCCACTCTTTGTTTTGTTGAATCCCAGCAAAGTAGTAATGATTCCCACCATTCTGGTCCACTTATTTCATCCGTGTGAAGTGAAGGGAGAGCAGAGGTTTGTTGTTGACTCAAATTGACAGTAACCTTAAGCTGCTGCCAGATATGTGGCGCTCATTCAGTACCTGATGGAGAATTTACTGACCTTCTAATTTGGAACATTTCTACAATATGGCGTGAAGTAAATAATCTTTTATTGCAATGAACTTTTCACCCATTGTAGTAGACTGTTTGTTTTATTAAATTTAATTTTTTTTAAATATTATTTAAATATTATATATTTTTTTTATTATAGTATTTATTTAATTTAATTTGTATTATTATTTTTATTATTCAGTCTGAATATATATTAATAAAACAATCAGGGTTTTAAACTATTAAAAAAGAGTTTGAACAGAATTCATATAGAATGTAAAAAATTTGAAAAGTATTTTTATTCTGTTCTATTCCATTATATTCTATTCTGTCTGGCTGATTGTTCTTTTGCTGAGTGGAGGTGTTTTTAGTCTAATTTTGAGTTTTTACTTATTGCTCAGTCTGCTGTTTTTTTTTTTTTTTAACCTTTCAGACTAATCTATAAATTAACCACCAGAAAAGCAGCTTCTTTATCCTAAATCTATTGTATAGCTTTTTTTGTCTCATTGCGTTTCCCTCTCTTTAAGACTCTCAACACCGGCTTCTCTCTCCGCTCTATTGACCAATATTGAGCCCTCTGAGTTTTACTTCTCTCCACTTTGTTCCTCAGCTCTGCTTTCTGTCTCTGTAAAGTGTTAAGCCTTCAGACGCTGACACACTGCCAGCTTTCCAATTAGAATTACTTGACGGTCAGGGTGCCTTAGTATTGCTGCTATCGCCCTGCGCTCCATTTGGAAACCTGAGCTGTTTAAGTCTCTCTGTAGCGATTTCTCTTAAACGTACGCAGCCCCGGTGAGCCCACGGTCGAAGAGACTGAGATAAAAACCAAACGGCCTTCAATTCCCCCAATGAACAGCACAGTTAGCGCAACGTCCCAGGCAGGATCCATACCCATGAACTGTTATAAAAGCGTATTGGCGGACGGCAAAGGAATCTGCATTATTGAATTTTATCTGTGGTTCCCTTTTCTATTACCAGTCTCACTGGAGAAAAGGAGGCTTATTTTTTGATCCAGTTCTCTTGAATTATTAAACCGCCATCACAATGACTGGCTCTGCGATTCATTTTTCATTACATTACTACAATCACATAATTGCGCATGTCGGGCTGAATTATGGATGAGGTTTACCTCTATAAGACGGGAGAGAGGGAAGATGACAGACTGGAATTTAGGTTCCGCTTCAGTCCTGTGGGCCCTCAAATCGGATTCCGTCACACCCGCTCAGTCTCCCAACAACCCCTGCAGTGGAGTGAAACGGAAACGTCTCCACAAAGGAGTGGAGAATGAAGTTTTGGGAATTGATTTTCTTTAATAACACCTGTGTGGCTGGTGATTTTTATTAAGGAACAGGCATAGAATGAACCTGGGGCACAGATTGTCACGGAAAGGGTTTATAACCTGTGGAATATCCCATCATGCACCACAGAATACTTAACAGTATTCACAGCCTTTTAAAATATTGCATTGTGCTTTATATGTGTGGTGAAGATTGTTTCTGCTTCTATTAAATGGAAAATATCGAAAAATTATGCATGCAAAAATTTCTCACATTTTTTAAAATAAATTGCTATGTATACAAAAATGCTATATATATATATATATATACCAATCAGGCATAATATTATGAAGTGAATAACACTGATCATCTCTTCACATGTTAGTGAGTGGATATATTAGGCAGCAGGTGAACTTTTTGTTCTCAAAGTTGATGTGTTAGAAGCAGGAAAAATGGGCAAGCGTAAGGATTTGAGCGAGTTTGTCAAGAGCCAAATAGTGATGGTTAGACGACTGGATCAGAGCATCTCCAAAACTGCAGCTCTTGTGGGGTGTTCCTGGTCTGCAGTGGTCAGTATCTATCAAAAGTGGTCCAAGTAAGGAACAGTGGTGAACCGGCAACAGGGTCATGGGTGGCCAAGGCTCACTGATACACGTGGGGAGCGAAGACTGGTCCGTGATCCAACAGACGAGCTTGGAGGACAAAACACCTCTGAAACAAAGACAATATCTAATTGGTCAGAACTCCTCAAAGAGGTTGGACAAACACCTCAGTTTATAAATTCAGTACACCAACACAATTCAGACAGAGAAGAAAACTCAGACAGACAGAGAAAAAGACGATTAAGTCGAGCAGACGATGAAGACAAAACAAAGACAATTCAAGATCAGAGGAAAATAAAAAAAACGCATCATTCAAGCCATTCATCTACTCTCGTCTCACTTACTTTCCTGTCTTTTACTTGGTTTCCTTTTCCTTTGAGAATCTCGTGTTCTAAGTTAAGTTTTGCCACAAAGTTTAAGTCTTTGCCCGCCTCAAAACTTCAAACTACAGCCACGAGGGAGACTCCCTCAGAGACTCAGAGACAGGACCTCCCGTCCAGACTGAGCAATCGATAGAGAAGGGATTTGGTTAGAATGGTGTCCAAGAAGATGATGGTCTCTATGGTTGAGCTACATGATCATATGAAGATGGGAGAAATTTACAGAAGGACAGACAACACTGCAACACTCTTATCTGGGCTTTATGGCAGAGTGGCCAGACTCAAGCCTCCCTTCAGTGAACTCACAAGATCCTCTGGTCTGATGAACCTCGGAACCTCAGAAACAAGATTCTATGGTCTGATGAACCTCAGAAACAAGATTCTCTGGTCTGATGAACCTCAGAAACAAGATTCTCTGGTCTGGTGAACCTCAGAACCTCAGAAACAAGATTCTCTGGTCTGATGAACCTCAGAACCTCAGAAACAAGATTCTCTGGTCTGATGAACCTCAGAAACAAGATTCTCTGGTCTGATGAACCTCAGAAACAAGATTCTCTGGTCTGATGAATCTCAGAACCTCAGAAAGAAGATTCTCTGGTCTGATGAACCTCAGAACCTCAGAAACAAGATTCTCTGGTCTGATGAACCTCAGAAACAAGATTCTCTGGTCTGATGAACCTCAGAAACAAGATTCTCTGGTCTGATGAATCTCAGAACCTCAGAAAGAAGATTCTCTGGTCTGATGAACCTCGGTTCCAAGCATCATGCATGGAGGAAACTGGACACTGCTCATCACCTGCACAATACCATCCCAACAGTAAGGTGTGGTGGGAGCAGCATCATGCTGTGGGGCTGTTTTTCAGCGGCAGGAACTGCGGGACTCGTCAGGGTAGAAGGAGAGCTCAGTGCAGCAAAATAAAGAGTTAGCCTTAATGAAACCTAGTCCAGAGCATTCAGAACCTCAGACAGGGCAGAAGGTTTACCCTCCAACAGGACAATGACCCTAAGCACAGAGCTAAGACAATGCAAGAGTGGCTTATGTACTACTCAGTGAATGTCCTTGAGTGGCCCAGCCAGAGCCAATCCAACATCTCTGGAGAAACCTATGAATGGGGTCTACACTTAAGCATCTTGTTTTCATTTGACGAGTTGAGTGTAACTGCTTTGCATTCTTTTTCTTTTTGTTCTTCGTTGTTCTGTGATGTGGGTGTCTTTGTTCTCTGGATTATCTGACATTTTGTGCAATTTTCAGCTGTCAGTCTGGGAATCAATTGTTTCCATTCAAAGTCTGTTCTCACTGAATATTTGCCAATGAAAGGAATTTAACTTGAGAGTTGTGACTCAGTAGGGAAAACGATTCATTTGTCTGGACCAGAAATTCTCAGACACTGAGATAGGGCTCAGGACTGAGAAAAAAATGACATTTAAATGAAATGAAATAAACCTTATTGACCTTACAATTCCAAGCAACGTTTATTTTACAACTACAGATGGACCTTTGTAAAATATTTGCATATTTATTTACTGAATATTTAATTACACAATGTCATTTGAGCAACTAGTAGCTAATAATAAAACAAACTCCGGAATCTAAAAAAAAAAAAATCCAAACGCACACAGAATGGCTCACGATTCAGTCAATTGTAAAGTCATAAATGGCTCTGAATGATTCGCTGTCTGATTCAAACTGCTAACTAACAAATATCGATTCATTTAGAAAATCGCATGTTTTTGTGCATCAGACATTGACGCTGCAGTCTGGTGTTCTGTTAGGGATGAGCTCTTTTCACTTGGGCCAGTTGCCAAGCTGTCAACTAATGTAGAGACCAAATGGGAATGTGGATTTTCCCATAGTATAATGTGGTGGATTTTGTTCTATTGTCTTTGGTTGTGTTATTCATCAAGCCACAATAGGAGCTCTGTCCTCCATCATGACATCATAATGGCCCTCAAAATGATTCTGACATTTGGAGGAAGAGCCCTCAATAGAAAGCCGTCGCACTTAACAGCCTTGTAGAAATGTTTAGCTTTAATTATGAAAACATGCCGCTGCCCAAATGAGCGCCGCTGTTCTCCCTCAATCACAGCCTTCACATTCCCGATATAATGATGGTAATTATTGCCTGTAAAAAAGAGGCAGATTAGTATATTTACACATGCATAGCTCCATTTTAATGGCGGAGAGGTTGAAAGCGCCTACTCCCCGTGGGAGTGGAGGCTGTAGACGCTACATTAACTTTACATTAACAATCCCGTGACCTTTACCGCTACAAGGTAATTAAGAAATGATTTTTCTATGGTGGATTATATTAATTGAACTATTTTATGGTTTCACAATATTGATTATCGCTTTTTGGATATTAATCTTGTGAGTTGTTTCTCGATTAAATGCAGAAAGAACAAAGCTTTTGTCGTTCTGAGTGTGCGAACACAGTCACGGGTGATGGAGGGCAGCGATCTCAGACAGTGTTTGTGTGTGCGGGTCAGAATATAAGCTGCTTAGAGACAACCAGACAATTTCCCCAGATGGTGAGGAAGGACAATCTGAAGACATCATGAACTGTCAGTATAGAGAGAGAGGCTTTGTTTGGAATTGCATGCTGGCATACTTATCGTATTATTTTGGCAGTATACACTGGGAAGAAATTACAGGCAGCTCTGCGACCGACGGCTCACAGGCCAAATCTGGCCCCTCATTGCATTTTATCCAGCCATCCTATTTGATTTTAATGAAACATTGGACATCAGAGCACTTTCTGCGGAAAACTCATCGGCGAGTTCAGAAGCACTCAGCGGTCAATTAGCGATCTGCCGAGCGAATTCGGACCAGAATGAGGATATTTAAGCCTTTTCTGGCCATAGTTCAGCAACACTACTTTTCCAAAAGTGAACCAGGACCATTTAGGCTCGCATATTCGTTTTGAGTCTTATCCAATCAAATGTATTTATGCAAATAACTTGGCTGCGGGCAAATCTTCAGACACGGGTGGGGTCATACAGCTGTGAGTCAGCGATCTCCATCCCGAATGTCAAATCAAGTTTGTTTTGCCCTTGCCAATGGATATGCGCTCAAGTATTAGAATTGCTGTGTGCGTACAGTAAATGCAACAGAATAAAAGACTAATTTTGCTTTACTGAATGGGTATATTATATATTAGCAATTTTATTTTTTTTTCAGTTTTAGATTGCTTGACATTGGTTTTAACTGATCTTTTGTTTTCCTATTTTGTAAAGAAAATATTTAAAATAATTTTAATATTTTTAATAGTTTTCATTTTAATAGTTTCCATTTTCAAAGTAGAGTGATCTTTTTTTGTTTAGGAAGCATGGAATTTTAATAACTATTTTCATTTTTTCTTTTTACTATTTTAATTTAACTAAGCAAGTATTATTAAAGACTTTTTCATTCAGAAAAAAATCATGTATTAAATTGATAAGCGACAGTAGACTTTTACATTTTTACGAAAGTTTTTTTTTTTCAGTGTTGTTTTTTATACATTCATATCAAAATGATTTTCTTGATGTTATTACAAGCCTTTTTTGTCAAATCATCTTGGATAAATAATATAATTCAGATAACATAATATTTTGAGTTCCTGACGATTAAATCAGTCGCCTTCATTGTATTAACTCAATTTTTTTAATTCAATGAACTCAACATTTTAAGAAAACCAGGTAACTTACTTTTTAAAGTTAAATCAACAAGTCTTTTAGAGTGTGGTGTCTACAAAATATTAAGTAGCATAACTGTTGGTGAGCAGAAATGAGCAGCGAATCAGCATATTAGAATGATTTCAAAAATATTGCAATGATTGGCAAAGCATGACAGAAAAAATACATTTTAAAATATATTAAAATAGACAAGTTATTTTAAGGTTGTAATAATATGACTGTTTTAACTGTTTTTGATCAAATAAAGGCAGATAAATTATTAATCATCTCTGTCTGGGCTCATTGTGAGATAAAAATGCTTATTTTGCATATTAACTGGATCCCACCTGCTGAATTAAACATGTAACATAATCAGGTCATGTGACAGTAATTTGAAATGGTTACTGTTGAATAATGCATTCTCTTTCATATACATTTTTTAACCGTTGTCAGTGTACAACATGTTTTGTGCAATGTACTAGTATTTATTCTGAACACAGCTACAATGCTAGAGCAAAGACAAGATGGTGGAATGATAGACATTTGTGGATAAGTGGAAGGATGATTTTGTGCAGAAAGTAAATAATATCGACTCGCCTACATGCTACACGTTTAATCATTTTCAGATCCTCTGATATGTGACGTGAAGTACAAACATTTTCTAAAATGTCTCGTTGATTTCAGAATCCGACTGGATGTTTGTCTCATTAGCAGAGAACCGACTGGGAATACTAATTCTGAGACTTACTCTGCAGCCGCAAACTCACACAGGTTTCAGTAATTATAAGCATCAGGCCTGAAACATGCGTTACGCCAGTGCTTCTCAAACGGGTCGCAGGTCTGTCACAAACAGCCATGAGGAAAACAGTGCAGGTTATTATTTATAACCTGCATGCATATGATTTTCAGAAGCAGTGTATCCAAGCTTTCACTCGCTCTCAGGTCGAATAACTCCAGTGAACTTGCTGTTAGTTATTTAAAAGTTTTCCTGTGTTTCTGCATGCTGATCTTAATGCTGCTGCAGGCCACGCATGCTCTGCTGCCTTGTATGAGCTTGTACAACAGGTTTAGAGTCCACTTTAATTGTAGAGCTCAAGGCTATTTTGTTCGATTGCAAGGCCTTGGGGGATCATGGGAGTTGTAGTTTTGGAGAACGTGGCCCCACACCTGTGCGAATGCCCTCGGGGTGAAGTTAACGCTACGGAGGCCCTGTGTATGACTGACAGGAACACAACTCAATCTAATAGACTTTGACCACTGGATCAAATACAACTCAGCCAACCAATCCCAGACACAGTCGTAGCGTGAGGTCTGGGGGAATTCACTCAAAAATAACAACAAAAAAAAACCTGTCCTGCAGCAACAATGTTATGTTCAGGCTGAATCAGTCCATCCATCCATCCGTCCGTCCATCCCTGTTTCATTCATTCATTTGTTTTTAATGTTATTTGTGTTTTTATTTTTATTTGTATAGTTGTTTTACTTTTATTTGTATATTATTATTTTTGCATATTATGTTTTTAATAATAATATTAATAATTATTGATAAATTATTATTAATTTTTATAAATATATTAATAATGTATTCTTATTTTTGTATATTATTTGTTTTTATTTTATTTGTTTCTAAATATTATTTATTTATTTTTGATTTTATTTGTTTAAATTGTCACTAATTTCTTTGATTTACATTTTATTGATTTATTTGTTTTAAATAATATTTGATTATTTGTTTTGGACATAGTATCATGGTAATGGTAATGTGTTTTTTTCCTGGATGTTATATTTTCTTTGTACCGTGGTAATATCTTCAATATTATTGTTCAATATTATTAATTATTACTTTTTTAAACAATTCATGTACTGGGGACCTGAATGATTACTATACTGATTACTGTATTTACAGCTATTTCCCGGTATTCTTCGGCGTACCTTGGAGGATGGTATTATCATATGCCCAGAAAAACTATGGTATTACCCTGATGTTTTGATGTACAGTATACACAGTATTGAATAATTAGTATATGTTTGTTAATATCTATATATTAGCATGGGATGGCTTGATTGTGTATGTTCTAAGTACCATGCTTTTCTAGATATATACCAGAATTTTTCTGTATATATTGCATAGTGGTAATGTTTGGTAATGTACTATGGTAAATGATGCTGAATGGATAACAGATAGCACATTACAACTGCAAAGAACAGAATGATGAGATATGTAATAAAATAATGTAATGTGACTATGCTGAAATGAGTGATCTGACTGAACAAGAGAGATATCAGACACAAGTGGCCTTTGGTTGTATTGCTCATAATCCCAGATAAATACAACATCTTTCCTTTCAGATTCATAATAAACCTCTCTCTGTCAGTTCTCTCGAAAAATTCATGTGCTCCTCAAAGTCTCGTTACCGTGTTCGCTGCATATGTGCGTGAGCAGGATTTATGTTTGATTTGCTTTGGCCTCGGGCTCTCCTCATTGATTTCACTCACTCATTTATCTCGAGAAAAAACAAAAACATAATGGAGTCTCATAACTCATTCTCTCTCCCCTCTTCTTCTTTTCTTCCCTGCATTTCTCTTTTTTTTCTGTCAATCCCTATGTCTTTCCTGTGTCGGATTACTGATGTCCTTTGCATCATGTTCTTTTCTCTCGTCCTTTGTGTTTCAGTGATGAAATTACTTTATATTCTTCTCACTTTTGATCTGTTTATGCATGCAGTTACTCAGCAGCAATACAAATGGACTCATTTGATTCGTCGATGTATGTAAACAAGGACAGAGGGCAATTCTGCAACATTTGACTTTACAAACAATGCACTGTTTAACTTAAACCGCACAGCATATGCTATAAAACAGTGCCAGACTAATTTTATTCAAATGCATGCATGGATTCTATTCCATAAATAAAATCAATAAACCATTTTTTTGCACACCTGCAAACTGGATTGCCTGGAAAATTAAATTTACTGTCCATAAATACAGATCAGTATAACAATAAATCACATTTTAAAATGTTAAATATATTTAAATTTTTCCCCCATAATGACAGGAATAATTTAAATTTTTCTTTCACAAATCCATCCTTCCTTCCACCTATGCACCCATCCATCCGTCCATCCACCCATCCATCCATCCACCCATCCATCCGTCCATCCACCCATCCATCCATCCACCCATCCATCCGTCCATCCATCCACCCATCCATCCATCCATCCATCCACCCATCCATCCACCCACCCATCCATCCATCCATCCATCCATCCCTCCATCCACCCATCCATCCCTCCATCCATCCATCCATCCCTTCATCCACCCGTCCATCCATCCACCCATCCATCCTTCCATCCATCCACCCATCCATCCATCCATCCATCCCTCCATCCATCCATCCATCCCTCCATCCATCCATCATAAATCCATTATCCATCCATCCATCCATCTATTTAATGTTAATTGCAGAACTTATTTTACAATTCCTTGAAAATTTGGCTCAAGGATAGTTTGAAGTTTGACGACAAGGACAACCACCGATTCCCAAAGACGGCAATGATCGGCTTCCAATCCAATTCCAGGGAAGAAGGTGCCCCGTGCACACGTGTTTTCCAATTCCACAGAGTATTTATAGATCTGCTGTCATGATAGTGATCAAGTGAAGCTCATTACAGTTAAGAATCAGCTCATTACTTTGTGAAGAAGTGAAAACCGCTTTTCTGAGTCAGTAAACACTTGATATATCCTCATGAATCATCTCTGCGGTTGTTTGTTGCTTCTATCTAGTGTTTCAATTGAAAAATGGAAACTAATAATGCTATGGGGATGTAGAAACTGGATGCACATTAGAGCTTCTCATTACTGAAGCATGTTTACAGTGGTAGATTGTTTGATCAATGTCTAAGTCATTTCTTCCATATAAATCTGAGTTTTTCTCATAACTAGCCAAGCTAAGCAGCAGGTCGTTTTGTTAGCTTCTGTTTCACCGTTTTGTACTCAATAGCCCTGCCCACAGTGAAATCTTATTGGTGTGAAATGTAGCCTTAGGTTTGATGGGAAACTGAGTGATTTTTTTGATACTTTCAATTATATTTCTATATCCCATAAAAGCCTGTTTTAGGGCCCTGAATTTACAGTATATTTTCCTCGAGCACTGCACACACACACACACACACACACACACACACACACACACACACACACACACACACACACACACACACACACAGCCATTAAGAGCTTGGAGTCCCTTGCGGGCATGAGCAACCATTCTTATAGACACGCTGGACTATGTTTAGAAACCTTGACCTCTCTCCACGTCTCTCTCTCTCTCTCTTGCAGTTCTAGCCTTAATTATGGCTGAGAGTGTTTCCTCCACTGGAGCATGTCTCAGGTGTACAGTAACGTGTCAGGCAAATACAGACGCATTACAGCCAACAGGAGTCAATGACATGATGGCTGGTAGATCCATGAAACTGGGATGGTCAGCTCAGCTGTATAATTTTGGGTATGTGTTTTCGGTTATAACTGTTGACAAGTAGTAGTTGTTTTATTTAGTATTTTATCGATGTTTGTTGGAGTAGTTTTGTTGTTTAGTACCCAAGAACATTAAAAAGAGGGTCATGAATTGATTTACAAAATGTGCATTAAAAATAACTTTTTGGAAATAACAATTAACAAAAACGAACAAAAAACTTTCCCTCACCAGTTAGTACGTTGTAAGTTAAGTAGTTAGTTAGTTGTTTGGTAGGTAGTTGGTTAGTAGTTAATTTTTAGGTACTCAGTAATTAGTTTGTATTTTTGATTGTTTTCTGAGGGAGTTTGGCATTGAATGTCACAATTTGAAATAATAATATATTGTTAAAATAAAGTTTTGCTGACATTTATTATTGTAATTTTGGTTACACTTTAGTATGGGGAATACATTCACTATTAACAATGACTTTTGCCTCAATAAACTGCTAATCAACAGTTAGTTAAGTAGTTGTTGTAGCATTTTAGTTTAAGTATTAGGTAGGATTAAATGATGTAGAATATAGCATGCAGAATAAGGCATTAAAATGTGCTTTATAAGTACTAATAAACAGCCAATATCCTAGTAATATGCAAGCTGATAAGCTACTAGTTAAAAGTGAGAATTTTTCCCCATACTAAAGTGTTACCGTCATTTTGTCATTTTTTGGCATCACTAGTTATAAATTCAAAATAAGATAATTAAAATAACAATTAAATAAAAAAAAAATATGCTCAATTTATTGCAATACATTTTCCTGAGGGAAATCTGGAATGTCATTATAGGGTAAAATATACTCATTCAGTATACATATGTCTATATGTATGCATGTCTCAATGTTGAGTATACAGTTATGCATCATTTTTTTTCGTGTTGGTGAAAGTCTTGGCCTGTTAACAAAATTCTCTATATTCACATTTGTATACAAACCATGCATTTATAATTTATGCTCTTTGCTTCAGTCCCTTAGAAGAATGCTGTAATTGCGGGCTTTCGCTCGAACCCTGGCCCCCCAAACCCTCTCTTTCTCTTTCTTGTTGTAATTGGCCCCGCTGGACCACCATAGGAGTCAATCACCCGCTGATTCATACATATACACGGGCTGGTGGTACTGGCTCCATTGAGATATATGTTCCTTAAGCAGTGCTTTCCTCTGGACCAATCTGCTCTATTATTCATGCTGAAAAACAGTACAGGGGAAGCATTCGCAGCCACAGTTATGCCATATTTACCAGGCTGATTAGATTAAATAAGCGCCCCTTGGTTGCTGCAGCGCTCCAAGATCGATATGCACGTCTGCCAGTGCCTGTACATGGGCTTAGCAGCAGCCAAACTGCATCTGACAAAGTGGAAACAAAGAAAGAAGGAAGGAAGGAAAGGATTTTGTTTTCCTCCTGTTTACACACATACACAAACACACCCAACACTCGTAGTATATGACTGTTTCTATTTCTTTCCCACAGCTCTGTATAGTAGCAAATAGAATGCTTTATTTGTATTTGTTTGTCTCTCTAATCACATTAATGTCATCATATTTTCTGCCCGTATATGTCTATCCATCTATCTGCCTCTTTATCTATCCTAATAATCCTTTAGGTGAGTATAGATGTCTGTCTGTTTTCCTTCTCTGTCTACCTTTCTGGGTGTCAATCTATCTCTATAGCTGTCTTTCCATCCATCCATCCATCCATCTCTCTCTGTTGGCCATCTATTTGGCTGCCACTCTCAATCAATTGGAATATCCATCCATCCATCCATCCATCCATCCATCCATCCATCCATCCATCCATCCATATCTCTCTGTTGGCCATCTATTTGGCTGCCACTCTCAATCAATTGGAATATCCATCCATCCATCCATCCATCCATCCATCCATCCATCTCTCTTTGTTGGCCATCTATTTGGCTGCCACTCTCAATCAATTGGAATATCCATCCATCCATCCATCCATCCATCCATCCATCCATCCATCCATCTCTCTCTGTTGGCCATCTATTTGGCTGCCACTCTCAATCAATTGGAATATCCATCCATCCATCCATCCATCCATCTCTCTGTGTTGGCCATCTATTTGGCTGCCACTCTCAATCAATTCGAATATCCATCCATCCATCCATCCATCCATCCATCCATCCATCCATCCATCTCTCTCTGTTGGCCATCTATTTGGCTGCCACTCTCAATCAATTGGAATATCCAACCATCCATCCATCCATCCATCCATCCATCCATCCATCCATCCATCCATCCATCCATCCATCCATCCATCCATCCATCCATCCATCCATCCATCCATCCATCCATCTCTCTCTGTTGGCCATCTATTTGGCTGCCACTCTCAATCAATTGGAATATCCATCCATCCATCCATCCATCCATCCACCCACCCACCCACCCATCCATCCATCCATCCATCCATCCATCCATCGGGAAAAAGGGTTGTCTATCTTTTTGTCTACAGGTAGCTGCATCTGTCCATTTCTGTGTCTGTTTGTGTTTGGCTGGCCATCTGTCTGATATGATCCATCTGTTTGTCCCTCATCCTCTCCCTATCTTTCTATCTTTAAGTTGTAGTCTTCAAATGAGTCCTCCAAAAGCTTTTGCAGTCCTACTTCAAACAAATAACCCACCTCTCTGTCTCAGCATCCTCCATCATGTTTATCTCTCTGCCGAGACTACTGAGCGGCTGTTATCGTGGAGAATTTTGATGATTATTGTATGACGGCTCCCCGACACTCTGCCCTATTTCACACCCAGCATGGGCCCCTTCTGTTGCCAAGTTTGAGACGTGGTCTTTCTTGGTAACAGAGCCCACTGCATCCAGAGCATCTCAATAGGGCACCATCTCAGCAGGAGAGCCAGACATGCCTTCTCCAACGTCTGCATTAGCAATGAGCCCTGGCCCAAAATCCATCTGTAGAGGTGAGCCCTGCTCCTAGAGCCCATAATGAGAGGGTGGGCACTTTGAACCTTTTGAGGGTACTTTACCTGCCCTTATGCAAATGCTTGCTGTTACTGAATGCAGTATTCTATGATAACAGGAAGGAAATGGTGTGGAGAAGTGCAGTTTCGAGTGGTCTAATGAGGGAAAATGAACCGGCAAGAAACTTTCGAAGACAATTTGTAAAGCATGAGCATTTTGACAAGAACGGAAATCTAGGAAGAGATCCTTCAGATTCTGAGTGGGCAGAAACTGGAATCTGTGTGACAATTACAGCACATCATTACCACTACAGATTTACCATAGTAGCTCCAAAACACATGAAGTACAGGCAGCTACCTTCTAAGGCAGCATCCTAACTATAGTAATTGACTAATTTGGAACGCTCTGCAGAGGCAGCAACTATGTGTGCACAATCAGATACTTTTTAATAACTTGAACAGTTTGTTTTTAATTAACATTTCTCACCTCGCCAGTCATCTTGGATTTTTTCACCCCCTATGAATGGTAAAGTGCAATCTGAGATTGTCTTGTTACATTTCATACCATTGGTAGCAGCCATCTTGTTTGCTCTACGATGATTTCTTAAAGGGTTAGTTCATCCAAAAACTCACTCTCAAGCTACCTTAGGTTTATATGACTTTTTTTCTTTCAGCCAAACACAGTTGTATTTAAAAATATTACTATAATGGTAGTGAATGGCACCCTAGATTTTGAAGTCTGAAAAAGCGTACACATCCGTCAATAAAGTAATCCATATGGCTCCAGGGGGTTAATAAAGGCCTTCTGAAGATAAATGTGTTTTTGTAAGACAAAGATTCACATTTATTATCCATTATCCAATATCCATATTCACTTAAACTATAATCACTATGTTCTGATAACGGCTGTCCACATGTCGAGTTCTGGCGAAAGAGATACCGGAAGCCAGTGATTATAGTTTATAAAGTTATAAATATGGATATTTTTCTTAAAAAACACATAGTTTCTCATCAGAAGACCTTTATTAACCCCCTGGAGCTGTATGGATTACTTTTATGATGGATGGATGTGCTTTTTTGGGCTTCAAAATCTAAGCTACCATTCACTCCCATTATAAAGCATGGAAGACATACATTTTTGGGTGAACTAACCCTTTAAAATGATGCTTTCGTGGGCAATGTTTTTAGATAAATAACTGCACAAGAGTGTGGGGAAATTACCCAGCATGTGATTCAAAGCAACTGCTTGACAATCATAGTTCTACTTTTACAAATACGTCTGTTGATTCTCTGAAAGTTTTATGACCATATTTGACCATCAGAAAAGTTGCGAATGCTGCAGGCTATCTGGACAGCGCTGTGCAGATATATTTTGAGTGAAATTTGTAGACCTTGCAGTCTTATTGACTGCTGAAAATGTTGTTTACAACTTTATACGCATACAGCTGAGGCGTTTTGGTATAGCTAGATTAAAAGGCAGAATGTCAGGATTGTGTGTAGTTACTGCTGTTACCGCTGTCTCCAGCCCTCGCTTTTGAGTGACACTTTCTGCTCTGACTACAGGTGTGCTTTCTAATTCTCTCTCTGTTTCTGCCTTGTCTTCTTGGCTGCCTGGGGGATCAATTATCCAGCCCCCTCACATACTGGAGAAGTCCAGACATCACAAATGGGTTATATTGGGTTTCAGCAGTTATTGCTTCAACTGACAATGTTTTAATCGATGTGTTTTTGTGTACGTGTGCGTATTTGCTCCGAGATGGCCAAGCTGATAAATAATTGACGGCCAACCTGGTAAATAATGCCAGATGGTCTATTTAATGACAATATACCTCAGTATGTCTATTTAAGTCGATATAAGCAGGGTTCTAGGGGACTTTCTCTAAATTGGTTAATAAATATGTGGGAGGCATGCTGTAATTGAGCGGTCAGTATGATTTGTGTGTTAATTGCCGATTGTCTGAGTCAGCTGCTGTAACTGGTTAGTTGGAGTGTGGGTCACGCTCTGCAATTGGCCAGTCACTGTGTGGGATGTGTGATCTAATTGGCTTGTCTGGTGTGTGGGTTTGTTTGTAATTAGCTAGTTTGATTTCTTGCAATGGTCTGATTTTCAGGGTTCGGCATTAAATAATAGAATTATTTATTTATGCCTTAGAAAACACTTGCAACACTAGCAACCACCCTTACCACCAGCATTCTTCAGATAATAGAAAAATGTCTTTTTAGCATAACTAAGTTATAACACTTAATCAGACTGACATATGTCTGAATAACCATTAGACTGGAAAATGTCCTGATTTTTTTTTTTTTTGTGATGTCAGTTTTTCACCGAACATTACATTTTACAGATTTGATTAGTGTGTTCATCTGTAATCATTTTTAAGTGCACTTGTCTTCTATCATTGCCTCCAAATCAGCGTGAAAGTATGTAAATTAGATCGGAAGAGGAGAAAGTATATACGTAAATATTTTCCGGAAAGTTCTACATTCCCTTAACCTCCTTGTCAGTTATAATTAGCCCCATCCTGACCTGTTTTTTCTTTCTGAAGCAAAGTTAAATGAAATAGCTTGAAGAGGAAATGTTCAAGCCAGTCATCAATGCTGCTCATCTGGGTCATGTGAGAATGAGGAGGGCGATGGACTAAAAGAATAGCCATATCCTGAGGCGAGGTTCCTTTAAAGGGATAGTTCAGTCCGAAATTAAAATTCTGTCGTCATTTACTCACCCTCAAGTTGTTCCAAACCTGTATGAATTTCTTTCTTCTGCTGAACACAAAAGATATTTTGAAGAATATGGGTAACCAAACAGTTAATGGACCCCATTGACTTGCATTGGCATTGGGTCCATCAACTGTTTGCTTTCTGACATTCTTAAAAATATCTTCTTTTGTGTTCAGAAGAGGAAATGCAGGAAGTAAATGATAATAGAATTTTCATTTTCATTTTTGGGTGAACTATCCATTTAAGATAACTGATTAATTCCCAAGACCAGTTTTTTTCAGGATTTACAGCCGTCGTAATGACTCTCAATAAGATGTTATGTTATCTGTCAGTGTCTTGGACTTAATAAATCTATAATACAGGATGATGAAGGGCACTGTGCAGTTGTTCTTGCGATGTTGTTTCTCTCCTCTCGTGGGTAACCACACTCCCCGTTTATGTATTTCAATTAGCACCTCATCAGTGTCATGGTGTCCTTACGCATGCTGTCTGTCTGCTGTCACTGGCTCTCTGACAGCTCTGACTGCGTGACTCCAGTGTGACTGCGCGTTTGCTTATGCGGAGCCTGTCAACAGCAGCGCTCGGTGACACTCACTTCACACAAAGGCGAGAGGAGAGATATGACAGTAAACTCTGAGGTTGTCCTTTCCTGTGCTGTGTTTTGAAACTCTTGTTTGTGACACGACAGGAAAAACTCGTCGCAAAATCCTCGCCGAGTTCCTTTGTGTCTTTTTTCTTTCGGTAATGGGTTATTCTCATTCCAGGCGGAGTGATGTCGGAGCGTGTCTGTGTATGTGCCAGGGCCGCCTGGACTCCGGGTCGGATCAAACCTTGTTTATTCGGGTCTGAAAGTCTCCTGACAGGTTGCGTTTCTCTTTGTGTCACTTTGACAGGGTTGTGCTCCACCGGCTGTTCAGGGCGACAGGTCTTTGATTCTCAGTGCCAATATGGCACTCACAATCAGATAAACTACACTACCCACAACCTCTCTGTGCGTCAGCCAGAGTCACGGTTATGGTTAATTGCCTTTCAAACGTTTGGGGGGAAAACAAAGGACAAAAAGCCTTCATAACAGACGCATACAGCTCTACTTAACACTAACAAAACGTACCGTGGAACTACCGTGTTATTATGAGCATAGCTTTCCAAAACAAACTAACAAAAAAAACATGGTACTATGTAAATATAGTAATCGTTCTGATCATGGGTGTTTTTTCAGCTCTTTGTGTACCTTTGGAAAATGAATTCATTTTCAACACATTTTTTTTTACACACTTGATTAATTTGTCCACCAACAATGTCTAATGGTGGACTTACATATGTTGTTATTAATATTATTGTTTAGGTAGGTGGGGTGGAGGGAGTGATGGGTTCAAATTCTGACCACAAAAATAATTATTAAAAATGATTAAATATTAAATATAAAAAATTAAATATACATTTTTTAAAATATTAATATAAATTGACTTATATATATATAAATAAAACATTTTTGGCATTAAATTGCCATCGATTTTGTCTTGCTAAGGCTAATTCATAGCGTTTTATATGTCCCAAAACACAATTGAATACTTTAACTACAGGTTGGAAAAAACACACAAAAATGATCTGTGCATTTATGTTATGTTTACCTTGATTTCTCTTTATTGTAAAATCAAGGTCTTCACTTCACGAAAACAAGTTTTTCTTTTTTTTATCTGTAAACATTTATTTTGTATGATGAATATTTGATGTTCAAGTCTGCCTGGGACAAGGATAAAACAATAAAATCTATAAATAAATATAAATGAAGTCATGTTAAAATGTTTCCGAGACACATTTAATGTGGTTTTCATTTATACATATAAGGCAACCCCTGGTACATACAAGTGTCCCAAACTTTTGAATACACATTATATCAAAGTATTAGGCCCGGCTCATGTTCCTACAAGGCTTCTTTCTCTTCGACCTGAACATCTTAGGGAGTTTTTGCTCACCATTGCCACACAGTATCGCCACAGGTCTTTAAAAAAAAATAGAGAGAGCAAGAGGAGGAGTGACGGGAGGAATGAGGGATTAAATAAGAAAACGGGGATATTGGACGGTGTTAAAGGGCTTACATAAAAAATTTGAGAGAATCGACAAAATCCTTGTGTGCTTGAACATGCCCATTCATGTGAACAGTAAAGAGCAAAAAATTAAGTCAAGAGGGAAAGAGTGAGAGAGAGAGAGAGAGAGAGAGAGAGAGAGAGAGAGAGAGAGAGAGAGAGAGAGGAGAGGAGGCGGCCAGCGACCTTGCTCTTCTAACCGAAAGTAATCATTGCTCGTCTCTGCCCCATCTCACTCCTTCATCTCTCAGGCCATTAGTGGAGCTGCCATAATGAATGTGTTTTATTTATCATGGAGACAGTGCTTAACTTCGTCCCTGATGAGGACGATCCCACTCACCTTCAGACACCTCCACTCACACAGTCGCTAATTCACAGCATTGCTAAATGCCACTAGCCCATCCTCAGTGTCATTAGAGTGAGCGTCTCGGGTCTGATTGGCCCTAAAGTTTGACTGGAGTGAGTCATTGCTTCGTCTCATGAGCCAGACCTTTGCAGCATATTCTGTCCAGATACCACCAAATTAGATGAGAAATCAGACAAAAAACATCAGCTGGTTCATATGAAAAACAAGCTCAGGTAAAACTGCTAGTGGATGATAAGAAATTTCTGTGATTTGTATGTTTCTTGTAAAATAATTTTGTCAGAATACATGACTACTTTTGAGTGGTTGTCGATAGAGAAGTGTGTGTTTTGCAGTCTAGTTACATCTACCAGCAGAGATTGGATACCATTAGCTATGCTATTGATTAATTAACAAAGAACCAAATGTTAGCTAAATATTATTTCCGTGTAATGTAGTTACCTTGACTCATTTCTTGCATTTTATTTGGTAAAAAGAGCGTTTACTGACATTTTGCCTTTCCTTGTGTGTTGCCATGATGGTCTGACATCATTTATACATTGACATCGCTACCGTTAGCTTTAGCTACCGTGCTTTTACCGTTAGTAGTAGTTTATCGACAAACAAGTCTCTTAAAATCAAGTCATTTGCTGAACAAGTTAATTTCATGTAAAGTAGGACATTTGATTTTGCTTTTTATTTGTTCTAAATGAACATTTATCATTAACTTTCGGAATGCCGCCATGATGGAAATTTGACTTCAAGTGGTGTTATATAGCCGTTGTCCAAGTAGACAGTTGGAAAGTCAGATGTTCCAAGATTATTGAAATGCGACAAGAAAAATATGCAGATTGTTGAAAGTTGGTTGTTCCTCCAAATGAGCTGCCAACATTGTTGTCTTGAGGCGTTGTTGCTAAATGTTGAGAGCTCTTGTCAATTATGAAAGTACATATTTGCAATTCTGGTGTTTGCTTATGATCTTTACTCTGAGCAAGACTGTTTTAGTGTGTTTGTACAGTGTGTAAGTTGTGTCCGTGTTTCTGCTTCTGATGAGTATGTTTGAACATCACATGAATTGTGTATACTCCTTTGTGTGGATAACCAATGATGCATTTCAGTCCATAAAATTACCTTAAGGGTTTATAATACTTGCTCTTCTTTTTAGTTACACTTGGATAAGCAGCTCGCACTTGATTTCCTTTATACACATACACACATTTTTTTTGTGTGTGCTTCTGTGACATCTCTCTCTCTCTCTTTCTCTCCACGTAGTATTGTTTGCTCACTCCATCCTCAAGTCAGAAGCCTGAATTAGACACAGATGACTTTAGAGGGCTGTTCAAAGTCCACACATTAAATCAATATAATTATCTGAAACAAGCGTGAATGTGGAGCAGCTCTTCTGTGCTGACTTCAGATCATGCACACTATATATGGAACAGCGTCAGCCGGCATGAAACACTATTTAATTCAGCCTTTTCCTCGCCCAAGTTTGCGGTTTGAGACGAGAGGTCTAGTAACCTTCTTTTACTAGATTTTCAATGCAGAAACATTTAGGTTGGCAATTGATTTTATCTGTCTGGACCCGAGTTACATCAGCAGGAAAGTCAAATGGTTTTGGGGTCGTCTGTCTGTCTGAAAATTGAAGATATTTTAATGAAATCTGAGAGATTTCTGTCCCTCCATTGACACAGTCCGTGCAACTGCCGCTTTGATGCTTCAAAAAGTTCATAAAGAGATCGTAAAACTAATCCAAAAAAAGTTTTTCTGATTTTCAAATTTTCTGAAGAGACTCGATCGCTTTATATTATGAACAGATTGAATTTAGGCTTTTATTGACATGTAAACATTCATCAACTCACACATCAGTCATGGTAAACAGAAGCTCAAGGATGTTTGCTTGATACAAGAACCAATGAGGTTCATTCTCGCGCATCAATCAGGTTCGGTTGTGTTCTGTTTATGTTCGCTGATCAATGTTTACATGTGAATAAAAGCCTAAATTCAATCTGTTCATCATATAAAGCGATGGAGTGTCTTCAGAAATTTTGGACTAAACCGCTTTGATTTAATGTGTTTTGAAGATGAGCGAAAGCCTTACGGGTTTGGAACGAAATGAGGGTGAGTGAATGATGACAATTTTTTCATTCTTTGTGTGAACTAACACTTTAAGAAAGTAAGTAGGGTATTTTAATTTCATATTGACTCTTTAAAAGAACAGTTCACACAAAAATTTACATTTTGTAATCTCTTCCTCATGTCATTCCAATCCCATTTTCTTCTGTGAAACACAAAATGAGATATTTATGTTCAAGCTGCTTTTTATACAACCAAACTGATTGGTAATTTTATACTGTCAAGCTCCAATAAAGGCAAAAAAACATCATAAATGTGGTCCTTATGACTCATAAGTCATATGATAGCTTTGTGCGTGAAAAAAAAAAACATAATTAATAATCTTTCCCTCCGCTGGAGTTCTCAGATCTCATTTGCACTTATTTTTTATTTAAAAATGATGCCTTTAGATGCATCACTTCAGTTTTAAAGTCTTTGACTTCAAATAAAATGCATTCATGCTACTTTTATGGTGATGGAAGTAGGCCTATGCATAAATCATTCACTTTCCTTGAATGAAAAGCAGAAGATCTGATGTTCTGCCCCAAATATCCTGTGTTTAATGAAAAAATCAAACATTTGGAAATACATGGTGTAAATGACAATTTTCATTTTTTGGATTCTTTAGTTCTAATTCACAGACGATAGATAGACAGGTAGATAGGAATGGAAAAAGAATAGATTGAAGAAATTGGGAAAGAAATGAGTGAGAAGGGAATTCAAATGGCAATGGCTAGATGGAGCAGGTGGAAAGAAAGGAAAGACCAGTTAGCTTGGGAGAAAAAAGAAGGACGGGGGAGAGACATCAAGATATAATTAGAAAAGCCACCTGTAGTCTGGATTGAATCAGTCACCTGGAGAGCTCGCTGCGGGTAGTGGGTGCTGGTCTACAAATGAAGGGAAAGAAGAACATCATTAGAGAAGATGAATCACCTGCGCGTTTATCATGCTTCATACTATACATAGATGACTTGCATTTTCCTGTCTGGGCAACACCTGTGCTCTTAATTAGCACCAAGCTAAAGATCAGACAAACTGATAGTCCTTTCAGTGTCACGACCCATTACTACGGCAATCACCATCCATCATACACCACCTGCTCCACCTTCCAGAAAGTTTGCGAGGTGGAGGAGAGGGCTCATCCGCTTAGACCACAGCTTGTTACGGAGAGCCGGCACGTGTGAGGGCCGTTTCGTAGGGCCACAGGTTTTGAGCGCACTGACAGGCCAATTACTCCAACGCCTGGAGTTCAGATTCGAGAGCCGACATGTACTAAACCTCAGTCAGATTTCACT
Source organism: Zacco platypus (assembly GCA_038088235.1). Taxonomy (NCBI): domain Eukaryota; kingdom Metazoa; phylum Chordata; class Actinopteri; order Cypriniformes; family Xenocyprididae; genus Zacco; species Zacco platypus. The sequence goes on from CM076066.1 coordinate 6,368,655, forward strand.
CTAGCTAATTACAAACCCTATTCCTCGCTCCCCTGGAGAGACATTATTATTTTTTCTTTTTAATGGACCATTTTAACCCTGAAGTCACTTGCAGCTCTCACATTACTCAAGGTTTCTTCCACAAAAATCATTATTTAGTGATTTAGCTTCACATGACCATTTTAAGCCCTCACTGACATTTACACTGACTGAAAAAACAACTATTAGAGTATTATTTGACACATAATCAAATAATTAAGTAATAATTAAAAATTTTAAATAATAATTAAGTTAAAAAAATCAAAACATTCTTGAAACAAGGTGGTCTTTTTGATGGCATGGCACTGTTTATTTAAAATTACATACACATTTCTATATTTTGTGATTAAACTCTTGAATAAATCAAAAATAATAATCTTGAATATGTGTGTATTTTGTCTATATAAGATATAATATATAAGATGTCTATAAGATATTTCCAATATATTGCAATTTAATAATCTATGATAATCCATTATACGGTGTTGTTTAACATGTCTTGATTTAATGAATATATATATATATATATATATATGTATATATATATATACCCCCCAAAAAATATATATCAAAATTCAACTAACCATGTTATGATAGCATAAAAATAAACCAGATAAACTACTAATAGTTTTCATAAAGTGAAAACACTTCCATTTAAGTAGATTGCCCCTTTTATATTAAGCAAGACATTTGTATTTACCTCGTCATGTATGTGATCATTTCCTCATCTGGTTTTTGTATAATGGAAGTTTTAGAATTGGGTGTTTTATGTCCCTTCCACTTAGCTCGAAATACTTTATCGGTCCTCACCTCACACTCAGCATGAAACACTGGCTGTGGAGAACCATCTCTCATTACATTGTAGGCTCATTCGACTCACACAGCTTTTTCTTGCTCAGATTTAAACCCCTCATGGTGTGAACCTGTATAAATTACACCTTGCCAGCACTCAACAACTTTGATGAATTTTCCAATGCTGCGGAAAAATAAGAAAAACAAATCTTTAAAATGATGTCTCCCGCCCATGAAGGGGTGGGTGTGCGTGTTGGCTGTAGGTATGACATTTGAAATAATGATATTTCAGCATCTCACTCATAACCTGGGCTGGCCGTGGGCCGCAGAGGCCCTGCCGCTGGATAGAGCAGAAGACTATTGATCCATTGGCTGCCTGTTTTTCATCGGCTGTAATGAAGCTTAGTCACCTCGCAGCATACTAATGCTTCTTCCTGTTTTCATGAGACAAACATCTTATTTTTCTTCTTCTCCACCTCAATGCAAAAGCAATCATTCACATGTTTTTTCCCTTGTTTGATTGTATTTCGATTCCTGTGTGATGCATTAGAGAATAATGTAATTTTTTAATCAATGCTAAAATTTATTCTATTTAAAGATGACAATCGATGATCCATCCATTCATCCATCCATCCATCCATCCATCTATTTGGCTGCCAGTCTATCAATCAATTGGACTATCTGTCCATCCATCCATCCATCCATCCATCCATCCATCCATCCATCCATCCATATAGGCGGGAGCACAACTCGTGTACACTTTGCCTGTTATACAAACAAGAATGCACAGCAGCACACAAACATGCCAAATATTAAAAATAACAGGATTACAATGTAAAAGATTATTATTGTGTACATAAAAATAAAAAAAAAGCTTTGGTGGAATCCGGCTTGTCCCGTAGATGGTCTGGTCATGTGCTTTAACCTCGCGCATGAGCAAATCCGTCTCCTCGCTAGAGAAGCGTTCACCGTTCAGTTGACAAATTCCAGCATGTAAATAGCAAAACCGTCATGGCGTGAGTGCAACTGGCTTTTAAAAGGAATGGGAAATGAGACTCTGATTGGTTTATCGAACGTTACTCCAAAACACACCAATGACTCATTAAGAGAATAGTGACAACCCTTTTAGACCATGCGCCGGACAGGCCAACCATTTTTCCCATAGTTAAACGAGCAAACGTGGATTCGAACATGCCCTAAGTGCACCTGCGCCGTGAGATTCAGACCATCCGCTTAGATTGTTAAAATAGGGCACATTAGTTATCTTTATAGTTATCGTTCTTGGTGTGAGCTGGCCTTAAGACCTCTTCATTGAGGAAGTTTTGAAGCACCTGAAAAATGAATGTGAATAAAATTCCAAAATCAAGGTCACTGATAAGCTTGTTGTGCTGATCGATGGCGTTTACACAAAACAAGAGAAGCCTAAATCTTCATGTTGTGCTCATTCATTAATACAGTGTTTATAATATCAGATACCATCAACAATATCGTTCTGCATGGTTATTTTCGACTTATAACACATACACACTCACACATAGCAGAATGGCTCATATCGTTTCTCAGATACATGCGGCCCATTTGTGCTGACATTTCATTATCTGATACAGTGCGTCCTGCCTGTCAATGAGCCTGGGGGAAATTACATCTCTTTCTTTTCAGAATAGCCATTTGAAACTAATCTCCCAGTATTAAGACGTTCAGCAATGCAGCAACAGAGATCCTGACATGTAGCTAATGGCAGATCCTCTGATATGCATTTCTGATTGTTGTGGATGTCATGGTGGTGTGGTCAAGAGCCACTCGAGCTGCATTCATCATGTTGTCTTAGAAAAATACATCTGTTTTCAGAGAGGTACACACACTTTACCAGAATGCATTAGTTTGAAACTCTGAAAATGTATGAAACTGACCTTGAAATGAATTTAGGCCAAACATGGTGGTTTATTACTTATTATCTAAAATAAAGAGGGGAAATATATATATATATATATATATATATATATATATATATATAGATCTATAGAATATATAGATATATAGAATATTGTGAATGTCTATAAATAAATATAAATATAGTTCATAGGATCTGGGTTTTGTGATATTCATCATAATGCTTGTTCAATTCAGTATTGAAATTTATCAGCAGCAAATTGAAAATGGGAATGGAGAGAGAGCTAAGAAGTGTTTCACACATGCTGCATATATGGAGTATATGTCTTTGTACTGGTTCACAGGCTCACATTTCAATTCCAGATTCAATTCAGATTTATTTGGTATATGTCCATTGTGCATACATACAGAATGAAAAGTAATTCTCTCTCAGCTAATGCTGTGAATGATGCAGGGAACCTTGTAAATTGGTATATTACAGAACTAACAATGGAAGGGAAGGATGGGGAGCGCTGTACGAATGGGATTTTAAGAATCAATATCAGGATCATTGAAATGAATATTGTGAATGTTTTGCAAACTCATCATTTTTACCCAGTTATTTTAGTATTATTTATATACTATTAATATTTAATTTTTATATTTTCAATTTTCGGTTTTAGTTTTTCATTTTTATTGTTTTTATAATAATAATTTATAAGAAAAATGTAAATAAAATATGATTTTATATTTTTCTTTAAATTAATATTTTAGTTTTAGTTCGACTTATTTCTTATAATTTTCGTCTAATTTAATGTTTTTATTTTATTTTATTTATTTTATTATTTTATTTATTTTATTTTATTATTTTGTTTTGTTTAAATGTTTATTTTATATGTATTTATTTTATATTTAACTGAGAAATACTTTGACCAGAGCTGTAAGTCACGGGAAAGTCCATTAACTGTTAAAAGGACAAGATATTGCAACGGACATTTAAACAGATTTTTTATTATGAACATAGTACTGACCTGAAGGAAAATGCTAAATCTGAATGCAGGTAATAAACTCGCTCACCCGATCTCTTTCTCTCGATTCTCTTCTAAATAATACAGTAAGCTTCAATGCACAATATCAATTGAGAACAAACAGTTTACGTTGCTAAGAGTGCTTGCTAAGGCTGTTGTGTAGTGATACACAGAACCGTTGGGTGAAGCGGTCATAGCCGTGTTTTATCAGGAATAAAACGGCTATTGAACAATCAGAATAAAGGACAGGAACAAACCGTTTTATAAAAATCTGTATAGGTGTATTAAATATATACCTTTTTCATAATATGTGTGTGCATTTCTCATTTCTGCCCTTGGTCATCACCATCATTGTATGCCATCAAGCATCAGGTTGTTGAGCATGATCAAGCATAAGCTTTTTAAAGCAACAATACATAGGCAAGTAATGGAGTATTCGATGTTGCATTCGTGTGTGATGTGGCATCTGTTGTCGGGTTGTCTCCCGTGTGTGTGGTGCTGGAGTGAAGCAGGGCAGACCATGCGTGGTTTAGTGAGTCACTTTGGAGAGATAATAGTTTGGAGGATCGGTCAGAGGGCTTGTGCTATGAGCCTCTGTGTGTGTGTGAGAGTCTGGTAAACATTCGGATGTGTACTGAGTAAGAATGGAGATTTGCATGGTGTGTGTGTCCTGTAGTAAGTGTTAAATGCAGAGTGTGTTCTGTGTGCGCTGTGCTGTACTGTGCATCTTTAAGTGAGTCAGACGGTCTGACAGCAAACATACTCTGAATACTAATTACACCTTCAAACCCTTCAAACCCTCCCCAGCGCCTTGCCCTATTCACTGCTGGGATTTCTGACGGAGTCTTGCTGAGTGTGTGTGTGTGTGTGACAGAGAGAAGCACTTCCACTGTCTACAGAGAGGGAATTGAATAATAAGCAAAAAAGGACACTGTCCTTTTCAACTACTTCTGAAGACTGTGTTCTTCAATCGACACACGTGTGCACACTCACATTTAAACACCTGATATGCATTCCCACGTATCCTACATTCAAGGATAGGAACTAACTTTTTGAAAATATTTATGTGAAAATATGAAGTAATGAGTGTAAATGTGATTTAAATTGTTATAAATGTAAGACACATTAAGGTACGAACCAACCAAACATTTATAATTTCACGCACTGTAATAAATAATCTTAATGGATGAATTTTATTATGTTAAATATTATAAGTAAGTGATGCAGTAACTTTACCATATTATAAACTCACCTAAGGATTATTAGGAACACCTATTCAATTTCTCATTAATGCAATTATCTAATCAATCAATCACATGGCAGTTACTTCAATGCATTTAGGGGTGTGGTCCTGGTCAAGACAATCTCCTGAACTCCAAACTGAATGTCAGAATGGGAAAGAAAGGTGATTTAAGCAATTTTGAGCGTGGCATGGTTGTTGATGCCAGACGGGCCGGTCTGAGTATTTCACAATCTGCTCAGTTACTGGAATTTTCACGCACAACTATTTCTAGGGTTTATAAAGAATGGTGTGAAAAGGGAAAATCCAGTATGCGGCAGTCCTGTGGGCGAAAATGCCTTGTTGATGCTAGAGGTCAGAGGAGAATGGGCCGACTGATTCAAGCTGATAGAAGAGCAACTTTGACTGAAATAACCACTTGTTACAACCGAGGTATGCAGCAAAGCATTTGTGAAGCCACAACACGCACAACCTTGAGGCAGATGGGCTAAAACAGCAGAAGACCCCACCGGGTACCACTCATCTCCACTACAAATAGGAAAAAGAGGCTACAATTTGCACGAGCTCACCAAAATTGGACTGTTGAAGACTGGAAAAATGTTGCCTGGTCTGATGAGTCTCGATTTCTGTTGAGACATTCAGATGGTAGAGTCAGAATTTGGCGTAAACAGAATGAGAACATGGATCCATCATGATTGTTACCACTGTGCAGGCTGGTGGTGGTAGTGTAATGGTGTGGGGGGTGTTTTCTTGGCACACTTTAGGCCCCTTAGTGCCAATTGGGCATCGTTTAAATGCCACGGCCTACCTGAGCATTGTTTATGACCATGTCCATCCCTTCATGACCACCATGTACCCATCCTCTGACGGCTACTTCCAGCAGGATAATGCACCATGTCACAAAGCTCGAATCATTTCAAATTGGTTTCTTGAACATGACAATGAGTTCACTGTACTAAAATGGCCCCCACAGTCACCAGATCTCAACCCAATAGAGCATCTTTGGGATGTGGTGGAACGGGAGCTTCGTGCCCTGGATGTGCATCCCACAAATCTCCATCAACTGCAAGATACTATCCTATCAATATGGGCCAACATTTCTAAAGAATGCTTTCAGCACCTTGTTGAATCAATGCCACGTAGTATTAAGGCAGTTCTGAAGGCGAAAGGGGGTCAAACACAATATTAGTATGGTGTTCCTAATAATCCTTTAGGTGAGAGTATAACAATAATAATAATAGAATAAATTATTATTACTAATATTATTATTAATATAATATATATTATGTGTGTGTGTATATATATATATATATATATATATATATGTGTTTATGTATGTGTGTGTGTTTATGTAAATATAAATATATATATATATACACACACATATTTGTTACTATTTTATTGAATTATAGTTGATAGTGTTAACTGAGTGTTAGTAGTGTTTTAGTAATCGCCACATTAACTTTGAAATTTTAATCATGTTTTTGCCTTCATTCGTTGACTTCATTCTAAAGGTTCCTGTAGTGACCAATTAATTTTGAAAACATGTTAAAATATTTAAAATATTTCATGCAGCCTCTCAGTTAATATAAACAGAACCGCCACATGCAAATAATTAGCAAAACACTGTTAAAAATGTTTTTTTTCCTACAAATGTTTAATTTCATGTGAAATTCATGATTATTTCTCTAGTCTGTCATTTTTTCCTGCGTTCGCTCCTACACTTTTAATGAGACACGTTTCTTCTCCCACTGACATCACAGAACCTCAATCAATCACAGATCATTATTTTCGATCTGCCTTCTTATCATAAACATGAAAGTTACCTCTCTCATTTCCCACTTGTTTGCTCTCATCTCTCTTCTTTCAGAGAGGGGAGGAGAGCGAGATGGAGGGACAGATTAAGAAGCTCTTGAAGTGGGTTTGTTGTGTGAATTAGTGATGCGATATCAGGGGTTGAGAGATCACAATGGTTATGTTATGTGTGTCTCTGTGTGTTTTTTAGAGCCGGGTTGTAATTGGGGATGTGCTCTCTGATTGATGCACAGGTTGACTCGTAAAACAAATTAACCTCTGCAAGGTCATGCCACCCTGACAGAGACAAGAGACGGAGATAATGGGAGAGGGAAAGGAAACTGATTTACCTGGAGCCTTTTAATTAAGTTAACACACATATTGTTGTTTAAAACATTCATGCTTTCAGCAGATGTCTTTATCCAAAGTGATTTTAAGAGCATGTGCATTCCATAAGAACCAAACCCATTTCAAGAATAATTCTTCCAAATATGTAAATGACATAGTCAAATTGTTGTGTTTAACGTCACTGACCATAAATACTATTGGATATTTATTTGTATTGCTATAATTTATAATTGTGTAAATTATAGCCTTGCAATAAAATAGAATTAATTGATGTTTAAATATTTTTTTATAAATAGTAACTAAAAAGTATTATACATAGGTTCACTGGTTTAATTTATTAGACATTAGATATATATTATTTTTAATCCAAAATTAAAGAGTAAATATTTATTTTGTATTGAAAACATTAAGAATATTAAATACATTTATAGATCAATACAAATTTTATTTTATTTTATTATTTTATTTATTTATTTATTTGTTTTATTTTTTCTTCAATTTAATTTATTTTATTTATTACTGTCTTTTATTTTTATTTGATTTTCATTTTTCTTTTTATGCATTTATTTATTTTTATTTATTTATTTTATTTTTATTTATATTTTCATTTTGCGTCTTAAATCTCCTTTTGCATTCCTGACATGAGGGTGAGTAAAGGACTAATCATTCGGCTTTTCTTTTTTTAAAAAAACATCGCTAACCATTTCCCTCACCATTAATTAGGTGCTTTAACACAAACTATTGACAGTTGGTATAGCTGTGAGAAATCCACATTGAAAAAACGGCCGAGGTGTACGACACTCGAGGGAGGACCCACAATGCAACAGGGGTCAGAGTCCGAGACTAGCACAGTGTTCGTAATTGGCCACCGTTAGACCACCATGGCGACCAAGAAGTGTTCTCTAATAACCGGTGAATATACATAGAACGGCCCCGCCACTGGAGACGAATAGACCTAATGAAACGTGGATAAAGATAGAAACACAATCTCACAGGAGCCGGGAGGACAGAGTACAAAGTCTCTGACTAAGGTAGAAGGTGAACCTTCCTGTTAAAAGAGCGAGAGAGAAAATCACAATCTCTGTGTGAGGGAGAGGTGTATGTCCCCAGGGGTCTCTGGTATTGGTTAGGCAGTAAGAGGGTGATATATGGGCTGTTTGGGGTGTTAAATTCAGGCTCAGCGAGGGGAATTTTCTTCTTTGGCTCACCCTGGCCTCGGGATGAAGGACACCTTGTGAGGGGTCTTAGTTAATTAGCCAAGTGAAGGGATGTGTGTTAGAGCTTCAATTAGATACTATCACTAGAAGCACTGATGTGTGAGATTAGAGGAGAGAAGGACGGGACTAGTATCACAGCCTCTTCAAAAACTGTAATCTCACTTTTTACTACTGATTATTACATTCCTGCTGAGGTCTTTGAAATTGATTCAATTTGATTAGCATAAAATGAGATCATACATATATATATATATATATATATATATATATATATATATATATATATATATATATATATATATATATATATAATATATACTGTGTGTCATGTGTCATTAATTGTAATGACACGTCTTACTAGCAGTTTGGGACATGCCTACTAATTGCTGGTGAAATGGTAGCTTGAGCATGTTATGCAGTGGAGGTGTATGATAACTTTTGTTTTGTCATCCTTTGTTTTTTTTCCTGTGTGTGTGTGTGTGTGTGTAGAGAGGAGGCGACATGGGGTGTGTGACTAATCCTCATTGCTTTTTGACAGGAGACCCCGTCGCTCTTTCACCTCACATTCAGAGCTCGAGTGTGTGTTATCAAAGTCTCTTGAGCACAACAGGCATCTCTTCAAAACTCTGTGGCTAGACTTTTAATGGGTAAAAAGCGTGAACATATTACCCCTACCCTGGTCTCCCTGCATTGTCTTCTGGTCTATGATAGGATCGATTTAACCTCTGTTTTTGGTGTACAAATCCTTGCATGGACTCGTACCTCTGAGATCTCTTAATTGAATGTCAGACTGGACAAACTTTGACATCAGCGACTCAGAAGTTACTCAAAATTGCCAGGACACATCGAAGTCAAAAAGGAGATCGAGTCTAAACTTTGGAGTCACTGCTACTGTAAAGGATTTAAAGTACTCAAAACACATCAGTTTTCAACAGCTTTTAATCAGTGACAATTTGATTATGTTTTGCCTGTGTGATGCTTGTTTTTCTGTGTGATATTGTAAAGCACATTGTTGTTTTAAATGAATAAAGCCATCGCTCTCTCAGCTGATGTGCAAAACAATTGCATATTACTTTTTTTTTCTCGTGAATGATTATTAGTTCACTGTATCAATAAAGAACTTTGATTTGTCAATGTTCGTGTTGAATAATATTTTATTTTAAATTATATATTTTACTGAAATAATCCTAAATTGTCATCTATGTATGATTTTTTGCATTCAAATATCCAAAAACCACTAGTACAGGGTTATATATATTATTCAATTGTGCAGGCCTACTTAAATGATTCAATGTTCAATTAAATGTTCGAGTTCAGGGAAGGAGGTGGACGTTAAACCTACTTTAATGACATAAACAAGCAAACAAAAGGAGCTTGACTGTGGCTTATAAGCTTAATAAAAACATCAACGTCCCGGGTTTAACGTTAATAAAACTTTAATACATTAGCTCACCCATGAACATGAGTCCCGTCAGATTACTTTCAGTGTTGAGCTGCCCTGAAGACGACAACTCCCATGATTCCACACTCATTGTCCGGCATCATCAAGCTTCGCCTTTGTTTTGATTAAGCGACCTCTAGTGGTGAAAATTACATATTGTGCCGTTAAACTGAATTAAAGTATTTTAAAGTTGAAAATTGCACACTTCAGCTTTAAGAAAATCTTAAATGCAGCTGCTCTTATATATCTGGTTTAGGTGAAATTCTCACATCTGATTGTACACTGCGTGATTGCGTCGAACGTATTTATCTTTAATGAACGAAACAGCATGTACACACCCACGGGAGCGAACACTCACGGATTGCGGATGTGGATGCAGGAGCGGGAGATGCCTGCTGTTCTGATGGGAGAGTCTCTTTCAAACAAACAGCTTTTCCATCAGAATACTGATGTACAGAACTCGCTCAAAGGCGTTCACTACAGTGTGATGTGTTTCTTTAAAGAAATATTAACAAATATTTGCATTAGTTATTTCACTGATGAGACAAATGCTGGTGTATTTGTGCTTTATATTGGCCCATCTCTGCTTTTTGTTTACCAGTCACATTCAGACTCAACTTCAGCCTTTTGCATATTTCAATTGTTTCATCAAGTGCACTGGTACAGGAGTGTCAACAGTAACTATAAGTCAACCGTAAATTGTGCAATCAGTTTGACAGATGATAACTTTCTTGCAGGGAGTTTGTGTTCAAGATATTTCAGCAGTGTTACATGAGCTTTGTGGGCCAATAAGAATTGTTGAGTCAGCACTCCGGTCTGGTATTGGAGTTAAAAATGACGCAATCGTCAGAAAGTGCTGTTGGACTGCAGAGATCTGCCCTGTCCACGATCATGATTCAATATAACTCAGTTTCTGAAACAGATGACTCTTATGAGCTGGTTCTTGAATAGTTCCAAAAGACGAGATTTCTAAAAAAAAATAAAAAAAAATGAACATACACTGACATGAATCAGTATCAAATAAGAATTTAATTGAATCATGAAATCAAAACCAACATTATACCTGAAATATACTAAAATGAATCAGAATCGAATTAGAATTTAATTGAATCAGGAGCTTGTGAGTCAAGTTGAACATTATAAATGAATACCCAAATTAATCATAATTGAAACACAATATCATTAAATCAAGAACTTGTGAATCAAAACAAACATTATACCTGAAACATACTGAAATGAATCAGAATCGAATCAGAATTAAATTGAATCAGGAGCTTGTGAAATCAAGATGAACATTATGAATGAATAACCAAATTAATCATAATTGAAACGCATAGTTGAATCAAGAATTTGTGAATCAAAACATAACTGAAATATATTGAAATGAATCAGAATTGAATCAGAATTTATTTGAATCAGGAGCTGGCGAATCAAGATGAACATTACAAATGTCTACCTAAATTAATCAGTTAAATTAAACAAACCTTTTAACTGAAATATATCCAAATGAATCAAAATTGCAGTGCAATTTAATTGAATCAAGAGCTTGTGATTCATAATAGTCAAATCAGAAAATGGTGGTTATGTGGTGACTTGTAGCTCAGTTTTTATAAGAGATTCATTTTGTTAGCTGGTTGATGGTGTAAGTGCCATTCTGCATCTTGTTTCTCCTTTGATGGCTATTTAAAAGCAGCTGTATTGATTTCTGACATTTTCCTTGAAAAGCTCTAAAGCGTGAAATGGACTTATGAAGCTGAAGTCTTTGTATTTAAAACTGAACGACCACTTGAAGGAGGTTAAATAAACCAGAGTTAGTGATTCAACAGCTGAAAGGGTTGATCTAGGAGTCGAGAGAGAACAGGAATGAAAGGGAGAGATCATCAGTAACTTCTGTCAGCGCCAGTGTCTTGGGACACACCGGCAGAGAATTTAAATCAATAGGAGCAGTTTCTTCATACACACAGAAGCTTCTAAGATATTGAGTGGTAATTCGTACCAAATCTCTCAATGGGTTGGGGGTTTCGATTCTCGAAAATCGAAACATTCACAAGTCTTTTCTCTTCTCGCTAACTGATATCTGAAAAATATCTCTTCCAAATGTTTTGGCCTCCCACCCACAGTGCCGTTTCTCCAGCAGCTGTCAAAAGTTGATGTTGTAGTGCATTATGGGAATGAGGTAAACAGCAGAGCTGATGTTTACAGAGTTTGCTGCCACGCTAGTTCAGTGACAGCTGCTGTCCCCTCGCTCATTACCGAGCGCTTAAGATGCAAACTCAGTAATTTGCCCTATTTCCACAATTTCCTAATGGAAAAACACAAATATGAGAACATCTAACATGATGAACAGTGAAAACAATCACATCCTTTGTAGCAACGCTGTTCCATCATGAATGTTTGAGGAAAGACTGACAAAATTTGAGGGGCTCCTGATGCTCGTTGATGTGTGTGTGTGTGTGTGAACGAGGAGGAGGTGGAGGTTTTGCTACTATCACCATTTCCTCACAGTGGACAAGTGATTAAAGTTAATGCCCCATTCAAACTGCATTCGTTATGTATAAGGTGCATTAAACTTCAGCCAGTTATGTGTTTAGGCTGTGATATTGACATTATAGTGAAATTATCCACTGATTATAGAATCTTCAGATTGCAGAAATTTGCAGAAAATTGACATCCCAGTTTTTCAACACATCATTCAGCTTTTAAAGGTTATTCCTAACTTCCATGATAGTGTCTTTGTTTGAAAATGGTGGCACTGTGAGTGGATTTGTGATGGTGATGATGCTTGGAAATTAAGTGTACATGGCAAAACATTTAATGATTATTTGAATAAAAATATAAATTAATATCTATTAATTAACAACCAGAAAAGGAAGAGGAAAGCAGAATGAGGTGCCGCCAATGAAGTTTAATTCATATTTAACCGTGAATATTTCTTTAAGAATGTATTTTTAACATCCAGGTCACAATGGAAGACTGTTTGCCCAACATTCGTTGAGTATTTAGTTTTATTTTTTATGATGTGTTTATTTTTTTGTAGTAAGGAGCTGTCACACTAGATTTTAAGCATGCAAATTTTCTTGGATTCTGCAACTGTCATATTACGTCATGCTCAAACATAAATTCAACATATAACAAATAATGATAAATCCAAACTGTAATATACAAAATATGCAATCTACTCCACGGTCACACATCTTAACGTTAAAAGAATTGCAGATCTTAGTTCACCGAACTTCTTTGAATGAGCTTGCGAATGAATTGGAGGTCAATGAAACGAAAAGTGTAGTGTAACCACGTAACCGCCCGTTTAGTATCTAACTTGTTTTATTTTAGATATGTGTCTGAGGATTTACTTTATAATATTTAATCTTCACTATGTCTTGCTATTTATGTCTCATGCTGTTTTTTAAGCTTCTTATGTCACCAACATTGCATTTTTAAGACATTCTGTTTTAAATGCCCGTATAAGAACCATGTATTTTAGGGGTTCAGATGAAACCAGCTTAATTATACAGTGTTTCATTTCCATTTAGTGGAGTAATAGTTCCGGAGACTCAATGACTAATTGATTTTGAATATATCTAGATAGGGCCGTCCCTAGTAGATGGTCTTGAAGTGCTGTGACTGCAGGAAGGGAGATTGAATGAGCTGTGCTGAATTCATTTGAAAAGCATGAGCCTGCTCTGAGAGGTCTGACAGAAATAAAGGGTCCACTTTTTTGTTGTCATTTTCACAGGCAGAAATGAAGTGGAAAATAATGGTGCGACATTGGATAATCCTTCAAATTCAATCTTGTTCCCCTCTTAAAACACTGTACAATCCTGGCGCCAGATTAGTCCTGTCAAGGGCCATCGCCTTTACTATACCATACATCCCCGTAGAGGAGAATTGTTTTGCAATCCCTCTCTCTTGTTCGTTCTCTGTCACCCTTCTGGCTACCAGTGAATAACACCAAGGGAATTGGATGAAGCGAATGTCTTTTTTCTTTTCTTATTTGTTTCATCTGGCACATTTGTACTTTTGGAATGATGGACGCTTCCTTTCTTTCAGTCCTCCCTCTTTGTCATTTGCCCACCCTCTTTTTTCCAGTCGTCAGCTTTTTTGACAGCTTTCAGAAGTTTTTTTTTGCTTTGCACACTGTGTTGATGGCAAGGCAAAGTTCAGGCGTGCAGAAAGGCAATATTAGCTGGAAATTGGAAAGAATTCATCCGTGCTGCTTCAGAATGAATTGAAACCTAGTCCCCTCTGCCGTATTGATTTTTTTCTCCTTTTTGGCACAGCTTTTTTTTTTGTTTTTTTCTCACCCTTTTTTCTTTAGACCACCCCAAACTTCTTCCCACCTGCTTCAAAAACATCCCTTTGTCCCACGGATCACATAAGGGCACTGACGCTAGTTCACCCAGGTTGATGGCTGGACCACTCAGAGTCAGGACAATACAAAAAACAAACAGTGTATGTTTTGGCTCAATTCTTTTAGTTAAAGCAATAGTTTGGGTTAAACTCAACCGACAACATTTGTGGCATAATATTGATTACCACAGACATACAGTGAGGCATTTACAATGGAAGTAAAAGGGGCCAATTTGTAAACGTTAAAATACTCAATATTTCAGTACAGCTACAGGATGTAAACAATGTGTTGACATGATTTTAGTGTTAAACATTAGCGAACTAACCTTTCCTGTGTAGATTTATATCCAATTTTGTTGCAATGACAGCATTACGGAATAAACCCTAAATGACTGTAAAAAAACAAACAAAAAATATTATTTCAACTTTAAAGCTCAAATAATACACAAGTGTTAACAGAAGAATGAAGGTGTTTTTATAAAATTTGAAGCTTCACATTTCTGCTTTTAAATCATTCAAAAACCAGCACCATTCACTTCCATTGCAAGTGCCTCATCATAACCTCATCGTATTATATACACAAACAAAGATCTGCCATGAAACTCTAGATGGTGCAGGATGAACTCAATCTGCTTGCAATCACGTTATTCTAAATAGGGCACAGTCGATTGGTTCCTGCTGCATCAGTTGAGCTCAACCTTCAAATACTTGGTCAGTATTTGCTGTTGCAGTTGCAGCGCGCTTTCCGAAGCCACCCACCCTCCCCAGCTCCACCTGTATAGATCTGTTATGGGGTAAGTCATGTATTTCTATATTGTGTTTCAACAGCATATCTTTCTTGCTTGTGTATGTATTGGCAGTAGTAAGTCCTGTACTTTCTCTGCACCAGCAGCAGCAACAGTGTAGCAGATCTATTCCACCAAGACCAAACATATCAACATTATCATATTCATTACCATGCCAAACACTCAGAGTGTTCTCAGAAATATACACACAAATGTTGTAAACTTGTAATGAACCCGCAGTGTTCATTTAATGCCAAAAAGCATAAAACTACCAGCACACAGTTAACATTAAAGCAGTAATCTGCATGATTCATTCACACCACAGTGCATGCTGGGAACCAGAGTCCTGCTGCGTAAAAAGAGCAAATCATATAGGCTCACTTGGAGGTTTCTGGCTTCACCGCTGGTTTATCCCATATGATGAAGTGTGAAGAGTTTGACCTTTGCTCTCTGACCGGCGGTTCAAGTGCAGCCAAAGCGTGATGTATTGGGCTTATTTTTAGCCGCGCCTTGACAGCGAAGGTGACCAGATGAAGGACACCGCTCTTCATTACGGTGGCACTGCTGTTGTTGATTTCTCCTATTAGACTCCACCGTCTGCCTGATCCGCCGTGATGGAGAGGAGCGGAGCTGCGTTTACCACTCATTCGCTTTCTCATTTCAGAGATGGAGAAATTCCCCACAGTACGGCAGATTGCCGCTTCTCTTTGGAGGGCGAAAGATCATCTTTCTTTCTCTGCACTTTCTCTCGTGTGAGCTCTTGCCTTCTCGCCCTCTCGTTCTGTCTCTCTCTCACCCTGTATTTGGATGAAAGTGAAAAGCTATTAGCTTAATAGTTTAATCAGGTAGTTTAGGTACGCCGGCTCCTTCATGGTTCACCTGTGGCCTTGATTAAGCATTGTTTACCTGCGCCGAGGCTAGCGTCGGCAGATTGGAGGCTGTCTCTGATGTCTAAATATAGCCAGTCGGTTCACGCGATGTCAGGCTGAGAGATGCTTCGTTCTCGTCAAATGAGCCATTTTGAAAAGTGATGGCAGGTGACTGGCATATCTAAGTGTTTTAATAGTTATTTGGAACAGGAAGAACGTTCAAGAATACCTTGTGAAAACTAGCAGTCCCAGTTTTCTTTATGGCAGTTGTTCAGTTAGTGCTGTACTTTATTTAGTTTTTTTTTTGTTCTTTTTTTGTGATAGACGCATGTCTAGCCATTTTGTTCTTGAAATGGTAAAAATATAATTTGAAACAATCTATGAATGTTATAATATTAATGTATAATACGATACAAATTGATGCTTTGGGAATTTTAATATACACTGTTGACAAATGTATAGTTAGAATTTAAACAAAATTATCTAAAAGTTCTCAAGGTCAAAAGTTCCCAACACACTTATGAAATATGTCTGAATATGTGGTGTAAGAGCCATAATTTAAATAATTGTTTGACATTGGGGTTAGAGTTTTTGGGTAGATGTTGTTGAAATGTGTTTAGATTGTATATGTGCATTTGTAAAAAACACCCCCATGTTTATTCACTAATGGTTTGCTCTGTTTGTATTATTGGACTGTTTTTAAGCGCCTTTTATTTTGGCGCCCTTGGAAGGAAAGAAAGAAAGAGAGAGTTTTTTGACCAGAGTTTATTTGAGTTTTGCTTATTATACAAGAACATCTAGTAAACGATTGAAATCTGAACGAAAACCCGAGTCAATTCTTTGCCCGAGAGAACGAGAAAGACAACTGCTACTACATGTGGCTACTTTTGAATGACCGCAATTCCCAGTAAATTGTGTAGTTACTGCATCCGCCAGCAGGGGCTAACACGGCTATGCTAACCTGCAGAAGCTTGACTGCTTCATCTAAACTAAGGTTACCTCCCAATTGTTTTTGTGAACTCTGCTTGCTTACATGGTCGTCATTTGCTGCTGACAAATGGGGTATTTAGCATGACCGTTCTTAACGCAGTCCTGCACATAAGGAGCTGATGTATGGGATAATAATATGAACAGGCGGAGGAATAAAATGCGCCTCTTTTCTCATGCTCTCTCGCTCACAGTATCATAAGATATTTGTATTGAGCTGGGCCGTTATTACAGGCTTAATAATTAAGCAATATTTTCCAATCAGCTAAAGTTGACAGTGTCTGGCTAACGATTTAACCACTAAACCACCCTGACTGAGGTGTGATGCATCATGGGATACACCATAGTCAGGATTAGAGTGAGTTAAAATATTATTTTGGGATGGGTGGGGGTGAAGTAGGGAAGGGAAGATGGATAAGAGGATAGGAAATTCGTGAAGGACAAAAAAAAAAAAAAGTTTAAGGATGGGATGGGTTTAACCTTGACATCCCGATAAGATTGATTCGTATCTTTATTCTCACCCACACTTATGCACACATTTTGGAGCTTTTTGTATGTTGGAAACTGCTTTGAAAACGCAACAAGGTCATATGTCTCAGTTCATTCTTCCTTTGAACCAGCGTCTGATCTGACCTTTTCCTGTCATGTACCAGAAAATCGATCCCTCCAGCATATTTCCACAAAAACTCCATTATATTCGCATTGTTATTGCTGGTGCGGGGCTTTATATATGTGTGGATACTGGCTTCAACAAGCACTGTGGTCCGTGTCAGCATGAGATCTCTGTAAAGCTCTAATTTCTGTTGTTTTACTGGGAAAGAGATGAGAAAGGATCTATGGCTCATTCACGGCCCCAGACAATGAGCCCGCCCTGGGCTTCAGCTCTTGAGACGGACCCTTAAGCTTGGAGCTGTTTGCTGGAGGGTTTGGAGATAAAATGACAGATTACGAGAAGATCTCACACAGGCTGCCTAGAGGATGAAGCTTGAGGAAAAGCCAAGAGTTCTGAGAGACATTCTGATCAAACCAGCAACGAGTTCAATCTATCATACAGTACCAGTGCAGAGCTGAGGTTTTTTTTTTTATTTCATTATGAATTCATAATGAATATTTAATTTTTTGCTTCTTTAAGAAGCTCTTATGCATCTGGAGTTTCTGATGAGATTTAAAGCTTAAATCACTTTTAGTTTCCTTGAATTTTTAGCTTAAAATTGAAATGCGGTTTGCAGCTCTAAATTTATCTCAGTTTGCTGTATTTTATTTGTCATGCAAGTTTAATTTTGCATTGTGTAGTTTATTTCAGAATTTCAGAAGTTTTAGTTTTAATATTTTAGCTAAAATTGTGTTAACTGGTAATTATGGAAGCTTGTATCTCGCAATTCTGACTTTTTTCTTTAAATTCTGACTTTTTTCTCGCAATTTTTTTCTTCTTTTCTCAGAGTTGTGAGATATAAACTCGGAATTGAATTATAAAGTCCAATTTTGGGGAAAAAAGAATTGCCTGTTGCGAGAAAAAAAGTCAGAATTTCGAGATAAGTCGCAATTACCTTTTTTGTTTTGTATTCAATGGCAGAAATGAGCTTCAATAGGTATCACTTAATGTTTAATCATGCTAATTTTCTCAGCAGTTTTATTGCAATATAGTGTTTGTGTGTATATATATATACACACACACATGTTGAATTTGTCTCAGAAATATATTCACTACAGTCTGTACAGTCTAAGGCCTGTTATTCATAATTCTTCATGCGTTTTCACTGTCAATGAATAGTCAGAGAGAATGAGGCTCTGTTATGCCCTGGTGCATTGTGGGAAATACACATGCTGTTTGGTCGCTGTTTCATCAGCATTTCAGTTCAGCATGCCAGCCCCCGAAAATGGTTATTTGATTCAAGACAATGCGAGAATCCTTTTGTGTCAAGGTGAATGTGGCAGGAATCTCATTGTTTGCGCTGTGCCGTGCATTTGGCTCTCTCTCTCATGATCTATTGTTTGCATTATTCATTATATTCATAGAGTTGAGGAGCATAAACAATCACAGACAACATCATAAGGCCCAAAACAGTCTTCCCAAAAGGGTTTCGCATGTCAAGGACATCTGGGGTCACATTATCAAGATTGCAAGTTATAAAACAAACGTAACTTATAACAATGAAGTATGGGTAGAAGAAAGCAAAATCTTTTTTTTTTCTTTTTTCTTTTTTCAACTGATTAGTTGTACATCTCTTTTTGTGTTCCACAGGTAACCCATGAAAAGTTATGCTTTTTTTTTTGACAGCATGAAGGTGTGATGACACAAATATTCATTTCTGGACAAACTATTCGTTCAACACCAAGTGGGGCAGGGTGAGTTTGAAAGAGATTTATTGATATGTGAAAATATCCAGAACTGGCAGAGCCTATTTGCTTGTCTATTGATCTGAGGGAGAATCCTAATGTGAATCTTATAATTTGAGGCAGTGACCTGAAGAGCAGGTCCACTGTTAGTGATGAGGGTTAAAAGGCCGGGAGATGACATGGAATAAAAGCACTTATGGTAGCCCTGCCTGTGACATGACGATCAATGCGCTGAAAAAGAGGTGTTTAGTTCCACTTTAGTTCAGAGCCAGGAAAAAATGGAATCAATCTTTGGACAACAAACCTGCAATTTAAAAACATTTGCAATTAAAGGAACAGTTCATCCAAAAATGACAAAAGCGACTTACTTAGCCTCATAAATCTATCATATGTCTTGGGCGTTATATTGCAATTCTTCTGAAGCCATATGATATAAGTTTGTGAGGAAACTAAAGGGCTAAAATGTTGTTCTTGGAAAACATTGACAGCGATGGATATTATGCGATGCCAGTTTCGTGAATAAATCATTCTTTTCAAACGGATCTTTTCAATGAATTGTTTATTTCAGTACACAAAACGGATCTGAATCTTATGTTCATGAATGAATCATTGTTTGGAGTCAGATCTTTTCCAATAAATCATTTAATCTGGTTCACAGAACCAATTTGAATAATTTACCCATTACGAATTGTTGTTTTGAGTCGAACCTCTTCAATGAATTGTTTGATCCAGAGCACAAAATCATTCTGAATCGTTTGTTCATGAATGAATTGTTGTTTGATTTTTTTTTTTCAATGAATTGTTTGTTCCGATACACAGTGCTCTGAATCGTTTGTTTATGAATGAATTCTTGTTTTTTTGTTCAATTTTGTTTGTTCCTGAATCCGACTCATCCAGTTCTTAACTGACTCACTCATTCTATATGGCTATTATTCACATTTATCCACAATTTTCCCTGCTGTCTGTTTTCCGCCACCAAAACAAGTATCCCCAGAGATTCAACCAATCACACTTCATTTTGTGCATAATAGTATTTGCAGTGAGTCTTTTTGTGAATAGGTGTGGGTGTATGCGCAGTCCACTGAAGGTCTTGTTTTTGTTCGTCTCGTGAAAGTATAGCAGAGAAATGATAGAAAAAAAATCTTTTGCAAGAAATGAACAAAGCAATAGCTCTTTTTATTTATTTTTTTATTTTCCAGTTCTGTCTTTTTCCTCTCATAAAGTATCAGTATTTACCACAGAACTGTTGACAGAGGTATAGGAGCAAAAGTAATTTCGTCAGGCTAGTGAAACTTGGGCTTGTCACGGTTCAAAATAGGACTGCAGAGACCATAGCTTCACATCTATTTATGACGTTCGATGGCCACAAGAGACGGTGAGGAATGGCACGTTGCACCCTACAGAAAAATGTGAGTTGGAGGTGTAAAGGTTGTTGTAAAAGACTGTCAGTAGGAGTATTGTTAATAATTAGAGGCAGGAAGTTTGAAGGTGAGGGACGCTATAACTGAGGTTTGAACTGAATATCTGGCATGTAAAATTAGCGATGAGCTATAAAAGAGGTTGAAGGGCATTTTCAGAGACATCTCTTGTAGCGAATTTAAAGAGATTGTGATTCTTTTCATCTCTGGTCATATTTCAATAGAGGCTTTCATGAACGACAGCTTTGATTATGCGCTATATAACCTGAATTTTCGTAGTACTTGGGCATTATTGACCTTACATAAATGTAGCTGCTGTGGGTTTTGTTTGTAACACATAATCAATTTTTGTTAAATTAGCTCAGAGCCATTGCTGGACCCCTGAGATCTGAATAGCTTCATGTCTTTTGCTGTGAGGGCCAAATCCAAGGGAAACTGTAAAAAGGAAAAGCTGCAGTATTTGTGTTGGAGAGTAATTAAACAAGCCACAAAGCTTGTTCCGTTCTTTCGTGTTCCTCTCTTCTCAACGGATCACATACTTTGACAATTGGCGGACATGTTTTGCTGCAACATTCTGCACTAACGTGTATGATTTTACCACAACTGTCAATGGCGGGTGAATCGATAACTCAGCCATGAATTGTATTTTACATTATTGTTAAAATATAACATTGTGGTCAGAGCAGGAGGGAGGAAAGAGGGAAGCGGAGGCGAACCAGGGGGCGGGGTGGAGGGCCAGGTTCATGAGGAGGAAAGACTGGAGAAGAAGGTAGTGCAGGAGGCCAGGGGACGACCACCACAGCAGCCACTTTGAAGCAGACAACCACCACAGCAACACAGAAGGGACTAAAATCCACCAACGTGTTGTTGGGAACCACCACGGTGGAGCCGAAGACCCCCACGGCAGATCTGGTGGAACCAGGGAGGGAGCTCAAGGATGTCCTCCATGGACATTACTGAACCAGCAAGGTGTCTTAGGTCAACAGGAAGTTCATGTATAACCTCTGTGGTTGCGTCGAGGCAGACAGGAATTCAGGAACGACCTCCGTGGTTACATCAAGGCAGACAGCAAGTTTGTAGGTCACGAGACTGGGCTCTGGGACAGGAGCGATCTCCGGAGTGGACTCATAGACTTAAGCGGGTTATGTAGCAGGCTCATGGACTGGAGTGAGCTCTGGAGTGGACACATGGGCTGGAGTGAGCTCTGGAGTGGACTCATGGACTGGAGTGAGCTCTGGAGTGGACACATGGGCTGGAGTGAGCTCTGGAGTGGACTCATGGACTGGAGTGAGCTCTGGAGTGGACACATGGGCTGGAGTGAGCTCTGGAGTGGACTCATGGACTGGAGTGAGCTCTGGAGTGGACACATGGGCTGGAGTGAGCTCTGGAGTGGACTCATGGACTGGAGTGAGCTCTGGAGTGGACACATGGGCTGGAGTGAGCTCTGGAGTGGACACATGGACTGGAGTGAGCTCTGGAGTGGACACATGGGCTGGAGTGAGCTCTGGAGTGGACACATGGGCTAGAGTGAGCTCTGGAGTGGGCTCATGAGCTGGAGCGGGATATGGAGCGGTAGTAGGCAGTATTAAATAGCCTTATTAGACAGTATTAACGAGGTAATGAGACACAGCTGCACACAACGATTGTTGATTAGTCAGGGCAAAGGACTATGGGAATTGTAGTTCATGATAGAATGACAACAGTCTGGGGTGGAGTGCCTTCTGGTAGAAATAAAAGGCTCTCCAGCTGGTGATTGTAACAGCTGTACAGGTCATTGTTGTTGTTGCATCAAATACAAGATAAATATAAAATATTTATATTGAAAAATTTGGGGTTGGCAAAATTTTGGGGTTTCAGAAATGAAAATTCTGTCATTAATTACTCAGCCTCATGTTTTTCAAACCTGTAAGACTTTTGTTCATCTTCGGAACACAAATGAAGATTGTTTTTAATGAAATCTGAGAACTTTCTGTCCCTCCTTAGACAGCTATGCAACTACCACTTTCAAGCCCTAGAAAGGTAGTAAAAGCATCATTAAATTAATCCATGTGACTCCAGTGGTTTCACTTCAAGTTTATGAAGCGACACAAGTGCTTTGTTTGTACAAACAAATTATTATTTACCACTTTATTTACAAAATCTCCATGTGTTCACGCAACGTCTGCTCTCGTGAATGTGCGTTGAAGATTAATACTTTGTAAAAAAAAATCCTAAAATTGAGGTTAAAGCACTGAAGTCAGATGGATTACTTTTATGATGTTTTTACTACCTTTCTGGGCCTTGGAAGTGGTAGTTTCATAGGCTGTCAATGGAGGAACAGAAAGCTCTCAGATTTCATTATCTTTGTTTGTGTTCCGAAGATAAATGAAAGTCTGACGGGTTTGGAATGGCATGATGGTGAGTAATTAATGACAAAATTAATATCTTTTTAAATATAATATTTTCCTGAATTTCTAGTCATTCTTGCAGTACAACTAGCCAACTGGCCTTTTATTTCCTCATTGAAGCCAGTTTATTTTGGACACGAAAAGTGACATTTGATAAACAGCATATTAATGACCATATGGCAAAACATCTGCAGGATTGATTCTTTGTAGCCATGGCCTAGTGGTTAGCATGGATGCGCTGACACATTAAGGAGTGGTGCTCCTGTGGTATTTGGGTCAGCCTCACATCATTTCCACATCCATTCTACTACAAATGAAAGTGTCCAAAAATACCCCCCAAAATCTTTTCTTTTTCTGAAAGACATACAGACATTGACAGATTGGTGTTAAGAGTTAAGCCATGTCCCATTAAATCAGGATGTAGCCTCCCTTACAGAAGTTGTAGTAATGAGCGTGTAGCTATAGTAACGGACACAGAAGTACAGGCCTTAGGGAATGGACGTGGTTGCATCTGTGCCGAAATCATGTTCCTCATTATAGGACTGATCGAACGAGTGCTGATTGTGGAAATGAAAAATCAATAAGACTAGAGGATTGAATGAGGGAGGAAAAGAAAAAGATGAGCTACAGAGATCTTACACAAATCAGATGTTTCTGATTCAGTTGTGATTCTAATTAACATGAGTGTTTGCAATGTGTATGAAAGTGCTTTGGATCACAATGCTGGGATGTTGCAGGATTAATGATATGACCTTTGAAGAGCTGGGCTGTGATTTCCAGTGTATTTACGATCATTAGGGCTTCTCCTCTCGCCCGCGCTCCCAGAATAGATCAGGACTGAAAAAGATTGGAAAGAAAGGAATGGGGCAGCCATATCAAGACACTAATCCATATCTGTGTCATCTTCTGTTTGCCGCAATATTAATCTGTCATTGCACAAAAGTATCAGCTAAATATGGCTGTCACTCCTCTTTTGAGTGCTTAATCTCTTTCTTTTCGTCCTGCAGCAGAATGAGGTTTTCTAAATATGGATCTGTTCACACACAATTCGGTTTTGAAACCAGAGTGACACCCAAAATCCTTGCTATCATATATCCATGCCTCTTTAACTCAATCCTGACAGCATTCTTCCAAACAAACACACTTAATATGTAAATCCACAGTAATTTTACAAAGAATCAGAGTGTTTTTTGGGGGGGGGGGTTGGTTCGAGAAAGCGCTTTCCATGTCCTTTTTTGACTTTTAATCGATATATTATTTCATGGTATGTAATAATATAATTTAGCATTATTATTATTATTATTAAAATTCAGGAAAGCACTTTTCATGTGTTTTGTTGACGTCACAAGGCATATGTTTGATCAAACCTACACGTGAATACAGTATATGTATATGAATTTTTTATGCCTTATAAATCTTGTGAAATTAAGTTAATTAAAATCTCACTGAAATAATACTTTTATTTAATATAATGAATGATTATGATTGATTACTATTATTTAAAAATGCACAGTTCTGACATGAAATTCAAATTATTCTCTATAGGGCACAGCTGATTGGTTCCTACTGTTTCAGTAGCCAGTGAGCTCACTGCTCAGCTTTCAGATACTTGGTCAGTATTTGCTGTAACACTTTAAGTGGACTTTCAGAAACTCTCCACCCTCCCCAGCTCCACCTGTATAGATCTACTGTGGTTAAAAGATATAAAGGTTGTGCCCAAACATTAAGAAGTTGCCATTTAATATCAAGTCATAGGTATACATTTTATTTGTGAGTATATGCCTGTGGTCTGCACCAATGTGGGGGTGTATGGCCAGAGAACAGGATGACCCGCTCTCTCCAGCTATGAGCACCTCACCCGCCCATCCCATGATGCAGTACAACCTTCTACTAACAATAATGACCCAGTTGCTTGGCATCTGGCCTGGCCCATTTACCCAGCACTACCCACATTAGCCTTAACCCTGACCAACACACAGCACTCTGATCTGGTCTCAGACTGTGAAGCCTCAAGCGCTCGGAAGTGTATGTAAGGAAAGGCCACTATGTCTGGCATGAGTCATGTTTTCTTCTGACCTGGACATGGAGGGCAACTTATGAGCAATTTACAATATGCAAAGATTATTCTCGCTTTTATTTTTTCCAACTTTTGTGTTTTATTTTCTTCCTCTTTCTCTGTATTGCTGTCTTCAAGTTATTTCAGTTTGGTTTTATTTATTATGTGAACTATTTATTTTTTCTTGTCAAATAAAGTTTCTCAGCAGAAGCTAATTGATATTAGTTCTAATTCAGATTTAATTGTCTAAATTGATGGTAGTTTTAGTTGGAAATACCACTCATTTAACTAACAAAACCGTTTCACATCATTCTCTGAGGCTGCACGAGAAAGGCAAAATACATAATTCATCAGCTGCACAGCTAATGCACTTTCTTTGCTCTTTATGTTGTCATATTAGACTTTTGAAATAGTTGTCTCTTCAGGATATATTTGGGAGCAGATGTTATGGACAGATTAAAGGATTGAAATTTGACAACAAGAAACATAAAAGGAATCTATTAAATGTTATTCCAGCTTTCATGTTCTCAATTTAAGTTACTATCCAGATAAATAAACTGATAGAGAGTGATTAAACCATTTATTAAAATAAAATTTTGATGCAGCAAAATCTCTTTATTCTTGAACTCAGATGGTTTTACTCATGAAAAATTGCACGAAAAATAATTTTGCATCCCTGTTTTTTCCCTGTCACATTAGTCGTATAGAGCCAAATGGACTTGGCAGCTCTCCACTATTGAGCACCAGGCCATATTTGGTGTAATACAGGGCCTTTTGCATAATTGGGACATATTTTAAATGCATATTTGTTAACACCCTCATCTCTGGCATTTAGCGATTGTGAATCATTCACTAGATGAATACAGGCAGTAATTTCTGAAAGTCTTTCTCATTTATTTACCATCGTTGGCTCCTGGCTCTCCTCCCGGTGCTCCGAAGAGGGACACTATTGGCTGCTGCCAGTTTCTTAATTTGTATTTCTGCGCACCAGTGCGTTTTTGGCTGGTTTGGGTTTGTTATAAATAAAAATAAAGAAAAGGCAAATTGGCAGAAAGTGAGGATCCATCTAATTATACATTCCTTTTTTTTCCCTTTCTTTTTTTGTGATTCACAGATTGTTTCTCGCTACACACCACCACCTCATCTTGCTTGCTCTATCTGTTTTCTTTTACATGCTTACCTGGAAAAACACCCGCTTTGAAGTCAGATCTGTCACTTCAGAGCTTTAAGAGTATCCTAGTGAGAGACTGCGCTCAGTTTATTTCTATTTTTGACACAGATAAAACTGCTAATTTGTAGCACATGCAACTACCTCTAGGGTTTCACACCTCATCTACACTGAGAGAGAGAATGTGTTATAACGTGACAAAACTCATATATATGTACACCGATCAGGCATAACATTATGACCACCTTCCTATTCTTGTGTTGGTCCCCCTTTTGCTGCCAAAACAGCCCTGACCCATCGAGGCATGGACTCCACTAGACCCCTGATGGTGTGCTGTGGGATCAGGCACCAAGATGTTAGCAGCAGATTCTTTAAGTACTGTAAGTTGCGAGATGGAGCTTCCATGAATATGACTTATTTGTTCAGCAGGTCCCACAGATGCTTGATTGGATTGAGATCTAGGGAATTTGGAGGCTAAATCAACACCTCAAACTCATTGTTGTTCTCCTCAAACCATTCCTGAACCAGTTTTGCTTTGTGGAAGGACGCATTATCCTGCTGAAAAAGGCCACAGCCAGCAGGGAATACTGTTTCCATGAAAGGGAACATCCACATGGATGACAGGACCCAAGGTTTCCCAGCAGAACATCGCCCCAAGCTTCACGCTGCCTCCCATAGTGCATCCTGGTGCCATGTGTTCCCCAGGTAAGCGACGCACACGCACCCAGCCATCCACGTGATATAAAAGAAAATGTGATTCATCAGACCAGGCCACCACCTTCCATTGCTCTGTGGTCCAGTTCTGATGCTCATGTGCCCACTATTGGTGCTTTCGGGGGTGGACAGGAGTCAACATGGACACCCTGACAAACTGTGTATTCTGACGCCTTTCGATCAGAACCAGCATGAACTTCTTGAGCAATTTGAGTCTTCGCTCCCCACGTGCATCAATGAGCCTTGGCTGCCCATGACCCTGTCGCCGGTTCACCACTGTTCCTTCCTTGGACCAGTTTTGATAGATACTGACCACTGCACACCCCTCAAGAGCTGCAGTTTTGGAGATGCTCTGATCCAGTCGTCTAACCATCACAATTTGGCTCTTGTCAAACTCGCTCAAATCCTTCCGCTTGCCCATTTTTCCTCCTTCTAACACAACAACTTTGAGGACAAAATGTTCACTTGCTGCCTAATATATCCCACTCACTAACATGTGCCGTGATGAAGCTTATGGATTTGGTAATATAATGGATTTCATTTCTATTTGCAGTGAGTGGCCCACACATGTGAGGCCCATATGACAGATTGTTTTCTGAATCTAAAACCTTTTTATGCTCCCGTTTTACTCAGCTATGTAATAGACTATAATGCATAACAAATCCAAAGGATTTTGTCAGTGTGCGTGTTTGGAAAGTGCTTGCCAAAAGGTATTTTATCAGGTGAGAGACAACCTCAAACAAAAGAGGTTGGGTATTAGGTGTAGAACCGATCGTTCAGACGTTGTAATCGTCTCAATGGAGATCACCGTTTCATAGGCACCATTACAAGCTCTGAACTGCATTTGTATTCCATGTTATGACTGAAACAGAGTTTAATTACAGACAGCCTTTCAGTTCTCCTAAGTTTCCCTTTTATTAATTCCTTCAATTACCTTACAGCTGCTTTCTCTTTGATCACATTAGAGCCGACAACAAAATGATCAGCCCTCTCTTCAAGCCCTTATAAACTAGGTTGCATGGTTAAAGAGTGTGTGCTTGTTGGGTGTGAGAGCCCTTTAACATTTGTCTTTGAAAGTGAAATGTTTAATATTTTTTGATATTAAAATACTTTCTCATGTTTTATCTTAATATGCAGATTAGCAAGTGTTTAAGGCTCATTCCCCTGAAGAATGTCAACAGTGTGATGCCGGGGAAACATGGGGATTCCACCCATGTGTTTTTATACAAATTTTAGTATTGCACTTCTTTTTTAAGTTTATTTTTTAGTTTTGACTCTGTATTTGCTAAGTTTAATTGAGATTTTTTTCAAATGTAGAGATTAATATTATTTTTTTAGTAATTTAACTTTGTTTAATATATGTATAATGTTTTAATTTTAATATTATTGTATATGTTAATATTAATACAAATTAATATAGTAATTTATTAGTGGCCTTTTTATTTTAGTTAGTTTGAATCATAAAAATGTATTTAAGTTTTAGTTTTCCATTTATGTTATTGCTTTATAATTTTATTTTTTACTTTCATTTTAACTTAACATTTTCTGTAGTTTTAGGTATATAGGCTTAACAGGTATATATTATATTATATATATGTATATATAGAGTAAGTTTAGTCAAACAAGATTCAACTCGATTTTTTTAAAGTCAGATTAATATAATTTAAGTTGACATGACTTGTATGCTGCAGAGGTGTCAGAATGCCTGTGATGTATGTGAGAGCGTGTGTTTTTGAGGTGGGGTAGTTGCCTCTTTCAGGCCCCTGTGGTGGCAGCTCAGCGGGCCTGGGACATAACAGATGTAGTCTTTATGTTTACATCTCTGGAGGCCGCACACACATACACAACACACTGACTGCGCTGTCAGTAGAGAGAGAGAGAGAGAGAGAGTGAGAGAGGGAGATAAAGAGTCCACTGTGCTTGTGCTTATCAGTCCATGTGCATCCGTCTCACCACTGACAGCCAGAGTAAGATAATTAAACTTCTCCCAGATAACTTCAATGCGTCATTTTCCTTCTGATTCATTGTGATAAGTCTGCTTGTGCAAACCACATAGTGCTGCAAGTGTGCTAAAGTCCTGTTTAGATTTGATTGTGTGTTATTTATAGTGAAGCTATATTTAAAGCTGGACGGTCTCTCTGCACATGTCAGGATAGTTTTCTTTTTGAAGCATTACTCATGTATTTTAGACCCGCTTCATACAGCATATTTCGTTTTCCGCGTCCATATTAAAACAATAATTCATCACTTTTTCATTTAAAGGGATGATTCATCGCTAATTCATTTACTCTCCCTCATGTCTTTTGAAACTCGTGACTAACACATCAGTGCTAAAATAAAGAAACGTATTTGAATGGAGAAGACCTTTTTTAATTAGTAGTTAGGAGTAACATTAGCACATAATTAGTTTCATTAGTAGCTTGCAGTAAAATATTAGATTTCTCATTATGTTAACGTACATTTGCTGTATTTCCAAAAAACATTAATAATCAATGTGTAAAAATGAAATTTGTGTTAATTCATTTAATTCATTAATTATCGTTTGCTTATATTGAAATAAAATGCAAATATGAAAAACTTTATACCACAAAATGGTACATATATTGTATTATGGACCATGGAAGAAGAGTACTTATTTTTCCTAGAATGTCCCCCAATCTTCAAATCTAAAATTCAAAATGTTGCCAACCTTGTGGTCAATGTTATTGCCTGTTAAAGCTCTTTTGTCCATTTCATACTCGGGCCCCGAAGTATTCATCTGTTTTTTTATCATTCTTGGCAGTGGCGAGTGTCACAATGACAGATGCCACTGGCTGTAAACACTGAACGCTTCTTGTCGTAGAGTCAGAAAGGACGCTCTGTTCCGTGATCTATTCAAACATGCCTATATGTGTTGGCTTGCATGTTAGCGAGAGAGATTTACAGTACTGTGAGCAACATCAGCTGCTGTGGAAAGACATGTCTGTAGCCAAGTTCTGTCATCCACAGATCACATCTAATCTTAGTCTTTTCTGAGATCCAGCCAAATTTTGTCCATGTCTGACTGTGTACCTGTCCGTGACTGAGCTCCGTGCTGCCTGTGCACCTCTCTGTTTGTCTGTCAAACCATCTGGCTCTCTGTAATCCTCATATCAAACCTTGAAAACACAACCAAGGCCTCTGACAACCCTTCAGATGACTAAAAAAACATGTTCTGTTGTTTTATTTGCAGAAAGGCCAATCATATTTGCCCAAGATTCCTTTCAGCCAATCAAAGGTCTCCGAGGATCCATTAAACAACAGATCACGTTTGAAAAACTTATGAAGAGTCATTAAAAGTAAAACTGCCGAGGCTTTCGTCATTTTAGTCCGAGAAACAAACACTGGCTGTGCACAAAGAGAATTAATGGAAGAACTAGAATGGATTTTATACAATAAAGGGATTTTTTTATTAAACTTTAAAGGGGACATATCATGAAGAATCCAATTTCCTTGATCTTCTCAGATAGAAATAGTTCAGTATTTTGAAGTTCGAAACATACTGAAACTTTTAGAGCTGATAGCTGCCTTGCCAGACTGAAAAGATGATTTAAGCTGCCAAAGGCTCAATCTGAAAATTTGGGGATCTGAAACTTGTTGCGGTGAGGTAATAAGGGTGAAGTATGATAGCTACTCTTTTTTCTAAACACTAAAAAAGTAAAAACTGTGAAAAGTGTATGCTGTTTCTGGCTGCACATACCGCTCTGCATTTTATTCTAAAGAATGAGAAATGAGCAGCTATTGAAGTTTAATTCGATTCGTGAATCATTTCTATCTGATCTTAAGAGCTTATTTCAGTGCAAATTGTTTCATGAATCTGTCACAATGTCATTTATTGAAAGTTATTGAAAGCACAAACTATACTAGTTCACCCAAAAATGAAAATTATCCCATGATTTACTCACCCTCAAGCCATCCTAGGTGTATATGACTATCTTCTTTCAGACGAACACAATCGGAGTTATATTAAATAATATTCTCGCTCTTCCCAGCTTTATAATGGAAGTGAATGGGGTTTTGAGATTTTGAAGCCCAAAGAAGTGCATCCATCCATCTTAAAAATAATCCATACAACGCCAGGGGGTTAATATAGGTGTTCTCAGTTTTTGTAAGAAAAATATCCATATTTAAAACTTTGTAAAGTATAATAACTAGCTTCCGGCAGACGGCCATACAAATTGATTTACGGCAAAACACTGACTTCTGATCCAACGCATGACGTATAGATGGACGCGGACGCACAGAGGACAGAGCAAAACAAAACACCGGTAACAAATTAGAAGTCTAAAACGAGAATTTTTAAAGAGAAATGTTAGAGGATTTTGATATAGGAGAAGAAAACATTGAATTTGTTGCCCAGCCCTATTAGTTTGAACCGTGAGAGGCGTCTAAGCTTCCAGTGTCACATAAGAGGTTACTTTTTTTGTGTCCGTCTGCTGGAACCTAGTTATAGCTAGTAAAGTTTTAAATATGGATTTTTTTTCCAAAAAAAAATACATTGCTTCCCTTCAGAAGGCTGTTTTTAACCCCCTGGAGCTGTACGGATTACTTTTATGATGAATAGATGCACTTTTTTGGGCTTCAAAATCTCATGCTCCCCATTGACTACCATTATAAAGCTGGGAAGATCCAGGATATATTTTAATATAACTATGATTGTGTTCATCTGAAAGAAGATAGTCATACACCTAGGATGGCTTGAGGGTGAGTAAATCAGGGAATGTTTTTCATTTTGGGGTGAACTATCACTTTAAGTCACAAAGATGCTTCTGAAAAAAAAAAGTACACTGTTTAATTGTATCAATCAGTGAGGGGGCGGAAAATGATCATTAAAAACAAAGTATATGACCTTAGAAAAAATGTGTCATATGACCCTTTTAGGAGGCATTGTGTGTTAATCATTTGCAGATCATGACTAGATGTCCTGCAGGAAAGAACTGTCATTCTCCGGGGGAAGATCGGTCGTCGGCTCTGATCGCTGGTTCAGTGCTTCGGTGAAGAGTGAATGATAAATGATGACTTTCAATGGAAGAGAGCAAATCAATCCAAATCATTTTAGAAACCTTTCATCGGCGTTTCATCAACGTCTCAGAGGGCAAAGGCGGAACAGACAGAGAGAAATGGAGGGCTGAAAACAGCTAAATCACAGCATGAAAATGCTCTTTACTGCAAACCCGGCAGGGTCAACAAGTTCTGGATGAAAAGCATTGTTCCTTGAATAGATTCCTCATCTTGAATATGATTGGCATTGCAAAGAGTGTAAAAGTATGGGAAAGGAGGGACAATAATAATGTTTTTCAGTGTTTTCCTCTAACTCTTGTTTTGAGGGAATTTTAAACTATTGAAAAATATATGAACCCGCAGTGTCACATAAGAACAAAGTAATCCTATCAATTTTAATACTTGGTAGTTTTCTCTTTTATTTGGTAGTTATTGTTTTACCTGTCGGGAATACTGTTTAATGCATAAGTCTAAGTGGGACCTACATTTTGTTAAAGACCTGTTTTGCTAAATGAATGTTTTAATCTCTCATGAATTGGGAGAACAGGTGTTTGTGCTGATGTCTGAATGTGGAATAACAAACTCTGCAGGAAACTCAGTTTTCCGTGCAGGAAGCGAGTCTCATTCACCAACTTCTGCCTGAGCGCAGCAGCATGAACCCGCTGCCATGAAACGACTGAGAGCTAAGCAGCTCAATACTTTCATCTCATTCTTTCTCTTTTCCCAGTCGTATCTCCCTCTTTCCTCTTCTTACGCTCTCGTTGCTCAGTTGTTTCATAATTACTCTACCTGTTTTTCTCCATGATAAAGTTCAGGCTGTTGCTGTTTAGTATGTTTGTGTGGATAAGCGATGCTGGTCATTGGAGGAAGGCCAAAGAGTCATAGTAATTAAGAAACCACAGCTCATGACACAGACAGCAATGCTGGCACACATCCTCTCTCCTGGATCCTCTCAGGGGTAATGTGTTTTCCTGGCTAATTGTCAAAAGCACTGTACTGTATATGCATGACGCTTATGTCCATTCTAGGGATTGGCTTATATTAAAATAAACAGATTTCAACCTCTCATTGTCCTGCTTGTGAAGGGCTTATTTTTTCCTACTCTTTAAATGCCTTTATGTAGGATTTATTTTTATTCTTATACCAGACTTTCTGAAAATATCAGTCTTATATTTCCTGTAATATAACCCTAAATTTAATCTTGCATTCGTGGTCAGAATTATTGCCACCCTTGGTAAATATGATCAAAGAAGGCTGTGAATATAAATCGGCATTGTATGCATAGTCTTTCATTAAAAAAAAGAAAAAGAAAAACGCATTTGTTGTTGGTGTCGGCCCGACTAACTTCCAAACAGTGTTAAAAGTACTTACCTTTAATCACATTATAGGTAAAACCAAAGAATATAGTTCTATAATGTCTTAATGCATGGCGTGGAGGATGGCTCGAGTGGCCAAAGACTCTCCAAGGATCGCAGCTGGAGAATTGCAGAAAATAGTTGAGTTTCTTGGTCAGGAAACCTTAAAAAATATATCAAATAGCCCCTACAAGTTGTTTGGGAGGTTTTCAAGAAAAATCCTCTGCTCTAATCTAAAAAGTCCAACGTATTCAGTTGTCAGACATGACTGGAACTTCTGTAAAAAAAGCTTTTTAGTTGCAAACCCTCCAGATGGCTTTGGTGCAGACAGGGATAAAAAGTACCCCATGTGTATGATTAAATATACTGCTGGATCTTTATTTAATGTTTGCTGGAGGTCCTGGACATCTTGTTTAGACACATGGCATCAAGGATTCTATCAAAAACCAACAGATGAAAAAGAATAAAAACTTGACGCCTCTGCTAGAAATCAAATAATGGGCCATGGTTGGATTTTCCATCAGGACAATGATCCAAAACAAACATCAAAAATCCACACAAAAATAGGTCACTGAGCACAAAATTAAGGTTCTGCCATGGATATCCCAATCCCCTGACCTGAACCTTATAGAAAACCAAAGAGGAGAGCGTATAAACATGGACTAGGGAAACTGAAGGCTCTGGAGAGATTCTGTATGGAGGAACGCAGGTGTTCTCATCAGGCAGGAGAAGAGTAAAAGGAGGTTGCAAGAAGCATTGAATAAAAAAGTGCCATTAATTGTGTCCAATGTGTATTAGAGAAAAAACATTTATTTCATAATGAGATTTTCAATTGTTGTACTTGAATGAAACGTGAAAATTTTGAACAAAATGTCAAAAGGATTCACAATGCAGATTTATTTTCACGGGCTTCTTTGTTCATATTTACCAAGGGTACCAGTAATTCTCACCACGACTGTATTGTATAATCTATAAAAATTTTGAAACCAGGCCTCTATAATAAAGACAAAATAACAGAGCCTGAGTCAACAGCAAAGTCTAAAGGGACAGTATCGATCAGCATGTGTGTTTTACTAATGTCTGCTGGAGGGAGGAAAGAAACACAAGAGGACTTCAAATGTAGAGCCAAAACCTGTGATGGCCTCAGGGGCCACAAAATTCCTCCGTCCGAGAGGAACAACCATGCAACACACAGTAGTATGCAGTGATGTTATCCTGCAGGAGCCAACGATGCTGGCACAAACCACCAACAGTGTGAAAATTTGATGGGATTGTATCCAAAAATGCCCTTTTTTGGTGTGTGTAAAACAAGAAGGAGATAAACAATGCATGCGAGGAAAGACAACAAAAGAAGAACGAACAACTCCAGTGTGAAGCGGCAGCAGTAAATAAACTTTATGCATTCTTGCAATAGGTGCGAGTGTAAAGTCCCAGGCCCCTGAGATAAACAAGAGCCAGCAAAACAAACAAGAACTTATAGTTATGTGCTTTTTATCTGGTTCAGAGTGATTCAAGGTTGTATTTCACTAATGTGGAAAGTTTGTATGAGTTATGAGGATAGGGTATTTATATCATTAAAATCACATCATTAGACCCATCCATAAATTATAAGACTGCTTTTTTGTTTTATATTCATTAACAATAATTATAGAGTTTGATCAATCATTTAACAACTTCATTTAACACCATTCGTTTATAATAAATCTCACATTTAGCTTGGTCTTTATTTAATGGAGTGAAATATCTCCAGATGATGCCACATTTCTCTTTCATTACCTCCAATCTTGCATAACTTTGCTAACAATTTCCCCCCTCTTTGACGCTTATATGCATTCATTTTCATGCTTAAAAATGAGTTTTAAAAAACACATGTAGGGTTGTTCCTTGTTTTATTATGTTTTGAAAGGATCCTCACAAGATCAGTCCTGATTCAAGGTTGATGATCAGGTCTGATTATGGAGGTCTATAATTCGCATGTATTCTTTTGTTTGTAGTTCTCAGTGGAAATCACAACTAGTGGAGTCAGTGCAGACAGTGTTCTTGCATTAGCATGGCAGATGTGTACTCAATGCTAAGAAAGAATATGAGGAAGAGGAATCCTCTGGGAAATTAAGCATTTGTTTATGATGTTTACTCTTTAGACATATTTTTTCACATCTAATGTCATGAATATATTTATGTGAAAACCTGTTGTGTGTGTGTTTGTATTCATCAATGTCCTGAAAATATCTATCTATCTATCTATCTATCTATCTATCTATCTATCTATCTATCTATCTATCTATCTATCTATCTATCTATCTATCTATCTATCTATCTATCTATCTATCTATCTATCTATCTATCTATCTGTCTATCTGTCTGTCTGTCTGTCTATCATGGTTTCCATCCCTCCCTCCATCCATCCATCCATAATCACAGTTTCCATCCATCCATCCGTCGGTCCGTCTATCCATCCATCCATCCATCCATCCGTCCATCCATCCGTCCAGAATCAGTTTCCATCCATCCAGAATCAGTTTCCATCCATCCAGAATCACAGTTTCCATCCTTCCATCCGTCTGTCCGTCCGTCCGTCCATCCATCCATCCATCCATCCATCCATCCAGAATCACAGTTTCCATCCATCCATCCATCCATCCAGAATCACAGTTTCCATTCATCCAGAATCAGTTTCCATCCATCCATCCATCCGTCCGTCCGTCCGTCGGTCTGTCCGTCCATCCAGAATCACAGTTTCCATCCATCCAGAATCAGTTTCCATCCATCCATCCGTCCGTCCATCCATCCATCCAGAATCAGTTTCCATCCATCCAGAATCAGTTTCCATCCATCCAGAATCACAGTTTCCATCCATCCATCCATCCATCCATCCATCCATCCATCCAGAATCACAGTTTCCATCCATCCATCCTTCCGTCCGTCCGTCCATCCAGAATAAGTTTCCATCCATCCAGAATCGCAGTTTCAATACATCCACCCATCCATCCATCCATCCGTCCATCCATCCATCCATCTGTCCGTCCATCCATCCAGAATAAGTTTCCATCCATCCAGAATCACAGTTTCCATCCATCCATCCATCCATCCATCCATCGCATCCATATTTTCTCAATAGCTAATTACTCTCCTCCATCCCCAGCTCCTCCTGTTGTCAGTCAGGATTTGGCCTTTTGATTTAATTCTTGAATATGTGTACATGTTAAATTATTGACATTAATGATATCTGCAGCTATTTGATGATACTGGCCCTGACAGAAGTATAATTAAGCCTAAGAAAAGTCTTTGTAAGCCTCTATAGTAGTTCAGTAGGTTTTGGAACAGAGCAAAAGTGTCACATGACCCCCTCCAAAGTCCTGTTCCATATTTTCTAATTAATGGCCCATTAGTTTGTTTTTGCTCTTATAAATATTGCAGCTATGCTTGTTTCTGCTGGAGCACATATTAATGGAGTCTGGAGCTGTTAGTCATTTGTTGTTGTGTGTCTGTACACAATCAGAACCACACAGGCTGTGGAGTGACCTACTAACACACCTATGGCTAAGAATAGCATTTCTGTGCTAAAAATGGTCTCTCTCCTGCGCAGACACTCCGCGGCTAGACTAGCTGAACCTTGTTCTGTCATATGGACTTAATTAATGAGAAGTCGGCGGTGTAGTTAATGATGATCTCGCAGATTGAGTTCAGAGGTCAGAGCAGGTGTAAAGACAGACAAGGCTCTCTGGATGGACTGGTATCTGTACATGCTTCTACAATCAGGTCGACCTCAGAGCTCCAGTATAATGCATTCAGGGAGTATGCATTTTTAAAGATGCTCATTCTCCCAGCAAACTTTCCCATTCCAAACACACACACTTCAAAGTGTGACAGGTGGTGTGTGCTGGAAAGTAGGCTGAATGTGTGTCTGTGGCGAGAGCTGTCCTGTCTAAAATCACACAAACACACAATGTGTTGTTTGTACTACTGTGACAGTCTCTGTTTCCATTTCTTTTCTCGTGTACATGAATCTCTTCACTGCTCTCAGGTATAAAACGCCCATCTGTTCAGCCTCTGGGACCCAACATTGGTTCTCTCTGAGATTTGTGTCGCTGTCCTTATTTCTGCGCTCCTGAACAGCAATTTTCATTCTATATCCTGGACAAAAAGGAATTGATACTTGCTCTGAAGGGTGGAGCACAGAGTGTTCAGGCTACGCATGTTATTATCTCCCTATACTGAATTACATTTGTACAGTTTGTACATTTCAACAATTGAAAGTGAAAGAAAGGTAGACAGTATGTGAGCTGCTGTTTATAATGCACAAACATACCTGGATACACTTTTGGATGAAAGCAATGATGTTCAATTTATTTTGAATACTCAGAGAGTGTACTGCATTACATGAGGGATTTATTCACAGTAGTAGTGCATACATAGATTTATTTGCACATCATGTGACAATTGGAAATCTTGCTAAAATGGAGTTTGTGATGAGCAGGGTGGGCGAGAGCTGTGAGGGAACGGCGCGAGGCCGGTGACTTGACTGATAATGAACGTCAGCTGTGCGGCACACCGGTCTCGTATCTCTCACGTAGGAGCTCCGGAAGCATAAAAGAGGAGTGACTACAGTGAAGGACGAGAAAAGACCAGGCCTGGACTTTATTTTGTGTTGTATTATGTTTGTGTGGGCGGCAGTCGCCGTGAGGAACTGCCGCCCTTTTACATTCGTTTTGTTGTTTGTTTATTTATTTGATTAAAGTTACATCGAATGTTTGCCGGTTCCCGCCTCCTCCTTCCCGTACTTTTGAACTCTGTTACAGAGTTGTAGCCAGGGGTTCAATCATCCATCCATCCATCCATCCATCCATCCATCCATCCATCCATCCATCCATCCAACCATCCATCCATCCATCCATCCATTCATCCATCCATCCATCCATCCATCTCTCTCTGTTGGCCATCTGTTTGGCTGACAATCTCAATCAATTGGATTATCTATCCGTCCATCCATCCATCCATCCATGTTAGTTACTGTAGTTAGTTGGTTCCTGTCCGTGTCCATCCATCCATCCATCCATCCATCCCTGGTAATGAACAGTTATTTGGGCTTTTTAGGGAGTTACAGATATGCCACATCTCATATAACTGGATTTTACAGTTTCAACATCAAAATCTTGTTTGTAACCTAAGGTCCGTAGAATGACAATCCTCCACTCCGTTTGTTTTCCGAAAGCACTATTGCTGAATGACATAGATGGTCATTTATCGAGGTTGGTTACACATGACTTGATGTTCTAGGAATATTCCTTGTGAGAAAGCTTGAGGCACTGGGTCACATTTACGCTTTATCCGCTGTGACAATTTTAGTTCATTTTATACTGCAGATGAACTACACGTTCACAGCCAATTGGAATATCTTGGAGCTTTGTAGCTTGACGTTGGGTTTAGAAGACACTCGTTGGAGAAAATGCTTGTAAAGATTTATGCAGATCTCGAGTTGTTTTTAAGCATTGCTGATGCAGCATCCACTGTCAGAATGTTGAGTGTTTCTCACTGAATATAATTTATTGAGGCTGACTATTTTGAAAATTAAAAATTTCCACCACCAGCTCTCATTTGTCATTTGTGGTTGAGAGCCGTAACAAGTGTTCTGAACTCTCAAGCGAACTGTGAAGGATGCTGATCAGCGTGTTATAAAATCTGACATTTTAGGAGCGGATAAGTGTCTGTCGTTAGCTGTTAGCTTCAGTGGTGATCTGAGGCTGCATTAAACTCTAAATTAAAAAGGAGTAGTTCACCCAAAATAATGAAAATTGTGAATGGAGACCGGGGTTGTCAACGTCAAATGAGTGGAAAAAAGTGGAAAATTTATTTTAATTTATTATTTCATTCTGATTGATTGAATTTTCTAGCTTATTGTCATGAACTATTCAAGCAATCCAAGTGAAAACACTGACAGTATATTTAATATCTAATGTATTTACTTATTTACCTGTTTACTTACTTACAGATATCATTTTCTGTAACAGACATTTGGCAGACTGTCTTCAGCCTCAAGTGTGTGAAAACAGCCTAATGCATCAGGCAAGTTTTTGCCTGTTGAATGTTAGTTTGATCTCTATTTCTCATCAGCATGCACACAGCAGTAGAGGCATTGCTCTGAAAGCAGCAGCACTTATGCGGCAGTTGTTCTAATTTTTGTCTCTAACACATTTTTTTTTTTTCCACAATCTGGCTTCATTATTTTATATTCTGACAGAGGTCAGCCTTAGCCTGTGGGGAGAGAGCTATATTTCGCATGCCAACCGTATCATAGCCTGGCTGGGCACTCTGAGAAAGGATCCAGGCTCGCACACTAGAGAACACTGCTAAGATGTGAGACTCCGCCAGCGGCTGTGTTTGTGCTTTGCTGGTAAGCTAGGTGGCTCTGAAGTGTGCGCACATGCATCTTAAAGCATTTGCGAGTGTGTCTGGGTGTGTGAACGCGAAAGCAAATTGTGTGATGTATACAGACTGACAATGGCATTTATGGAGGTTTTGATGTGGCACTCTTGACTCTGATTGGTCAGTCATGATATTCTGTGGCAATGCTTTTGTATGACAGTTTACTGTATAATTGACTGTATAACCTCATCCATCCATCCAGTCAGTATTGGTAATCGTTCCATACAATTAATGTGGCTTTTTAAGGGGTTATGTCACATCTCAAATAACTGGGCTTTACCTTTTCTCTTCTTC
The DNA here is from genome assembly GCA_038088235.1 of Zacco platypus. NCBI lineage: Eukaryota > Metazoa > Chordata > Actinopteri > Cypriniformes > Xenocyprididae > Zacco > Zacco platypus. Next base: position 6,408,564 of record CM076066.1, read on the forward strand.
ATAATCCCAGTTTAACCCTTGTTTAAGGTAGGGTCACAATCCTCACAGTTTGTTCGTATTCTAAAACTGCAGAAAGCGCTATTGCTGAATGACATCGATGGTCATTTATCGAGGTTGGTCACACATGACTTGATGTTCTAGGAATATTCCTTGTGAGAAAGCCTGAGGCACTGGGTCACATTTACGCTTTATCCGCAGTGACAATTTTAGTTTGATTTATACTGCAGATGATCTACACGTTCTATTCATTTCATCTAAGTCTGAGACCAGGGGCCAGCTGCATAAAATAGATAGTGTCTTAAGAAGTAGTTAACCTTGCAGTTTACCAAGGGGTAATCGATGTTATTTTTCCATTTCCAATTACATTTTAATTTAACAGACTTTAAAAATGTAGGACCACCCTTCAAGAAAAAATGAGTGTCTTTACTATTAAGACTAGTCTAAGTGGTTTATGCAACCGGCCCCATTTCTGCAGTGGTTTGTTGCATCTTTATTGTTGTGGTTTTGGAGTTGGTCTGCAGTCAACAGTTCTGTAAGCTCGCTATTTCTGGCTTATTTCTGCTCTAGATGGGATCTCTCTGCGGTGAGCTGTACTGAATTAAAAGTTCACCACGGGGAGAAGCTAATGACTTCCCTCAGCCTGCCTCGACCACAGGAAGTGGCCCACAATACCTCCAGGTGGGCAGGGTTTCCTCCTGGGCCTACAGGTGTAAGGCAAGAGCTCTAGCTCTGGGAGCCGGGCCACAGACCAGAACCCAGCATACCCCCAACTCCTACAAAAACACAGCAGCCAAGTCAGCACCATTCTCCCCTCCTTAGTGTTCCTGTCACAGAGTGGGAGATGAAATGAAGAGAGAAAGCATGAAAGAACAAAGGAAAGCTGAAAAGGAAAACCAATGAAATTAATTTGGAGAAGGTCACGACTCTCAATGATTGATACATAGTTTAGCAGAAAACGGAGAAAATGAGGGGATGAGTCAGTAATATGCAAGGAACAGAAGAATATCAGTAACAAAAGTCTTCAATGAAAGATAATTTGGGAGATGTTTTTTTTACTGCTTTTTTTTGTTTTTTTGGCTAAAGCAAATGCTTGTGTAAAACTGTGATCTCGTCAAATTGAGCAGCGTTGGCCTGAAACTAGTTGGCAGATAATTGCAGGCGAAGCGGCTTGCTTTTGAAGTACACACAAATGTTCATTGTAATTAAATGTGCGATACTGCTGCGCCGCCATAGCCCATGGCATATTTACAGTGTTTTCTCTTGCCTTTTTGGTGCTTTTTCACAGCCTTGACATTTTTTAATGTCAAACTTTAATTCAAAAAGACTTCTTTCTGCTTTTAGGCATCGTAATCAGAAAATCAAAGCAACGATCTTCTCACTGTAACATCAGGAGGGATGAAAAGCCACCCGTTTTCCCTCTAACTACAGTGTGTGATGGGTCTGTTTATTGGCATAAGCTGTGAATAAATTCCTACTTGCTCTTCTGTTGTATAAATATGTAATATCCTCTTTCGTCATTAAGCTTTTGTGATGGAAAGGCACTTGCTGATTGCTCATTTGAGAATGACGTGTGGATTTCTGTGATTACACGCTGTGTGTTTGATCGATCGGGGCACTCGCGGGATTGGTGAATTGTGCTGTGCTGCTTGTCTGTCGATTTACTCTCCATTCGTTTGCTTTTTGAAGAGAGAAGGGGAAGAGATCGCAAGAGATGAGTACATGAAAAATATCAAATGTGCTTGTCTACAAGTGCATTGATATAAGTTAAAGAGATACATAGACAGACAGACAAAAAGACATAGCAAGGGATGGATGATATGATGGATGGCTGGATAATACAATGAACGGATGATACGATGGATGGATTATATGATGGACGGATGAATGGATGGATGGTAGGATGGTTGGATGATATGATGGATGGATTGATGATAGGATGGGTGGATGGATGATACAATAGATGGATGATAAGTTGGATGGATGGGTGGATGGAAGATACAATGGATGGATGGATGGATGATACGTACAATGGATGGATTGAAGGATACAGAGGATGAATATGCTGGATGGAAGATAGATATTTATTTATTTATAAAAGTGTTATTATTATTATTATTATTGTGGGGTGATTTGATAATAATAATAATAATAATAATAAATAATGTTGGTTGTTTATTTGTCTGTTAATTTACTCTATTAATATTTTTTATTACTAATAATGGTTTTTGTTTTCAGTGTTTTGTACTGTTACAGTTTTTTTAGTGTTGTAAAAGTAACAAAACAGAGACACTGTAGCGTATCCTGTGACACTAATCATTGTTAATGCAGAAGATGATGATCTGTGCAGCATGAATGACTTTATGTAATTGAACGACATATTGTTCATCTAGTCCAGGCCTGTGGTGTTTTGAACTCTTGCCTTTGAATATTACTGCATTATGTATTAGCACCAACCATAAATCAACAAAGGCATAAATTATTCCCCGCTGTCTTTTACCTGAGCCTGAATGATGTGATGGAAAGCAAATGGGATAACAGAATGATCGCCGGAAAAATGATTGTTTCATCTTATCCTCCAGTGGGAGTGTGTGTGTGTGTTTCTGTTTTTCCAAGCCATTAAACAGTGAAAATAGGGCTGCAAGCTGATAAACCTCCATTCATAATGAAACCAAATGGACGAAAATGTCTGCAGGTGAGGGAACGGCTTACATAACGAGGAGTGAGAACAGAGGATGTCTGTTTGTAACAGAGAGTTATAAACTCATACGGATTATTGTTTCCCTGCCTCGGGTGGAGGGCAGAGAGCCAGATGTAGGTGATGATGGTTTGTCCTGCGGAGGGATACGCATTCTGGCCTCGGTAATAGAGACCGATGATGTGTCGGCAACTTTCACCTCTGAGACGGTGGATTTGACTGTCACTGCCTGATGTTCAGTCACGATTCTGTTATTAAGATGCAACATGGAAGATTATTGCCAAGCTCTCATCTCTATTTGATGATGTAATTAATTCATTTAATCCTGTGATTATATTGAATTTCTTCTCGTTCTCTGTAGTGTGCTGTTCACCCTGTAAAACCGAACATTAAAGTTAAATGAGTTTCACTCAAACAATAACAAAAGTTCATTGTACTTAATTGAAAAAAGTTGTGAACTCAAAATTTTATTGTAGTAAGCTGAACTTAATATGATTGAGTTGCAGCAGATTTATAATTACTGCTTCCTTTGCGTCAGACCGTATAAGGAAGATAATTGAAATTAAGTATTATTTTGTGTGTTTTGCATAAGATTAACATATGGAGACATAAGTTAGTGTTTAATGTGTTATTTTGCAGGATGTTCTGTTATGTATGTGTATTAGGGTTACCATTGTGGTGAAGAGAAGGGCTATGGCTGGATTAGGTTGAGGATAGGCCGCACAACTTTTAAGACCACATATGCTGTATGTTGTTTGTTTGTATACATGATAGTTAGAAGGCTGAGGCTGAGACCTGTGGAAGTGAAGGGAGGCCGGTGACGTGATTGTTAATGAGAGACACCTGTGCACAACACCTCCACAGCTTCCAAAAATGTTAAGTTCTACTAACTTAAAAAAATGTGCTAGTTTACTTAATTGTGTTGAGGTTATACATTTCCACCAATATTTTGAGTTTTAGTGTTCCAGAAAAGAAAAGTAAAGGGAAATCAACAACAATGAACATCTTAAACCTGTCTAAGCCGTTTTTCTGGTCTTAGTTTCAACCTGGTCAGGTTGATCTGGTTGCTGGTTTTAGGGCACTTATCAGCTGGTTAAAAACCACCTTGCAGAAATGGAGACCAGTGAAGATCAGCAAACAAGGAGCCTCTCTTAAGAACTAGATTGACCAACTAACAATTAGACGAGAGGAAATCTGTCTTACTTTTCCTTTTAAAATGAGACCAATTTACCTTTTTATGTAACTGACTTGAAAAATGCCAGTCTTGAAGAAAAAAAAAAAAAAAAAAAACGAAGACTAGTCTAAGCAGTTTATGTTATCTGCAGCTCTTAGGTAAAGGTAGCAATACACAGGAAACTCAACACACAATTGATTCCAATATAGTTTGCACATTAGCATGATGCTAAGCTAATGACACAGTTCTCTAATGAACATAAAAAAAAACATACAAACATCGGGTAATATAAACAGAATTGTTATAAAATGAGATTAGTTGTATACTGGTAAGTGTACTAAAAGTGATATATCTTAGTGATAGACCTTTATATGACATGCTAGCTGTTGTAGCTACGCTGTTGCTTTGCTAATGCATGTGTGAAACTGATTTAAGGATTTGAAAATGCCATCACAAAAGTCTGAAACTGTATGAAGGACAGTGTCATGTTTAGAGGTGTAATAGCTCTTGCTATAAGTTGGCTAACTTCAAAGCAGGTTATACTTTCAATCCGCTTTCATCTTTCCAGGAGGAAATTTCCCTTTCTTCTCTCTATATTATATTGGACAAATAAGTGTAGTAAAATGAGTAAGATACATTTTGCTAAAGCTCAGACATTTCAGTAGGTTTTAAATTATGCACGCACATAGTTCAAGGGTTTTGTTTTATTATCGCGCCTGTCATTTCAATGCAGTCTTTTCAAGTCTTCACCTTCGAGAATGAAAAAAACATAACAAAACAAACAACAACTTTGGTGTTACTCAGAGGGCGCATGAGCTACTAATATAAGTGCAGAAGATATTAGTATTCACAAGCTATTTGTGTGGCACCCCAAATTTAGCAATACGCAGGGAGCGTGGTGTGAAAACATCCATGCATGAAATGGCTCTCTAATCCTACCATTAGGAGAATTTATGCACGCAAATCTGAGAAATTCTTCACAGGTGTAATTATCGCTAATTAGCTATAGATATTATTTAGTTGCAGGCAAGGTAATGAGGACACAAATACAAAAACACAGTATGTGGAAAAACATCAATAGATTTGTCTGATAATGCTGAATATGTGCCTCTCTCTGGCGCTCCACTGGTGACAACAGTCATTAGTAGATATTAATCTTGCTTTAATAACTCGCCATTACCCACAGGCTGCAGTTCTCCTCATGGTCTAACATTTCCCTCGCTCATGCCCTCTGCCAGGGACTTTCATCAAATTGACATTTACTCGGAAACACAACTTGTTTAATCACCTCTGATTGGAAAAAGGAAACTCTCTATATTGCTTTCAGAGAAAAGAACATTTTCCAGAGGCCATTTATTTATTGCTGTAAAAAAATGCAAGCACTGATTGGCTGACTAGTCTTATAGGGGAACTTTACTGTATCTTCTTATGGTTTTAATTCTCATTTAATTTTTACAGTGCAAATCAATTTTTGTCTCCTATAGACTTTTTAACTCCCCAAATTTTGTACATTATAAATAGTGTTTAATTCTGCTTTATTTATTAAACTTAAATTTGGACTAAACCGCTCGATTCATATGGATTAGTTTTTACGATCTCGTAATGAACTTCAGTTGCGTTTTGGGCGAACTATCCCTTTAAGTGATGCGGCACCCAGTCGAAAGCATTGTCGAGATCGAGGAAGGCTATATGCAGCAGCTTCTTTTTGTCCCGGGGCTTTTCCATTAACATTCATACTGGAAAAAGCACATCATAGTGCTGCAGCCCTTGATGAAACCACATCTTTCTTATAATAATAATAATAATAATAATAATAGTAATACATCCTCATGTTATTTATTTATAAATAGAACTGTTGTCACCATAATATGGGGTAAGTTGTGACAATGGGAACTTGTTATGTATTAAAATCAGTTTGATAATACCTTGTCGAAATATAAAATACGGTCTAAAATAAAGGATATAATATAAAGGATAATATATTTTTCAATTAAAAAATTGTTTACAGGCTACTCATCGGCTTTCTATCAAAGTCTAAATAGTACAATAATAATGCCACAGAACTGTTGAAACTGCAATAAAGGAAAAAGGAAAATTCAAGTGTCATATTCTGAAGCAAATACATTATTTTATAAAATTACAACAGAAAGTGTGATTTGCACCATTGTTGTTGTGAAAGTGTTAAAATCCTTCATAATATTTGTCCAAGAACTAGACATTTGAAACCACCACAGTTCATCAGATCGGACTTCTGGTTCAAAACCTCATACTGTTTGACAACAAGTAAACATGAGGGGAAATGCATTTACTGCCTGTTCTGCAGAGGTTCTTCAAAGGTTTTGTCCCAAAGTTATTGACATTTTGTGTGGTTCGGCATGCCACAAACTGCCATTTAAAGGGTAAATTAAGAAGAAAGCTGTTGTTCCAAAAAAGCAAAGATGAGCAGAGTGACAGTTGGAGGAACTTAAGATTCAGTTCAGCTGAGGTTAATCTTCCATAATCTGCAAAAACACAACAAATTAAGATATGCAAATGGCAGGCCAATCCTCTCAACAACCCTGCTGTTTCCATGGAGTGCAGGCGTTATGGGTAGTTTGTATAAACCCAAGTGTTCAATCAAGAGCAGACAAGGTGAAGACTGAAAGGAAATGTTCACAATAACGATATGAGGATGCTACTGTATGTCAGACTTTTTTCCCCTTTCGCACTTTTTTTCCCCTTAAGGCTTCAGAGAGAACAATGGTCGCTCATACATTACAACCCTTGTCAGGCACAGAACAATCTCTCTTTTTCTGAACAAGGTGACTTTATAAATCATAGTTTCTGAACATAACAAAAACGCTCTCAGTTTTTCATTACATTTGAAGGTCACTGTGTGCCTACATTGAGAGAGCCCTCTGTGATCTAACCTTAGCATGATTCGATTAGAGTGGATTTGACGTGATAAAGCTTGCGTTTCAGCTGTGCACGCTATCGTGGTCCTGATAGTGATTAAATCTGAAGTTTCAGGGCATATTTCTATTATAACAATATGTTATTAGAGGAAATGTTTGGGGAGATGTGAATGGAAACTAATGGCACTGATGTTAACTCATTTTGGACTAGTAAAAAGTTCACAGGTCTATGTGATATGATGATAAAGTATCTGCAGCATGATGATGATGACGATAATAATGATGATGATGGTTGTTCCTTGTGTACTTGGCAGAATGAATTAACCATATATGTATAATATATGAGGTTTTCAAGCTTATCTTGATTCCACCATTTGACTGTGGAAAGAAAAAACCAAGATGTTTTGGATTTTGAATAATATGCATAAACAGAAAGAGGATTTGGTATTTGTAAATGTTAAGTTCCCTCTATAGTGTATTATTATTATTATTATTATTATGACACTTTAACACAAAATTGACTCAAATTAATTTGGAATCTGTTTAGCCATGCATGTATACACATACATGCAGATTATTATTATTATTAATTATTATTATTTTTACTCATATGTGAGTGAATGAAACGATATTGTCACTCCTAATAATAATTCCATGAATTAATCTCCTTGTATTCTGGGGGAGATTATGCCTCAGATGTGAATGGAGTAATGTGGGGTTTGTGACATCTCTCAATCTTCACAGCATGCAGTAAAGATACCAGAGTCTTATCTTATTTATGCTTTATGTTGTGTGTGTGTGAGCGTGAAAGAGAGTGTATGGGCGCTACATGCATTAGGAGTGAGTCAGTGATTCTCATCTCAACACCACAGAGAAAGAGAGAGAAATGGATTTTTTTGCTGATCCCCATGAGCTGTGGTTTGGAGGATTCCCTCAGTCTTTGTTGTGTGATAGAGGGATATACAGCTGAGAGGAGAGATATCTGAGATGGTTTCATAGGGAGAAGTGCTGTCCATGCCACAGCGGTCATTAAGCATCACAGGTGATGACACTTGCTCAAGCCTCTCGTTACTGCGCATTTGTTTGGCTCTGTATGTGCGGCTCCATGCAGGTCCTTAATGGCCGCCTGCACTGCAGCTGCTGAGAGCCGCGGCATACGGATGCTGCCCGTAATTGAGTTTGTGCGAGGCAGCAACAGCTTGTGATTTAGAGAAGAGAGGCGGGACATTGCGGATCCCGGGGTCTCTCAGGGGATGTGGTGGGCTTGGAGAAAGCCATATGCACCTTAAACTTTCCAAGAAAATGTGCTGCGTCTATAAGCTGTGCGTAATCTTCAGAATTATGCAGACTAATTTAAGCTCTTAATAAACATTTCAAATGGGCTGGATGTTTTTCAGGAGGCAGGAAAAGTACTCGAATGACGGCACACATGAAATACCAGCAAATCTCCAGCTGGGAAGGCTAGTTTGAGAAGAGGTTTTGCACTAAAATGAAAACTTTTCACATTTCAGGAGAACACATTGGTCTGTTTCAAGGGTTTTCAAACTTTTTGATGTCAAGGACTCAACAATATGATGATCTCCTAATAAAGGGACCCATATATTTCATGCATAAAGATCTATTTAGGAAAATATTCAATGCAGATGTTCAACAAAAATGTAAACATATATAATTATACTATTATTTTTTTTTATTTTATTATATTTTATTTCCTTAGTCGAGTAACCCTAGCCTGATCCTTGCAGCCTGAATGCAGCAAAGGCTCAACCAATTGCACAAGTTTAGAGGTGGGGCTATCTGTCAGACTGACCAATGTCTGTACTTGATTGCCTTTGCATATTACAAGTATTCAAGTATCTGCTTTAAAGTGAGCTAATGTATTTCTTTACCCAGTTTGAGAACTCCAGCATCTACATCTAATCTGTACTGACAAGGTTAGAAATGTAAACTCTGGCCTGACCCTTCATTCACAAAAACAGAGTGACAGACACTCACAGAGGGCTGCTTCTCTCAGGCATATCCCTGCTCCCGGCAGACAGACTAACCTTGTACCCTCCCATTCCCTCCTCACTCTCATCTCCTCCTTTTCCTCACATCTTCTGAGAACAAAGGAAGCACTGAAGGAAGGAGGGGAGTAGAGCGTTGGGAACATAAGCAGGTCGATCAGCTGAGATGGAAAGGTGTAAAACCCTTTTTTTTTTTTTTGGTTATGAACTCTTGGAATATCATATTTGAAGAGCTGCCTTCAAACACATCGATCATCACATCGCCTGTAAACAATCGTAACACTCAGTAACTCTTTCAGTCCTCTGACTTGTAATGTTGAATTATACTGCGCTGAATTGGAAAAATTCTTTTGGAGTTTGAGGTTGTGTGATTGGCAGCTGTCAATTAATTATTGAAATAAGCTTGTAAAATAGCTTTTCTGTTCTTTTAGATAAGTTTTATGAAGTTGGTTAGAGCTCTGCGTTGGTTTTCAAGGTCTTTTCTATATAGGGTGACTATAAAGGAAAACGATGCTGATTGATTTCCTGAAGTGTTTTTTTGTACCAACTCCCACATCAAATGCTTCTTACATAGCAAATATTAGCACACTTGTGTGTGCGCTTGCGTATGTCAGCATAATAGACTACAACATTAGCTGCTACTTTGAAACAATGATTAATGTATCTTTGAATGAGAAAACAAAATGATATATTTTGTTTGGTTGTGGGGGAGCGATTTGTTCGCTCCACATCTCTGTAGTTAAAGTTTTTCTCCCTCATTGACTTTGTTTACTGTTAAATGTATTTCATTGTCGCCCAGTTGTTAGCGTTTGATCGTTTGCAATGAGATAAACAGATGTCAATTACGAAGACCCAGATACAAACAAAGAGAAATGAGGCTGTAATGAAGAATGTTTGTTGTTTGCTAAAGGAACAAACAATGGTAATGGCCAACACAAACTTCTCCAATGATTTGTTAAGAAGGGAGGGAATGTAGGTCATTCCTGTAATTTAAAACTCTTAAACTTAAAAAAAAAGCAGCAGTATTGTTTTTGTCGTACCAATTTTGATGACACTTTATGATGACACTTGTGGTGGGCATTCTGGCTCAATATGGCTGCTGTTGCATCATCGAGGTGGATGTTGCTCATTGGTGGTGGTTGAGGAGATCCCCCCTTCCGTATGGAAAGCGCTTTGAGTACCCAGAAAAGCGCTATATAAATGTAAGTGTAATGAGTTACTTAAAGGTAGGGTAGGCGATTTCAGAGAGGCTAGCAATAGCGACCTAGCTTTGAAAGCATGAGATGTGACCCTCCAAAACCATGCTGCCTCTAAAACGCATGAACGTGCACAGCCAGAGCAGAGTCTACAAAGCTTAAATTTACCTCATGTCTCAAAGAAGATACCATTACAATAATAATGAACATACACAACATAAAAAGAGCTGACTTGTACCACCTGACAACTGCAGATTCATTTCAGAGTTAATAGTATTGCCATAGAAACGCACTAATTAGTCAGCTCTGAGAAGAACCCACGGGTTGCCATCTCTTAATTTTGGTAGTTATGACATTGTGGGAAAGAAGCATAAGCACATTGTTTTAGTTGAAGAAGAACTGTAAAGGTTGACAGGCAAGTATGACATCCAATCATTGCATTCGGACCGTATGTAGTGATTGGATGAACTTTTTTTTGGTCTTGAGACTTCCACTGAAGTCCATTCCACATTTTAAAAAAAAATATTTATACCATTTCTATTATTGATTGCTAATAGGATGTGAAAAGAGGATCAACCATTATAACAAAGTGTTTAGGAAAAACTTTGCCTACCCTACCTTTAAGAAATACAAAGTTTTGTCATGAAAGACTAGAAGGCTAATAGGCCCTTCAACTCAACCTGCTCGTAATCACATCGTTATCTATAGGGCAGAGCTGATTGGTTCCTGCCGTATCAGTAGCCAATGAGCATGCGTGCTCAACCTTAAAAATACATTTGCCGTAGCAGTGCAATTCACTTTCAGAAACCCTTCACCTTCCCCAGCTCCACCTGCATGGATCTGCTATGGGTAATCCATGTACAATTCATATTGTACAGCAGGAGCATGCGTGTCATGTTAGCAGTAGCAAGTTCCGTACTTGCTCTGCAGCAGCAGCAATAACCTATAGCAGCATCTGCAAAAAAAAAAAAAAAAAAGCAGCAGCAGCATTACAGATCTATTCAACTTTGTCATATTACCATGTAAAACACTCAGAGAGTTGTCATGACAGAAATAGCTTTATTATGTCATTAAGAAATCAGTCAATTAAAATTATACCATTTATAAATTTAAGGAACTAGTTTTTTGATGTCATTAAAGAACTGGCTTTTATTCAAGAAATTTTATAAATATCTGAATGGAAAGGCCCCATGAGAGGGGAAAAAAATCCAGAAAACATGTGTTGCTTGAAACAGAGAAAGCATTAGAGATTAGAGAATGGGGGGGGGGTGCACACCTAGATTCACTCATCACAAATTATTTTATTTTATCTAGTAAATTATGACAATTAAAAACAACTGAAATTTTTGTACAAAAACTCTCCAGACAATTTGTGGAACACTGTAACGATATGATAGAGATATGAATATGTACCTCACCGCATGAGTGTATGTCTCTGCCAGCAGAGGACGAAGGACATCAATCCTTTTCCCTGTCATTTAATCCGAGTCTTTCTCTGTCTGACATGTGCTGATGGAGCGGTCAGAGAGGATTACCCAGCATCCACAGTCCCAACGCTGGTCTTTGCCGTCTAGCCCACAGTTCTCCTTCAGGTGACCGCCGTCAGCGGACGGAGAGATTTGTGTCGCACTTAGTGTATGTGTGTGTGTGATGATCTGTCCTCCCTAGTGTTTTTTTTCTAAACATGGCATGTTCACAACCGCAAAGAAACCTTTAACACTCGTCATGCGACCAGCAATGCACGCACTGTGGTATAATGAATGATATATGAGGGAACAGATGTTGGTGGCTTGCTGGACAGAGCTCTTACAGAGTGACCTTGGCCCATACTGACAGAAATCATCATCATATGGCTAAATGCACATACTGCATGTGATCTGCTATAGCTGTGAGAATGCAATATTGTATGTAATTCCCAATACCAAGATTAATTAGAAATTGTACATATCTGATAGATTAATTGGGTTAATATGTGTATCTAAACCCAAGCGACTCCCAATTCACATTTATTTACACAGCTAATTTAGTTTTTTCCCCTGTAATTTGCAGTCATTCTGCTAATTAACAATCACTTTAATCCTTCCATTTTGCGAATGCGATAATGTAAAACTGTTCATGGCATTTGTTCTCCCTCCTGTAACTCTCTTCTTCCTCCATAGGCAGTTCTCAGTTTTATCTAATGGCTTAGGCAAATGGGAAAACTCTGAGATTCTTGCAAGGCTGGTCATTAAATCGTAGTTTAGCCGTCGAGTCAACTTGAAGAAGTATGGAAACCATGTGCCGTAGCAAAGAACTGTTTAACAAAAAGCTGTTAAATATTCACACAGTGCTTTTCTCTTCGCATAGAAATCAGATCTGTTAACACTGCACTCTGCCTACACTCCCATTTCCGTGAAAGTGTGTGCAGATGAACACTTAAGCCAGCATTCGCTCTCTTATTTCAGATCTTATATCCGGGACAGTTGAAAGTTAATTAGAGCACTGGTGACCCCTGTGATTGTATCAAAACACCAACACTTGTTGATTTAATTAAATGGCCGGACCTGTACAGGGCAGGATTGTGGAGCTAATAAGACTGGAGAAAACTGAATACATTAACTCTCAGAGAGAATAATTATTGCATGACAATCAGTGAAACATCAGCAATATCATGCATGCTAACTTTTCCCATGAATTTTGTTCCTCTTTTGCACCTATATTAGCTGAACAAACTTCTTCTGGATGGCTTTCTTGGCAAGACCTTGACTGTTAAAAATTTTAGAGGTTTCTTGATGTGCCGAACCCTCCTCTCTCAACGTGGTTTCCTCCAGAATCACAACACCTCCTCAAGCTGTTCTTCCTCAGTTTTTGACCTCCTTCCAAGATTTTCTTTTTCTTCCCTTTCAGTTTCTCTCACCCTTTTGGGTTTAAAAAATGTACAACTCTCAAATCTCATTTTCACCTCTGCATGTTGATTCTTGGCACATCATGTCCGTTATGTGAAAACCAATGAGAACCACAGTTTAGCGTCACCTTAAACCTGGCACAACACTTACTGAATTTTTAATAAGTAAGAGTTTGAATAGGATGTTTTTCCTTTTGTTTTCCATTTTTTTTAATATATATTATTGAGTGGCATGAAATGCCAAAGGCCTACTACATGAATATTAATTAGGATGTGCACAAATGTTTTAACATGACTTTACACTGACCTATTGATCCTGAAAGTATTTGAACCCTAACCCTAAGCATTTGCACATTTCCAAGTCAAAACATTACAATTAGAAGTATCCAATGCAACAATTGTTTTGTAGCACACTGAGTTTAGTTTTTTGTCCAAAAAAAAATGTTTGGAATCAGGGACATTTTTTAGATAAAAAATTAAAGACATTTAATATCTATTTGCAATACAAGATATCTATTTAAAATAAATGCTATTTCAATTCATCATTGAATTCTTTAAAAAAAAAAAACTCAAATTATTTCCCAACAAATATTACATAGCATAACCATTTTCAGCTTTGCTTTTTCAATATTTCTTGAGCACCAAATCAGCTTATTATAATGATATCTGAAGGATCATGTGACACTGAAGACTGGTGTAATGGCTGCTGAAAAATCAGTTGCGATCAGAGGAATGACTCAATGATGAATGAAAATTTATTTTAAATTGTAATAATATTTCAAAGTATTACTGTTTTTACTGTATTTATCAAATAAATGCAGACTTAGTGAGGATAGAAGGCATCTTCGTGACAGATTAAATGTCACAACAACTGGAGAAATGTTTCCTGAATTACATGCATTCCTGCCACAAGCTACTACATAAATTGCGGGGATGAAATCAGCCATGGCAAAAAGTACTGTGACACGTCCGACCCGTCCAGTCAGTAAATGGCGCCTTTGTGTGGAACTTCTCCAAGCAAATGCCTTTCATTAAAAAGCAATCGAGATCTCACATGATTCTTCTTCCAGGAAAAAGCTCTCCTCACAACTTGACAAGCCATAAATTCAGTCCACAGCCTGAGATTATTCCTTAATGGCGTCCAAACAAAGTAAAACAGTGATGCTGTGACTCAACAGGAGGAGGGGGATAAAATCGACCATCTCAATTAGAGCCAAGACCCTGCAGTAATGGATAAGATGAACTTCATCCAATCAGAGAGCAAATAATTACACGGAGAAACATTCATCCCACTCTGAAAGCAAAAAGACCACAAGAAAACAAGGGGGACAGATAATGAAGATTCTTAAATGAGATGGCCTTATGCATACAGCACAAATGAATGAGGTTATTAAAGAGAGCATGCATTGCTTTAATGGCCGGCCTTACGAAAAGAAATATGCCTCTTTTATGGCGAATGAAAGCAAAATTAACTAATGAAGAGAAGATGAGCTTCTCATAACATAATGATCTCACAGAATGGCTTCAATAACATTTTAGGATGCGAGTGGTGCAGTGTTTTCAAGATGTAGTTGTTCCCAGAGCCATTTCTCTTTGGGATGACCAGCGAAGAAGATGCAAGAACTGATGCAACCTCTTGAAATTATTTCTTAATTATGTATTCTGTGAGAGAGCTATTTATTTATCTCCAACAAGTTGTTCAAAATGTTCATATATTTGTTTAAAACATCATAGCATCAAGGACAAGTGCAAGAACTTTGACGTCAGCTTGCAGCATTACAACACTTTGGAAACACTAAGTTGACTGGAACTACTGCTGAATGGCATTGGATTGTAGCTCTTGCCTAAATATAAATGTCTTATCTGCCCTGCAGTCTGTGTGCCGTTCGGATCAGCGAATCTAAATAGAATCTCAGAGTGCTTGACACTGTGTTGATAGTGTTTATACAGAGGGAAGCAGAGGACAAGGATGCGGCCACATGCTTTGACTTTAGTAATGTAGTGTACTAATATTTGTTTTTGGATACGGTATATGGAAAATGGGTCTCGTTTACTAATAACGCCTATAATTGTTCATACATATCTATGTGATACTTTCATCCAACTCTTCAATAAACAAGAAGGGGTCATGAACTGCATTTTTGCAATTCAACTTTATAATGTTTTGTGATGTCCACTTATAATGTTATTTGCATCAAAAACACTCTTGTTTGTAAGTAATAGGCTATTTTCTATCCTGTTTTTGACCCTCTCTTTGAAAAACTCCGTTTTGATGGTCGTGAACCATTCAAGAGTTGGAAGTAAACGCCCACTGCTATGATTTGGTAACAGTTCAACTTCTGATGTTGAAAAATATCTCATTACATAGTTGTAATATTTGCCAAAATTGTTAAACATGTATGCGTATTACATCTTGGTTGTGGCTGTGGCAAGGAGGGTGAGGCCGAGAGCCGTGGGAACGGAGCACCACACCGGTCTCGAGTCTCATGGAGGAGCTCTGGAAGGATAAAAGGAGGAGTGACAACAGTAAAGAGAGGAGGACCATGCAGGCCTGGACTATTTATGTTGTTGTTTTGTTTTAGTTTAAGCGACAGTTGTTCGTGAGGGGCTGCCACTTTACTTCCATTTTGTTGTTTGTTTATTTTGTTGTTAAAGTATTATGTTGAATGTACGATGATTCTTCCCAGAGCTTTAAACATCGTTACAGTGGCAAATAAAGTTTAAGTACTTGGAATTACCACAGTTATAATTGACAAATGATGACTTACGGTATTTAGTGTAAATGGAATTATGAATGAAAGTACCATTGTTTGTCATACTGCCATTCTTATAAATATACTACGGATGGGATAAAATATCGATAGGGCAATAAGTCGTTGTCCTTCTCCATACAATAAAAGAATCGATACTGTATATTATCCAAATATAGATATTTTAATTAAAAAAACAAGGCGCTCTAAATAGATTTCCCTGCTCCCAGCTCCACTACTTCATGGCTTCTTGAGGTGGTGCTCAACACATGAACACATGAACGTGAACATAAGGTAACTAGGCTAAGAAAAAGAGGTTTTGAATGGGATGGTGGACAGCAGTGTAAGTAAAACAATAGATGCCCCAGCCATGTTTAAGTCCAACGTTTGGTCCCACTTCGGCTTTTATGCCATTTATAGGACAAACAAATTCCACAAAGAGTACGCAATACAATGCAAGAACTGACTGGTAAAAGTACAGTGCACGGGTAATAGCGTGAACATGCAAAGTCACTTGCAACGCCATCACCCTGATCTCATTGAAAATGGGCTGAAAAACTTTTTGTGATGTTTTCTAAGAGTTTGTACTTGAATAAAGAGAGAAAACCTGCACTTTTAACTTTTTATGGGCATTTTGTTTTAATAGTTAGAAAGATATTGTGATGTATTTTCTAGCCATCTGTATTGATTATCGCAGAATTGTGATATTATTGGTATCGTGAGCCATGTATCGCATACCCACTCCTATACTGTAGATGTGCATGTATGTATGTTTAGGGCACTATGTTATACTGCAGTGAGAGAGTCAGTCCGATCAAGAGTTACAGATTCTCTCTTAATCTCCCTCCTCTCATACCTGACAGCAATACAAACTCTATAATCTTATAAGTTATCACCATAGCAACATCCATGTTCTCAGCCGTAGCTCCAAGGTGAGATGAATGGATGCATTTTTCATGGATATTTCCAGAATTCACCATTCTAGGAAACTCATGGGAGCTACAGCAGAAATGCAACATGAATGCGTAATCTACTGGAAAAATAAAACCAAAAACCATGCAGCACACGTGAAAACAGTACATGTTTAAATCCAGTGGTTTAATTCACCAAAATAACATGCAGTTTAAACACGACTGCAAATATAAACCCCGCTCAGACTGCGACTTCATTACCAAAGGATTTGCAATCTGGAAAATATTGAAACGGTAATTGAATAAATATGAATAGGTGCAGTGATTATGTGTTGTCATGGCTTTCCGGCAGTGTAGACTGACTATACATTACTTTTTTTTAAATATCTGATCTACCATAGATGAGGAACACATGCACAGAAGAAGCTGTCACAATCCTTTGTGTCTGTGGCCCTTCCTATGAAACTGGAAATGTAAATGAAGGAATGATTATGTCAGTTTATTTTTAATCCTTCATGATTTAGCTTATTCACATAATTTATGTTCTATATCGTGTCTTTCTGTACTTTATATATACTGTATATATACCCTAACTCTATATCCTTTGGCAGTATTTTAAATGTCAACAATCGTGGCATTAAATCTTTGTTGACTTTGATTTGACAGAGACAGATATAGGCAGCAAAGGCTAAAATTGAGGTTTTCCCAAACAATCAAACAAAGTATTGGCATGGTACCATGAAAATATCTATTTTAAAATTAAAGTTAATCTCTCCCAGATTCCTACACATTGGACAGTTACTTCAAACTTAAAACAATTATTAGCAATTCTTCAGTCCGTTCCATTTCCTGTTTAATCCAGTCCAGTTTTGTTTGATTCACACTGTACTTTTTTATTTATAAATGATTTAGTCCTTACATTTTGTTATGATCTAAGGTATTTAGGGTTGATTCAATTGTTAAATAATATTTTTGACTTAATTTAGATGTTACCACTTGAAGCACATGAATGTATTCACTCACAAAACCTTTAAAGTTCATGTCATTAAGCCAAAATCAGTGCAATCCGACTGACTTAAATCAAATGGATTTTCCATGTTCTCTTCCCAAACATGAGTGTGATGTTGACTCAGTGCTTAATGTTCTGTAGAATGTTTCCCTACTCTAGTAAACAATGATTTGACATTTAACAAGCAGATGTTTACATAATGAATGGCCCCTGTACTCAGTGCACAGCAACAGAGATGAAGTTTTTTCCGCGGTTATGTCCCCCTCAAGACAGTTACATGTACGTTTCCACATTTAAATGTGTTCATGTTTGTGAGCGTTCCTCCTCCAGGGTGTGTGTTCTGTCATCCTGATGACGTTCGGGGAAAGTAGGGTCCCGCTTACCATCCGCTAGCCAAAACACAACCTCTAAAACACTGTATCAAGCCTCAGTGCGCTCACAATGACATAATGCTTGTGGAAAAATTGAGATTGACACTATTTCGTTGTCGTTATGTAAAGGAACAGTCATGCTGAAAATCTAGAGTAGACTACACTATAAAAATCTGTCAAATTTACAGCAAAATACAACAGATATGAACTTTACTGTAAAAAGTACAGTAGCAGAGTTTTACAGATTGAAATTAAATTTATAGAAAGCCATATAATGAATTACAGTTCATCATAAGTAGCTTTTTCACAAGCTGAGGTAATTAATAATATATAGAAAGTCATAGACACAAATACAAAACACACAACACTAAAATAATGCAATAACAATTCATTTAACAATGTAAGATGCAACATAAGACTCTAATATACATAACAGAAAAGAAATACTAAGAAAGCACAAAGTTTTCCAAGGGAAAACCGTTATATGTGAGCTGTCACATGGAGCATTCTGGGAATGTCAATTTACGTTTTTTTTTTATTTTTTTTTACTGTAAATCTTAAGATGACTTTCACTTTCAAAACCTGTAACAATATTTTACTGTAAAATTATATGAGATGTCCCATTAGATCCATTACAGTTTTTCACCATCTAAAGTAAGTACAAGTAACCAATGAACAGGCTTTTACTGTAGCATTTTTACAGTCTTTTACTGTTAAAATAATAAAAAGCAAATTGCGCAATTAGTAAAACAGCAGAATGATCAAAAGCCGGTAGCACTGCGATGGGTTTTACTGTCATTGATCGAGTTTGTATCTTTGCATATGACTGACTTCATCAGATTTAGCAGAGAGAGAAATGCGCAATCAATATTGTATCACAGGAACCTTCAAAGTTTTGTTTTTGCTCTGTTCTTTGTGTAAGACACAAAAGCACAGCTGGTTCCGTCAGGGGAATGCTTTACATCTCTGAGCAATTTTAAGGTTCAGCCTAGGGGTCACTGCAGGGCTTGGGCGGGATGTTTTTGCTGCGCTCACTGTTTGTGTTTATCATCAAACTCCGTTCTGTTTTACCGATTCGAACAGCAGCACTCGGAAGCACAACAGTCGGCAGTGGAGTATCAAATCCCCCAGGCTTTTCCACCCTCCCATCTGTTTCTTTCCTTGAAAAGAAGGGAAGCTGTTTTACCTTAACATCACTGTAAAACCTCTTCTGGGGGGTTGCTGCGTGCCTGTAGCTGTATTGCGGGTGTTTTTTCGGTGCTGAGATGCAGTATGATTACATTTCTCACTACCCATCTATCCGCTCTGTGTTTTTACCTGAAGGATGTAATTCGGAGATTGTTTGCTTATCTGCAATGCGCTGCTAAATGTTCCCTAACAGATGTTACAATGACAATCAACAGATGTTTTTTGCAAGGTTTATGGTTTACAATGTTTAATTTGGTTGAATTGAACATGCAGCTTGATGAGGTCAAGTGATGAATGTAGTTAGGTTGTCTGACAACAATGTGGAACACGAGGTCTGCAATTGACAGCATGTTGATTAACACTTTCAAACACCCAGAAAGGTACTAAAGATTAAAACAGTTCTACCAGAAAGACTCGGGAGGCAAGATAACGTGACAATGATATTTATTAACAATCAGCAAGTAAATATGGTAAGATAATGTTCCTTGGCGTAGACCCCGTCCATAGCTTATATCCTGAGGGTTACGAACTCTGCATTTCCTGCCTAAAGATGAAAGCAGAGGAGTAGCTGACCCCCGGGAGGTATGGACAGGAACCATCCTGGTGGTGGTGGGGAGGATGGAGGTAAAGGTTGACATCAGCATCTGCGAACTCAGACATGTGTAAGTATATATACTCTATGTGTTAGATAATGATTGGTTGGATCTAAACACATAGTGATGTAACATTTGAGTCTTCCTGACAGAACTTGCGCTAGAGCTATCATTTCATGTGACTGCAGTGGTTCAATCTTATTGTTATGAAGCAGCGAGAATACAAAATAACGACTTTAGTCAACAATATATACAAACCTTTACGGATCTTTTTTTTCTTCGAATCAGTGTTTCGGAGCATGTATCAAACTGCCAAAGTCACGTAAACCATTGAAACTTCGAAACACTTATGACATCACAAAGCCTCGTTTACTGAAATCATGTGACTTTCATGCTCCGAACCTCTGATTCGAAATAAAAGATTCGTAAAGCTTTGAAGCTTCCTGAAGCAGTGTTTTGAAATCATCACTTGATATTTTTGACTAAAGTCGATATAATGCTTTTTTTAAATTTATTTTTTCTTTTTTTTTGGTGCACAAAAAGTATTCTTGTTGCTTCATAACATTAAGATTGAACCACTGTAGTCACATGAACTGTTTTAAATATATCTTTAGTACCTTTCTGGGCGTTTGGAACTGTTTAAAGTTTGAAAGTTTCTTATGGAACAAAAAAATACTATGGAAGAATTTTAATTTTTGGTTGAACTATCCCTAAGAACTTAGCACAAGTGTTTTTCCTTTGTGAATGTCCTAGTCATTGACCCATTATATTCTGTTTATTTGTTATAATGAAAATGCTTAAGTAAGCATTGCATTGTAGGAGACAGTATTCCATTCAGTGTTATGTTGTATCCTGCTTGTTTACAGAAAATTAGCATTCTGTGCACAATATACTGTACATACTGCATTTTGAAGAAATGGTAGTATGGTTGCATACTGAATCCAGGCCATGTTGGTCACAATCTCACACTGTGATTACACTAGAACTAGAATCCGAGATCTTGAAGAAACGTCTCCATTTCCTGAGAGAGCTGTAGCCACGTATGTGCAAAACCCCTAAAAGATTCATGATGCCTCATTTTTAGTGTAACATTTAAATTTTTTAAAGGGGCCCTTATTAATGTTTGGTCCCAGGGATATTCTTAATGAGATGTGAATATTTCATCAGAGAAACATCCTCTGTTCTTCTTGCGGTCAGAATGATTAAAATTAGACTTAGAATATGCATATTAAATGGGACGAACACTTCCACACATGGATCTCAGGGTTTGTACACATCAAATTTAGACTTGTGAATGTTTTACTTATAAAAAAGGTTACTTTTTACTTTTTTAACTTTTTTAAAACTTTTTTTTATTTTATTTTATAAATATTTATTTTTATTGTATTTATCATTTAAGTTAATTTTTTCCCTCATTATACACACATTTTTGCAGATTTATTAAAAAAGAAAAACTGAAATATCACATGGTCCTAAGTATTTAGACCCTTTGCTCAGTATTTAGTAGAAGCACCCTTTTGATCGAATACAGCCATGAGTCTTTTTGGGAAAGACCTGGATTTGGGGATCCTCTGCCATTCCTCCTTGCAGATCCTCTCCAGTTCTGTCAGGTTGGATGGTAAACATTGGTGGACAACCATATTTAGGTCTCTCCAGAGATTCTCAATTGGGTTTAAGTCAAGGCTCTGGCTGGGTCATTCAAGAACAGTCACAGAGTTGTTGTGAAGCCACTCCTTCATTATTTTAGCTGTGTGCTTAGGGTCATTGTCTTGTTGGAAGGTAAACCTTCGGCCCAGTCTGAGGTCCTGAGCACTCTGGAGAAGGTTTTCATCCAGGATATCCCTGTACTTGGGCGCATTCATCTTTCCCTCGATTGCAACCAGTCGTCCTGTCCCTGCAGCTGAAAAACCCCCCCACAGCATCATGCTGCCATCACCATGCTTCACTGTTGGGACTGTATTGGACAGGTGATGAGCAGTGCCTGGTTTTCTCCACACATACCGCTTAGAATTAAGGCCAAAAAGTTCTATCTTGGTCTCATCAGACCAGAGAATCTTATTTCTCACCATCTTGGAGTCCTTCAGTTGTTTTTTAGCAAACTCCATTTTTTTTTTATTAATTATTATTTTACTAAGGCAGGAGTCAATTATTTTCCGTTGAAATCAACATTATTTTATATAATATTCCTGGTTCCTGGAAGATTATTTTACTTTCTGACCTATATCTAGCCTAGAACAACTTCTATAATATGAGACTCATGCACACATACTCTTAAGCCTTCATAATTAAATTTTGTTTCCCAGAACGTTCTAGAAGTGCCTGAAAGGCTCTGGGCAGACTGTGAAATGGTGCAGTGCTAGGGCCTCTCTGCTCTGCCCTCCTGTCATGTGTGAAATGCTTGAGTGTGTTAGTCGGAGCCCTGGGACGACTGGTAATGATCAGGTTTTAATTAAGACCCCTCACACACTATATCAGAGCTCCCCTGCTCACTGGGGAAGCGCCCGAGCTGAAAACATTTCATGCTTTAGAGGAAAAATAGGAGCGAAAATATTTGATTAAATGAAGAGATCTCAACAGACTGTCAGATTCAATACAATTCTTACCGTTCTTATTATGTGTTTTAAATGATTCTGTAATTAGATTCCTCTATGACTTGCATTTCATTTGATAAGAGAAGATTTAACAGCCTTGGAGTTCAGTTTCAGGCCTAAATTGGGCAAAAGCTCTCTGGGAAAAAAAAAAGGTTATCTAATTTTCTATCATTCAAAAATAAATACTCATATTCAATAATGTTTTCTGTATTTATAGTTCTGTAATGAAACTCTAGAGGGCGCAGGCTGATCGATCCTTCACATGCAATCTGCAAGCAATCAGTGTCCCCCCACCTCCCCCAGCTCCACCTGTCCAGATCTATCTATCTATCTATCTATCTATCTATCTATCCATCCATCCATCCATCCATCCATCCATCCATCCATCCATCCATCCATCCATCCATCCATCCATCCATCCATCCATCCATCCATCCATCCATCCAATCAGTGTTCCTCAACCTCCCCCAGCTCCACTTGCCTAGATATCCATTCATGCCATGTTACATTTTCAGTTTGACATTTTATATTTGATATCGTGCTGCAATGCTGGGCTCAAAACTGAAAGAGTTTTACAATACAACTTTGAGTCAATCGACCGTTCTGATTGACAGCAGGTCTAAGAGCATTTTGAGTTCAAAATCTGGTGTGAATGAAGAAAATGATTTTGTAAATGTTAAAGTATTTCAACCATTCAGAATAGTTAAATTTTGGCGATATAAAGGCTAGTGAAAATGAAAGAAATTAGCTGATTGGACAAAATGGCACCGTATTCATCTACTGTTCTCTTTTACCAAAAGTGTTTCTAAAGAAGGGATATTAACAAATTTCACATACGCATGTAGACTGTAAGCGTGTGAAGTCTGTCCTTGACGGAGTTGCTCCTCTGATGTCCAGCAATGGAAATGAGGGCAGCTCTCCCTCAGGTAACCCCCTACCGTCACTACAATTCCTCACACAGTGTGTGTGCTCGTGCTTGTACGTGTGTGTTCGCTGCCCTGTCGCTTTGATTGATGGATGCAGGTGGACGTATTGAATATGGGTGTGAGGTCATAACTCAGATGAGATGGGAAGGTGGAGCGTTGCACTTTTTCTGTCAGGAGATGGACAGACACACCAATGAGCATGCGATAGAGAATGCAGATGAAAGGTTCATCAGATAACTGGAGTGTGACTGTGATGTTGCTATTGCGGCATTAAAAAGATGTGCGCACTCGCTCGTGAGAAACAAACGTGCGGATGTGTGTCTGCCAAGCTTTAAAATGGTAATTTACAAAGAAATTACACCAGCAGTCCATTTCTTTTGTCATTCTCTCACACACTTATACACTATACTTGGGAGTGTTATCACAACTCTATATTTCTTGGACCGAAAACCATTTCCTGGCCAAATTGTTCCTATTCTCTGGATGATGAAATGTTTTCTATTCAGGTTTTCTGACCTGTGTATTTTAACATATCTCTTCCGACGAAGAATGAAGACATATTTTGAGCTCATAGATTGTGGGGATGAATTTCCAAACCTTTACGTTTGGATTACAATAGCAATTGTTGCATTGTGAGTTTACAGTCTTTGTGTAAGTGACATTTTTTTGGCGAATAATGTCGTTTTTATTCTTCTTTGCTTTACCAGGTGCACAGTATGTGTGCATGTATCTGTTTGTTGGCTCATTTGCATTCAGATTACTCTTATTCCGTGTCTGCTACATCTGAAGCTAATGCAGCAGAGGAAGAGATTGATTGCGGAGACTTTGGCTGAGTCCATGAGCATCAGGAAGCATTGAGAAAGCTTTCCATCTCTGTTTGCTTTCCCTTCTCTCTCAACAGGAGAAACAGCACAGGTCATGCAAAATTCAACAGCCACCAAGGGCACAATGTAAGAAAGAGGTATAAAGAGCATCAAATACAGACACACACTTCTGTCCTTGAAAATATGCTTGGCATAGACTGTACATAACAATTTTGATTTTGGCTGGCGATTGGCAGACCCTACTGAATACACTGTAAATTTAGAGTTAGAAGGATAGTTTACCCCAAAGTGAAAATGATCCCATAATGTACTCATCCTCTAACTATTCTAGGTGTAAATGACTTAATTCTTTCAGCTAAACACAATCAGAGTTGAATCCTGGCTCTTCCAAGCTTTATAATGGCAGTGGATGGTACCCTAGATTTTGAAGCCTAAAAAAGTGCATCTATCCATCATAAAAGTAGTAATTATAGTTTTATAAAGTTATAAATATGGATTTTTTTTTCTTACAAAAATGCATTGCTTTGCTTCAGAAGGCCTTTATTAACCCCCTGGAGAGTATGGATTACTTTTATGATGGATGGATGCACTTTTTTTGCTTCAAAGTCTAGGGTACCATTCACTCCCATTATAAAGCATGAAAGAGACATGATATATATTTTTTTAAATATAACTCTGATTGTGTTTGGCTGAAAGAAGAAAGTCGTATACACCTAGGATGGCTTGAGGGTGAGTAAGATATGAGACAATTTTCATTTTTTGGGTGAACTAATCCTTTGTGATCTCTTTATGAAAGTTTTGAGGTGCCAGAGATTTGGGTTAACACACTTTAAACAGAGGGACATCAATTTCTCAGATTTAATTAAAATATCTTCATCTGTTTTCCAAAGATGAAAGAATGACTTATGGGTTTGGAATGACATGAGAGTAATAATGACAGAATGTTTTAATTTTGGACATTTCTTTACAATAAAATAAAAAAGCAATGAAATAAAATAGAAAATCACAGTGGAATTTAAAAATTAATGAGAATTTTAAAAAGGAAAGAATTTAAAAAAGAGCTTCCATTTTTAATTTATTTATTTTTATAATTAAATGTTATTGTGTAGAATATATATTTTTATAATTATTTTCGATTTTAAACATTTATATCATATATATATAACATTCAAACAAAGGTTAATAGTTGACTTCTATACTGAAACCCCTACGGTAGCACATTTTACAACCTCTCCATTAATTTGATTCTATATTTGAAAACTCTTTCAAACACCCTTGCATTCTCACTTAGAAAAGGCCAGATCAGAATCCGCACACTTCTGCTCGCTGAACGATAACAAATTGTTGGATTTCTTTAGGGGATTGTCAAATCCCCTGGTCATCTTGAGCAGTATTACCCTCCGTTGCCGTGGTATATCCTATCATTCCTCTACGGACCGCCGTCGGATTGGACAGCAGTCAGAGGGGATGAGCGAGAGATGAGAGGAAACGAGAAGGGACGGAGGAAGAGAATGAGAAAAGGACATGATAAAGGAGACAAGATGCAGAAGTGATAGTATCTTTGTGACAATGGTCAAGGGTGTGTGTTGGGTGCTTCTGCACCAATTCAGGCCTTAGGGGCAGGTTAGTATTGTTGGAAATGCAGTTCTCTATAAATAGTGTCAGTAATAGTTGGTCCAAAGGGTACTTTATGTAATTGATGCTCAGCTCCAGAAATAGATCTGTACTCTGATCAGAGCTTCTCTGCGAACACTTTCCTGCACCACATGAGAGAGCCATAACAGCTTTAGGACGTCACACTTGGTTTTCCCATTATATCCTAACACCATATGTGAACATCTAGTCACTAGTTCTGTTCGACAATTTAGTGAGCTGCCTACCATTTTAAGACTCTTTGGCACATTCCTATGAAAGTAAATCGTTCTATTTTCATGACTGCAATCTCTCAATTTTGACTTTCTCATTTTCCTCACACTTCTCTTTCTCATGCTTCCAATGTTACAGTCTCAGAATCGTAACTTTATCTCTCTATTTCACAATTTTAAATCTCATGATTATGGCAGTTTCTCATAGTTATGACTTATAATTGACATTGTGAACTAATCTCTGAATTGCGATTTTGTCATTTTTATAATATTTTAATCATTTCAAAGTCTTATGACTTACTGTATAATTGATCTCACAATTGTGAATATTTTTCTTGTAATTGTAACTATTTTTCAGAATTGTCTTTGATATAATAACATAAATGCAAATATATATTTTAATTAAAAATAGATTAATTAATTTCAGTTTAATTTAGTGTAATTATTTATCCACATAATTTTCTAAATTTTGAATCATCTCAAATGAAAATAGTAATCATTGCAAATATAATTTATATTTATAATATAATATATATATTTATATAATTTAAAAGGTATACTGTATATTTTTTAAAAAAATCTAATTTTTAGTTAATTCAGTTTGATTAAAATTTAACTTTTTGCCTATTATTTGTTTGTTTTTGTGTTTTATTATGCATGTATGTTTTTGTTTTTTTATGTTTATGTTTATTAGAACATAAATGTTTATTGTGCCATTAGCATAGCAACACACTAACAACTTACAACTCTTTGGTCCCTTTCAGGAAAACTTTTCTACACAATTAAGTTCATATAACAAGACTACAACAAGTCATTTTAAACAATTGTGAACAGACTTAATCAATTTAGATTCTTGTGTCAGAAAAGTGTGTGTGGACTTAATTAAATTAAGGAAAACAATTCTGAATTATGTATTTCCACCCAAAAAAAATATATAATTAGTTTGGAATGATTTATTGTAAACTTGTTGTATGAACTTAAATTCATCAAGTTGTGATGAAGAGTGCAGCTTGTGCTTAGGTTGTGGGTAGATGTTGTGCACTGATGGGGGCGGGGCCATAGATTGTACGCAGATTAAGGCTTAATCTGCGTATGTAATTAACTAATCTTCAAGTTGCAATAAATTGCTAGTCTGGAACATGTTCATGCATAACTTTTTACAGCTATAGCATGTGAATATAATGAACAAGAAGTTACATATCACTGCATTGATGCCAGCAAAGCTATGGCTCAGTGAGTAAAACAACATGTATGATGTTGCCCACCACAACCAACAACAACAACAATGGTACCCACAAACATCTCAACACAGAAACTCTTTTAAATGTCCCGCATAACTGAACATTAAACACTAACAAGCCTTTCCGTTTACAAACAACAACAACAACAAAAAAAAACACGTAGTCCCAACACAAATGGTTTAAGTTAACATCCTTAATTTTATTTAATGCACTTAAATTGAGGGCAAATGACAATTAAGTACATAAATAAATAAATAAAATATTTGTGTTGTTTCAGCTTATTTTATTTAAATAACCTAAGCAAATAGAATCTCCACGATAAAATAACAATGTTCTACATAGCAGACACTTGGGGTTTTAACAGAACTGTTTTTAAGTCATGTCCTGACTTCCTTAAGTTAGCTAATTATGGGTGTTTCAGTGACCTGCCTCCGTTTTAGTAACCCGCTCCTTCTCTCCAGTGGCTCTGTGCAGGTCACTGGAACAATCCATGCCTAGAAAGTGAGAATAAACCAAAAATCCTGAAGTGCACTTGTGAGAGTAGAAGAAAGAAAGCATATCTTTCAAGATAATTACTACTTTGCACTTCAAAATGAGTGTGGGTGTGTGATGGTCTTTTGAGTGTAGATTTAATATTGCAAATCAGTCTGTTATTAAGAGAATGTCAAGTTTATTTGTAGCACAAAGAGTCAGAGTACAATCTACAGAGCCCCTAAAGGGACACGGTGGTGGAAAAAAAATTGATATGGATTTTTTAAAGGCTTTTGTGTTCTCTCGCAAAACTTTTGCGTTCTCTCGCAAAACTTTCCCTGAAATGACATATCGAGAGCATGGGTTATTATCATCGAGTTTCTTTTGAGGTCTGGCAGAAATATATACAAAAATACATGGGTTATAGACCCTATATGTATGCACGATTAATCATTACAAGATTGCCATCTCGATTCAAACTCATACGCAATTTTATATTTTATTTATTTATGTCTATTGCACCTTAAATTATGATTAAACCGGAATAGCCTATTTAAACTTCTGCGCTGCCACTGCCAGAGAGAGCCAGTAGTATGTCTGAAACGGCTTCAAAATCAGTGTTTTCAAGCCTAAACACTGATGAACGCAAAGTTTTACGAGGGAAAAATTCCTCTCATCCCAATTTTCATCCACCACCATGTTCCTTTAGGGGCTTCGTACAATCTGATGTCCTGCAGCGCTGGGGAATGTAAATTGTTCAGATTGTGTGTATGTATAGGTATGCTGATATCATGATATTGAGGTTGTCTCACAGGCAGCCACCATCTGTTATCAGGGCTCCGAAGCCTCATAGAGGGACAGCAAATGTCACGACTGTCTCTGCAGGGTGTGTGTGCATGCTTGTGTGAGACAATTCCCCTCGCACCACAACTTGCAGGTAGGTTATGGAGAACAGTAACCTTTGACATGGGCTGCATCTGAAATGGCATATTTCCCTACTATATGGTAGGCGAAAAACAGTATGAAACAAAATATGTCCAATTTCACAGTACTCATAAAAGAGGTGGCAAAAAGTACCCGAATGACCTACTACTTTCGATGAGAAACTTTTGAAATCAAAAGTGCAAGTTATTAAAAATATTACATTATTGTCTCCACATAAACAACAAAATAAAAGTGAATTGTGAAAACGGTGATGTGTTCAGTCTGTAGGCGCATAATGTTTCTTTACAAAGTCACATCGCCAACTACTGGCCTGACAGTGTAATGCAGCATTTTTAGTCGTTTTCGCATGTAATTGTGAGCGGGGATCGTTTTGACAATGTTGTCAGCTGAAAAAAGCAAAGGAAAAAGTTTTTCCAACACTAATTTTTAGTGTTGTGTAAACAAACCCTCAGTTGCCGGTCATTGTCTTAAAATCTGTTGTAATGCTTTTGTGTCTCCTGTGTTTCCATGGTCAACTTGTTTTGGATTATCGCCATCGACGCCTGGATTATCTTTGTGTTTTGTGCTTGTTTAATAAAGACTGCTTGCTAACAGATCCGTACCTCTCCTCATCTCTGCCACACCCATGGTGTGTGTGTGTGTGTGTGTGTGATCCTGACACAATGCAGCACAACCAGCTTTGAGTCTTTAAATATCTTTTGCTCACTGTAGTTTTCAAAACCAGTCTCTTGGGAATATTTTTAGACCATCTTTTGATAACTTGCGTAGGACAGGAAACACTGTCATCTTTTGATCTAAAAAATGCCACCCTAAAATACTTCACAATAGATTTCACTCTAAAATTAGGAATGCAAATGAAACAGCTGTTTTATAGTTTAATGAGCACTTTAAATGATCATGTGTCCAAATTAAAGCGTTAATTGCTCCATCACTGACGTAAAACATTTTTCAACAAAGAAACTTGAAGTGCTTATTAAATCGCCCACGTGTGATGGATATATAAGAATGTGCTTAAACAATGTTCAACCTCAATAAAAAAAAGTATAATGTGTGCTTATTCATATTTTTTATATTTACATTTATCAATTATAGTGAACTATAATACAAGACAAGATTTAATATCAGCATCTGAATTTGCTCATTTATTGCATCGTTGAGTCAAGATAATGTTGATTCACAGCATTCTGTGCTGGTGTTTCAACTCAGCTCTCGTGTAAATAAGGAATCTTCATACTTCACATGGAGATGCTGCTATACTGGTCTGTTTTTGTGTACTCACCTGAACGTGAACTGCCATACTGAGAGAAAATGTGGCCATTTTGTTGATGCTTTTCCATAAACAGCCATTTCTATGTGTGTTTATATCTGTCAGGGCTCAGATGTCTGATACACACAGGTCTCCTTCCCTAAGACTCTATAAGCAGAAAGATTAAATGTGACATCTAAGTGTTGCGCGCGAGCCGCGGGGAGATCATTTGCTGTAGCCGCCGCTTACCTGTGCCGGGCGGTAATGAGCCTTCAGCTGGATCACAGAGGATACTGCGAAAAATGAAGCAGGAAAAAGGTAGTTATTTCTCATCAGGGCACTTATCAGACCACACGCGGAAATGATACGCACTCTTCACTGAGATGCTGACAGCCTATTAGCCAACCATCACAATTCCTGCTCTAGAAATCCAGGAAGGGAGAGAAAATATTGAAAGCGCCTGTCGATCTGATTGAATTGTAATAGTGTTGACATTATCTGGTGTCATTCCTGTGTGTGTTTATGCGTTTAGTGTTCAATGCTTGTGTTTTGTATTCCTCTCCAATTAGTCGATGGCAAACAGAATGACGGTGCTCTCTTGTAGTAATTGCTCTTTGATCCCGACACATCTAGGTGTTTTTGAGGACTGAGTCGGATCCTGAGTTTCTCCTTAATTGCATAACCGTAGGTGTATCAGGGCGCGTCTTCTCAGATATCTAGGTTTAATAACACAACACTCCAGCTATACTCGAGTGCATTCATTAAGGCAGCGGTAGTCAAACTTTTTTGGTCATGCCCCCCTTTAAATCTTTAAACAAATCTGCCATTGCTCTCTTTTTATTTGAAGTCAGTTTACAGCCAGTGTTGGTTTCTTACATATTTTATTTGCTTTTTCTTTATTATCGTGATTTTATTTAGAAAATATTAATAGTTTATTCTCAATGCGACAAATGAATTCCCATAATTGACTTTAATCTCAATGATGCTATCATTTTGACTTTTATTTGAAATATTACTGGTTAATACTATGGCTTAGTTCTCAAAATATTTCTAGTTCACCCTCAATGTTATTTTCTGATTTTTAAAATTATTTTTTTTAATTATTTTTGATTATTTTAAAGTGTCACTAAAATGTCTATATATATATATATATATATATATATATATATGTGTAAAATTTGTAATATTGGACTGGCAGGAATGTATTTATCTTATTGATATAATTTTCATCCGTGAAATATTTTCAAGATACTATCTTGTGCACCAATGCCCCCACCCCCACCCCCAGACACACACACATGAACACACACAGGTTTCCATGTTTTATGGGGTCTTCCCATAGATGTAATGATTTTTATACCGTATAAACTGTGCATTCTATCCTCATACCCCTAACCCTACTCATCAAAACACTTTATTTAGAAAGATTTATAAGCTCTTTTCCTCATGGAGTTCAAAAAAATGTCCCCATTGGGTAAAAATTGACTGGTATTACTACCCTTATGGGGACATTTGGTCCCCCATAACAGAGGAAATAACAGGCACACACACACACACACACACACAGTGTTTTATAGGTGTAACGCCGTGGAGGAAAACAGGAACGGGAGTCGATGGTTGTAGTACAATAAACAGAGTGCATAGCACAAACATCGAAAGACAAAGACTGGTGGAACAGGCAGGAACTAAATACACAGATGACAATGAAACACAGCTGATGGTGGTTAGACAGATAAGTGATACAGGTGCAGATAATGACTGATAAACAAGACTAGACTAAACAAGACAAGACTGAACTAAACGTGACTGTGACAATAGGGACTTTCCATAATGATTTTTATACTGTACAAACTATATATTCTAGCCCCTAACCCTAAACCTGCCTCTAAACACAACCCTCACAGAAAACATGGTAAAACTGGAAAGAAAAATGTAGAGTGAAGTCCTTATGTAATGTAGTTTACATTCAGAAACATGTCTGATCGTATTACACTCATATCACATCATACCTGAAACAGAACAATTTGACCTTTATTGCCAAGAAAGCAACTATTAAAACATTGACATCTCAAGCAATTTACTGACAAAATATGCCTCTCTTCCAAGAAATAGTCAATATGGGCTTGGATATTGATGGAAGCTAAAGGTCAATGGAGATAATTCATTGATGATGCATGCAGGAGCTGATTTATGTTGTATTCAGATACACTAGACACCAAAGCAATGCAGATCAACTCCCTATTAATGCCAACTGCTTTGAAATTAAATATTCTACTAGCACACATTGGTGTAGTGTTTATATCCACATAATGTTGGCCAAATACTGTAGATGTCAACAGCTCTTCTTTGTGTTTTCGTCATCGTGACTGACTATTCATGGGGTGGGATATCCTTTATCCCCACAGACCATTGCATGAAGCATCTTAGAAAACACATCATCAAAATTCAATCGTAGAAACCTATATGTATTACTTATACTGTTCCTCCCACACTTCCACAAAGCCCCAGAGTCTCCATCGCCGAAATAGACACTATTTCTATATTCTTATATAAGTATTCTGATAAAATAAGCTACTCGTCTTCAAGCTTGTGTTTTAAAAGATGACACCTGGGTTAAAGGACTTGTCAAATCAAATATGATTTGAAAGCTTCATATGACTTTAGAACACTCAATATATAGTGCACTAGTCATATGGACCACTTTTCTGGTGTTTTTTGTCCCTTTTGGAGCTTGGAACTAAATCAAGTTTTATTATATGGAAAACAGAATCTCACATATTTTTGCTCAGGATATGAGGGTTTCACGGAAGAAAGAAAGTTATATTAGATTGAAATGAAAGGGTTTAGCGGGTTAGAATCCCAGCTGCTATTGGGATGAATGGGAATTTTGACAGATAGCTTTCTCATGGTATAATACAGTATATCTCCTTGGAATGACATGAGGATGAGTGCGATGTAACTGTATTTTTTGAGTGAAAGATGGCTTTGAAGGGGACCTATTATGCTGTTTTGTCTTGATTTTGTTTTCAGGGTCTACTAGAATATGTTTTCATGAGTGAATATTCGAAAAACACTAGATGGTCTAGATAGTCTGTCTGTTTAGTCTCCAAGAAGCCCCTTCTTCCAAAAAGCGCAATGTGCTCTGATTGAGTGTGTCTCGGAAATATCACAGCCCTTACCATAACTAGGACTTTCAACACACTACTAACTAACCTTTTTGTATTGTTGGATGGTTGATTTGATTTATTGACTGATTGATTGACTGATTGATTGATTGATTGATTTATTGATTGACTGAGTGACTGATTGATTGATTGATTGATTGATTGATTGATTGACTGATTGATTGATTGACTGATTGATTGATTGATCAACTGATGACTGATTGATTGACTGACTGATTGATTGATTGACTGATTGACTAATTGATTGGCTGATTGACTGATTGATTGATTGCCTGACTGATTGATTGATAAATGTCTGATTGACTGACTGATTGATTGGCTGATTGACTGATTGATTGACTGACTGACTGACTGATTGATTAATGACTGATTGACCGATTGATTGATTGATTGATTGATTGATTGATTGATTGACTGACTGATTGATTGATTGATTGATTGATTGACTGACTGATTGATTGATTGATGGTTTGCCTGATTGATTGATTGATTGATTGATTGATTTCAGAAACGGTGCACACTGATACTTTGTGCTTTGTAACTTTGTAGATATTTTTCATGCTCAAACTGCAACATTAAGCATAGGACACCGTTGAAGAGTGATTTACTGGTATACGGTCCTTTAAGAAACTGTATTTATAACTTTGTTCATAGATTTGCAATTGTTATCCTACATTTCCAGTAATTGTCACACAACATGATGACACATTTCCAGCACAGATTCTTTCCTCCCCCATCTCGTTCCAGAAGGGCGATGGCCACAGATGTTAGATGGAGTTTTGATGTTTTCTTTCACCTGAGCAAAGAGATTTGTCCTCTGTCTCTCCATCTCTTTGTCTGTCTTTTTTTCCCTCTCTGGACAGTCATGGTGGCCATCTGTTATCTACACCGAAGGGTGTTTTTACTTTCTTTTTTTTTTTTTTTCAGTGTGAAATATGGAAAACACTCATACACATCACAATCTGTCATGCACTCAAGAACAATAGGTAGTGCCGTAGGGTTTTTGTAGTTTCAGTAACACAAAAGTGGTCTATGGAGGCTTCTGTTATGTAGTCTTTCCCATAATGCAGCACTTGTTTGTAATGGAAACTGTCTCTGGTGCCAATGATAATAACACACCCTCACACCATGACCTTCACACTCAAGCACAGCCACACAGCACTCCACCCTCTCGACAGGCTGAGGACATCACTCCTGATGAGGAGAGGGCTGCGTTCCAATTCACAGGGTCCCTACAAAGTACTCACTGAAAAGGGAATGACTGTAAAAGTTCTCTTAACTTGACTAAATTAATACAACACACTACGATTGAATACCCTTCAATGTCACACAACACATTTGATGATCATGCATATTAGTGGTTTTGATGCATGATGACATCATGCTCATAAATATGATGGATCACTATACTTTCTCTAGATTAGTAATAATAATAAAAAAAACGTTATATGGTTAATTTCTATCTTCCAGGAAGCCCTTCAGTTTTTGACTTTTTTTTTACAATGTTTAATATCTTTCTTTAATAAAATATATATAAAATAAAATGATAATAATTTAATTTTAATTAATGTAGTACTTTTTTCTCCAATTATTTAAATAATAGATTCAATGAAATGTCTATTTCTATTCTGTTATTTCTTTAAAAAGCAAACATTTAAATGTTGAAAATAAGCTTTAAAATTTTATTTAATTAAATGTAAATAAAAATTCCAAAATTTAGTGTTAAATGACTGAGCATATTCAGTCCGTAAGTCAAGGTTGTAAAGTTTTCTAAATGTGTTTTAATTATAGTTGAAAAGGTATAAAGAGAAAGTTGTTTTACTCTCAAACGCCTGTCGTGGAACAATGTCATGATAACCCGACCCTTTCAGGGTCATTCAGGGTCTTTATTCTCCCTCTCAGATTCATTATGAAAAAAAAAAAAAAAAAATCAGTGTTGAAACAGCTTCAAATCTCCTTTCCCTGATAAACATAGGTAATCCTTCCTGCTCACTATCTCGTCTGTGTGTTCAGACATCTTGTAAGCCGCACTGTCACGATTCTAATATTAGCAGCTTGTGTGAGCATGTATTCTGTTTATTGGCCAACAGCCGATATGTGATTAATGACTGAGTTAGAAAGCTATTAATTGTGTGTTATCATCACCGAAGTAGCATTTGTATCAGTCTCTCTCCCGTTCCCTGTCTGAGATTACTGATGAGACCGAGAGCAAGTGTGTGTGTGTGTGGTGGAGGGTCACTTTAAAGGGAGTATAATTAGATGTTATTGGAATCCAGATGTTGCCAGGCTGGGTCACACCTGGAGGGAGACATTTCAGGCTCAGAGATGTGAGAGTTCACACCTGCGAACATCTGTGTCTGCAATCTCATATATGTGTATGTGCTCAGTGTGTCACATTTGTGAAATAGCATCTGCTGCTGCTATGTTTAGAAAGCCTTCACGTTATGACGTTAGCTGCCTGATTTTCTGTCTTTTACTGTTGATGTGATTGTGTGTATAGCACTTTTTGAGAGTAGAGTCTCTTTTTTACTGCTACTACTAGAATGCGTTTGATTTGTTGACCTTTTTATAAAAGAGTGTGCAACATTCATTAGTAAGCATCCAGACCCAGATCATGATTCTGTGCCACATTTAAGATCATGGGCTTTTTTTTTGCTATTTGTGTACTGCTGTGTAAATGTTTGGGGTCAGCAAGATTTTTTTAATGTTTTTGAAAGAAGAATCCAAAATATTGTAAAATATTATTACCATATAAAATACCTTTTTTGTATTTAAAGATATTTTAAAACCTCATTTATTGCTGTAATGGCATTTTCAGCATCATTATTCCAGAAATCCTTATTAAATGTGATTTGAAAACATTTCTTATTATCTGCACTGAAAATAGTTCTGCCTAATATTTCTTTCGAAACCTTGATACTTTTTTTGAAGGATAAATAGGAACGTTCTGGTAACACTGTCATTTTGATTTTTCAACAATACATCCTTGCTGAAAAAAGTATTAATTTATTCTTACCCCGATTTTTTTTTACCGCTAGTGCACTTCTCCAGCCATAAAATTCATACTGATTATTATGCCAGTTTTAGGGCTTATACTATCACCATTGTGCACCATTCAGAATTTAAATCCATTATTAGACTGAACAGTTATTAGTACATCAGTATTAGTCATGTGTTTAAGCTACTTTTCAAATGTGATGTCTAGTTATTTCAATATATTGGAAAAATAATTAGGTTTAGGGATATGGTTAGGAATACATTTTCAGACGGGAATGTTGTTCCAGGATCAAACTATATATATATTGATCCAGGAACATGTCAAACTTGGCAAAATCAGGTTGCATTATTGCTTAACTTTTGAGATTAGGCATTTTAATACAACTAAAAAAAAAGTAAAAGTAAAAAAAGATCAGTCACAAACTCTCTTCTTTGAAAGCACGAGGGATCATGGGTAATATTAGCCTCAAAAGCATACACAAACACTTCATTGTGTCATTCAGACACCTTTGGGCTTATTTCAATATAATACAATATATTAGTATTACAGTTAGTTGCCATGATGGTGTATTAACAATCTATTTTTTTGTATTCAAACCGACTTTGATAGTCCTTTTCAAATCAACGCCGAAGTTTCCTCTGGGAGAAGGTGTTGATTTCCTTTTATATCCTCCAATAAATGCTACACAGGGATTTCTTGTCTTTGCCAACAGCGAAAATTAGCGGAAATCAGCAACAGACTCCATTCTGAGAGGGGAAATGAATTGTGTTGCTGTAGATAGTTTTGATTTGTGTATTGCTGGTTTCATTGGTTCCTGTTTTGCATGCCTTAGGCCTCTAGTTAGTTTTCCTTTGTTCTCATTAGTTAGTTTCCATTGTTATTCATCATGTGATTAATTAGA
Organism: Zacco platypus; assembly: GCA_038088235.1. Lineage (NCBI taxonomy): Eukaryota > Metazoa > Chordata > Actinopteri > Cypriniformes > Xenocyprididae > Zacco > Zacco platypus. The sequence goes on from CM076066.1 coordinate 6,445,428, forward strand.
TCACACTTGTTTGCCTTCAGTTTGTCTTGTGTATTTAAGCTATTTTTGATGTTGTTTGTGTGTAGAACACATTGTTTCATTGTGTTTATACACCTACATTTTCTTTGTTTGTTAAACTACACTTTTATTTAGACCTTCTTCATCTATCTTCATCATCTTCGGACCGAAACGTGTTTGATTTGAATGTAAGAAGAAGAGCAAAAGCCTATCTGGCGGTGATTTTAATTAAATATTAGATGCCTGACCACCAGGGCTGAGTAAAAAGGCCAATATTGTGAGTCCGATTTAAACCTTATCATTACATTTGCACCCCTAACCGCTAAGACGTGGCTCCAGGGTTAGTTATGGGTTGAATCCACTTGCATCCACAGTGCAGAGTGGCAGGATTTCCTGCTGGAAGTGGGCTGTGACTGATCAGCGATGCACAATCTGTACCTGCGTCTGTAGCCCTGAGATAACAGGAAGAACGAGGATGGAGCGGAGAATGAAGGGCTGGAGAAATGAGGTGGGATGTGGGGTCAAAGGTTGATTGCTGTCAATACACATCAATATCAATAGTGTGTAGACCAGCTGCAGTTGTGTGTATGTGAGTGTGTTGGAAGTGTGCGGCACTCAATTTGTTGTGGTGATGTGATGGGTGTCATAGACTGACACTTTGATGTGCTGTCACAGCCAATCAGAGCACAGGATGAATGACAGTACACAAACATGGGACTGTCAAAAATGTGCAGGATGTGTACACTATTTATTTGTGTAGATTTTAGGTACTTTCAGGCATCTGGCCCACATTTGTTTGGAAGCAGTGTCTTGCTTGCATGTCTTCTGTCTACATTGCTAGTGTGTTGAAGCTGTACACCACATCAGAATGTTCTAGCAACAACTGTAAGCTCAAGGCTACACTTTAACAAAAGAAACTTTATTTAATTACATACATAAATCCACTGGTAACATACATTTTGCACAATAATGAAATGCATAACTACAAAAAAGAAAGAATGAAAAAATAAAGATTATTTGGAACCTTCCACTAATAAGGTTAACAAATGTTTAGTGAAAAGAAGTGCTTTAGAAAATGTTGTTTGTCAACCTCTGAAGGTCAAACTTCAGTAAATAAATATAAGCTTTTTGATTTTCTACTCATTTTATGAAGTTTTTTCCATAATTTTTGCAACACTGTTACCTTGGGAAATGCTAAATGGTTTAAATCCCTAAAAATATTTTAATTATTATTAATATTGTCTAGCAATACTATTCATTTATGCATGTTAATGGTCTATTTCGATGTGAGCTCATACAGTATTAATGGAGTCTATCAGGGTTTTCTCAAATATATTAGGCAACAGAAGTGTTTTCAATATTGATAATAAGAAGAAGTGTTCGTTAAGCAGCAAATCAGCATGATTTCTGAAGGATCATGTGACTCTGCAGACGGCTATATATATATATATATAATGATGCTATTTTATGTTTATTGTAAATCCTGTATTTGCCCTTTTTTATTCTCTTTTTTTGCAATAACTTTGAAGCTTGACAAATACCATAAACACTACAGTTTCATTTAAAATTGAGAACATTTGTGATTAAAAAAATTCACCATTAATTGTTGGTGAAAAGAAGAGAATAGATTGGCTGGAGTAGGAGCTGTTTATTGAAAGTATGGACGTGTATTAATGAAGTCAGCTCACATTCAGTATTGTTTCACCCAAGGTTTTAACTGCTCTCCTGACACCTACGTTCTTCAACATCTCCTTTCCATAAATCTCAAATGTTTCCTTTCAGTGACAAAAGGGACAAATACACACACATTTCAACACGTGCCTCTATCCCAAGGGATTGTGTTGTGGGAGGGTCCTGGAATTCAAGGGTCGATAAGTTCCCGAAATGTGAGGCAGGTTTTAGTGTTTTAGGGACAGCTGTTGGCATGATGCTTTATGAGGCTCATTTGAGAAAGAATGAATGCTGGCACGGTCATTCACACTGAGATTACCCCATGAATAAATAACGACACTAATGGAGAATTCGATATTTAAAGCAACTACCATTATTACAAATGTTCCAAACACTTATTAGCCATTGTGAACCTTTGTGTTGAGGGAAGAACGGTTGTTTTTCAGGATTTAAGTTATGCTAGACAGCCATTTTAGCGACTGGATGACACTCTTCTACTAGCAAGTTGAGCATTTCTTTTTGTTCTGTCTGTTTATATTTCACTTAATACATAATTGAGTTTGTTTATAGCTGCTGAAAAGGGGTCGCATAAGTAAATGAGTCCACTCGGCTCCTATATAGTGTTTGGTATGTAGTTTTGTCCTGCAGTTAAACACATTAATTACATGATCTACATATTAATTAATCAGATCGTTGCATGTCAAAACAATTTTGTGTTTTGGGTTGTTTAGATCCAGTCTGTGCCAGATTTCACTGAACAAATCTGAAATTCTGCCTTAGATACAGACACTGTATCTAATGTTCAATTTTCGATACTATTTGTTTGTACTCGTAATTATAGTTATGTGCTGAAAGTTATTGCATTCAAAAACAGAGTTCTGAGAACATGGATTTGTCCCGAGGACCTGACATGTTTACTTCTGCCGGCATTGTTACTTTGATGGCCTGTAATTTCAGATTTTCCAGAGGTTTTTATGAAAAAGGATTCAACGTGTGGGAGAAAGATTATGATGTTTGTTTGCTCTCAGAAACAAAACTCCGTCTGTCACTCGGCCCTTAGGGTGAGATAAAGACTTCTACCACTCACGGAGACTGACAAAGAGATGGAGAGAGCGAAAGAAAGGGAAGGAGGAATATAAAATGAGAGAATTGGCTAATAATTCACAGAGGAGTCTGCAGTACCTTGTCCGCTCATAAAACTGACTCTCAGAATCAGCATGCACATCATTTCAATCCCATCAAGACAGCTGACGCGCCCATCCACTTTCAAATCCATCAGCAATCCCACAATACATCTCGTTGACTTGGACAGGTGCGGGTTTTGTGAGGAGGGTTGTCACCAGCTGCCTCTAATTCCATCAGACCTTGTTTACACCTGAAATTAAAATCATAAGACACACTTCCAATGTTCGCTATATACAACTAATATGCAAGCCTTATCCCACAATTCCTTGCACATTCAAATGTTCTGCTGTCTTCACCCGAATCCATCCTATTTTTGAATCTAGATTAAATGGAGGGTACACATTAAGCTGTATACTTCAAAACATGTGTCAGCATAAACTCTGATGGAGAAAATAATCATATTTGTGACAAAAGCCGTTTCTTTTCTTCCTGGAGATAGACATCACAAGTGGCGTGGAATGAAAGCACAGTCTGCTCTTTCTGACAACAAAGACGGATATAACTCATCCTGAGCTTCACTGAATAAAGTTTCCTTTGTTGCCGTGCTGTCGCATCGTTCCAGATCTCTCAGTGGATCGAAACTAATCGCTTCCTGGAAACACTTGATAGCAGCGGCTGTGCAGGACGTGTGCGAGGCAAAGCGAGGGATTGAGTTTAAACAGAAGAGGATGAGAGTGGTCAGGTTTCAGTTCCAATGCAACAAGCCCTCTATTATATGACACATTCTGAGATTGAATCCTTTTTTTTTTGTGCTCGCCTTAGCTTATATCGGACTGACCATTCTTCCTTTAATATTTTCCTCCCTACTTGCGTTCCATCTCAAATCCTGTTTCCCAGTTCCAATCTCATTTTTTCTTCTATCCATTGTGAGCGCATGCATTCCGTCCGTTCAGATATGTGGACTCGCAAGCTGTTTTGTCCCTTTGAGCCAAGGCGGGGGCCCCCAGGGCTGCCTGGGGTCTCTTTACAAGAATAGGAGTTCTGCCGAAGGACCCGGAGCTTCCTCTGAGGTCTGTGTCTCTTACAGACTGAATTTAACAGCATTCAGTAATGATCACAACAGTGCTGCTTCGGAGACCACAAGGAGTCTTAAGGCATGGTGTCAAATGATGACTAAGGGACTGACTTGCTCCTTGTGGGGTTTTATTCTGCTGCACAACCAATCATAAAGACATACAAAGACAACAGGAAGTCTACGGTATTAAGGGACAATCCTGATGGATGGTTAGATAGATAGATAGATAGATAGATAGATAGATAGATATAGATAGATAGATAGATAGATAGATAGATTTGATTGTTAGATTGTTAGATTGTTAGATAGATAGATAGATAGATAGATAGATAGATTGATTGATGGATTGATGGATTGATGGATTGATTGATGGATTGATGGATTGATTGATTGATTGATTGATTGATGGATTGATGGATTGATGGATTGATGGATGTTATGCTCACAACTACCATTCTAGATTGTATCGTGTCTGACGGCAGCACGGTAAGTCGAGTTTACGTGTGACAGGCGACGAACGCCTGAGTGATGAGCATAAAATCAGGGGAAATTTATCTGAAGAGATAGAGCAGGAAAAAGAAAGGTGGAAGGAGAGAGGGGAAAGCTAATTTGACAGTCAATTAGCATGTACGGCTAACAAGAATTCCTGTTTTTGAAGGTATTTACTGTGGAAGGAGAGGGTTTCTGATGATGTGAAATTGAAAGATATTCCAGGCAGATATGGGTAGAAAATTATACAATGGAATAGAAAGACACATACTTGTTGTCCGTTGACGTCATGCTTTAGCTTCGCGCTAGCTTTAGGCTTGTGATGAAGGGGTAGATTGGTGTGTGTATATGTGTGTAAGAGATTGAGTATGATGATGGAGAGTGACACACTCCACACGTTATGCAGACAGTGGGAGATAAGGGCCAGACAGAGCTTGGCTGTTGTCAATGCAATTACCCTCTCTGCCAAACACACGCCACACACACACACACACACACACACACACACACACACAGACACACACACACAGACACACACACACACACAGGATGAGATGCACTTCAGTGTGTGTATTACTCTGGGCCACTTGAAGCACAGAAAATGACCCTGGTTTTTACACCAGCAAGTATTACGTTAGTGTCCAATACATTTGTGTGCCCTCTTTGTAGTTCTGTACATCTCTGTATCCCAAGCCTTGAATCAACCCGGGGAAAATTGTATTGCTCTCTCATAGCTCAGGAGGATCTGTTATTAGTTTCTCCTACAATTCCTAAGGAAGAAATAAAAACTGAATGAAATCAATCGTTGAAATAAAGTAAAGGCCTGTTCACACCAAGCACAATAACTATATTAGCGTCCACACCAACACTCAATAACATTGTTTATTTTAAGCATGTTACACCATCTCTTTAAAGTCTCAAAATGTACAGCAAAGCATGTGCATTTGGTACAGATCTGATGTTTTATCTGTGTTTTACCCAGAGTTCCACAGCCTCAGAGAATGATGGGAAATGTAGTTTCCAAGCCTCATAAACTGGCATTTTCTTGCAAGAGTGAGTTTCTTGCTGGTGTTTACAACCTTGAGGTTGTGTGCATGTCAACTCATCTTATAAATAGTCATTCCAATGTGGCTTGAAGGTAGCGGTTGTGAAAATTATTAGTCTGGTCATGTGATCTCAATATGGCTGCCACCATGTGGAGCAGCCAAACTCAAGTATAACTTTTACTATAGGCCACTGATACAACTGGAAAAATGTGTGTGTGCACCATTTTTCATTGTTTTTACTGGTAGTTTCTTACATTGTACAATTATCTTTTCAATGGGGAAAAAGGATTACATGAATTATGATGACAGTTTTAGGTTTTAAGAACTTTTTCATTTGGTTCATCTACAATTCTTTAGTGGATATCTTCCTCTTAGGTAATTTATAAGAGGTTTTACTTAATTTTTGAGAAAATTTTGCACTCACATGTATAGCTAAAGAAGCTGACACTCACACACACACCTGTCTTTACGGTAGCCTGGTCTAATTCTCCACTCCCTGTGTCCGGGTGCCAGCTATGACATAGATACAGGAATTCCAGGGACACGCCATATGCCACACCAGGACAGCAGCATATGTGAACCTCGGAGTTATTGGAACGCTCCCACACATGTTGCCTGCAAACCATACCTGTCAGTTCAGTAAGCATTGCTTCTGCTGAGCACTTCATTTCAACTGGATACAAATTATTTATAAAGTGTACAATTTCTGAAAGGGAAAATGAAAGTTTTATGCAAATGAAATGCTAAAATGGGTGGAGTTTGTGATGTATTTTGTGTTTAAATCACATTGTTAAATGTATTATGTGGCTTGGTTTTGGGCATTTCTCAACTGTAAAATTTTGTTAACATTACTTAATGCACTGTGAACTAACATGAACAATCAATGAATAATTCTAACGTTAATGAAGATTTATAAATACAGTAACAAATGTATTGCTCACGGTTAGTTCATGTTAGTTAACACATTAACTAATGTTTAACTAATGAACCTTATGGTAAAGTTTCATGTAATTTGCAGGTTGCCTTTTTTATATACTGTACGTTGCTTCATTTTTAGAACATTAGGTCTATATCTGTAAGATATAATGTCATATATTTATATATATATATATATATATATATATATATATATATATATATATTCCTTTTTTAAGGTTTCATCATCCTTTTGGAAACATGATTTTCTCTTCAGATGTGTGTGTGTATTTGAGTGTTTTTTGTGAGAATATAAACAGATGGTGTTGGTGACCGTGGAGGCCGGAAGTGTCAACGGGTGGGCTGCTCTCTTCCCTTGTGTCCCGCCTCTGCCCACCTCACCTTGGGCCAATCGTGTTTGTCTGCATGGTCATGACAGGTGATGTCACCACATTGCGATATCAAGCAGAGTGTGACCTATCTTTTCCTCTGTCTATTCCTTTTCTTTCAGTCTATACTTTTTTCTTTTCTTTTTTCTCCCTTCACCACTGTTGCACAAAAAACCGCAAGATGATTCATACTTGAAATCCGTTGCCAGAAATCTTGCCGCTTTTTTTTTGACATTTGCATAAACGTCAAAGTGACAAGTGCTGAAAAAGTAGAAGAAAAAAAAGTCTGAATTTCAGATTAAAGTGTTCTAGATGTGTATAATCCTTATCTGAAATGCATAGACAATGGTCCCAAAATAGCCAAAATATGCACTTCTAAAAACAGTTGATTATGTGAGAAAAACGCACTAAAATTTATACAGTGAAATTTGTAGTGAAAGGTAGTGTCACATTTCAGTCCATATTTTATTGCGTGAATGTGTCACAAAAAGTTTAAAACATTTGTTTTAATGATACATTTATGTCCTTAACAACCTTATAGAAATCTTTTGTGATTTAATATCGAAATGTTCATAAATTTTGATAATTACCTTAGACATCAGCTCCTTAAAAGTGACCTATAATGCCCATTTTACAAGTCTCTGGTATCCAGAAAGTGTCTGTGAAGTTTCAGCTCAAAATACCCCACAGATCATTTATTATAGCTTGTCATATTTGCTCCTATTTGGATGTGAGCAAAAACACACCATTTTTATGTATGTCTCTTTAAATGCAAATTAGCTGCTGCTCCCGGCCACTTTTCCAGAAGAGGGCGGAGCTTTAAAAACTCACGCTTCAGTTGCTCAACAACAACAAAGCAGGAGAATCTCACGCAGCCAAAATGAGGATTGTCAGTAACTGTGTTCAGCCTTACATTGTTCGAACCGGAGTCGACACTGATGGAGAGACTCAGGAAGAAGTTACAACTTTTAGAATGAAACTGGATGTTTCTGAACGGTTAGTAGATACATTTATGTAGTTGCTGTGGAGTTGATTCAACTCATCGACTAGCATGTGCCGTCATGTTAATCTTTTGTGCAAATCCAACATTGAATTGACCCTTGTTTGTGAAGCAGTCCGGTGTAAAATGACCTTATACTATGAACACTCTACTATAACAACTCTTCCTCTTCTCTAAAGCTGTCCCACATGGCCTCACCCCCTTTGTTGCGTGTTCTCAGGGGAAGGGTTTATGTAAATTTTGGGGTTTGTGATGTCACCAACCCGGGAAGAAGCTTGTTGTAGTCCCTGCAGCCGTTTGTTGTAGTCCTTAAAAAGCAATTTCTGTAAAAGAAAATATCTCCCTTTGCATTGAACTTTGAGCATTGTAACTTTGCAGATGCTCAAACACACTAAATAAAGTTAAAAAGTGAAATCATAATTAAGGACCCTTTTCAAACCATGTGATCTGAAATATTCATAACAATCCAGCAAGAATATGGTAGTTAACATAAATGCTTGTCATGTAGTAAGAAAAGTAAACATCAGAACACATCAAGATTACCCAAATTATCAGTAATCTGTCCGTTTAAATCCTTATGATGCTTTTATGCGATTTTGACCATGAGCAAACGGTTAGGGTGGAAAAAACAGGACGAAAAAAGGTGGGAAGAACTGATTTTCAGAAGACAACATGGAGTTAAACTTCAAAGATGCTAGAGGAGAGGAGGAGGACACATGTCAAACATTGACAAAGAGAAGCTTTGGCACATTAGGGCACTCATAGCAGAATCTCAGGAGCCCAAAGCCTTCGTGTGAGTGTCTGTAGTTGATTGGCATGGCCGAGGTTATTTTGGGCGGCTCTAGGATGCAGCTGTCTTTAGCAGAGGAAAGAAGCTGAAAGGTTTTAGATGGAGATCTAACTCTGTGCCCTGCTACAGATGGGCTACACGCACACGCATACCCATCATGCATCGGTCAATAAATTGAATCATACCTCACTTCTATTCCTGTCTCACATCAAGGTGAAATTTATCAGATTAAAGGAAGGAGACACAAACAGAGCTTTATGTAGGACGGGGCGACGCTGAATGACAATCAAATCCGGTTTGAAGCGTGCATGCATGTGTGTTTTTGTCGATAGCTAATATAAACGATCAGGGTGGAGGGAGAGGTGGGCCGTCGCGCAGATGGTCATAAGGTGGCTGGGAGTACTGATCCTCCTCTCTTATGCAGGCTGTAATTGCATGTTGTGCGCTGCATCTGTCCCATCGCTGATGAATGGGAAGGAGAGGAGATGCGGTCGCGAATATGAATGTCTTTTCTCTGGCTCACATACGCACTCAACCCACCCTCCTCTGTTCTGCACACACACCCACACACACCCACACACCCACACACACACACACGGAATCTGTCTAGACACTTCAAAAGAGCACATAGCAAATTATAGTGTACTCTGGAAAAAAAGTTCTTCAGTACTTTAGAGCCAACAATAGTACATCTCTCTCTCTCTCTCTCTCTCTCTCTCTCTCTCTCTCTCTCTATATATATATACAGCCAAAATATACAGATTATATATATATATATATATATATATATATATATATTATCTGTATATTTTGAGTTGGCTATATGGTTCTTTAGAGATTAAGAAGGTGTTGATGCCACATCATGGCTTCCTCAGATCAGACTTCAAATGTATAGAAGCCTGTTGCAACTGTATTTCTCCCAGTTTTAACTTTATATCTCCAAATGTGGCTTTAAATCTTGCAAACCCCAACAAGTTAAGGAAACTTAAATCATTTGAGGAAACTATGAAAAGTGTGTAAAATGCTGTGAAGTGAGGATGCTTTCAAAATAGATTTGATCAATTAACTTCTAAATCAAATCGATATTTTGTGTGAAAACCCTTTGCGTTTAAAACCACTTTTGTTCAAGGTACACTTGGTCTAGTTGTCCAGGTAGGTTTGCAGGTAAGTGTTTTGGAGACGTTTCCGCAGTTCTTCTGGATTTTGTCTGTCTCAGTTTTCTTCGACGACTCCTTGTGCATACAAAAATCTTACTGAGTTAATACAATTAATGGCAAAAGGAATATTTGGTCTATATATTATTTGTCTAATTTTTCCTAATGACATAGGAAAACATATATAAATAACTGGCTTAAAACTTTTTTTGTGTGTGTGAGAATACTAAGACTTTTGCACATTACTGTATCAGTACTAGTTTTAATTGTCTCGCAATTAACTTTTTTATTTACTATTACTTTCATTATTCAAACAGGCTTCAATAATGTCACTTCATGATATAACAATGTCAAACCAAATGGCATTAGTTTTTAAGGAAAGATACAAGCACAATTTTCAGTTACACTATTTCGATAGTCCACTTTAAACATTCTACTGACTGTAAGTTTGCACATATGCATCAAATAACTTTCATTAATTTGCAACTACTTGTCAACTAACTCTCATTAGAGTATTAGTAGACTGTTAGGTTAGGGTTAGTAAGTTGATGTGTGTGTGCAAAGTTACCTGTAGACAGTAAAATGTCTGTTACAGGACTATCAAAAAGTGATAGCAGGTAATAAGCAGACAGTCTAATAATACTCTAAATACTGGCAGTTGACATATAGTTGGAAAGTTACTTCTAGTTAGTTGAATGTCTAAAGTGGACTACTGAAATAAAGTGTTTCCCAATTCTGAAGTAGAAAATTTTTTAAATTGTAGATATACTTTTAAAAGAGAAGTCAAAAAAGTATTTGGACACTTTGCAGTTGTCATAGCGGAACATGTTCATGTGCTGATGTGATGAACTGTGGTTACTCTATTCTACAATGCAAAATCATTGCAAAACTGCCCCAGAAAAGTCAGTTCTGAGAAAAGCTCTTGCTTTGTGTTTGCAGACGTCACTTAGTTTATATAATGCAACGAAATTGGCGTTTTAATCTGTGCCTAAAGTGTCCAAATACTTTTTGTGGCTATTGTAGGTAATTTTCTAAAGAAATAGTGAATAAAGGGTTATTTGTGGAAGCGGAAAAAGCCTCTCCAATGGCCTCAGGCTGCAAAAAACCCTATTTGGTTTTAATGGGAACCTTTAGTGTGAAGTCACATGGATCGGACTGCGTGGGTAAGGTCTTCAGTCTGTATAAAGTTGAGATATAAAACAGACCTTAATGATTTGTTGTGTGTTTCCATCAAGCTAGCACTAGATCAGACTATAATTTGGAAAAGATTCTCACGATTCTGACTCTTATTTTGTTTTATAATGTGCTTTCTCTCCCTCATTCCTCCTTTCCTGTTCCTACTTCCCCCTCACTTTACTGTTTTTTAATGACATTTAAGAAGACGCATGCATTAAATTGGATGGAACGGTAATTACGCAGTTCTCCGACTTACAGTTGCTCAAGCTGTTTTGACATAAGTTATGATTTGCCGCCAACACATTTTAACGCGAACAAAGAATCGTTTACTCAATCTGTCAGTTGTTTGCAATTTTTCATAATGTGTTGTGATGAGAAATTAATTGTTATTCAGCTTCACAAAAGGCAATGTACCTTGGCAGTGTCTTCTCCGGCTGAGAAAGTGAAGAATGAGAGTCTGGGAGAGTCGCATGCTGAACTTCTCGTTGTGTTTTTCATTAGCTGGCCATCCATTCGAGCTCATTCTAAGGTTTTCTTCTTCCACCTCTATCCTACCATCCACTTGGTCAGGTTTTGCTAGTTAGCATAGTCCAGTTGACTTGTTGTGGTCTCTGAGCTAGATAATTCAATTAAAATTCACATTTCATAATGGGGCCAACCCTGTAAAAAGGTTTTGGTTTAACTTAAAGTAAGTTAGCTGGTTGCCTTAAAATTTGAGTTCATTGAAATTAAAAAAATTTAGTTAATACAATAAAGGCGATTGGTTTAATCAACAGGAACTCAAAATAAAATGTTCTCTGAACTACATTAAGTATCTAAGTTGATTTGACAAATGAAAAAAAAATAATGTTATGATAACAAATCATGAAAATATTTTTTTACAGTGAATGTGGGCTCGATATGACCTTGAGGTTTGGGGCCTACATGGGTTTGTCCATGGGTTTCATGTTTGCTCTATATAAATTAGCCCATTCATTGAACCCATGGACAAACCCATGTAGGGTCCATACCTCAAACCCATATCCTGAATTGGCCTGGCCAAGAAATGTTGGCTGGGTTAGGGTCTCTCAGACAACAAAACCATTGAGGATTCTTCAATCATGTTAAAAGTTCATTCAATTCATCTTTTTTCCACCTCACAGTCATTATGAGAAAGTGAGTGATTCATTTCCCACACCGTCAACACGAATGCCAATCCTGAGTCAGCCCTTACTCTTACCTCTTCATTTCACACATATCGTTCCCTGCCAAGCACTGTGTTCTTTATAACCTCCTTCACCACATCTAATGTGGGTCCCATTAAATTCTCAACCACCTTTTAATAAACCTCTCAATGAACTTCATGTGCTCTGATTCTCAACTGTAATACATGCGTAAGGCCTTCAAATCCATGCTGACTTCATTCTCTTGAAACCTGGTTGAATCATTCACAGAATTTACACCGTTTCTATGATGGGTCATCTCCATGTGGTGTTTTTTCTAGCTCAAACGTAATCCACGTTTCAACACCTTATGCGCAGACAGAATATTTATTCATCCGAGCAGAAAAACGGAAGCATCTAGTTATCCATATCAGCGAAATCTACGAATAGGCACTTGTAACAGAGATGTTCAACCGAGCTTTTCTTTCTTTCTGTCTGGGTTTGGCTGTGTGGACTTTAATGAATGCCTCTAGGACCTGTCTGAAGACTATTTTGGCCCCAACGTGTGCCTCCTAAATTGGGCTGTAGCTCATCAGTCCGACTCCTGGCTTCCGTGGGGCTCCCAGGTAAAAACAGAGAAAAAGAAAATAAAGCAAAACAAGGTCCATTGAGACTTTCTAAAGCTCACTTTTATCATTCGGAAGAATAACTACATTTATGAAACACTGATCTCGATGTCATTCTCTAACCCAGCTGCTGAAATCTTTCTTTTGCATAATGAAACAATGGTGCAAAGAGTAAAAACTGAGATTTACTTCCGTCTCTAAAGATTCTTTGACTCGGGCACCTATTCTGTTCACGGATCAGATCTTAATCCTGTTAGGCAAGTCCCCAAACACAGCGGATCTAATATTGCAGCTGACCTCAGTTCAGTTGACAGGGAGCTTTCAGTCTTCATAGCTTCCTGAAAAAATATCATGTTCAGCGTCTGTATTTTATAGTAGAACAAGTTCAATACCAAATCTGTTTATTCAGAAATTGATGAACTCACTTATTAGCGAGCAAACATGAACCGCCATGTTGGACAGATACGGATAATATGAATATTTCATACTGATTCTGCATTAATATTCATCACCACTGTTTTAATCATGCAGGGAGCCTCTGAAATGCATCGGGAGTTGTTTGTCTGCATCTCAAACTTGTTTGCAACAGCCTTGTGGCTACAGCAGACGGCCCTCGGTCCAGTCCAGGCGGGGTGATGGACGACCGGTGTGGCATGCTCACTCTGAGCGGCATTGTCAGGTATGAAGAATGGCATTATTACGGTTATACCGTTACCATGGATCCTGTCAGAGGGGTTGAAAAACACCACCGGCGTTCATGATATTCTGTCACTCACAGCTTGGATTGTATATGCTTGAAGCTTGATGGAAAAACCCGACAGAATACAGAGTTTTTTTTCTCTCTCTATCTTTCTGAATTAAGATTTATGGACGTTTTTTTGCGTAATTTTATGCGTTTTCAAAATAGTTATGCAGGATTGCATTCGCTCTGATGCTGAATGACTCTTGGGAGTTTTAGTACATATTTAATCTAGTTTTACAAGTGAGAGTTGTATTACACTCCTGTACTTTTTATATGTATGAGTAATGGCCAAAGCAATGAAAGCGGGTGCTATATTGTTCAACACTGTATGGAGTACTGCAGAGATAATGAGTGCTTCAGTTCATTCACCTTCACCACACAAAGACACACATATAATACTCAAATAAAAGAAACACGTTGTCTGCTCTCTCATCTTTTGAGTATAAAATAGTTTGTTACAATCACAGTCACCTTGGATTCATCGATTTGTTGTAACAGTTGTCTACTCTCATATTTGTATTCATACTTTACTTGTATTATAGTGATACTTGTATCCTAGACACATGGTTGGTTTTTCTCCACTTTACAGTCTAATTGATATTCATGCAACATTTATACTTTCACCACCTAATTTCAAGCACTTAAGTGGGAAGTTTAAAGGGACAGTTCACTCAAAATTGAAAATGGTCATTTACTCACCCTGATGTCATTCTAAACCTGTAGGACTCCCGTTCACCAAGTACAACATGTTCCTGGAACAACATTCCAATCAACCAATCAGATTTGAGGGACTAGTTTATGGTTTGTGTCAAGTTTAGGCTTACAAACAGGGTTAGGTGCTTCTACATCAGTGTTATTCACCTATCATTTCCCTGATTTTAGGGTAGGGATTGATTGATTGATTGATTGATTGATTGATTGATTGATGTTTCTGCTGTTTTTGTCCTAATAATGAAAATCAATGGGGTCCAAAAACCCCACTGGACCCTATTTACTTCCATTAGATGGAGAAAAAAAGTGATCCACAGAAGAAAGTAGGGTTTAGAATGACATGAGGGTAATTAAATTATGACATTCATAAGAAGAAACATATATTTAGTCAGGTCCACAAGGCACTGTTTATGTACCATCCCATAGGCCGAAATCAAGACCTTTCGATCATTTTTAAAATTTAATGCAACATTCCTGCAGGCATAACATGACCAGCAAAATAATGTTTGGCCTGTGAGAATAGTTGAACATAATAAATGTCGAAAAGCTCCACATCTACCGTGCAGAATTTCAAGTACACTGATCAGGCAGTCAGTTAAAGTCATATCCAACTCCCATGCATGCTGAAACAGCCCTTTTGATGTCCTCGTAGTCCAGTCTCCAATGATAAGGATCATTTCTAATAAGCATGTCTCGGTGGTTTGACCCCCAGCATAAAGAGTTTGGATAAAGATGTTCCTTTTCATTTTCTGTATAGATTCATGAGTGTCTTCAGCTGTGGTCTGACACTAATACAGGCCGCCGTGGGCCGATGCTGCACATCTAACCGGAGGTCCATCGCAGATTCAGAGTGTTATCCCAGTGGTAAAGTTAGAAGTTCTAAATTTCGACTGAGGCGTGAGTTTTGTCATGCCAGGGCGATGCAGGGTTGCTGAATCTCCAGAGTGGCGTGCGAACGCATGCATCAACACTGTCAGGTTTAGCTCACGGGACTGAAATAGATGTGACTGGTAACCATGGTGACACAGGCGCCTGTCATATTTTGGCGCCATTTCTCTAACAACCCGAGGCAGAGAAAAGCTCTGAACAAAAGTCACTAAATTGACTACGATGGTGCCGAACACTACTATTCTGGTTCATTCAGTTTAAAACACAGTGCGTAGTCACGGTACAGAATGCTCAAATGAGGGAATCCTGTTAGCTTTGGAAATGAATCAAGTTTGCCATGGTGTGGTTTTGTGCAAAGTCGAGTGTGGGTTGCCCGTGACATACCCAAAGTAGATTTGCTTTTCTTGAAGGAAGTAGCAGTGCTTGTAAGGCAGCTAAAGAAAAGTTCTGTTTAATTAAAATGCTGCATCACTGCCATTTTGATGGGCAGAAGGTCAAAGTATCATTCGCTCTGTTCTTTTTTCTCTGGGATTTGCATACGTTTCAACACTGTTAATGTAAACTAGCCTAAAGCGGAGCAAAATGTTTGAAGTAACAGGGTTTTAATGTGGTCTTATTTAATCTGTCGCTTCTTTGGAACCAAATGTCATTAGTGATAAAATGTGTATGTAATTCAAAATGTACCTTTTTCTGTTAACATTTTTAAAGGTTAAGCCTGTTGAATGCATATAAAAGATTTCCTTGTTTTCCTGCCATGTTGTAGAAAGGGTCCAGATAATGTTATTTCTTGTAGATTACGCAATTTTAAGAAATGGTACTTTTTTCAATAATCATCTAGTAAAAGTGATGTGAAATGTGGGACAGTTTAATAAAGCCTATCTTTTTTTCATCCTTAAAATTAGTTTAGTGTTGTTGATAAAATGCTGCTAATTTTCTTCTTAATGTATTTTACATCTTAATTAACTTTAATCCTAATTTCTAGTTGGCCATAACTTGAAACGAATGTGAACAGAATGTGCGTTATGGGGTTTGTGCTGAATTGCAAAAAATAAGTCTTTAGAGAATATCTAAGGATCATCAATACAGATCTGCATTTCAAGCACTGTAACAGAGGAGAAAAGAGAGAAAGGAAATAAACCCTAAAGACCAGGGAAATTGGCTATAAGCGCTTGAATCGCGATGCCAATAATCAATAACGCGCGGTTGGTCGCTGTCCATGGTGCTGAAGGAAACCCAGCCCCAGCCAGCATTTGAGATCAAAACCCTCTATTTTTCTCTCGCAACATTTAATCTGTGATACGTCTACGTGACTAATTTGGAAGGCGATGGAGAAGAGGGAGGCCCTGCGCCAGGAAATTCATCACGGGGGCGCGCAGACAAACACGCATGGCGCTCTGAGCTGCCGCAGCTGTTTTGATTCACATCAGTTTTTGGCAAAGTCGATTTTGTCAGAAGCTGCGCCGACTGGGGTATTATCTCAGAAAACACAGTTAATAAGTAAAAATAAATAAATAAAAAAACAGCTTTTGATCGAATCTATTCGATTATACTTTCTTATTTCAATGAAGCGAGTATAAGCTGTCCGTCAAATCGATGTCAATGTGGATTAATCACATGATCAGCCAACATTTTTGAATGAATTTGTTCTGGTAACGCCCCAGTCGACGCACAGCTGCTCACAAAGTCAAACGTCTATAAAACGAACATACAAAAACTTGTCACGTGCAGCGTTTCTCCTTTTATCGTCTCAGATATCCTTATTTGTCATTGACCCATGTATAGAGAGCTGCAACACAGATAATCGCATCAGAGCTCGCTGATTGTGTTTGTCACAGCAAGAGACCTTCGCATGACTCGAATGCGTTCGCTCTTACAGGTCTGATCTCCCCTCACCTCTGAAAACTGTCTCCATCTAGCGGCTTCCCCCACCGCACATCTATCCGCGCTGAATGTGTGAATCGATAACCTGAGACGGAAAAATATCCGCAACGCTTTCCTCTCAGTCCCTGAGCTCGTCATTCAACAGTTCACCGAGTTCCAGCGAAACTCTATTGAATAATATCTCAAAGAAAGCCACGGAATAACTTTAAACAATGCGCTGTTTAGGATGCTCGTTTATCCTTTTATAAGACAGACAAAAATGCTAAGCATTTAATCGTAATGGTACATTATGCACCATTCACACAGTCTGTGTTACATTCATATGTGTTAACCGATGCCCGTAGCACGTGACACGCCTCCAATGCGCCGTGAGCAGAAGCAACTTGGGCTCCACCGCAGACTCACAGATCTCCGTCGGTAGCGGATGAAGCAACTTCCAGAGAATCATTTGTTGCGGGTTCACTTTTTGTTCGGGTTGCTGGCAGACCTTGCGAAACAGTTCTCGGGTCATTGGATTACGTTTAAGAGAAGCGGATAGGGAAGTGTCATTCTCTGCTTTTGAAACACCGAGCGCGCACTCGCCAGGGTGGTCTTCTCTGCCTGTGAAAGGACCACTGTGGCAGGTTTCTCTGAGACCGTCAGTGTCAAACACAGGCTGGTAAAAAGGATGTCCTTGGACAACGTGAACCCTCTACCTGACTTCTAAACTTGTTGCATTTGCTCTAGAACACCTCCGAGAGCGCATTTCGGATACTTATTTGTGCGTAACCGCGGAACAGCGATTCAAAGTGGACTATAACTGATGATCTGTGCGTAAAACCTGCACTTTTGCATCAAAATCCATTTATGAGGAGGTAAGTTATTTCTCTTGCTCATGAGCAATAGGTTACAATGTAAAAAATAAAAATAAGAAAATAGATGTGGTGCATTCTCTGCCACTCAAGTTTGACCGAGAAGGCGGTCTTTTTTTACGCATGCATACATACATCTTTTACGCATGCATACATACAACTTTGCCATTCGAATGCTTTGATCTTGATAAATAATATGGCTCGTTGTGCAATGTTTTGCTACGCGTGAGAAATAGTCTTCCTTGAACTTTACATGAAGTGAATGCGCATTGTGTCTCTCCAGATGTCATTTCTGTTCGTGCGGGATCTCTGAGCGCAAAACCTGCTTCAGTCTCACCGGGTCGCGCACATTGGGTCAGCATGGCAGCCGGAGTCGCCGCGTGGCTACCTTTCGCGCGCGCCGCGGCCATAGGATGGATGCCCGTGGCGAGCGCCCCGATGCCGCCGCCTCCACGGGAAAAGAGGCGAGGTCAGGACGGCCTGATCATCTTGAACGTCAGCGGCACTAGGTTTCAAACTTGGCGGAATACTTTGGAGAGGTACCCTGACACCTTACTGGGAAGCACAGAGCGCGACTTCTTCTTCCACGAGGAGACCAACGAGTACTTTTTCGACCGCGACCCGGACATCTTCAGGCACATCCTCAACTTCTACCGAACCGGGAAGCTGCACTACCCTCGCCACGAGTGCATCTCCGCCTATGACGAGGAGCTGGCCTTCTTCGGCATCATTCCTGAGATAATAGGGGACTGCTGTTATGAGGAGTACAAAGATCGCAGGAGGGAGAACACGGAGAGGATTCAAGACGATGAGGAGAACGATAGCAGCAAAGACATGGTGCCGCCGGATATGTCGTTCCGCGAGTCCATGTGGCGCGCGTTTGAGAACCCGCACACGAGCACCATGGCGCTGGTGTTCTATTACGTCACGGGCTTTTTCATCGCGGTCTCAGTTATGGCCAACGTGGTGGAGACGGTCCCGTGCGGCAGCGCGCCAAACCGGGCGAAGGAGGTCTCGTGCGGAGAGCGCTACGCCCTCGCGTTCTTCTGTTTGGATACGGCCTGCGTCATGATCTTCACTGTTGAGTACCTGCTGCGTCTGATCGCCGCGCCCAGCAGGTACAAGTTTGTCAAGAGCGTCATGAGCATCATTGACGTGGTGGCCATCATGCCTTACTACATAGGCCTGGTCATGACGGACAACGAGGACGTAAGCGGGGCCTTCGTTACCCTCAGGGTCTTCAGGGTCTTTCGGATTTTCAAATTTTCACGGCACTCCGCGGGACTGCGCATCCTGGGGTACACGCTCAAGAGCTGCGCGTCCGAGCTGGGCTTCCTGCTCTTCTCGCTCACCATGGCCATCATCATCTTTGCTACCGTGATGTTCTACGCAGAGAAGGGCTCCTCCGCCAGCAAGTTCACCAGCATACCGGCGGCTTTCTGGTACACCATCGTCACCATGACAACGCTGGGGTGAGTCGATGTTGTTGTGATGCTCAAACTTAGGGAATAAGCTTGTGCGCATGATCTTCTGTCATGACTGCTTCAAAGCAGCCAAAAAGTTGAGCTGGAGATAGAATACATCAAGGGCAGGGGAGATCAATAAAAGTGAAATAAATCAAAGAAATAGACTCCTCTGTCTCTCTCCTCACTCTGGCCGGTGAGACAGAGACTATCAGTCACTCCTTCATTGCTTGAAAAGACAAGACCGTTACAGTTATTTCATTTAATTTCGTTTTTTCTGCAATATTTAGTGACATATGCATACACATCACAAGTACTGTATATAAAAGGTTATTTTATTTAAAAAAAAAACAAACATAAAATTATTTTTTATATACTTTTTTATTTTCTATTGCATTTTTATTGATAAATGAAATATAAAGTTTTTATATTATTAAATCTTATATGATGTATTTTACTTATAAAGTATTTATATGTATAATAAAGTTGATTGCATTTAAATTTGTTAATAAAATATTAATAATTACAATATAAAAACCTTCAGCAAGATGTTAATGAACATTAGAGCATGTTGATTAGAGAATGAATATCAATTTGGCTGTGTGAATGCATGTTGGATCTGTTTCTGACAGTTTAGGAAATTAGATTTTAGAGTATTTCCCTCTTATTTCTCTTAATTTAATCACTGTAAAGGAGAAAGTGTCACATGACACCTCACAAGACTGAGCACATGCTCTTCCATCCTTTGGAAGCCTTGCTTGTTTATAACTAACCATCTCAATGCGCCTTTGGCAGAATGTAGTAATTTCCACACAGTCAATGAACACAGAGAGACATGGCTGATTCGTGTGACGTTAAGCACTGAAGGCGCTTACAATAATGCATTGCCTATTGATGTGTAATTCATTCATTAATCCCATCACTCGACACCTCAGCATGGCTTCTCTGAGCCTCCCACCTGTGCTGAGCGGGAGCTCTCCGTGGTGCTGAATCTGCCCGCCGCATGTTGCGGTCGCCCCACGGCTGCACTCTGCTGCTCGGGAGACGACCGAGTCTTTGCTGTCGGGCTGACACGGTCCTGAGTCACACTCGAGGGGATTAATCAAGCCGCATGCTCCAGTACACATCCCGTGCTTTGATCGGCACGCCTTTGATGTGCATTACTGTGTGTGTCATAACGTGTACTGCGAGCGTCAATCTGACGCCTGTGCCTGGCTGATATGATGCACACTTCAGACATAAATGTGATTGAATTTTGGAGTTTTTACTTTTGAATTGAGACTCATTTTATACTCTAGTTCTACAATGTGTGGTTCATCGCAACTGTCTGCTTCTCTTTATATATGACTTCATGCCTGAATATACTCTTTGACACACTGAATGTGACTAATGTTGTCTTTGACACAAGAAATGTCAGAAGTTCCTCCATTAGACACTATGAATCTTTAATAATAACAAAATGAGGTTGTCAGAGGTTGTGCATGTCCTTGTGATATATAAAGAGTTCGAATCGTTCCCATTACCCCTCTACTTTCCTGTCAGGTCTACATTGTCCTATAAAGAAAATATAGGGTTGGAGACAGCAAGAGTGAAAGGGGAAAAGAGATCCAGTATGAGTGAGGGAAAGAGCATATCGGCACATCTTATTGTGTGCAATTTGTGTCCTGCCGTTTCTTGCCTGTCAAATCGGATGACATCAATGAGAAAATGAAATTACGGGCTGACGCTCAGCTCGGTCTTAATGTTAGGAACGCAGTGTGTGTGTATGTGTTTGTGTTTGGGAGGGATGATGACTTGTTGGAGCCAGCTGGTTATGAACTGTCTTCCAAACAGACCCACAGCTGCAGGGCTTCAGTGATGCGGCCCATATACTCATCTCCTCTCTCTGCAGGCAGGCATGCTGTTCCTCATTTCAGATTTTATTGCATTGCCTCAGTGAGCCCATCAAGAGGAGCAAGCAGGGGGGCTGTCGCTACAGCAGAAATCTGACCTGGTAAAGTCAAGTTCATCCTGTGATGAGCAATAGCCAAAGCTTGGGATGTGAAATTGGGCTCTGTCTCGAGACGATTTCATGTTTGAATGGCTACAGTTTGATCGGAAAAAAAGTTTCCTGTCGTAGATGTCACAGAGAGTGCGGTGTAAGGAGAAATCTTGCCTCTTAGACTTGAGATTCTCCTTTGCTTGTTGAGTTCATCCATTACTCCTTTGTCATGTCTGAAATCTCATTCCCTTCCCATTTCTCCTTAAACACACACTTGAGTGAGAGGCCAGTCCAGGCATTGCTAAACAACTTTACCTGCGCCGATTGAACAAGAGCCTGGCTCTCTAAAGGTATGCATCACTTTTTAATGCCTCATTTCCCAGAATGGATGACAGGGATGGATCCGCGGCTCAGGGAGCGAGGGGAAGGATTTAAATGAGGTGGCTGCTTTAGATTACGTGAACCTGGTTTTGGGTTTGGATTACTAGTAATGAAGCCATGCGATGTTCCTTTACCAAAGTGCAATTGAAGTTTGAGAACATTTCGACTATCAGCAAGGTTTTACTGAGATAAAAGCCAGCATTGAAGTGAGAGAAAGTCACGCTTGCTCGATTATACTCAACCCTCAGGCGTCTTCAATCTGTCCGCATGAGAATGATTGAGAATTTTAATTATCCGTAAAGATAGCCTCTATCATGCAGAACTCCAAATAAGATACCTGAATACCTCAGCCAGCTTTAGCCCTCAAAGTTATGGATATACGCACCAGGGACTGCTGCTCATCTCCATCTCATTTTGATCTAGATGAAGTGGTTTCTTTTATCTCTGGCTGTGCTTAAAGTATGCATAGAGCTTTACTGTCTGGTAATGTAAGATATGTTGGTTATCTCCCAATAGGCTTAATAATATGATGGTGAGAACAGAAACCACATGGATGTTCTTTTAAACCTGGCTCAGAAGTTCCAGAGTTATTTATTGAATAATATGTCACAATGTTTACTCAAGTATTTAAACTTACAGTAACTGCAATCCTGACCATAGCTGCGTTTCCACCTTAGCAGGAACTTTCCCTAGGAACTAGGGACTTTGGGGTGGTACTCATTGTCTAAATGAAGACTTGTGGGGGTGGGACTTGGGCACTTAACATACTAATTGGTTGAGTTCATGTAAGGCCGCGATGGAAAGGCAAGGGGCAGTCAAAGTAAAGGTCCACTGCACCCGTCAAAATAAAAGTCACAACAACAAGCGCAGCTTATGTCACTTCATAGTTCCTACTTGAAATGCAACCAGGAAAACGGCCCTATATAGGGAAAGTATTAGTTCTCGGGGAACCACTATTGGCTAGATCCTAGAACTAAGTTACCAGAGCTATCTGGTGCGAAAGCTCCTGTAAACAGCAACAGGTCTGGGGGAAAAAAGTTCCCGGGACAAATTGTTCCGGTTAATTGTGGTGGAAACGTTGCTCATGACATACCTTTAGACCAGAGGTGTCAAATCCTGCATCTGGAGAGACACTTTCCTACAAAGTTTAGCTCCAGCACACCTGCTTGAAAGTTTTTAGAGACAGATAGCTTTATTATCTGGTTAAGGTGTGTTTAATTAGTGACAGAGCTAAACTCTGCTGGACTGTGGCAGGATTGGATACCCTTGCTTTAGACTCATTTGATGAAGCGACAGAACAAATCCATTGACTCTAATTTGCCTGTAATCCGGCATCGTCATTCAGCCCTCACGGAGTTCTGCTCTTCCCAAATGGGAATGCGCAGAGCCGAGAGGGAGGAAACAAGGGATGGGATGTGACTTTGGTTCACAGCATGAATGGCCTCCGCTTCACTGGCCCCTATCGCCTCTTTAATGGACTCATTTTCTGGCATAGGCTGATTTTGCCCAGCTCAATTAAATCAGCGGCATTTTAATTGGCTTATGCACTGTCAAACGGGATCTATTAAGTGAGCAGCTGTCAGAGCTGAGGACATGCCGATGTGAACGCGAGGGAGAGAGAGAGAATGGTGAAGAGGGGTAAACACATCAGCTTTAAAGCACTCGGGTACAATGATAATGTCTTGTAAATGAAATACCCCCATGATCCTCTACATACCCATCATTCTTGTCACTGAAATGCTCTTTTCTCGGTTCATTCTTCCAATCCTTTTTCATCCTCTCATCCCCGTTCTCTTACGGGGTTATGAAGGCACATAAAGAGTCCTACGGAGAGGTAGTAAAGAGATTGATGGAGTAACGTGGAGAGTCTATTAAACGCTCTGAAGTCACCCCACATCAGGTCAGTTAAGGCCAGAGGCTTCACCGCCCGCCAGCTAAGTATCCACAGGATATGTCACACAGAATGGCGTTTTGGTGGATTAATCTTCGATATTCATTGTGGTCACTACGGGTTAAGCAATAGGCTTAATTTCTTCCAAAGGAAAAGATCATGAGTTCATAGTGCATGACTGAAGGCTTTGGTGTGGTTTTCAACACTCTGAACAGAGTGAAAGGTTGTTTCTTTGAGAGGTCATGCCAACAGGGTTGTAGGAAGGTCAGGGCATGGTACAACATGTGAAAGGGATTCATTATTCTGTCTGGAAGAGCATGCCGGTGTGGGGTTACCCTGATTAGCACAACTTGACCAGGCATCACACAGCAAGAGCACTGCCCCAGAGAAATTCACTGATGCAGGTTTATTATTAATGATCCCGGGCCACTCTGATGCGTCCACCTAAGACTCATCTAGAGAGACTTAATGCCCCCGTTCTGGTGTAACCTATAGTGCATTGTAAATGATCCACATGACACAGGTTACCATTAACGATTGTATTATGTTTAAAGAAAAGCACAAACCAAAACAAAATGGTGCAGCATATATCACTCTCCCCACTTCGTCATGGAAGCCCCGAACATGGGTCTCAACATACATGGTCATAACATACACCCAGACCATAACACTGGGTTCACTCAGCTCATCCTAAAAATATGTTGTTCCAAACCTGTTTGAAAATGAACAACCCCATTGGCTTTCACTGCTTCACGTGTTTCACAGAAGAAAGAAAGTCATATTGGTTTTCAACCATGAGGGTGAATAAAAGTTTCCTTTTTGGGACAACTATCCCTTTAAATACTTTAGGTGAGAATCACTGTTTGAAGTTTTGTTGCATTGCCCACATTGGTCCGGTTTACGATTGCTGCATTCCCCCAACGTAATAAGTATTTCATATAATGGTTTCAGAGAAGAGTGTTTTGTCCCACAGATGCACATGACATGTTTCGTGGCCCAAATAGGAGCATAAGAGAAAAGCTGTATTTGAAAGATTTACACAGTGGCACAGCCACAGGGAAATAAAGAGCCTAGAATGAGGTAATTAAAGGCTCTTTGTCATGTGGAATAACCCCTGTGGTGTTGCTGTAGAGGCGCTAACTCTATTCATCCATCCATTTCATACTCGCACTATTACTCCACACCGAGAGGCTAATTGGACTTGTGTCTCTCTCCTTAACTCTCGTCCTGTGTCTCTCTCTTTCTTAACCATCCTTTTTCTTCCTCATCCCTTCTTTTACTCCATATTTTTATTCACTTGTTCTCTCTGTCTACGTTCAGATATATTCGCCTTCTCTGTGATGGTTCAAACGCGATAAAAATGCATTGAAAGTGGAAAATGCTCTCCTCAGATGGCTGGCTTTAATCACTTGAATGTAACGGACAGAGGGCTTTCTTCCCCCTCCCCTTCCAATTAAGCATGTTTTTTTTTTTCATTTGGGTTTTTTAATTACTTGGCCTGTCTATAAAAAAAACAGTGGTAGCTGTAATGGTACTGGCATTGGAAGTTTTAAGTGCTTTAAATCACACACACACGTCTTGGCACACATCAAAACATTCAAAATCAAAATACGTCCTTGTTCAGTGGCTGCTTGAAACGACTGATATTGTGAGAGTGAGTGGAATGTAAAACTTCAAAGCTATAGACCTTTTTTTTCCCCATGATGATTAATGTTCGTTTGAATGAGATCCAGGGTGGAATCAGATCAGATCTATGTTTAGACAAATTCACATCCAGATACAGGGGATTAGTGACACTACTAAAGTTTCACTTTTTGTTCCCGATCCCCAGGTTTTTTTTTGCGAGATACAATTTTAGACTGCTACATTTAACCCTGTACTAATGTCTTTTTAACCCCTGGTTAAGGTTATTTTAACCCATAACAAATTAACCCTTAATATCTCGTTCCATGTTTTTGACTGTTCATACTTAACACCGCATATTCAATCCGATTTCATGGCATTTCACACACATTTTTCCTTGGTGGCTAATTTGTATGAATTCGTATGACCTCACTCGAACGATTTTGTTTGGTTCGTGGAAAATCGTATGTATTTTACGAGGCTAATTCGTAGGAATTTGTACAAAGGACCACCCCTAACACCACCCCGAAACCTACACATCACTGCGATCTAGACAAATCGTACGAGAGAGGTCATACGAATTTGTACGTATTAGCCACCTTGTAAAATACTAACAAATTGGTAGTGAGATAGGGCTCACACTTGCAATTTTAAAATCTTAAACCAGGGTTTTACTTTCGTCACAGCAAAAAGGGGAGAAATGTAAAATGGCAACTTTAGGCCAACAGAACCCAACCACAAACCATTCTTCCACTCAAGTTCACATACAGAGACAGCCTTGATCCCCCAATTTTAAATAACTAGATTTAACCCTGTGCTAATGTAATTTTAACCCCTGGTTAAGGTTATTTTTAACCCATAAAATGTAGTTTTTAACTACATCTTTAACCATGATAAGAGATGTTTCACGCTTGTCATTTTTAAAGATTCCTTAACTAAGATTTCACTTTTGTTACACCTAAAAGGGGAAAAGTTTTAGCAACTTTCAAGCCTACCACACACTCTCAGATCATTCTTCCGCTCAAGTCCAGAAACAGGCACAGCCTTGATTCCCCGTATTTGCTACATCCATCCTCATTTTATTAATCTATCAATCAGAAGCACAGGCACAAACGTGGAATTCTTCCACGGCTCATCTCCTCTCGTTCTACGTGTCCTTTATCTTCTCCAGATCATGACTGATTTGTTTTGTGTGTAATTAAGATTGTGGACTGCTATTTCCTATTGTTTTGCTCTGTGTGTGTTTCCTGCGCAGTGCTCTGGTCAGCACTGATCTAATTGAATTAATGCATTCATCTATGTAGAGCACTCTGTTTCCTGTTTCGTTCTTGCTCACCCTCATTATCTTTTAGTTTTTTCACCCCAAAGCAGAGATTTTTTTATTATTTTTTTAAAAAATAAAATAATTTAAAAATTCATGATGACACCTTGAGAAGTCCTGGATGAATGTGATGATTTGATCCTCAGTATACTGAAATAGAGTGAGCGAGTGTGTGTGTGTGTGTGTGTGTGTGTGTGTGTTTTGGGGGGAAATAATAATGAATTGGCTGAAATTCAAAAGGGAGCTGAAGTGTTTTGCTAAAGCCTGCTAATAGGAGAAACAGTGAAGTGGGGTAGTGAATATAAATTTGGCCTTTCATATGGAGATCTCCTGTGATAGACGGATGTGTCTTCATTACAGTCCTGCTGAATGGTGTTTAAAGACAGCAGGAGAGACGGCCATCAGTCTAGAGTTGGCTTTTTGTCAGTGTACATTGATTATGCCTCACTGGGTACAGAAGAGATGACCTGCTAAAACTGATCTGAAAGCAGCCTTTAACAGCTTGCGAACATGCTCGCAGCATGCAGAATGACACGAGGAAGACAAACTGAGAATCAATGAGCCTGCAGTATCCTGCACCTGTGTGTGTGTTTCTGAACTCGCTCCCTTTAGACCTTTTAACTTGACCCATTTTCACAAAATCTTTTCAGCCAATGCCACAGATGTTGATTTAATAACGTTGCTGGATGATGTATTGTAAATTTTGCATTTTACAAAGAATTTGTAAGAGGTGCCAGGGTTTTGTAGGAGGTAGTCAGGCGTTTAAATATATATCTAGACTATTACAAGCAATTTATGTGTCAAAATCTCATCTGTGTTAACCAGCTAGAATTTCTCTAGTACAAACATTGCAGGATGAGCTATTAATATAATGTTACGTTTGAGATTCTCCAGTTTTTACACGTTGATCTTTCATGCAAATATGTAGCCTATTTTCAAGTTGTGTTATTTAATGACATATGTCTTTCTTAACTGACCTTTGAATACTGACCTGATCTTTTTCGTGAACACACAGCTGGAACAGGCTGAATGTTGCTTGTCTGTTTGGTGTTTGTGTTACGTTTGTATTGCGTTATGTTATTAGGCAGTTATGTTCTTCCGGTACAGAGATGCTGAACAGTCCAGTCTAAACAGATCACTTGCATTAAATTTTTCCTATCTGCGTGATTCTGAAGCAGGCTGGCAAGGAAGCCATTTGCTGGTCTTTGCGATTTGGACTCAAATGGAGTGAATCAGTGGGAGGATGCCATGTAACTGCTGCAAGTCAGGCAGAACGCTAGGGGGGACACTGATTTTACGGTTTGCGATACAAACACTTCAATAGGTCATTACACACCTTATGACACGCCTGTCGCTCTTTTTCTTATTGTCGCTTTATTTTCCCTCATTTTTTTTTCTATTGTTCGTTTCCTTGCTTTAAGGCACAATCAATTTTTCTGCTCAGATTGGAGCACCCACAGACTGAAAACTCAGCAGTGCTAATGCATAAATCCCAAACATTTCCCAATTTAGATTTACTTGCCTGTCTTAGAGCAATGTTCTGGGTTCAATACTACAATTTGACACGTTAGAATCTGTAAAAATTGTGTTTACAGAAATGCAATGGACCGCTGCTGGATTGTTTAACGTACATATTTTTCCTATTAAATATGTGTTATTTGAGCTTTAAAGTTTCTAAATTGTGCTTTTAGCCATGCCACTACAGTTCTGGATGGTTTTTTGTTACAAATGTAATTCCTGTGGGTGTTTTTACAATGATAACAATCTAGTGACCAGGTTTGCATGGATCCAGGAATAAATTCATTCTTTATTTTTGTTGGTATACTTTAAAATAGTGTGTATTTTAACTTGTTTACCAGTGCACTGTAGACTTTCACTGTAAGTACATTACTGCAGGCATTGTTGTTTTGTTTGTTTTACAAACTGATGGAAGAGATGAAATATTTTCTGTGGCTATCGACAGATTAAAGATCTGATTCAATTGTATTGAACCTGGATCAGTTGATCTTTAAAAAAACACTCAAAAAGGAATGTTCTATATCCTTCCCTATACCTCAAAATAATTTTAGAACTGGGAAAGCTCACACAGGAATACTTCTCAGGTGACTGGGTTCAGAGAAACACAAGCTGTATTGGTAAACTAACAGGTCTCATTACATTACGGCTCAGTGTCCTGTACTTTAAACACATGCTTCATCCTCTTTGACATTCAAACGTGACACACATATGTATCGTTTCCTCTGAATCCGAGTGAATACATTCTTATGTCTTTTATATTGGATAAGAATTGCATTATAGATTAAGCCCAAGGATTACATGATTTTAAGGTGTAACAAAGTGCAATTCTTTGATATAAAACCATACAAATTTATTCTTTCCATTTCTAAAGTTCTATTTTGACAGAAATGATTCCTGCTGGCATGAGATTCACTGCAATAAAATGCTTTTCTTACTCGTTTCCAATCCAAATATCTAAAGTTTCTAAATTAAGTGATTGAAATTATCAACCAGTGAGTTAAGAAAAATAATTAAAGTTAAATTGAGATTATTTCTCACCTCATTGGCAGATAATTTTGCATTTTAAGCGCCAACTCATTTAATTTTGATTTATTTTTTCAGAAAACAAGACATAATATTGTATGTCTCATCTAGGAAATGCATCTTGATTTAACAATTTTTTAGATATTTGGATTGGAAACAAGATAAAAATACTAAGTAAGACAAGCATATTTTGAAGCATTGACCTTTCTGCCCAATCACATGCCACCTTAGAACGATGCATCGGAACAGCCAATGAGAGATGGTCAATTATTTGACCAAGTGTGTTTGTAGAAATGCTGTTAGCAAAGCATTCGATACGTCAGGTATTATTTAAATTATTTTGAAAGTGCGAAGACTTCAGATTGGTTCTGGAATTGCTTATTTAAGTCCAATTGAATGGTGCGTGTAATTTATTTAGCGCTGATACAATCCGTTGGACTCGAAATCAAGCTAAAATTTAATCCCGTTTTATATTGAGAAATTACCGAGTGAGTAGGTGCTTGTAGCAGCCGTGGATATCTAGGTCATTGAATTCGACGCTCTTGTTAACTGTTTCGGGTGTCCTGCACCGTAGATATAGTGTCGTCGTTCCAGTGAAGGTAAGCCGGTGAAGATGGACAGCTGAGGTCGATATGGACAGAACGACGGTAATAGGAGAGCGAAAGAGAGAGAGAGAGGAGGGTGGCGTTTAGAGTGTTACATGTCACCATGACACATCATTGGAAAACACAGAATCTATTTACCATCGACTGTCCTCTCTCTGCTACTGTCGTTTCCCCCGACAGGCCGTAATCACTCCGTAACACACACCTCTGATGCCGTGTTCAAATATACACACCTGCACTTACAGGAAATGTGCAGTAATGAACTGCCAGTCAGGAAGATAGAGTGTGTGCGGTTGTTGTGTGGTCAAACCGCATTGAAACCCTAAATTACAGGATGTTATGTGCCGAATGCTCAGAGTTCCTTGCGGACAGCACTTTGTAAAGATGTGAGGACAGGTTGTGCTCTTTAATCCAAGATTGGTGAGATGGAAGATGGCGAGAGAGAACAGGAAGTGGCCTCATGTTTTATACATCGCTGCCATTCTCTTCACCGCCTGACATTCAGCAAAATCTCCGTCTGTCCGGCCTTGATAGTGTCTCCCGCCAGGACGATCACTCCTGTAAGCTAATTATCATACGCACACATGCATGAATCGCCTTCACGGGATTATTATTTTTTTCATTTTCGCATACGTTCACTCCCACAGTGCTCTATTTTATTCAGCCTCGCTGATTTTTCTGAGGCACAGGGGCCAAATAAATGACAATTTTTCATAAGAAATATCAGCAAACTTTTGGAGTGCCATTCACGAGAGCGCAGTAATTAAACTATGCGTGTGCGAGTATGTAGAAAACATCAGAATACTCCACTGCGTAATTAGAATGTTTGATGCTTTCAAAGAGAAAATCTCTGTTTTGGTTTTACACTTCATTTCCAAACGCATCAGTCGTGATAATAAACGACATGCTGCATAGGGAAATGATGTGTGTGTGCCTCGCTTGAATTGAATCTGCTTTATATTTTGCGGCTAATGCATTACGCTCGGTCGCTGCCCTCAGCACTGACTATGTGAGGAACTAAATGGTGATGGTTGAGTTTTTTGCTGGTCTCTATGGTATCATCAAACTGATAGAGGGAGAGAGAGAATCACTGCTGTGATCTAAGGGAACACGACTGGTCTTTGTTCTGTTTGGTTGCCAATTCAATCATTGGAGAAAGCAGCCACATCTGTCAGTTTCATATTTGACCTAACAGTCTATATTTTCAACATTCTGCTCTCATATATATATGTATATGTTATTCCAAATAGCCTGATTGTGAGTGTGATAATGCATTTATACAGATTTATAAAGTAAGTTAATATTGAATAACTTACATTTTAGATGCAATATTGGCTGTTACATTGTCTGTTTTGGAGCCATCATAAAAAATAGCCCCAAACAAAGCCACAGCAGAACCGTTGCACCTCTCTGATCAACAAACATTAGTGGTGTTCCTGAGTGAATCAAGATTTTGGAAAAAAAACATTTGAATTAATTCTGTAATCCATATTAATTCATAAAGGCACTAGTTTCATTTGTATATGAATCAGTATTTTCCAATGAATCTATGGTGTGAATTATTCAATGACTCTCAAAAAAGTCACTTGTTTCATTCTTGAACGAATTTGGGTTGTTGAACTGAAGTATCGACCGGGATGCCAAGTGGATTCATAAACACCTCTGATTGGCCTTTGTGTTCATGCGCTCATCAGCTACGTCTGTGATTGGCTACAATGATCAATGCATGGGAGCGTTTGAACGTACACGGAAGTGTTTGAATTTGAAATTGAGAGCATGCTTTCAAACGGCCCTGTCCTGTGTGTATCTGTGTAAGCGCTTGGAGAAGAGTGTCATTGATGTCTATTTACAACATGTTTTTAATGTGTTGATCATTGTAGCCAATCACAGACATATCTGATGAGTGTGTGAACACAATTGCCAGTCAGCGGTGTTTACGAATCCACTCAACAACGCTCACAGCATCACATTTTTTAAATTTCAGTACCGATTGGTATCGCGGTTTGTAGTTTTGTCAACACGATTTTGAATGAATCTGTATGATTCTGACCTTCTGGTGTATCAATGTGACCTACAGATTAAATAATATTTCTGACTTAAATAAAAACAGTTATTTTAAATGTTTCCACACGAAGCACATATTTTACCTGACAAGATAATGTTTTATGCCTCTTTTGGACCTTATATTGGTGCGCTCATAGAATCATTTACAGTTAACAAGGCTTATGATTAAAGGTTTTGACAGGTTTCCCCACTCTAATACCTGGTAGATTCTGGTTGGTTGGTTGTGGATGGTTGTAGCTTTGTATTGGCTGAGGGAGAGATCATAGCTGCTGTTATTGGCTCAAGGTTTGTGCCATTGTGTGAATACTTATGTGTGTGTGTGTGTGTGGCTACCTGTACTTCAATGCTTTAGCCCACACAGCGCCTTTGTGACGACTCAGCCAAAACGAGCTCAAAACAATTTAGCTGAATCCTCGATACGCCTTTTAGATACAAGAAATGAAATAATAGCAAGACTGCCAGGGATCATTGATCCACAGCCGGCTGTGAATATCAATGAAGTACCATTACACAAAGATAAATACGGTTTCAGAGTGTTGTGGCGCACCCCTCGCACACATAAATGCACTCCAGCTTTTAGAGAAAAAACCAGCAGACTGAGACGCGGGGTGACATGAAAGCGCCTGCAAGAAACAGGTGGAATCTAAGAGCTTCAGTCCCTAGAAATCATCAGGAAAAAAAAAGAGCTTTGGATGACATGGAAACTCGAGTGTTCTGTGTGAACCTACAGATGAAAACCATAGACGTAATTTTAATTAGAAGAACTGGCTTTACACAGAATTGCTGCCTGTTTATTTAAATGTCCTGATTCCATTAGAGCCCATTTTTTTGGTTCTAGAAATAAAGATCCCATTTATTTTGCCCATAGAGAAACGCATTGTAATGGTACTGTAGAAACCTTTCAAGAAAAAGCTACTCTTTGCTCAGTTCGTTAATTGGTGTATATGCTTCTGTTGAAGCCATCTGTCAGCGTTAATTCAACTTCATTTGTACCGAATCATGTTTAAAATAGCCCAATTCCAATGAACTATCCACTGATAAGAAATCTGGCTGAAAACTCAGCAGTTGCCTTTGTATCCCATGAAGTATTGCAGACAATTTAAATCCCTACATTTTGCTAATTTTACTTTATTTGCATTTTACTAATATAATACATATATAATAGGTTCCATAGATTGTATTTTATCTTTTTGGTCACATGTGTTTATCCTTTTTTTTATACCTTTTCTTGTTTCCGCCATATAATTGTGACACTTTTTCTTACCTCTGACTTTTTTCTCACAAAAAATGCAAGTTTACATCTCACAATTATAAATTCATTTCTCAGAATCGCGAGATATAAATTATAAGAAAAAAAGTCAGAATTGCGAGTTATAAGCTCACAGTTCTGACTTTATAGCACAAGCTTTTCTCCTCAAAGCAAAAAAAAAAACTTTAGCTTCTTTCAATGAGACAAAATAGGGCAAGAATAGGACTTTATTTGCATTTTATATAAATTATTTAAGCATGTAAAGCATCATATGGTAAACAGTTTGAACGATTATAAATGTATGAATCAAACTCAATGTCGACACTTTCAACGTTTCTTATGCAAATAATAAAATGCGATAAACAACACAATCATGCATAGTTAGGAGAGTAAAATAAATGAGCTTATCATGAAAGGTTCTCATTGAAAACCATTTAAGAAATTATTCATACCCAGTCCCTCTTGAATCTTTCTCAGTATTCCCTAATTGGTCGTGTTCATGATTACCTAATTTACTAATTAGCTGAGCGTGTTTTACATGTGTACTCTGAGGGAGTTGATACGAAGGATATAAAAGTTTTATATCTCTCTTTATGTGCATTCACTGCAGGAATCCGTTTGAACAAACTTCAGAGGCCTGAAATGAAATGAAAAGTTTAAATTTGCTTTTGTCTAACTAGATAACAATATGGCGATTTTCAGTGTGTGAGTGTCTGTGTGCAAATGGTGGCAGAGGTGTCAAAAGAAGTGAGGAAAAATGAAGTCATAGACGTGTATGTGTCGTCAGGAGAGGTTGATGTAATGGTTTTATAATGGATTTAGAGCGGTCACGGTGATCAGCACCGGATGACTTATTTAAATGTCGTGCACTCTTCTCATCCTTTGCTGGAGATGAGGCATAGAAAAGGATGAGGGGAGAGAGCGAACGGATATTTCAACACTGTCACTCTTCACTCGTCGTTTCTCCTGGAAAGCTTAGACTGGATTTACGGTTCTCTGAGAGAGCTAAATCTTCATTGGGGTCTAATTTCAAGTCGTTACTGCTACATGACAGAGAGGGCCAAGGCAAATATCACCTGAAATGAATGGAAAGAGAAATGGCTGGAGAAGATATAATTTGGGATTGGCTGTGAGCTTCTATACAGTCTGAAAAATAAAATGCTACATTGTAAAATCCTTTTCACCTACTTCAACTTAAAAAATTCAGTTGCTGCCTTTCATTTTTAAGTATAATCAACAAGATTATACTAAGAAACCTCTGCAGACTTCCAAGGCGGACTCAAAACGACTAGACTACAAATCATTTTAATTCATCGCCTCAACAGATTTTCGTTTCTTTAAAGATCCAGAGTTACAACATTCTTGGAGAAGAA
Organism: Zacco platypus; assembly: GCA_038088235.1. Lineage (NCBI taxonomy): Eukaryota > Metazoa > Chordata > Actinopteri > Cypriniformes > Xenocyprididae > Zacco > Zacco platypus. Next base: position 6,479,588 of record CM076066.1, read on the forward strand.
AAAAAACATTCTGATTCTTTTCATTCTGAAAGTGTGATTTCTAGACCTGAAAAACTGGTCAATTAATAGAAAATGTTCCATGCGAGAGTTTCATAAATAATATAGTTTTAAAGAACCTAGGGAAGCTTTCTTTTGTTAATAGACGAAACAGAAAACCAGTATTTTAAATTCCCCTAGAAACCATCTAGCCAACTGAAGAGCGGTTCTTGATCAGAAGAGAGTTCTACAAAGTTCCACTTCTGAATATTAATAACCCTAGTGATTGACACCTGCGGTGCCGCCCAGTCTTTCGTGTGCGTGTTTGTGCATGTTTGGAAACCGTCCCTGCTGTTCCACTGGTTGGCGTTTTATGAGCTGAGAATAAGGGAAGTGAAATATGTAATACAGCCAGCCATCTCTGTAAATCATATGACTGAGATGGAAATGAGGAGAGAAGAAAGAAAGAGAGAGAGTCCTTTGAGACAGGTAGATGATGACACTACTCTTGATCAGTATTTATGATCACGGTCACAGTGTAGCGATCTCAAATAAAAACCCCCTCAACACACACACACACACACACCGCTCTGAAGTGCTGACGACAAGTAAACAGCCCGTTGCTGTATGCAAAGATGTGAGTAATGAGTTCTAAAGGACAGGAGGAGCGGAGCGGAAATGGGCCAGCCCGGCGTTTGATGACTGGGGTAATGTGGCACAGGAAGTGATGAATACATCGGTGGGCACCATTTGGCACAACTCAGCGCTTTTCTCCTGACGCAGGTCTTTAAGACAGCCAGATTAATGAATCTCACTGAAATTAGATTAAAGACTTATAGCCCTCGTTTCTCTCTGGAACCAGACAAGACGTCTTCTGAAATGTACACATGCAGATAAACGACAGATGCGTCATGGGTATTACTCATGTTTTTGGTCTTTATCTGGAATGCATCAATGTTTTGTGCTAAAATGTTACATTTCTGAGCGGTCAAAACGCCATTTATATCCTCTATTAATCACTAGCAGGAGAAATTGGCGTTGGTTCTTCTAAAAAGTGTGGCGTGTCAAATTTGAGTGTGTTAAACACTGATGTACATTTATTTGTGATGCATCGCAGGTGAGCAACTGAAGTGCTTCTTTTTCTTTATTACTTATTTTTTATTTACACATCTACTTTTTAGTTTTTATTTAAATATATTTTATATACATTTGGCTTTAAAAATATTAAGTAATATTAAATATAAAATTTAAAAAATATAGATTTTTCCTCTCTTATGACTTGTTTATGCCTTATAAAAAAGGGAAAGAGTAAAATATACTTTTTATATTTTTGTGCATTTAGCATAAAAACCAAAACAATATTTATTACATTTTCATTTGAATATTTACTTTTTATATTTTTATGCATTTGACAAAAATGAAAAAGTAAAACTTATTGTTTTGGCAATTTACGCTTACATTTGGTAATGAAAGTTTTTTTTTTCCAAATAAAATTCATTTGAGCATCTTTTAAGTTGTTTATTAGCTTGCATATTACTAGAATATTGGCTGTTTATTAATACATATTAAGCACATATTAATGCCTTATTAGACATGACCTTATTCTGCTTTCTTAATCCTGCCCAATACCTAAACTTAACAACTACCTTAACTTTTAATAAGCAGTAATTAGGAGTTAATTGTCAGAAAAATCAAATGTGTTCCACACATTCCACTACATTTACCCATTTGCTTTTGTTTTACATTATGTACTTTTTATCTTGAAAGCTGCTTCAGATATAAATGTTTTGTGCTGAATGTTACATTTCCAAACAATCTGAACAATATGAAGTGTGTAAAACTCCATTTACAGACTATTAGTCACTAACAGCAGGGAAATTGCTTTGGTTGTTCTTGAAAGCGTGGCTTGTCAAATTCGAGCATGTTGAAACTGATGTACAGATCCATTTATTCGTGGCGCACGTCACAGGTAAGCAGCCGAAGGCGTGCACGCGGTCATACGTGAATGGAATACAGCCGAGCGGGATTGAATCTTAGCCCAAAACGCTTTTCATTTAAATGCAGCAAACAGCCGCGGCTGCACACACACACTCGAGGTGAGCTTTCAGACAGTCGAGGTGTTCAGAAAGGCAGAGCGAGCAGCTCTGAAGGAGTGTGTGACCTTTAGCTTGCGTCAGTTTTTTCCTGTGTGCGTCTGAAGGGCGAGGTGGAGAGGAGCTTGGATGAGAGTACCACTGGGATATGACATTTCTCATTCTTTCAGTTTGGACACAGCAAGGCTCTGACAGAAAGCGTGTGAAGAGGGGGGTGGGACTCTGGAAGGATGCCCGGAGATGTTAACCCTCACCCGGGGAGTGGAAAAACATCCCTGGGGGGCTTTCTGGATGGGGTCCGATTGCTTTTCAGACCTCAGTCATTACTAAACCACTTAACTTCTGTATTACATTCACTCCATCCCTCTCTCTCTCTCTCCCTCTCTCTCTCTGTCCACATGCACCCTGAGGCTTCACAATACAACTAGAATGTGGAGCATCCTCTGAACTTAAAGAGATAGATCACCTTAAAATGATCATTTAGGCTTCTCATTGTTTACTGTAGTTTCAAACTTTTGATAATTTTCACATTGTTTTTCACCAGTACAACGTTTATAGTGGCCATAGTGTCACCATGACATCAAAATTGACCATTCTAAATGAATCAGATCATTGTTTTCTTTTAATTAATGGGTCTTAATCTTTAATCAGAAACATTGTTCCCTCCCCCTTACAATAATTATATAATAGTTAATATTTATATTTTCCCTGCAGGGGCTGTAAAATTGACTTTTTTCTTTACATATTTTCTGTTCATTTTTAATTTAATGCATATATATATATATATATATATATATATATATATATATATATATATATATATATATATATATATATATATATATATATATTAATGAATGCATTTATCAATCAATAATAATTTGAAATTTACAAATGTTTTAATTTTATTTGGCATAAAAAATAAAATATTTTTAAGTTTTTTAAGTTTTTTTTTTACAATTTTGCATTTTGGCATGGTCATTAAATTGAACATTAAATTAACAGTTTGTTTGTTTTTGTTTTTTTTATGCAAAAGTAAAGTGACAGTAAAGTGTGTACTAACCTAAGAAAGTAGTGGCTAATAGAGAGGTTATACATGGGTTAGTGTTAGGTTTAGGGGTAGGCATAGTTCCTAGTTATTACTATAATAAGTACATCGTATGTACATGGGAAACAGGACTGTAAAATAAAATAACCAACTTTTTTTTTTCTCCCTTTTTTTTTCTCCCTGTCAAGAACCCCATCCTTGACCGTCTCAAAACTGAAGGTTGTGGTTCCCTCTGTGCCAGCTACTGCTCACTCTCTTACTTTCCATCTGCACTTCCTATATGATAGTTTACAGCACGCCTCCTTCTACAATTTCCTCTGAAAATAGTGATTTCCCAGCTCTGGACAGGACCTGGCCTTGAAAAGTGTTCAAATCAATGCTGCAGAGAGATTTCCAGCAAACTCACATTACTTATGTTGATCCTTGAGCTCCATCTTCTCAGTGTTTCTAAAGGTGAGCGAGACACGGCAGATAGAGTCTACTGCAGTTGTTTCAGTATGAGCTTTTCAACAGCGCTGACCCGTCATTTGCTTGGATGTGAGTGTCAATGGTTTTTAATGAAGATGGTAAAATGACCTTCATGGTAAGATATATATATATATATATATATATATATATATATATATATATATATATATATAATGCAGTGAATTAAATGCTTAACAAATGTAACTTGATCCTTTTTTTGGTCCTTTTATGTGGATCTTGGATGCAAACCAAAAAATGAGATTTATTCATAACAGATGAACAGTTTGGCATCAGTGCAAAAACTGCTTCACATTACGTAATATTTGAGTTAAAAACAAAAGACTTGAAACAGGTACATCAGCACAGAACAGACACTTTCAGCGCACATCAGCACATATGTTCATGCAGCAGGTTGTTTCTTGTATTTTTGTATTATTTGTTAACAAGTACTGTACTGTTAAGCCCAAATGAAATTACTGATTTAAAGTCGGCATGAAATGGAAGTTGCGATAGATACATATTGTGATGTATATGTGGGTAAAACTGCTTCTCGAACAAGAAAAAAGATTTGTTATATACCATTTGCATTAATTATCCATTCCAGTTTAATCTCTCGCACACATTCTGCCTCCATTTAGCAAGTGTTTTCATTCAAAAAGGAGAGCACTAGCGTCGCTTTGGGTATCGAGCAGACACAGCAGACGGTGTGTTATGCGTCTGCGTGCATGTACAATAACGCATTACAAGCACTGTTTATTTAGCAGACGCGCTCTGCTCTGCATGATCTATCATCATCATCATAATAACTCCATTGTTTATGGTGATACTCTCAGCGTTCATATAGTCAGGCCAAGCGCTGGATGATGCATCTCCCAAACTTCACTCTTCACCGGGCAATTACAGTCCGATCTGCTAAGCATAATTCACCGCAAAAGGAGCCACTGAAAGGCTCTTCATTTGTACTTGATTTGGAGAGAGAGAGTGAGCTGAGAATAGGGAGACTGGGGTTGGCTGGCACAATTTTTGTTCTTTGTTGAATATCTGTAGTAGAGCAAACATTAAAAAAGCTAAAATCTCCTAAACATAATTCAGTGCAAAAGGAGCCACTGAAAGGCACTCAATCAGCTGTTACATGTTTGTACCAACATCCAATTATAAACCGCAAATGAACCATGTAGTCAACCGACCCCAGCCTCCCCTCACCAGTCAAACAGAGTCTTTAATCAGAGCTCTCCGCCCGGCTGCAGTGTGGCAGGCGCATCTCTAAGGAAACCAATAAGACACAAACACAAACTCTCTCATCGGCCTTTATCTTACCCAAGACAGCTGGGGGGATTTAAAAGAGTATGTGCCGTTTTTTTCTTGGTACTAAACTTTCTCCCAGGTCCACTTTAACGTTTGGAGATCACTACCTCTAGTGCCTTCAGTTACCCTGGCAACAACCATTTCCCTACTAATCCCCACCTTCCATCACGAGGGAGAGAGAGAGAGAGTGGGAGAAGCTCTGTGATAAAGGGAGAACAATGCATATTCTTTCATTCAGACAGCAGACACCCATTTGTATTTTCTAGTGAAAGTGAATGCCTACGCACTCTCTCTAATAAGGGTTTATAAGACCGAGCGAAAGAAAGAGAGCAAGAAAGATGAGTTCTGTTGAGGTTCAGGGTTGAGATGTTCTCTTATGACCCATAGTTTCTTTGTGAAAGAAAAGCAGATGCATTGCGTTGTATAATGGAGCTAGTGAACATAGTAAATAATCTAGCAACAGCCTAAAATTATTATAGCAATTCACTAAAAATACCCAGAACACTTTGGAAACTGCATAGCAACACCCTGGCAACCAACTCCAACACCCTAAAATCATGATGGTGAATTTTGCACTCTTTTGTGAAAATGTATTAATTGAGTGTCTCTTGAATGTGTAGATATTTTCTTCTTGCTGTAACCAGCTTCTTTAACAGTGCACTGAAAAACATTGCATAGCAACACCCTAGCAACCACCCACAACACTCTAGAATCATGGAGGTGATTTTTGTACATTTTTGATGAATGTATATATTCAATTTCTCTTGTATGTGGAGACATTGTTGTCTTGCTGCAACCAGCTTCTTTAGCAATGCACTAAAAACACTGCATAGCAACACCTTAGCAACCAACCACTACATAGTTGCAACTTTTGCACTGTTTTGTAAAAATGTATGAATTCAGATATGGTTGCCTTGCTGTAACCAGCTTCTTTAGCAATACACACTGCATAGCAACACCCTAGCAACCACCTACAACATCCTAGAATCATGGTGGTGACTTTTGTACTTTTTTGAAAAATGTATAAATTCTGTTTCTCTTCTATGTGGAGAGATCTTTGTCTTGCACTAAAAAAAAAAAACACTGCATAGGAACACCCTAGCAACCACCCACAACATGGTGGCGAATTTTGCATTTTTTTGTGAAAATGTATACATTCAGATATTGTCTTCTTGCTGTAACCAGCTTCTTTAGCAATACTCTGAAAAACACTGTGTAGCAACACCCTAGCAACCACCTACAACACCCTAGAATCATGGAGGTGACTTTTGTACTTTTTAAAAAAAAAATGCATAAATTCAATTTCTCTTGTATGTGGAGACATTGTTGTCTTGCTGCAACCAGCTTCTATAGCATATCCATTAAAAAAAACACTGCATAGCAACACCCTAGCAACCACCCACAACATTGTGGCTATTTTTGCACTTTTTTGTGAAAATGTATACATTTTGATATTGTCTTCATCGTGTAACCAGCTTCTTTAGAAAAGCACTGAAAAACACTGCATAGCAACACCCTAGAATCACAGAGGTGACTTGTACTTTTTTGTGAAAATGCATAAATTCAGTTTCTCTTGTATGTGTAGATATTGTCTTCTTGCAGTAACCAGTTTCTTTAACCCGAGCTCAAACAGCAAAGACGTATCGGATTTAACCACGAATGTCCCGTGATCTTCTAACGAACGCTACTATGTTACTGAGTAGTATCGGGTGTTGAACAATAACCTACAGCGAGCATTACTGCAACGCTTCTCAAACATAACATAATCCACAGACCACTGTTGCGTGAGACGGGCCTTCGCCAACGTGCTCGACGTGAGGGGATTTGATGCTGGAGGAGCGCACCTGAAAACATTCTTATGCATGAATAAACACACATACGTGATCACACTCATGAGCGAAAACGGCCTAATGTTTACACATGGGCACAGTTCCTACTCGCCTGCTTTCAGTTAGCGCTCTATTTGATTCAGATTGTGACAAGCATGTTTTATTTGATTTTCACAGCATACTGTAACATCAAAACCAAAAACATGACACGTAAACAAACCCATGACCAGTGTTTTGTCTGTGATATAAAAATGCACATGCAGTGAGCTGTATAAAGCATAATGCATCTTTATAGTGCTACAAACACATAACGTATGACAATCTTTATGAAAATTTTCCATGGTTTTACTTCTATTTATTTACTTGCTAATAAAAGACGGTCTGAATGCCGACTGATTTCCCAGCTAAAGTCACTCAGTCATTGGTGGATGCAGCATTGGCTGTGCTCAGCTCCACTTTAACAGCTGTCAAGAGTATTTTTAGCAGGCATTGTGTGTCTGGCTTGTGTTTAGTCAATGATAAACATCTATGGAGAAAGAGAGAGTCATGTGTGGTTAGTCAGAAGCATGTAGTGTGTGATTATATGTATTGTTGTTTATACTTCTCAAAGAGCCAAATTTAATGAGGAGCATCCAACCATATAACACCACATCACTTCCTTAAGGGTATCAGGTGAACTCTGGGTAAAGTGATCACTCCCTGAGACATATGATTTAATGAGGATCAAAGCTCTCTCGTCATGTGTGTGTGGGTACATGAATGTTTTATGTTGTTCAGATGCTCCAGATAATGCCGCCAGTGTGATACACTTAAATAAGTTTATCTAATTGTGCAGTGTGCCATAAAAAGACTCTGTGGATGGCTCATCCAGAAAAGTAAATTGGATTTTTGATTGCAGAAACTTAATAGTTTGCTCGGTAAGCTCTCTTTCTCTTTAGCACACAAACACACACTCTAACACACCTGCTACTGAACAAGAGTGAAAAGTAGGACAGATAAAGACTTGAGAGCCCAAGGCAAATGACTGACTCAAACACACACACACACACACACACAAACCCACACTCGCAATCACAAAAATACCGTTTGGCCACCAGCAACACTTTTTACACCCCATTTAACACAAACTGCCAAAGTGCAACATGTCTCATGTCAGGCATGTGTCATGGCCACACGTCAAGAGCTGGGAAACTGAGAGTTTCACTTGTAGCCTGCCTGAAACCACTGATCCAAAGTCAGTTCGCTTGCATTCAAGAGTGGGAAGGGGGAGTCATCATGGCGAGGGAGGAATTGTAACCATAGTAACATGACCTTAAGGGTGAATTTGTAATTGCAGGGCCCTGAGGGTGTGCATACTAAATGCTCATTTAGAAAGCACTTGTCAACACGGTGCAAGTATTGTCACATTTGCGCTCGTGCGCTGACGAAGTGCAAAATTTCAAAATCATTCTGAAAGAGAAATGAAAATACTGTCATTTTGTCACCCCCATGTTGTTATAAACCCATATGACTTTCTTTTTTTTTTTTTTTTTTTTTTTCTCGGTACAATGAAAGTCAATGGGGTCCAAAACAACCCCGTTGGACCCCATTGACTTTCATTATATGGACAAAATGAAATATCAAAGAATTCTGAGTGAATAAAATGGCACATTTCAAAAATATTAAGCAGCACAACTATTTTCAACATTGATATTAATAAGAAATAAGGATCATGTGACTCTGGTCATGAAGACTGGAGTAATGATGCTGAAAATTCATCTCCTCCATCATAAGAATAAATTACATTTTATAATAAATTGAAATAGAAAGCAGTCATTTTAAATTATAATAATATTCACAACATAACTATATTTCTGATTAAATCAGCATAAGAGCCAAAAAAACATTTAAAAATCATACAGAGCACAATCTTTTCAGCAGTGATGTATTGATTACATGTACAGTATGTGTTGTGAATAGTGTAGAACATGGCCTGACTATGTTGCTCTTGCTAATGGCGTCAGATATAATTAATTATTGATGGTGTTCAAAGTGTAATTAGCTGCAGTTGTGATCCTAGGGTGTACTTTACCCAAACAATGAGTGCAGAGAGACACTTTGCAGAGAGTCATTGGCATATTCAGCCCGAGGGATACATTTACCTGAGCAGGTGTGAAAAACACTGCGCAGTCCACACAGAGGCACACGTGCAGGAAAACATACCTGCCGGCAAGGAAAAAAGCACACGCTGGTGTGATTGTGAACAGGCATTAACAATTTAAATCAAACCGGGATCAAAGACGGGATCTTTGAAGTGGCTATAGGGCGTATTTGAGCTGCGTTGAAAAGCAGACTTTGTAGGGAACGATTGCTGCACTTTGCCAACAGCCCATGTACGTTCTGAGCTACTGAGCCCACGATCGCTCTGAGAGAGAAAACAACACTCAGAGAGAGACATACTGGGGAAAGAAACGGACGAAAAGGTCAGATGGGTATCTGCCAAAGAGTACAGAAAGGTATAGTCTCTTGGGAATTATTCAAAAGACCTTGGTGTGCACAGTTCTCATATGCTACGTTTTACACACATACACAGTCTCCTCTCTCTTTCTTTCTCAAGGCTGTCTAGTGATGAATGGGGCTTGACTTACTGGTAAATGAGAAAATTTAGCCGATCCAAGTATGAGGATATCTACCTCCATTACATCCCACAATATAATCACAAAATCAGCACAAATCTAGTAAACCCTGCTAGCAGCGAAAAGCAACTTCAACACAATTCGATCGTATTCATAATCAAACAACCCCGGTAGAAATTTAATGGAACAATGAAGGATATTCATTGTTCTTAAGATAATTATTTTACCCTTAAAATAAAAGTGAACGCTATATCCAAAAGCAAATGCTACCATAAGCTTTAGCTTTAGCACAACAGTCTTCATTATAAACAATAGTACTAAAACTATTAGTACAAGATTTTTCTAGCATTTTGACATTTTTTTTGGCCACATTTTACATCAGAAAAACTTTAGACATCAGAAAATCGGATTTAATTTGAAGCGAATTCTTGTAAAATGAGATGTCACTGTTGGCAAGCTACACAGCATAACGCAACAGAAAATGTTTTGTCTCGCCCCTTGTCTTCTTAGGACAAAAACTCAAGTTAAGAAGAAAGGGATAACATGTATTATTTGTTCTTGGTTATTAGCATTAGCATGAAAAGCTAACTAGCAAAAGCTATCAAAAACTAATGTCGCATTCACGCTATGTCATAATTAAGAAATGGTAACATATGAAAATTCAGAGTTTACATGAACATGAACTCTTTTTACAAGTCGTAATCTCGTATTTATGGCAATTCCGACATGGCGTGAATCTGAACTTTAAAGTGTTAGTTCACCCAAAAATGAAAATTCCGTCAATAATTACTCATGTCGTTCAACACTTGTACCTTAATAAATTAAGATATTTTTAATGAAATCCGAGAGGTATATGACTCGTCCATAGACAGCAATTTAACCTCCACTTTCTAGGTTCAGAAAGGAACTAAAGACATCGCTAAAATAGTCCATGTGACAAAAGTGGTTCAACTTTAATTTTAAGAAGTGACGAGAAAAAAGCAAAAGCAAAATTTGCCGGCCAATAATGAGTCGGCGTTCGGATGTAAACATGGAAGTGTCTACTGCATCAACTGCGTACAAGACTGACATGGTGGAGAAGAAATTGTTGAATAAATTTGTTATTTTTGTTTTGTTTCGGTGCACAAAAAGTATTCTCGTCGCTTCATAACATTAACACTGCAGCCTCTTGGACTATTTTAACAATGTTTTTAGTACCTTTCAGGACCTTTAAAGTGTTGGTAAAATTGCTGTCTATAGACGAATTAGATACCCCTCAACAATATCTTAATTTGTGTTCTGAAGGTGAATGAAGGTCTTACAGGTTTGGAACGACATGAGGGTGAGTAATTAATGACAGAAATTTAATTTTTAGGTGAACTAACCCTTTAAGACTAACATTGCTATGTGCAGTTGTAAAGTTATTGTTCGTAAACTGAAGCAAACCACAGTGAAATAGAACCCTATATCGAATTGTATAAAACAGCTATTTGGTTTCCAAACACACTCAATTAACCTCTGTAGAAAATAAAGCAAACGCAATAATATCTCCTTAACACAGTGCTTCCCTTGTTCTGCGAGATCTAAACCCCATGCGCTCGAGCTTGCTCTCCCAGCAGGGCCATGTACATGATTTCAATAAGCACTTGTGATATATTGGCACACAAAGCCAGCGGGAACCACCTGCTATTTTTATCCTCCGCAATAATGCCATCCAATAACACGATTCTACCAACATGCCATCCTCAAGAAATGCAGCGATGCGGGGAGCACAAAAGAGGCCTGCTGTGCATTCTTGCAACATACCATGAGACACTGCAAAAGAACATCGATATCTGTCATCAGACTTATGTGTCGTGATTTAACACTGCTAATGCTAGTGGCAAGTGGGTTTGTAACAGACATCTGCTGAGAAGCCAGTATTAATTAGCATGTCTGAAAGGATTTTCATAACGTGTCTAAATGTTGACGTTTTGATAATGCCGATAATGATTTTGTCTGTCCTTGTTATGTGAACAATTTGTCATTTTTTTTCTCAATAACCTGTAGCTAGTCCAGTCCTGCTTTACTTGCGTGTTTATGAGGACATCTAGAATCAAGATGGGTCAAGATGACTAGTCAGTGAATGATGTTGTCCATCTTGATATTTTAAAATGTTATATTTTACAATTTGTTTTAAATATAAAACATTATGTGTATATATATATATATATATATATATATATATATATATATAGAATGAAAGTAAAATATTTTTTAAAATGAATATTAATTTTATTAAATCTAAAAACCTAAACTTAAAAACAAAAAAAACAAAAATTCTCAATTTTCGAAATTGAGATTTATACATAATCTGAAAGCTGAATAAATAAGCTTTCCATTGATTATGGTTTGTTAAGTTTGGGCAATATTTGGCACTATTTGAAAATCTGGAATCTATGGGTGCAAAAAAAAAATATTGAGAAAATTGCCTTTAAAGGTGTGTGTTAGCAATGCATATCCACTCACAAAAATAATTTTTTGATACATTTACGGTAGTAAATTTACAAAATATCTTCATGGAACATGATCTTTACTTAATATCCTCATGATTTATGATGATCGATCATTTTGACCCATACAATGTATTGTTGGCTATTACTACAAATATTCAATGTGGCTTATGATGGTTTTGTGGTCCAGGGTCACATATTAAAATTGTATATTTCTGATGGGCAGAAATATTGTATCTCCAAAAACACTATTTTTCAGGGATTGAAAAAAAAGTATTTTTTTAAATAATGGCTTTATATGGTCAGAGACTTGCTTAGGTCATTGTATTTGCATTTGACCAAAATCAATAGTGAGTGGAGTTGCCAGAGTTTTTTGACCAGCAAATTTCTGTGGATTTCAAACGTGTTTTTTCCATCATTAGAAAGGTTGCGACTCGCATCTGAGGCAGTAAGTCCATCGCATTATGTTTTTATCAACTTATAAGTTCAGTTTTCTCTGTTATTGGGCCAAAATCCCATTTTATAGATGAAGTTCTACACAGAGACAGTTTGAAGCAGCTTATTTATTTATTTTTATAATTTGGTCCGGCTGATTTTGATCATAAAAGGCGACTTATGTTATATATAAATTATATATAAGTTCCTGATTTGAAAAAACAAACAAACAAACATAAAAACAGTTTAGTTATACAGAACTGGAACATCACTGGACATTTTTGAAAATGTGTGATTTAATAGTGACTTCCTGTCTATGGGGTGTGATAGGTGTGTGCAGTTTTGACACTCTTGCCCAGAGCATGATAATTACTCAGAGCCGTGATGTCCAGACCTCTCACAGTGCCCTCTGCTCTCGTCGTCAAGTGCAGGGTGTTTTATCCAAAGTGACTCAGCATTTGTCCACACAGTCGAGACCTTCAAGTCAGCGGTATCTTTATCCTGAGCGGGACAGCATGTCCTCACTTTATTCCAGTCGGAAAAGAAACGCATTCACCTAGCGGCGTGAATTACGATGATTCAGACTCCAGACTAATGCCTCATTTATTTCAATTTGAGTAGAAACTGCATTTCTCCAAATCTTTTTAAAGTCATTTCTTATTCATTTATTTTTTAATGTCATGGTCAAGCCGCTGTAAAACAGCCTATGTGGCTTAAATTCCTCTTTAATTTATGAAGCCATAATTTCGAAGTGTCGGATCATAAATAGCAAAAGGGTGTGAAATTCAGCAGAGCTATTCCAGGAGCACACAGTTCTTAGTAGAACTAATGTTGATTTACAGTAGGAAGACCACTGTAAAGCAATTTAATATGAGAAATTAATTCATTTGGATGGAATCAATCTCTCAGCAACTGAACCTGGTGTTAAAACAGCCTCGTTTTATATTCCTCACATCCTTCTGTTTTTATCTAACACATCTTTCTGTTTTTAAAGGCAGATGACCTGCTTTTGTCTGGACATAATGTGAACGTGTAATGTTATTCCGGCGACACCATGCCGTTTTGACAGATTACCGCACAGCAAGTGACTCATCGTTTTCACCTTGAGTGCGTTTTGTGTGAACGTGTTTGTGTGGGTGTCTGTGACTGATTTGTTCATCAAAACCCCATCATATTGTGTAGGAATTGTCAAGGATGAAGGGCAGTTTGTGTGGAGTGTATGCGCAAGTAGTGCTGGCTGGCTTTTTTCGCTGTATATGTATATGTAAGAGTGTTTGTGCTGTTTTTTTAAGCGGAGTGTCACTGTGTACGAGAATTTAAAGGGCTGCCAGAAAACACACAAGGACTCTTGTCACTGGAGATTAAAATGTCAAAGGAAGAATGGCAAGAACAGTTTCTCATTTCTCTTCTCTTCTCTTCTCTTCTCTTCTCTTCTCTTCTCTTCTCTTCTCTTCTCGTCTCGCCTCTTCTTCTCTTCTCTTCTCTTCTCGTCTCCTCTCTTCTTCTCTTCTCTTCTCTTCTCTTCTCTTCTCTTCTCTTCTCTTCTCTTCTCTTCTCTTCTCTTCTCTTCTCTTCTCTTCTTCTCTTCTCTTCTCTTCTCTTCTCGTCTCCTCTCTTCTTCTCTTCTCTTCTCGCCTCTTCTCTTCTCTTCTCTTCTCTTCTCTTCTCGTCTCGCCTCTTCTTCTCTTCTCTTCTCTTCTCGTCTCCTCTCTTCTTCTCTTCTCTTCTCTTCTCTTCTCTTCTCTTCTCTTCTCTTCTCTTCTCGTCTCATCTCTTCTTCTCTTCTCTTCTCTTCTCTTCTCGTCTCATCTCTTCTTCTCTTCTCTTCTCTTCTCTTCTCGTCTCCTCTCTTCTTCTCTTCTCTTCTCGTCTCCTTTCTTCTTCTCTTCTCTTCTCTTCTACGCACATGTGGACCGTGTTTTAGGTTGATTCTTGAATTATTCAATCTTTTTAGTCTTAGTTTCAATTAAACAAAAGTGGTTTGAGTGTTTTGTTCATGAATTGACTTGACTTCCATTATACTTTACTACTTGTACTGATTTCATTTTTGTTACAGGTATGCGTCATCCTTTTGAGTAAGACATTTTTAATGAATTGGTTCATAAAACCAGTCTGAACTTTTCATTCATGACTTCACTGCGTAAATGTATTTTAGAATTTGTGAATCTGAACTTTTTATTAAATTGGTTGAAACAAACTTGAATGATTATTTCTTTTGAGTTGAATCTTTTCAGAGAATCATCTAAACCAGTTTACAAAACTGGATCAACACCTTCCAGGACTACATTATAGTTATGTTAAACTTGTGAATGATTCGTTCTTTTGTGTGTTCACAAAACAGATTTGAACAATTCATTCACTCGGTCAGGTAGATTTCACAGATACAAATTAAATTTTAATTGTTCGGTTTATAGACGATTCATTCTTTTGAGATGAATCTTTTCAGTGAATCATCTTGAACCAGTTTGCAAACTAGTCTGAATGTTTCATTCACAAATTGGATCGACCCCTTGCCAAGACTACATTTTAGATTTGTTGTGTATTTCTTGTTGTGTTCACATAACTTACTTAATTCGTTCATCCTGTTCAGTAGATTTGACAGCAAATACAAATTACATTTTAATTATGTTTGACTTATGAATGATTCATTTGGATCTTTTCAGTGAATCATTTGAACCAGTTTTGTGAACTGGTCTGAATGTTTCATTCACAAATTGGGTCGAACCCTTCAAGTACGATGTAGACACAAACTACATTTTAGTTATGTTTGATTTGTGAATGATTGGTTCTTTTGAGTTGGATTCTTTTCAACGAATACATTGGCTTGAACTGGATTCATTTATATATGTTCATATATTATGAATGTTATTCATATATCTTCCCCCTCCAGCTGAATAACACATTTGCCATCTCATGCACAGGACTTGTGTAATAGACCAAATGGACTGGCACTTGCTTTGGCTTGAAATAATTCACTGTGGCACTGGCAAGCTCGCTTAAGGCAGTTTGGATGATTTGTAGTCATTTCTCTTGGGTGGTTGCTTGGTGCTTTGTGCTTCCAGTGCTTTGTATTTTCAGAAGAATAAATTTTTCATCATCCAACATCTTGCTGGTTAAACAAATATAAAGAGTTTTTTGTATTGCAATTATCTGAATTATGTAAAGCATCTATTGTATTTGTACAGGCGGGGCTGGGAGTGCAGATGTAGTTATGTGCCAGTGGGAGAAGCAACGTTTCTTTTACCATTGCAATGAACTCTGAGAGGGCTGACGGAGCGGGCTATAGACAAAACCTGTTTATCATTAATCAAACAGGATATAGCCTGTCAGATAAAAGATGTAATTCAATTTGCGGATTGACTTTCTCTTTTAACGCCATCGATATCACCTCCTCTTAACATGCCAATCATTCCCTCATCGTCTCTTTCGTTTTGTATCTCAGTCCAATTTACACTCTGTCACCTGGTGGGGATTGTGATGTTCTCTGTTCCTCTGCCATTGTAACTTCACGAGGAACTGCCATGAAGTTAAAAAAAAAAACATTTCTTTACATTTTCAATGCATATATAAATGCAACATTCAGGCATTCCTCCAATGCCTCTAAATCTACATGCAGCTGACATCTGCCCAAATGTATTCTCTTTATTATGGGCTGTTACAGAGCTGAAGAGCATGGGGCAGCTGTCATGATTTATAATACATATGTTCAGCATCATGTAAGGGCTATATATAGTGGTAGTATCCATGGTGATTGCATCTGCCCTGTTCTGATCTTTCATTCATCATTCAAGCCTCTACCAAATTTTTTTCAGAATATGGTAAAATACTACACTATATTACACATTAAAAAAATCACATTAAATTTATGTTCAAAACAAAACAAAAAAACTGGCAGCTGTGGTTGCCAGAAATTCACCATTAAAAATACTATGACAGTGTTTACAGTTTTACAGCACGCCTTAATATTTTACAACTTAAAACTGTATTGTAGGGAAGGATGTAATGTTTATATACTTACTTTAACAGCAAAATCTGCATCTTTACATTAAAATGTACTGATAACCACCAGAATAATACAGGTGGCGCAATGAAAGCCACATGATGAATCAGTATATTGTAAGAAGCTTGTTCATAAAACGTGGACATTACTCATATATTGATGGTGTGAGTCACACACACAAAGACCATCAGGGTAACACACATCACACTAAATGATGCAATAAACATTACTAAACAACATAAAATGTAACACAAAGTATACATTAACATGTACATTACTGTCAACAAAACTAAACAAATATTTATGAAAATGTAAAAATGTGTGATCTGTAATTTGATAGTACTTTACAGTAAAATTACATTTAATGTGCTTTTAAATTATTTACAGTTTTTCACCATGTATGGTAAGGTAACTTACAGTTAACACTGTAGCATTTTACAGTATTTTCCTGTAAATTACAAACATTTTCTTTGGTGTATTATGTTATATTAATGGTTATGTAAATGGAATTAGCTCATATTTTAGTCTTACAAGAATATCCATATGTTGCATGAGTGGCAATTATCAATATTACAATGATTTTAAGCTATGGATTTGTGTGTGTGTGTGTGTGTGTGTCCTAAGAGCTAGTGAAAACAACACTTCAGATATTTAAAAGGGGAAAAATGGGTTGTGTAAAATCATTAAAAATGATAGGCTGATGCATCTTTAAATATAACTGTTTCTGATGGTATCATATGACACTTTGACTCCATGTATTTACTTGATAACAATAATATAACATCAAGTTTTGCGAGAAGCATGAAAGCACTTGTTATATGAAATGAAATAATATGGGCTGTAATAACTGTAAAATAACACTATTCCATTCGACTTGCTTTGCTCAAGTGTCAAATGTTATTATATTAGAATATATACAACTGCAAATATGTTTGTGTGTGTGTGTGTTTGATATTTTATATTTGATTGGTGCTATTTTGGTTATTTCATAGGCTAATGGTTTATTTTATTAGTTATATTGCCTGGTTCTGCTTGGGTATGTTGTGTGTCCTTTATGTGTGTGTGTGTGTGTGTGTGTGTGTGTGTGTGTGTGTCTCTCTATACATATGGTTGCCTCCATTAGGGAGTAATAAAAATAGAGTTGCGTAATCCTGATGTAGATGCCTCCAGGGAAAGTGGCTAGATTCCTGGTGACACAAAATTATAACAAATGAGAATGTTCTTTTCTCTCTTTCTCTCCCACGTCTTTTCCCCCTACACTCATTTTTTTCTGTTTCTGCTTCTTTCCAGGAGGTCTGTCACATTTCCATCCCTTTTTGTGTTTTTGAGCGTAATGATTGTGTTCAAACTGGCACCTCTGACTGTTTTAATGCATTTTACCCTTCCATTCAAATTATCCTTACAGCTACACTGCTTTATGTGACATGTTATATGTTTCCCTTGTTTATGTGTGTTGGAGTCAACAATGATTTAGATCCATCGATTTGTTTGTTACAACAATATTACAATCCGGTCTGAGACAATTACAGAATACCACTGAGAGACAGATTTTTTCCAAAAATGCTTTATGTAAAATGTAACCTTCAAAATTGTACTTTGTCTTATGTGATTATTTTGTACTTGGAACTTGATGGAAGCAAACCAAAAAATAAGATTAATGACCAAGTTTGGCAGCAGTACAAAACATCTTTACATTATGTAACACTTGTTTAGACAACAAAAGATTCAAAATAGCAACACAGTATGCATTCTGATTGGATAAGCCACATGACATTTTTTTTTTTAAAAGATAGCTGATGTACACATGTATGTGCCGCAGATATACTGTGGTATAAATCTGATGATTGACGGGACATTTCTACCTGCTGTGTGTTGAGTAGCGCTGCTATTCATTTGATCTCTTTACATAACTTGATTGTGTCTACATTCTTGGGATTACTGTAGTCTCCAATTGTGTGTGTGTGTGGGCGGGTATTCCCTACGTTATGGGGACCAAATGTCCCCACAGGTATAATAACCCTAGTAAATTTTAATCTTGTGGGGACATTTTTTTAGGTTCCCATGAGGAAACAAGCTTATAAATCATAGAGAATGATCTTTTTTGAAAATCTAAAATAGCAGAATTTTCTGTGATGGGTAGGTTTAGGGGTAGGGGTAGTGTAGGGGGACAGAATATACAGTTTGTGCAGTATAAAAACTATTACGCCTATGGAATGTCCCCATAAAACATGAAAACACAACTCTGTGTGTGTGGGCCAGAAATGTCTAAGTTTTGTCACAAAAATAGCTTTCTTATCTTCTCTTTCAGCAGAGTGATTGGAATAGAACAAAACAGAAACCAAGACAAGATGGATATTTTTATTTATTTACTTGTGTATTTATTTATTTATGAGTAAATGCCTTTTTTTTACTGTAGTTTTTACCGTACATCAGAGTCAGATTTTCTTTCTTGCTATTTTATGTTGCAGTCATGAAGTTACCGTGCATTCTTATATGCTTAAGTGCTTGCAGATATGTATTTTCAGCATTAAGATCAAAACAATAAAGTAAGTCATTTATTTTATATGATGACTTTTTTTGAATGGGAAGAATGTTAAATAATATGAATGG
Source organism: Zacco platypus (assembly GCA_038088235.1). Taxonomy (NCBI): domain Eukaryota; kingdom Metazoa; phylum Chordata; class Actinopteri; order Cypriniformes; family Xenocyprididae; genus Zacco; species Zacco platypus. The sequence goes on from CM076066.1 coordinate 6,498,438, forward strand.
TATTCACAAGGAGAAATCTGAACTGTATTATTGAAACTATTCTTAAATGTTAGCCGCTGCAGAAATACAGCTGTATATGCTGTATAGCGACATCTGTTCGGATGTTTTGCTACAGTATTCATTCAAAGGCAGATCGCACAATAAAACAGCTATTTAGGGGATGATTTATAGAGATCACACCTGCATTGTATGCTCAGTAAATACACCAGTGTGATGAGAACGGGAAATGGCAGCTCAGTATGTAATCACATACAAAACACAGCGTGCCATAAACAAAGGCCTTCAGACACAGCGATGACATGGCAATGGCATAACATCATTGGCTAGACACTAGACCTTAAAGGTGCAGTATGTAATATTAACAGCTAGCGGTTGAAATTACTTAATTTTCATTTTAAAAGTAATAAAAGGGGTCCACAATTTATTTAAAAAAAAATATATATATATATAATGTATGCTTTTTGTATCATATGTTAAAATTGAATGGCAGTGCCTGGTAGAGCTCATCTTACCCCAATAGTGGTAGGATATTTGCTGAGGTACATGATTCTTATTTCCATTTATTGTTTAAAAAATAACATGTGTTTCTTGGCCTTGAGTACCATCTTGAGGTTTCAGTGCAAAACTTATGATGCAATCATGCAACTTTGTTGGTGGTGTGGTGTTTAAGGCTCAGGGCTGCTAACTGGAAAGTTGCTGGTTCATTAACCACAAGAAGCGAGCCATGAGCCATCAACACTGAGACCATTAGCAAGCCACTGAACCCCAGGCTGTTCCAGGCCCATTGTTCATGGTGCTGGTTTATGGCAAAATCAAATGAAAGACATGGAAACGAATTCCACCAGCCCATGGTCGTGTTGCAATAATGATTTGAATTCGATTGTAGCCAGAAATAAGCTTGGTTCAATAATCACAAAGCTCCATAATGGTGAATCATGTGTCTTGGAGCTTGTTTCAGTAGTGAATAACATCTGTATATCTGTATGTTGACTGTTACTGAAAGATCACTCCTTAAAAGTGCTCTGTGTAAATTGTATAAGCATAATATATATATATATATATATATATATATATTTACCAGGACATGTTTTATGAGATTAGTCGCTCAAATAATGAAATACCCCTTAAAAAAGCCATGCTATGCTATGCTTTTACCGATGAAGCAAGTCCATTATGATGTAGTAAATAAATCCACTAAATGTTGTTACCCATCATCATTCAAAACAGAAAATGTGTCATTTGACTCGTAAACTAGCTAAAATCCTCTCTTGACATTAAAGGTTTACTCCAGGTAACCTTCAAAACAGATGTTAGAAGCTAAGCCATACACATACACACTCAATACTCTATCACTAATACATCCTACAATAAGCCACAGGTCAGGCAAATCTGCTTCACCCTGAGTGGCAGTTAAATTATGATCAGGAAAGAGCGAGTGGGAGGGAGGGAGAAAATGACATTGAGTTACGTGAAGACTGCAGAGGGCAGGAGGATGGCATAATCACTACATAAACAGCCTACCGAAGCTGAATAAGATGGGTTTTCTGGTTCAGTAGGCACGTAAGGGAAATACAGTTTCACCGCATGTTAGACAGCAAGAGAAAGATGCTATTAAACAGAGACAGCAGCCACTAAAAATACTGTCCTTCTAGTGCCAAAGCAAACTGTTAATGAGAAGATGAGAGGTTGAAAAAGGGAGTAAAGATAGCGATTATATTTTATACCCCATATCTTTAGCTGTTTTAACCAGCAGGATAAGTGAGAGGAGAAGATAAGCGTTTGGATGACATAAACCCTTGTTCTGTCAAATGCTGCTGTTCAGAGTCCCAGGTTTTTCTAGCACTTTCTAACGTGGAGCTTTGCTTTCTCTGAGTATGTCTATCTCTTCTCCTTTCTCTCTCTTTCTCTCTCTCTCTCTCTCTCATGTTTTGATCTCCTCCCTCACTCCAGAACAAAGGGCTGTCAAAAGCGATAAGAAAGTCTTTGGGAGCTCTTCTTTCAAACCCAAGTGGAGAATTAAGAGCCCTAAGCGTTCCACCTCTCTCTCTCTCTCTCTCTCTCTCTCTCTCTCTCTCTCACTCTTTCTCTCTCTCTCTCTCTCTCTCTCGCTCTCTCTCTGGGCTTCACTGAGATTATCTAAGAGTCGATCACCACTTCTCTTCATTACCTTCTCTCTTAAGCCAACTTCAGTGATGCTGCATGGGCCAGAGCATTAAAAGAGCTAAATGGAGGTGAAGGAACTGGAAGCAGAATTAGGTAAGATGGGCCAAGATGCTACCAGGCATAAGACGTCCCTCAAAACACCTTTAAAGATGCACTCAGTAATGAAAATAAAATAAAATAAAATAAAATAAAATAATAAAATAAAATATGATTTACGTGATTTAGTAGGACATTAATAACACATTTTCCGTAAAAAAAATAATTAAAATGGATGCAAGATGTATAATAAAATAAAAAAATTAAATTAAATTTAGTTTTATATTACAACTTCATATAACTATGAAATAGAGATGCATAATTTATAATAAAAAATGTTATTTAGTATTATATTAAATCACACTTTTTTTCATGGTAATGCTAAAAGTAATGCATTCATAACTATAATAGATATTTTTGACAACACTACATTGCACTTAGTTTATTATTTCAGATGCCTTTAAAAAAAAATAAAAAGACTACAATTGAAAAATGTATATGTTTAAAATTCAGCCCAACAATGTGGCTAGCCACTGCTGAAATCCACCCCCATTTGGTGAGTTGGTGGGTGTTAATGTCAAGCCCTGCATACAACATATTATTTTCAAACAGAGAAAGATTTCTGTGGAGAAAACACATTTGCCCGCGTAGCTACACTGATTAGCTTGCAGTAACCGATGGCGATGATATTAGCATTGATTATCTATAAGAGCCTTCCCACTATAGATTGTCAATAGAGCAGCATGTTATATTAATTAAGCGACCTGAAGGCTGAGCACTCATTGGGGAGTTAGCCGTTAAATCGCATCATAACCAATGTCGCATCGACCAATCACGCAGCCACTGAGGAGTTAACGTGTGTGTCAGCAAACTGAGCCGCGATCGATGGAGCGCTACTCAATATCTGTAGGGTTTTTTTCTCTCTCTCTTTTCCATCATCTTAACATCACCATCTATCTGTGTCTTTCTCAGAATTGCTGACTGAATTTCTCCATTTCTTAATCTTGTCTGCTTTCAAAGGAACAGTGGCCACCCATAAACAGCCTGAATCGTCACCATGGCCTTGGAAATAAAGTCTTTTTGGAAACCTTTAGCGCAGGGGTTGGGTGATTTTCACCTAGATAAGGCTTCGCTGGTGGCTTGAGTTATACTGCTGTAGCTCGAGTGTGTAAATCTGAGCTCTGAGCTTTGCTGTAGAGCTGCTTTCTCTGCAAGTCCAATAGCCTCTGAGAAAAGAAAGATGTAAATAAGCTCTGTTAATTAGCCCTTGCTATCAGCTCCCTCTGGGCTCCGGAACACAACTCGTGCTCAAATAAGGTCTTTATCAGTCCAACGGCTTCTCAACACTGCAACATTTAACAATTGTGCTTATGCACATGCAAACCTGGTGGGTTTTGGGATGGTTTGAGTTGGTTTTTTTCATGTAGAACTTTAAATTTGTGTCCACTCCAGGATACACATGATTGTGTAAAAAAAAAAAAAAAAATATATATATATATATATATATATATATATGTATATATGTTTGTGTGTGTGTGTAGGAAGACATCATGGCCATATCCCAGGATGACAAAGCCAAGATTCATCACGCTCAAATTGTGAAAGAATGGTTGGGAGGGAGAATGAAGAATCATTTTCACACATGAATTGGCTCCTCTGAGTCCAGACTTTAAATTCATTAGCCGCGCTTCCACTGTTGGGCCAAAGGCGAGCATGCTACTGCGTGCAAGGGCCAGTTGTGTCTCCACTTTGGGCTTCCTCGGGGCCAAGGGCCAGAGTTTTTTGGACTATTGAATACCATGGTCCAAATCAGGCCAACTGGAGCTTGAGGAGTTGTCATGAACCGAGGCGGAGTTTACCTGAGTCAGGAGAGAGTCAACAACCGCTGCTCATTTCCCAGTCTACCAGATAACTTCAACATTTAAGAATTTTCAAACATTTTTCAGCTCAAAACTCACTTTCAGACACCAGTGAGTGTTTGAAGTAACTTCGTCATTCTTATATGCGATGCTAAAGACTACTTATGCTAATCATTGCGATAATAAATACCAGAGACAACTTGAGGAACGTAGACAACTCATATATGATTATAATTGTGTATATATTTGGTTTAATGTTTTATCTGTCTCTTCCCTGTGGCTTTCTTTATATCGGACTAATGCATCCGCAATTCCCACATTTCTGTCACACACTCCGGTTAACTTGTATATTTCGTATAATCGTATAAGTCTTTAAGTAAAGGCCAAACGTTCAGTTCAGTCTTGCTCATTTTGTGATCTAGCTAGTTTTCAGTCAGTTGGTGAAATGGTAAAGTCGTGTGATGTTGTTCTGTGGAGGGAAGTGCTGCGGGACTACTGGCCCAACAGTGGAATTGCATCTTGATTTTGGCCTTGGTGCTTGAGGTCTGGGGCTATTTGTCCAGCACGGCATGTTGTTACCCCTGCCTCGCACTGGCCCGACAGTGGAAGTGCCGCTATTGGAAGTCTTTGGGATGTACTGGAGTAGACTTTACAGAGTGCTCACCTCTTGCATTGTCAATATAAGATCTTGACCAAAAATGGATGCATCTCGTGATGGAAATAACATCAGAACATTTATTTCTATCAAGAGGTGCATCATTTTTTGTCAAGATCTTGTATTGACAATCCAAGAGGTGAGCACTCTGTAAAGTCTTCTCCAGCACATAAATATATATGGGTCTGATCACAGGATCTTTGTTAAAAGACTTTAATTAGTCAACATATTTACAATAATTTACAATTTTTAGCACACAAAAAATAAGGCCGTGAGGAACAGAAATGCAGTTTGTTCACTGTGTCAGACTATCATGTACTAAAAGATGGAAATTACATTGGGTGGAAAATCAGACGTCATGTTGGACCTTAGAAGACACTTGTATCCCTCACAGTGTAGTTTTCGTTTGCGTCAAACGAAATGCCGTCTTCTCTGACTCAGGTAGACTGTGGTATAGCAGGGTGTGTTTAAGCGTTTGTACGTTCACATGCGTCTGTGTGTCGTCAACTGAAGAGCTTCTTTTCCAAACATGGTAACAGAGTCTCTGTCCCAGGTGATCTTCTGTCTGCAGTTATATCAGGTTTTGATTTTTCTCTCTCTCTCTCTTTCGCTCTCTCACTATTTGGTAACGTGTTAAATATTCATGTGCTGTTTTGTGTTGTAAGTAGAATCTTTTATCGGCGTCTCTCTCTCTCCCGTTTCTGCACCTGTCTCGGAGGGAGACGCTCTGTGAAGACAGACGATGAAAAGAGGCTTCATGGTTTCTCTGAGCGCTTTCCACAGAGTTCACACTCAGCTGTTAAACACTTCAGCACCGAGCTGAGGCCTCAAGGTTGGTTCAATCGGGTCACAGCAGCGGAGATTTTATGCCTTTACATTAGATGTCTTAAAAAGCATGACGGGTCATCTTTGTGGAAAAGGGGGATTTCAGCTTCAGATTCCAACAGACTGAAAGCTTTCTTTGGTCCAGTAAATGGACTTTCCTGTGCGCCATAAAAAAAGCAAATCCTACGGTAGTAGACTATCTGTCTGTCTGTCTGTCTGTCTGTCTGTCTGTCTGTCTGTCTGTCTGTCTGTCTGTCTGTCTGTCTGTCCGTCCGTCCGTCCGTCCGTCCGTCCGTCTATTTATTCATTTTGTCTGTATTTCTACCATATATCCATCCATCCATCCATGATTTCATTGTAAATTGGCTACTGTAAGTTCTATCATTCATCCCCGTGTTTAAATACAGTCATGTAAGGTTGTACAAATTTGAGAGCTTTTAACATCCCCAGGCTTTCTTTTTAGGTATCATTTCTATTTTTGTGGTTACATCTGTCAGATGTTTAAGTGTTAAAGATAGCAGAAGATGGATAGGAGAGAGAGTTGGATGTTTTCCCAGACAGTGGGTTTGTTGTGCGGCCTGAAGATAGATGCGTTTGGCACGGTGACGACTCTGGGAGGAATTGTCTGTTGTGGGGCGGTTGGGACACATTCAACAGTCGTAATCACCACAGAGATCCCTCCTGATCCATCAGCAAAACTAAACAAACTGCCCAGTTTCTTAGTATCAGCAATCTCTTTGACGTGTTTTCTGACATGTCAAACAAAAGGACACATTTCTGAGTAAAAGATCTGACTCTTGTCACTCGATGAGATTGCTGCTGGACATCTTCCAGCGGGCTCTACTTCCAACATATGCCGCTAACACCGGGATTTGGAAAGATGTGAGAACAAATTTCTGCTTCCACCCCGTCCTCTCTTGTTCTTTCTATTTCTATGACATTCAAAGTCAACCTGTAATCAAAGTTGGCTCTACTTTATTAGTATGCGTCTTATTGTGAGAAGTTCACATTATTACAAAGATGTTTGTCTTTGTAATCCTTCATCAAAATGTATTATCCTACTCTGACTCTAAAACGACTTTACCTTTTCTTTTCCTACACAATTTCACTTTGAATATTCTGCCTAACTGAGGGACCAGTCTTATTATGGATGTAAAATGGGGTGCGAATGTCATTTCATGTCGTATTCTTTTAACAGCGGTGCCATATAAATATTTATTGTTTAATGTTCAGACCTGTCCAAGTTCAGAAAACAGGAAATTGCTGCACTTGTACTTCAAGTGCACCTAATTTAATGATTGCCTCTCATTCTCAACCCATTTTTCCCTTGAAATCTGTTCTCATTACCATTTAACTACTTTCAAAGAAACCTTGATTCGTGATCCCAATTAATTTTAAAAAGCTCTCCGCTTAGTTGTCCGGTTACGAAAGATCTTTACCCAGAATTCATCCGGTGCATCAGTTCTTGAGATGTGTATTGCAGCTCACTGCAGTGAACTGCAGTCTTGCACATTATAACTAGCCGGTGGGGTTTAGAGCCAGAGTGTGCAGAGGAAGGAAGGGCACTGTGTGTTGGATCAGTACAGTGGTGTTTCCACAGTCCCTCGCCGGCCCATGAGCCCACTGTGGTTATTACCAGACCAATACAATCAGCCTTCACTCAGTCTGCTCAAATGAGGCTGCAAATGCAATTACAACGCAACCAGTGAGGGGGAGGGTGTTGGGGAGGGTAGCCCTGGCCTTGGCAGACAAGAAATTTAATTAAAATGGAACAGATTTGACTCTCTCTCACTCTGTCTAATTTTATTTCTCAAGGACTTTCCAGCTTAGATCCAACGAGAGATGAAGTCAGGCAAGCAGAACTCAAAACCGTGGGTCATTTCTTTCTCCTTCTCTATCCTTCTTAAGTTCATTCAGCCACATGATTTTGTTGGTTTCAGTGAGAAAATTACCAGGGTCATTTTCACGAGTTTTATTGCACCTGGGGAAAAAGCCTCAGATCTGCTGTCCGATCATTTGGAAGACCACCATATGTGAGCTGAATGCACTGTTCATCAAACCGCTGACCTTTACAGCACAGGATACGCTGTCCTGGTGTCAGCACTAATGTCAGCAGATGTGTTACAAACACACTACACCTTGACATTCAACTGATTCCTGGACCGCACAGCTAAAGACCTCATGGGTACAGACGCATTCTCTCAAACTCACACATGGATAGTACAACTTCTCTTTACAGCCTTGTATCGTTCTTGTGTTTGTTGTGCATAATCCCACTGTGATGTCCTCTCTGTCTTCCTATCTAATGTTTTATCTGTCTGCCGTTCTATCAGTTTAATGTTCTGTCCATCTTTCTATTGTATCTGTTTAACATTCTGTCTGTTTTTGAATCTGTCTAATGTTTTTACCTGTCTGTCTAGCTGTCTGTCTGTCATTCTATCAATTGGCCTCGGAACATATTATCAGGGCTCGGCATTTAATGCTTGATTTTTTGAAGGGGCAAGTGAAAGAGAGTTTTACTTGTCTGAACGGATAGTGAAGTAGCCTTAGTAAAACATCAATAGCTAGGAAATCACCAAAACGAAAGCATGATTCTATTACATTTAGTATAAGTGGCAATTGATAATGGATAATAATGTATAATATGCTGACAGTAACGAGGTTGCGCTGTTGAGGTTCGCGCAGATTCTCGAGGTGAAATCGTAACACACACAATGAAAACAAGCTCCTGTAAAAATTCAAAATGTGAAAGTTTTTATATTTACAACATATGATACAGTTACGTAACATCAAAGATCACAGCAGAATCGGTTGAGTTAAAGATTCAATGACTCATTCCTAAACACTTGCCTGATTCTCGAATGAATCAGCCATTTGAAGGAATCGTTTGAATGAATGACTAAGACAGTCACTTGCCGCCACCTACTGGCGGTTCATTTTAAAAAGAAAGAAAAAAGTTGGCACACCCCATTTCCAAAAGTATAAAAATCTGCAGATTTAAATATGTAAAAGCTGATGGAGCACTGTTGAGATTATTCAGAATAAATTTTATTTACACTACAAATAAATCCTTTTTTTTCCAGACAAGCGACTTTTTCACTCAGACAGGTGAATGCCCAGTTTACTTTTACGAAGGACAAGCACATGAGAAGCCTTAATGTCGAACCCTTTATTTTGTATTTATATGCTCTCCTTTAATGGTAACATCATTAGCACAGGCCTACAGAAAGATTTTACTGTCATCAGATGCAGCTTTGCACACAGCCCAGTCAACTTATACTTTACAGTTTGCCAGATGATATGATTCGTAGGCCTTGCGTACACATGTGCACCCCTCGAAAGCTTAAAACCAGAGAGCCCCCCCCACATAACAAATCCCCTTGTTCAATCCGTCTAACGTTCTGTCTGTCTATCGATCTATTTAACATTTACTATCTGTCTTTCTAACGTTCTGTCTGCCTGCCAGTAAATTACTCTTTTCGTTTAGTTAGTAGTGTTGCTACATTTAGTTTATTGGCATTGCATGGGCAAGTAACTCTATCGTTATCTACTGCTGTTTTTTCTCTCTCAGAAACATGCACACATGCCAGACTGACAGTAAGATTTGCATTAAATCTTTTATAGCAGGTGCACTGCATTTTGCTGCAGTGATGTGTCTTTGAACTGATATTCTCTGTGGAGATTTACATGAGTAAACTGTCTTTCACACTATCACAGAGGAGCCATTGAGAGGATGATAGAGCATTACGGCGTATGTTTGTGTATTTTTGTGTGTGATAAAGACAGCTTGTAATTAATTTTGTTTATTGGCTCACCTTGCCTGTACGTCTAAATGTAGAGCAAACTAATCTGTTTTTATAGCACCAAGCAGTGAAAACACTCTCACACAGATACATAAGCACACACAGAGGCTCTCACACACACACACACACACACATCAGAGTATGGCCTGGGACAGCAGCGAATATCAAGACTGTTTAACTCAAACAGAAACACATGCATTTACACATAAACACAATGTTCAGTACGCGGAACATTCTAAGCTAGTGAAAAAAAAAATTTGGGGGATTTTTTTTTCCCTGTTAATAGCAGTATTTCTGTGAGTGACCCTGTTCACACTCTGTCACTGCCTACAGACATCTCACATCCGTCCTCCAAGTATTTCAGCAACTCAAACCTTTTGCATCCTTGCACCACCACAGCCTCCATTGGCTTGTCACATTCTGTTCTTCACTTTTTGACACAACTTGCTATTTTTATAGTAGGTAGACGATTTATAGGTATATTTTCTGTAATAGTGTAGATAAATATATAGTATTCCTGTATATAAATATATTTGAAAAACAAAGACTATAGGATGAAATACATACATGCATATATACATGAATACACACACACACACACACACACACAGATGTGTGTATATATACTACAATGTGTATATATACTGTATATACTGTGTGTGTGTATTATCTATGTATGTATATTTCATCCTATAGTCTTTGTTTTTCCAATATATATATATATATATATATATATATATATATATATATATATATATATATATATATATATATACATACATACACACCAATATGTATATTTTTCTATACTATTACAGAATATATATATATATATATACACACACACATATGTATAGTTTTATTGTTTGTTTGTTTAGTATTTGTTTGTCTATAATATTGAACCCAACAGTGCTTAAATGAAAAACAGCTTAATGAACATTCTAAATAATATGAATGTTAATGAAAATGTAAAATGAATACATTAAGGATTAAGGGATTGAAATTTATCATTACCTTAGTAGAAAAAAGAGTAGAAGTCCACACCATGATAGAAAAATAATTGTGTGTATTTGTGTGATCTGCTCAGTTCCACCGAGTTTTATTATTCTGTGGAAGCGTTTTATGAGCAGTCAGTCTTCTGTTAACAATTATTCATGGACTGTGATTTCCTTTAAGCCAAGAGCAACAGCCCATATATTGCAGATGTACCTTGTACGGTCTCTTTTATATAAGTGCAAGACCTTTTTTTCTCTGAATGCTCCTAATGGATTTTTAACACATAAGCTTCTGTCCACACATAAACTTACATAATACACACACACACATCTGCTGTTGCTCAGAAACCATCTGCAGTACTGTACACTGGAACAGCAGGTGAATTAGGTTTCTCCAGCCCAACTGTATCGTCTCTAAATCTTTCATCATAGACATAGAGAGAATGAGAGAGACAGGTCTTAATCTCACTATAAAGCTGACCCGTAGTGACTGGGTCCATCTGCGCTCTCTCTCTCTCTTTCTGTGTATCTGCCTCTGTGTTTTGAGAGCTAATTTGTCCTTCATCTTCATCTCTAATAGGAAGTCATTTGGGCCACATAAGGATTCATTATCCTAACAAGTCTTAGAACAGATGGGCTCACATTACCAGAGCATTCACCTTGTGAAAGAAAAGACGCTTCCGAAGGGAGATACCAAATAACAGGCAAAACTATAAAAAAGAAAAAAAAAATGCTGGAAACAAAGAGGGAAAGAACAAGAATAAATCCAGAAACATAGACGTAAGGCTAGAAATGTGTTGAACACAGTGTTGCGGACCTGTTGAACATCTTGAATTTTTTGACTGAATTCTGTAATTAATATATAATATGTGTGAGTGCGTGTGCGTGTGTGTTTGTGTGTGTGTGAGTGTGAGTGTGGTTTTATTTATTATTTAAGGTGTATGGGGGAGTGGGGGTGCATGCGAAATCACTTGTAAGCGAAAAAGAGGAGGTTTAAATTCTTGCCTGCTGTAGCGAGCCTTACTGGTGTTGCTTTTGAATTGCTACCTTACACATTTCAGAACTCAACGGCACACAAAATCAAGTATGTTTCTGGGCTACAGGAGTCTTATTAGAAGAATGAAAGCGGGTGGAGAAAGGGTAGAATGAAAAAAAGATCCTGAGAGGGAAGGTGAGATGCATCAGGGAGGTAAAGCATGAAAGAAAGAGGTGTAGATCTTTTTCAGGCCTGCATTGACTCTCCACTCACATAGCTGATCGATTGCTCAGGCAGTAAGAGGTGCTTTGTGATAGAGGCTTATGGTTTGAATGAGGCTTAGAACGGGTTAGAAGCTACACTGCAGTGAGAGAGCACAATTAAGAGTCTCCCAAATCCCTGCTGTCCGCTCAAATCTACACGTCCAATAACACTTCAGGGTCACGGGTCAAAATCGGATTTTATTAGCATTAGCATTGTGCTGACTCTGCCTTTGGTACAATTAGTGATTGGCGATTTTATTGGTTTCCACTCAAAAGAATAAAGGTTTTTACCCAACAATGTTTGGTCCGTAATATTTCCTAAGTCATCCCATATGCTATCTTCACTTACATAAATGAAATAAGATATATTTTGTAATAAATTTTGCCATTTGAGGGTTCAAATGAACTATTTTTTAAATTAAACACTCAAAGTATCGATAGGCAATTTTGCATTTTGTTGAGCGCTGACTTTCTCATTTGAGAGAGTTCATTAAAAAATTATGGGTTAAACAAATTGGTATTGATCAAAAGCTTTTAAAGCACTTCATGAATATTGGATATAACAATTTAACTAGAATGTGCTTTGTGTACTGTTGATGAAAAATAGCGATAAAGCTATGAAATTAGGTGATAGACGAAACAACTTTTTTCAACTTTCATTTCATTTATCATTCTCTGTGGCTGAATTATAAAACATATCAAGTAAACTTCAAACACACAAGCAATGCGCATGATTTGCTCTTATACTAGCACTTCCTGCTTTTGTTAAAAAGTGAAAGAGAGAAACAATCTGAAAGCTCAAGGAGTCCAATTAATTCCAAAGCCACAATGATTTCCAAAATCATAAGCCCTTTCCAGGAGGACCTGAAGGCAATGCTAGTACTATATAGCAATTTACCACTTTAGCATCAGTTTTGGCTGGTCAGAGAGATTTACATTTTCACCCGATAAATGTGTGATGGGTCCATAAACATGACTAGTATAAGGCTGACACATCGCATGATGAATAGCTGGCAGTCCGCACGACTCTTTTGTCGTGGGGTTGTGTCAATAAAATGGACTCTGTGCGTCAATTCACCAGCTAATCAATCAACGCCCATAAACCATACTGTCACTGGTTTTCTCTCTCGCCCTGTTTCTCTCTCTCTTTTATGTCTGCTCTCTGCATAAATCAAACTTAACAGCCCATAATAATCACAACAAAATGCTTACATGTTCCGTTCTTTTCCTCTACATTTGTAAACATGGCAAAGCTAGCGAAAATGCTAATGCTTGCGCGATAAGATTCCTCCCTTGTTTTGAGGAAAACAAACGACAACAGCGGAGAATATACAGTCATCATCAGACTGATTTATTCTTATACAGAAACATGAAATGGGAGATAAAAACGGAATGGGATGAGGGTGTTGAGGACAGTTGGGAAATCAAAGTCAGTCTCTGTGGCTATGATAGGAAGTCTTATTTTTCGACCACTCAAAGGTTATTTTGCTATACTCCGGTGTCGGATTTGTTCCACGAACACCACAGTCCCAGCTAGTTAATATGACGCCGGGCTGAAGATAAGGGTGTACTTTATGCCAAGTACATTCATGCTCATCTTCCTCTCCCGTCCTAGGAGGAGCTGAAGTGTTTTGCCGGAAATGGCACCTGGTTTGCGTAACCATAGCAGCAGCGGAGGGGATTTTCCTCAAAGGGTTTGGAAATGAGGTCTGTGTCATTTAATGTAATCTCCGCAGTCTTTTGTTAACATGTGAATGTTTATTGGCCTTTGGAGGGCCCGTCGTCTGTTTTGAAAGTGGAACATGGAGAATTGTATGCACGACGAACGGCCCACGGCCCACTTCACTCATTGCTGCTTCTTTATTGTATGTTCTTTTGGTTTTGAGAGCCCACCCTTATGGGCCCACGGATGAAGGAGCTCTCCAACTCTTGAATTATATATTATGTTTTGTGTGTATAAACCAGTATTGGGGAATAGCTATAAGTAGTAACAGTAGACAACTGTTTTTAAAGACTGCAGATTTTTCAATGGCTTTTTTCCCCCCAAGTAGTGGTGTAGCACAACAAAATGCTACATGGCTGTCCTAAAGCATTCATATGAAGCATTTAAATATTTATATATAATTGTTATAAATGATTGTATGCATTTTATTTCATTCTATAAAAAAATGATTGTATAAAATCGAATATAATTTAGTCAGATAACATACAGGCAAATGTATATGAAAGAAAGCATGCTTGAGACCTTAAAGATCAGCGTAGAAATTAGCTTGAGTAGAGGTCTGGGGTTTAAAAACGCACACATAAATTCAAGACCACAATCTGGCTGCTGAAAGCATCTGAATGTGTGTGTGGGAAACTAGCCGCTGGGGTAATTTGTCGAGCCGTGTGCGTCCCCTGGAGTGGAGGTGGAAGTGAGTGCAGAGAGAAGAGAGATCTGTTCAGGTCTCCCACCGAGTGAACCGACCTGTAGTGCACATCCACACACTTATACCTCGACTCAAACACAATGTAATCCATGGAAATAAATAGAGGGACCAAGAATGAAGAGAATAAAAGAACAGTGAAGAATGGAGTCTGGAGGAGATGATGAACACCGACTTCACTACTTCCTGACTTTGATGCCTCGCACCACTGTGGTACCTCACCTTGTGAATATTAATAAAAAGAAGTCGCTTCTTCGCCATAGGTGCATTTCTATTCTTCTCTTCTGGCTCCACCCCTTCAGATCTCTTTGTGTAGACCTGATAAAAGACAGAAAGGATTGTCTTTTGGGATACAAAGGATACACACACACACACAAAGATTTTCCATCTCATTCCCTGCACATGGCAAAGTGAAAAAGTAAAGTTAAGTCATTTTTATTGAATGAGGGTTAAAGTTGAATTTGATTGAACTTTGAGTGTCGTTTGATGCGTCACTCATTAGGAACATTGTGAAAAGGCCTTTAAAATGATAAAATGGAAGTAGTGACAGATCTTTTCTTCAGTATTATCTTCATCCGAGTATAATTGAAAAAGACAAAACTTTAGGACAGGGACTTGGTCCTATGCATTGATTCAGAATAAGATCTATAACAAATGGAACAACTCATAGGACATGGTGATGGCACTTGTAGAACTTTGCGTTCCCACGGGAAAGTTTGCCGTCGCTCGAAAAATCACATCACATTGTCCCCTTAGGTGCTCCATAATAATATTTAGAAAATTTTATTTATAATTTAATTTTGACTTTAATTCTTTCCCCATCAGCATTTTTTAAAAAGTCAGTTTTTGATCATTTTCACAACAATTTAATGGCCCCCAGAATATCTGAATATGCAATATATCGAAAGAAAGAACAGATCCCCTGCTTTTATTTTATCTTCATGCATTATTTTTTATTGCAACATTTTGAGCATGTTTGAACATGCGACAACACGATGATAAAAACATATATGGAGTAGATCGAGTACATCAACAGCTCTAATGCTTGCACAGTCCTGTAGCTCATCCTGGGTCAACATTTATCCAGTAACATTAGGCAGTTTTGATTTATATGCTGTGTGTGGGAGAATACAGTATTTTACATATGCATATGGTTACATATGATATTGCTTATTTCTGCATTATCTTCGCATGTGTTTTGATCAGGAGATTCCGTACTTTTTCAGAAGATGTGTGATAGCGCGGCCTAGCGTATTACAGTGAAAAAAATTGAAAGCCGGTAAATCTTGTCAATGGTGGGGAAGTGTTTCCTCAAGATATTCGAGATAGCTCGTTAATGGCGGCGAAAGAGTTAAAGATGAAAAACAGAAAGGCAAACACATAGTACAGCAAAGGGCAAAAGAGGAGGAGAACAGTATAATTGTTTTTTCCTGCCGGAACTTCCTGTCTCACACGTCATCTCCTCCTCTGACGGGGGTTGGCCAGTGTTATTGCGAGACCCCGTGACGCTGAAGGCTTTGGAACAGCTGTGGAGCCGGCAGGCTTTTTGGATTGATTCCTGCTACTGTTTCGTGAAAACTGCATCAGACACTGCGTAGGCGTTCCTGTCTACTCTCCTCTTCTCTTCTCTAACTCTTCTTAGCTATTCCCTTTCTGTTCCTAAAGAGGACCAGATGCAAAGAAACAAGCCAGCTTTCATCTTAGGCTCTCAAAAAGCCTTTCATCCCCACATGAATGTGTGTGCATGAGACAGAGAGAAACATGCTAGATGTTTCTGAGTCATTTCCAACAAGATTTCAATTGTCATCATCAACGCTGTTGCTTACAGAACATTCTAGATGAGAGAGATGTCAGGAGAGCACCTACAATCATCTCTTACATTTCAGAAGGACAATTTTCATTATCCTGAGAGTACTTACTGTCTTTCCACACACATCTGCAATCGAGAGCTACTCAGAACCCTTCCTGTTGCCACAAAATGCCTGCTTTGCCTAAAAGCATTGCAGGTAATTTCTGTTATTGTCTCTCACTTGCTTTTTCTCGCTTTCTGTCTCCCTTTCTCCCTGTTTATCTCTCTGTTCTTGTTTTTTTGGGAGTGCAGAAAGCTTGCTGAGATTGCAGGAGTATGTCTGCTGAAGCAGTGATGAAGGGTGATCAGTCCACAGGTAAAATAACGGCAGATAAGAGGGCTCTGATGAAAGCCTCTGGACTTGCCCCCACTGTCTTTGGTGTAGAGTGCTGTCTGTGTCTTTGGGGGTCTTTGCTTTGGGTTTTATCGTCGTGCTGGAGAGTGGAAACCGCTGGAAGAAGTTTCTCGCTCCAGAAAGAATGCCTGTGCAAAGAAATGAAACCAATTCATCTAGAATGCGTTGACGTTGATTCAGAGAAATTAGGGCTTTGGATCATCATGCTGTTTGTAAAAAAAATGTTCTGGAAATGTTTAATTGTATTCTGTAATTGCAGAATACATTTTGGCTTTGCAGAACTGTGGGTTTTGAATGCAAATGTTTGTGTCTGTGCCAAATGTTCCCCCATGGACCTGAAATCACCTACTTGGGGTTTATGGTATCTACCCAGAACATCCTGAAAGCTATGTGGTAAAACTACTCTCTTGTTGCTTTATATAATATCTATAGTTCCTATTAGAGAGCCTTGTGTCATTGATTTCTTTACCTGTTCTCCATTGGGGCCTTGGGAACCCATGAATTGTATTATTTTATGTCTTTTCTGATTCTCCTAATAGTAAAACCTGCAATCCCCTAGAGACTTGAACTTATCGCTTGGGCTAGTGATGTCCCACATTGGAAACATTGGAAACTGCACCGCAACACATTAAAAAACATTTCGAAAGCCTTAGCAACATCATAGCAGCACCCTGGCATTGCCACTCTTATGGTACTCGCGGTAAATCAAGAAAGCGAAACAATAAGATCAGTGCTGCGTTATATAACAGAGATTAGTGTCTCTGGATTTAAACGTTCTTGAAAACATCTGCGATAATGTAAGAACACAAGTCAACAAAATGTCTAACACTGTTCTAGTAGTTTTTGTATATTTGAATCCAAAATTCATACATATTTTGCCTTTAAGAATGGTTCTTCTGTCATCACTGCGAAAACTCCCTTTTGGAAACTTTATTTTTAATATTTTCACTAATTTTCTTCAGAAAAAAGTCAAATCTAGTCCTCTCTTGTTGCAATATATTATAACTATTGGTTCAGTTAGAGAGCCCCTGTCATCACTTCTTTTGCTTGTTCACCATTGGGACCTTGGGAGCCCATGTAAGACTGAAGGGAATGAATTATATTCTGACCTCTCTGTCTTCCTGCTCTCTCTTGATGCTAGAGGAAAGCATAAAGTTTGAGTTGTGGAGGGTTCTGCGATGGTTCTCTGGAGAGCTGAGCTGGCCTGATTCAGACACGCCACCCAGGGATCATAAATCTGCTCCTCGCGTCAGTGCAGCGATCGGCTCGTAGGCCTCTTTAGTCTCTCTCACTGTGTGGATGTGCTGGAAGTAGAGACTGAGAGCAGGTTTATTGCCTGCCTTATGGAGATTAGCTCCATCCCAAATGAGTCACTTATCCTATGCCTGACACTTTAGTGAAGATAAGCAGTCTGTCTAGGGGACAGCAGCATTTGCACACTTTGATTTCATGGTAGCACTGCAGAGAAAAACGATCACGAATTCTTAACAGTGTTTACAGACTCCTCTGTGAAAGCCTCCATTGTTGGGCAATGTGTATTATTTGTCACACTTTTTTGACAAATTGATGTTGAAAGTTGCAGACATTGGCAATAATGTCAAAATTATACTTGTTTACTTCTTAGTATACATTTCTTGCACATTTCTTGCTTAATTTTGTGTTTTAAATTGTGTATATATACCTAATGTAGCCTATGTGTGTGAATATGTAAATATATATATATATATATATATATATATATGTATATATATTTATTTATTCACCGATCAGGCGTAACAATATGACCACTGACAGGTGGACAAGTGAATAACACTGATCATCTCTTCACATGTTAGTGAGTGGAAAAATAGGCAAGCGTAAGGATTTGAGCGAGTTTGGCAAGAGCCAAATAGTGACGGTTAGACGACTGGATCAGAGCATCTCCAAAACTGCAGCTCTTGTGGGGTGTTCAGTGGTCAGTATCTATCAAAAGTGGTCCAAGGAAGGAACCGGTGACAGGGTCATGGGCGGCCAAGATTCATTGAGGCACTTGGGAAGCGAAGGCTGGTCTGTGTGCTCCGATCCAACAGACGAGCTACTGTAGCTCAAATAGATTTGGCAATGTTCTGCTGGGAAACCTTGGGTCCTGTCATCCATGTGGATGCTACTTTGACACGTACCACCTACCTAAGCATTGTTGCAGACATATATATATATATATATATATATATATATATATATATCATCAAGTCCTCTCATTTTTCAGCTCCTCCCCTCTATTCTGCTGTATCATGCCTGCTTTTCACCATCCAATCAATTACCAAAGGATAAAGTCTTTAATTATATCAAATATCCTGCTTCAATCTGAAATACATCAATTATGTAAGTAGAACAGGTTGCGGACACCATTTCATGTTGACTGTAAATGCACAGTCATTTAGTGCCGTTGCCATCGCTCAGTCTGTTTAAGAAAATGTGTAAACAAACAGACACAGCAAACAGCTTGATAAGTAGTAACACTGCACTTATCGCTTGTATAGCCAAATGAAAAAGTTACCCACTCTCGGGAAATGAAACGCACGCGCACACACGGGTGGAAAATCCTAACCCCTCGCTTCCCCAAGGACCCAACCCTACCCCACTTTTCTCAGAGCCTCTCGGTAAATGAAAAGACCCTTTCTCTCTGCTCAGCACTGATGGAGAGATACGCTTGTCGCTGCAGACCAGGATATAAACTGGCAATCCTCGCTCGCGCTCATCACTTTAAAACCTATGAAAATGGTGGATCAGAGCTAATCTCCTCCACCCACTAATAGCGTTGCGTTTGATTGGATAATCTGTCAAGCAGTAGATAAGCTCAGCTCTTTCTCTGACTGAGGGAAGAGGATGTGAGACAGCTCATAATTCCGACCCAGAGCAAAAAAGTCACTGCTCTCTTCTCAACTCTTCCACTCCACGCTGGCTTATTTCCCTTGGTGTGATGGGTTATGGCTTAGAGATCCATAAAATTAGCATATATGCCTTTGTTTTTGTCTAATAGGGTTTTTTGAAGTGCTTGTGTAAACCATGAATTGCATAAACCAAGTGGCATGAAAAAAAATGTTAGCACAAGCACAAACCCAACATTTCATAAAATAAGTTTTGATGCTATTTGACTTTATTTCTATTTCTGTTTATTTCTATTTGAAGTTATCATATACTCGCCCTCATGACAATTTTGAATGATAATATATTTTGAAGAATATTTCAACTGTTTGGTCTGTAAAACCCAATTGACTTTCATTGTATGGCGACACACACACATTTTTTTTAAATATCTCCCTTTGTGTTCCACAGAAGAAAGTCATACGGGTTTGGAATGACATGAGGGTGAGTAAATTATGACAATTTTTGATTTATCCCTTTTGGTCTCCAGATATTCTTGGAACATTTGTACATGCATTATGTGTGAAGTGCATGTGCATTTCTCGATCTCTGCTGCTTTCCCAATCCTGTCAAGTTGGCCTTGTTAGTGTGGCTCCTGTCTGAGCAATCAGGGCTTATTGTTGGAACTGAGTGAACGTGAGCACCTGCTCTTAACCTGGCTGGAATATAAATGAGGGATTAACATGGCCGTTCAAGTGGCTTCTGTTCTACTGATATCCCCAGTTGTGTCTTTCACGGCCCAGTCCGCTCTCGCGTGTGGAGTGAAACCCACCTGTCTGCTCTGGTTTTTGGCTCCTGGCCAGTCAGTCACGTCGGGAGAAGTGGAGTTATGTGCTAACGTCTCCCCGACAGATTCTCCCACAGAAGCTCATTGGGGGTTTGCTCACGCAGAGGGAGGACAGGAAGTGTTGGGGAAAAGAAAGATGGAAGAGACGGAAAAAGGAAGCGTGTGTGTTTGCTGTTGTTGTTGGTGAATTAATGTGGATTTTTAATGGAGTCACTTGGACAAGCGATGCAATTGAACACAGAACAGGAGGAAGAAATGTAGAATGTTCATCCAAATGACAGAATTTACAAGAAATATCCCCTCAACTGTAACTGACCCTTGGATCATATCTGTCATCACGCTGATCAAAGTCATAATGGCACAGTGTTCATAGTTAGTTCACTAATTAGACCATATAAATTATCTGTCATTATTCCATCCCCTTCAATTTACATTAACATGAAGAGCACACTTGTTCGGCGACCCTGCACTTGTCCTATCGTTCTCCTCGCTGCCCTGCTCTTGTTCTCATTTTTGTTCCAGTAGACCTTAGTCAGAGTTGACGCCATTTCATTTGACATGAATAAAAATGAGGCTGTGGGGATAGAAGTGCAGACTGTTGATTTTTTTAATTGTATCGTTTCAAGGTCTTGGGTTAGGTTTCATTTTCATAACATTTCCAAATTTTTTTGCCCCTAAAAAAGACTCGCTTTTTGTAAAATTCAGTTTACTCTGAAAACATATATTTGATCATATTTTGTGTTTTATTTCTGTACTCAGACATAACGCCCCTGCTAGTTCTGGCTGTGTAACATCACTTGAGCCAACTTCACACGCAGACACTGACTTGTATTTCTGCTCATGTACTTCCGTGTGCGCCGTTTCTTCTGCTGTGTACTTGTGTGGGAGTTTAAAGGTGTCAACAAGCTATCAGGCGCCCTGCTTTAACAACCTCAATCAGATGCTTCACCAGCCATATCTGTGAAGTCTCCATTTCTCAGGGTGTTTAGCTGTCCTGCAATGTAGACGCGAGCCACGCTAAATTTCACATTTGATGCAAGTTCAACAATTATCTGTAATCTCTCTTTCGCTCAGACCAGAAAGCACTTATCTCAGTTGAAGTCTGTTTCGGTTCAGTAGTCTGCATTAGAGTGCAACAAACAGTGTTGAACTCTTGACTACATTACCCTTGATCTTGATAAGTGCCAGCATGAAACAAAACGACACCCACTGTCTTTATCAGCCTGGGATGGAGCGGGTGGTAAAGGGACCAGCGGAGACCAATGGAAAAACACATTAGTTTCGTATCCGATGGTTTACAAGAGTGTGAAAGCAGCGTGACATAAACTTTGACTGTATTTAATTATTTAATGAGTCTGTATGGCCTTATTGTGCATGACTTATCTGTGCACGTTATTGCAAAGAACATAAAGAATAAATAATATTTTTGCACAGCACTGGAATGCTTGATTTTGATTGGTCAATCACAGCAATATTTTTGTACAGTGGACACTGAACAGTATAATTGACTGCTGTCCGTTGAACCAATTTCATTGAAATAAAATGAAATAAAATAAGCGCAATAAACATATAAGCATAATAAATAATAATAAAAAGCGTAAAATAAGCATAATAAATAAAGCTTAAATCATTTGTCATAAAATAAAATAAAATAAAATAAAACAAAACAAAATAAAATAAAATAAAATAAAATAAAATAAAATAAAATAAAATAAAATAAAATCAGTGCTGGCTTCAAGTCTCTCATAACATTCCACGGTCTAAAAAATAAATAAATAAATGAATAACATTTTTAAAAATTTCAAAAAATAAGATATTTAAATTCTATGCTGCAATAATCAAAAAAAACTACAATATATGGCCAAAAGTATATGGATACCCAGAACATCACACTACATGTGTTTGATGAACATTAATTTTCATTTAATTCTTTTAGTTCTCTAGAGTGTCATAAAATGTATGCCGAAGCATTAAGATTTGGTCTTTCCTGGAATTAAGAGGCCTATTCAAACACTTTAATTAGAAGGAAGTGTCCATATACTTTTGGCTCTGTAGTGTATCTCAATAGTCTATGCCATTACAGGATTAAATCATAGCCTACATTAAGCCTTCACTATCCTGACCGACCGTGTCCTTCACTCACAATTATCATGTGATCTCTGGCGGACTTGTAAATTATTCAACACTTCATGTACTAAGCCGCACTCGTTTACTTTTGCTAATAGCTTGAAGTGAAAATTGTTTTCTCAGCTTTCTGTGTGTGCGCGCGTATGGATGCTCTATATTTTATGCATTGTCCTTTCGCCGTTCAGCTGTAATGAACATTTAGGTCTTTATAAATGTTACATGAGCCCTTTTCTCCGGCGTCTTTTAATATTCGTCGTTTACGGAGCAAAAATATCAGTGTATGTGCACAGCTGAGTGCATGTATACGTTTGTGTGCATTTGCCTGTGTTTTATTATTCATATTCATCTTCTGTACTAATCTCACCTCCGTCTCTATATTAAGTTTTCTGTGCCCAGCGGGCTGTTTAAAACCGAGAAAGGGAAAATAAAGGTAGTGTGTTAAATATTAGTCTGCTTGAACAATATATGCTTGACATGTTTACTTGAACAAAAAACAGAAGAAACGCTACACCAGTGCAACCTAGTCAGCCAATTACAGGCGAAATTCCCTTGAGAAAGAGCAGTTAGCTTGAATTTACTTTCTTTTCGCTTGATTGCGCCATCTAGATATGTGAAATTATGTCTTTCCAGAGCTGCTCGGGGGTAAAGATAGATTGCATATTCTCGGTAAGAGGAACAGAGGGAGAGAGTGAGAATAAGATTTATATTTCTGCACATGGGAGAAGGTTTTTTTCGTGCATTGATCCTCAGCACTGAGAGATTCTAAACAACAGTTGGCACTGAGTTCCTATCTTATGTTAGAGCTATAATGACCAAATTAGAATTATATTGAATTAAGACACCAATATAAAACATTTTTTTCATAATATCAATACACTTACATTGTATAATGTGCTCCCTTTGATGGAGTTTTAACAGATTAGCATTGCGAGGTCATTGTATGCATAACCATACAATTCTGGCTGATACCAATAAGCTGATACTTCTTTTTCTGGTATGGCTGATAACCGATATTACTATTTAAAAAGAAGCGCAAAAAATAAGGGCTGAAATCAGCATGTTAAAAACAAATAAATAAATAAAGCAGAAGTGCGTTCTCAAATCAAACATTACTAGAATTGGTGAGAATTTAACCGTAATCACTGTGGGATGTGTGTATGTGTGTTTGCATTTCCCCTGATGTCTTTAGATTCTAGTTCATTCCATCAGTGAGTCCTTAGTGTTTAATTAGCCAGCTTAAGGAAGGCCCTCCGGATTCCCACAAACTGGCCCTTCATCTCCCAAACACAACATCTAAACACATTATGCACTCTCAAACACACACACACACACACATACCCGTGAGACATTTACTAACCCTCCCATATACCAGCCGATATTAGTATTCAACAGTGTTTGCGGAAGAGAATGTTTCCATGGCTGGGAGGAATCTTTAGAAACATAAGCTCTGTTTAACCAGCCATTAAACCCTGATGAGGGCAAATACGGTTGCCCTCAGCTACACGGTGTGGAAAAATGGCACACGAAACATGGGAGTGGAAAATGGAGGAAGAGGAAGATTACGTGGTGTTAAGATGAGTGAGATTTTAATGGGATTTGAATTTGATTTCAGCTGTCCAAACTTCCAGTCTAGTGGTGTGATCTGCAAAATTAAAAAAAAAAAAAAAACTTGCATGAAAGAAAAACAAAGAAAAGGCATCAGTCTGCTGTGTACAGCTGCATAAAAGGCAGATCGAGTGAGCTGAGGATCATTCTTTTGAATGAACTGAAAGAGGGATGTGATCGAGGAATAAAAGGCATCTCTTTCATCAGTCCAGACGAGATAGAAATCTCACCACCGAGAGAAATAAAACACACTCAGAGTCCCGCTCAGTTTGTCCCACCCTTGGCATCAGTCTGTTCGTGAGAACATACTGTGTCAATGTGCTTGTTTCATCAAAAGGGATTGGTGCTGCTTATGTGGGCAAAGGAGATTAGTTTTGGACATTTTGTTTTGTGTTTCCAAGCATTACAAGAAACACATGTGGGAAGTCCATGTAATCTGTCTTTTTTAAAAAAAAAAAAAAATTCTGCTCGGATATCACAATGAAAGAGTTTACGATTATAATCAGTCAAAATTGCAGCGTTTAATAATGATGTCTTGTTTATATTGAGTAATTTGTCACATAGTCTCGTGTAACCAGAAGTTTGCCTGTTTATTATTCTACTTAGACAGGAAGAGACGTTTAGGGTCACGTTTAAAGTGTCAAATAAAATTACTCCTTTCAGCTCCAACTTCAGATGCCATTTTAACCATTTCACCAACTTTATTTATCACACACACAGGATTGTGAGATTGTATTAGAAAATGACCAAATGAAGGCATTTGAATGTAAGTAGGAATGATTGTAATATGGATGGATGGATGGGTGGGTGGATGATGGATACATACGTACGTCAATGGATGTATGGATGGATATGTATGTACATGGATGGATGGATATATTTGTACATGGATGGATGGATGGATATATTTGTACATGGATGGATGGATGGATATATTTGTATGTGGATGGATGGATGGATATATTTGTACATGGATGGATGGATGGATATATTTGTACATGGATGGATGGATGGATATATTTGTACATGGATGGATGGATGGATATATTTGTATGTGGATGGATGGATGGATGGATATATTTGTATGTGGATGGATGGGTATATTTGTACATGGATGGATGGATGGATATATTTGTACATGGATGGATGGATGGATATATTTGTACATGGATGGATGGATGGATATATTTGTATGTGGATGGATGGATGGATGGATATATTTGTATGTGGATGGATGGATGGATATATTTGTATGTGGATGGATGGATGGATATATTTGTATGTGGATGGATGGATGGATGGATGGATATATTTGTATGTGGATGGATGGATGGATATATTTGTATGTGGATGGATGGATGGATATATTTGTATGTGGATGGATGGATACATATGTTTATAGATAGATGGATCTATACATATGTACATACATACATACATGGATTATATATTTTGTCATATTTAGTAATTTTTCAGAAATTAATTCGTTTTTAAGGTGTCGGACATAGCCAACGACTCCCTAAATTCCATCAGCCATCTCTTCCTTCCATACAAATACCCAATGTGTGTTTGGGTTTATGTGAGATAGTGAATGAACAAAATTGCCTGTGCCAGACGGTATTTAGTGGAAAACAATCATGGTCTGATTCTGGTACTTCTGGCCTTCTGACGAGGATCTTCCTTTACGAGGGACAGATCGATGTGTGCCGGCGGTCTGGGTCCCCTGTGTTTAGCATCTGTCTGGCTCAGAGTTCTAGGTCCACTCCATAAACCGCTGTTTGATAGAAGCAGGGGTATAAAAAAGAAAATGCTCTCTCTCGCTCATTCTCCATCTCAGTTATATTCCTCTATAAACGACACAGCTTGTAGAAAGAGGTCCTTATTACTCCAATGATGAACTAAAAACCATGATTAGGGTTCATTTTCACGGCCCCAAAGGAGCCACAGCTTGTAAAGACGTCTGAGTTTCATTTTGTTTTATGGTATGTCGTCTGCTAGGTTTACGGTTTGAAGCCCCAAGAGCATAATAATCCTTTCTTCAAAGGTATGATACCAACAGCAAGTGAAGAAAAGGAGGTTAAAAAATTGGTAATCTTCTTATTTCTGTCCCACATTCCTGTTGTTGATGTGGTTTTGTGTCACTTGAAAATACCAGTGTGGATCAACGCCTTGAGTTATGGTCTTGGTACATCTGTTGTATTTTTCTGTCTGAATTCATTCTTCCTCACCTGTTAAGTCTGATACTTACAAACTACAATGTAAAGTTTTTTTTTAATTACTATGGATTCGAGAGTGGTTTTCAGATTTGGATTGTGACTCCCTCAATCAAAATTGAATCATGAGATTGTTTCTTTGACTAAATGAATCCTCTCCCATCTCACGAGTGCATTGCTGTAAAGATCAACACAGTCTCACTCCCTACTCGTCAAATGTCTGACGCATGGACAAGGGACACTGGCGTCACTTTTTAACGCACTGGGTATACCTTTGGCGTCATTTTTCAACGTGCAGGGTAGTCCGATAGACTTCTGTAGAACTGAACAGCGTTCAAATTTGACGTCTTGGGTCAACACACCGCAACCCGTTGTCTGCCTTGTATGGGTCGAGACTACAATAAATACAAATAAATAGGAATAGGCTACAAAAAATGATCTATGCCAGGGCGAGTCAAATGGCAGCACCCCAGTTGATTTTTATCTGGCCCTCCAAATGGTTTTTGATGTTTAAAAACCCTCGCAATCTGATATCAAAGTGCCCTCTGCGCAAAGATCAGCGGTGCGCGTTCATCAGCGGTGAGTTTAACAACGCACATGGTGTACAACCGCATTCAGCGGTTTATATTTTAAAAACTAACTCTACATCTATCAATATTTATTTAGATGTTATCATGGAATTCATTTCTTTATTTTAATCATATTATTTCTGTCTTATTACCGCTGAAATATTACAGTATGCTGTAATCATGGACTGTAAAAACGCTGTAATACAGAACATTACGATATGATCCGAGCTAGACGCATTCAAAGCCCATATCCCACAATGGATTTTTATTTTTTTATTATTATTTAACAAAAGACACAACTTACAACAATAACATGACATCCAAAAGATACAATCAACAATATTGCGTTTACAATAAGTACAGAAGTAGTTCACAGAATGAACTAAAAGAAAAGAATAAAAATAGGGGCAATCTATTATAATAATAATAAAGATAAAATTAGAGACCAGTAATTATGTTATTTAAGAAAACAGCATATTAATTTACTTTTCAATTCTTTAGCAAATAGCAAATCAACCGAAGGCTCCGGAAGTGACGTGGTATGTGCCGCTCGGAGGATAAGAAGATAAAAAAATACATTTGTGCAAAATTTACTTCATTTGTTTAATATATGCTTTTTTGGAAATGTTCTAGATTTCTAAGAAATGTGTGTTTGCACTATCGTAAAACATTTCTTGAATAAAAAAAAAGAGAAAAAATACATAATTCGTAATATTGATGTTTTCGTCTAACGTTGTATTTGAGGATTTAAATAATAAAGATAACAATAATAACAACATATCATTTGTATTTGTCTCATGTATTGTGTGCTCGTCGGCCGGCGGCAATCTGAAATGGAATGAAACCCATTCACGGCCATAGTTACTATGATTCACTGCAGACAGCAGAACAGGAGTCGAACATGTGGGGAACACACTGGTGTCATCAGATTTAAAAAATGTAATCGTTAAATAGGTGAAAATAGCTTATTACCATATTTGACAGTGAGTGGATAAACTCTGGTGACAATGTCTAATCTACATGACAGCAGAGGCCCAGAGCTTTCTATAACTGCTGGTCTTATGTGTTTAGCACCTTCTGTTGCTAAATGACAAGCCTTCAAAGATGGACTGGGTTCAAGGTTCAGAGGTCAATATTTCAAAGCAGGAGTAATGTATCCTCTTCAGACTGACATTATGTTACTCTCCAGGTTGAGACCTCCAACGATGTCTTTGCTAGTCCTACGACAACGTTTTAATTTTTACTTATCATGGTTTGCAGATGATCCACTTTGGGCGATAGCCTCCTTTATTGTCCCCAGAGGGATATCTGCCTTGAGTTCAAATGCTTCACACATAACACTTGACATACTGTTTAATCATACAGCTGACATATACTTACAATAAAAACAATAAAGTGATATGTAGTCAGACTGACCCTAACCCTAACCATAACCCTAACCCTAAACCAGACTGCATATCACACAGCAACTATTGCTCTATTTTTGCAACATATCTATTGCTCATCTTTCACAAACAGTGACAAGAGCAGCACACAACTATTTGCATTATATCATGAAGCTATTGCACAACCAGCCTCAAACAACATTATTAAAATGTTTAATTGAGGTAGGTCCAAATAGGCCTGTAGTTTAGAAATGTTACGTTTAGATTGGGGTACCCATATCTTCTGCCAGGATAAGCGCTCATACTTGGTATGGAGAATAAAGATGGATCAGACCACATTCTTTATGCTTGCCTGGAGAGACTGGTTTCTATTCCTCTCCACAACGTTCATGACAGTCATATTAAAATACTCTGTAATGCAGCCTTGTATAACATAAACCCTCTGATTTACCGTGTTTGCTCTAAATGATAACACCCACTTTCAACACGGGCCTTCCAGCCAAAGGTATTGTCCATATACACACCAATGTGCCTATAGGAGCAGAGCTGATGGATTGGTTCATCATTTATGACCTCTGATACATTCTGACCCATGTCACGACCCTTTCATCAGCGTGTGAAATGGATGAATGAGATATGTGAGTTGTGTCTGTGTGCAGTAGGCTGAGGAAGAAGTGTGCCAACGTACCAAAACACATGTTGTATGTACACTAACCCATAACGGTGACGTCAGCGTTATTAATTTAGAGGATTTAATAAAACAAATAAATAAATAAAAACTGATTAATTGAACTCAATCGTAGCATATTATATATATTTATTAAAATCAACAAACCTCCGATAAAAATACGTTATCCAGCATGCTATAATTAAAGCATGCAGTGTCCTAAAGAAAACGCTTAAACTGCTTACTTGCACGCGCCTTGGAGCGTTGTTAAACTCACCTTTTAATGCCGTTTTACCATGCAGTTGAGTGTTGTTAAACTCACCGCTGAATGCGGTTGTACACCATGTGCGTTGTTAAACTCACCGCTGATGAACGCGCACCGCTGATCTTTGCGCAGAGGGCACTTTGATATCAGATTGCGAGGGTTTTTAAACATCAAAAACCATTTGGAGGGCCAGATAAAAATCAACTGGGGTGCTGCCATTTGACTCGCCCTGGCATAGATCATTTTTTGTAGCCTATTCCTATTTATTTGTATTTATTGTAGTCTCGACCCATACAAGGCAGACAACGGGTTGCGGTGTGTTGACCCAAGACGTCAAATTTGAACGCTGTTCAGTTCTATAGAAGTCTATCGGACTACCCTGCACGTTGAAAAATGACGCCAAAGGTATACCCAGTGCGTTAAAAAGTGACGCCAGTGTCCCTTGTCCATGCGTCAGACATTTGACGAGTAGGGAGTGAGACTGTGTTGTAAAGATCTGTAATCTTTATTTAGAGTCGAGGTCCACAAGCGTACACATCTCAGTCACACATGGACTAAAAAAAAGAGAGAGAGATTGAAGCTAAACGCCCACAACGCCGTGTTTGACAAGAACTAGAGGAGAGAATGTGTCAGACAACCCAACCACAGACAGGTCCTGATATCTCTCTTTTCTCTTTCTGCCTAAGTAAATGGCACTATTTCCCTGATTCAAGTTAGAGACACAGGTGACAGCTTTAAAGGAAGTTCTCCACCTTAATCTTGTCACACATCACCCTCATTAAATCAGACCTCTATGAGTGAGACACATATAAATGAATGAAAGACACTCAAATCTTATAAAGGCACCTTGTAATTCGATTTGATTCAATTTTGGTTCATCAAAAAATAATGTCTTTAATATAATATTATTTTATAATATTATATTATTTAATATTATATAACATTATATCATACATATTAATGTATTATATTATTTATCATTAAAATAGACTTATTTTTTATACAGTGCAGACAGTGACCAAGCTTCAAAAAATGAATGCTCCATAAAATTATTCCATATAAATCTTCCCATTCACTATTGCTCTTAAATCTCATTTTCCATATATTCAAGCTTTCCATGTCATGATCAGTTACATGTGAATAAATGCCATTTGGTATTGTCAAAAATGACATAATGTGTTAAATGAGTTAGACGTGTTCCTGGGTCAGCATAATTTGAACGACATTCCTGTCTGAAAATGTAGCCCTAACCCCTAACCCTACCCATAAGTTATCCCTAAAATAAGAGGGAAATAATACTGATGTAGATGGTTGTTTGACAGCTACTTTAGTTTTAAAGACTTGTAGTGCATAAGTGTAATAGACCACTTTATGATTCTCATAATGTTTTTTTTTTTGAAGCTCGACAGCCCCTGGTTACTATACGCTTTCATTGTATGGAAAAAATCAGCTCTAAGATAATATGTGAGGGGAAAAATTTAAATGTTCATTCATGTATGAACAATTTTCTTGAAATCCATGGTTTTCAACCGGGGATCAAAGCATATGAGACATCCGAAGTTCTTATGATTTATAACTTTTAATTAATTCCTAACTTTCAAACTAATTGATAAGCTTAACATAATGTACTGCTTGAAATTTATTGTAAAATGTTAACAAGAAAAAAAATAGCATTCACTCCCTTGTGCTATTGATATTGAAAACCTTTTAAAATAGCAGAAAATAGTACAAAACGACTGTTCTGAGGGCAAGATGGCAGAATTACACCCACGCAACACGTTGTAGGTAACAGGATGCGTTAATTCAGTTTTCAGTTACTACACACGTTGTTCCAAAGCAGACTCATAGACAAAAATAAAGACATTTTAACCACACTTTCCAGATTATGCAAACAGACTGCGAGTGCCTGAAAGTTCTACTATGACTTTAGTATTTGTCTGGTCGATTCCTCCAATACGATTCTCTGGAGAGCTGGCAAAAACAATGAGATCAGCTTTAGTAAAATGTCACAGACAGAGCAAATAACATAAAAAATTGTGACATTTACATGTCCCTGTCGTTTGCTGAAGACTCAGGGCTGTTCGGATGCCACAGGAAGGAGAATTACTGCCTTTGTGATGGAAATTAGCAGAATGAAAAGGACACAATCATCTGTGTTAACTCATTATCGGCACATTAGAGGGCTTCGGAAAAACGACGGATAATTAGGAATATTGTTTATCGTGTGTGAGTGTGTCTTCTGGTCAGTCTGTGACAAATGCAGACCCGGATTGCATCACTGTCATCATTTGGTTCACATTTCACTGATGGACACAACAGTACGTGCATTGCATTTAAATGTGTGCGACCATTGTGGTTTGGGTAGAAATCAAGTGCAGGTCTAATTATGAGGGCTTTGATGGTGTGTGTGTGTGTCAGTCAGACAGTATCAGTCGTGATGGGAAGTGTGTCTCGTGTTGCCCTGGGTGACAGCCAAAGAGGAGAAGATGTTGGCAGAGCATGTGGTGTGGAACCCACTGACAGCTCCGGGAGGAAAAGAAGTTTGCGTGCGCACGAGTGAGTGTGGTTATGCACTTTAGCTTGCATACAAAAATTGAATAGTAACAAACAGGTAATTTGATTATCTAATAAGATTACAAAACATAACTGTAATGAGATTGGGCTACAATAAGAATAAGCATAATTTGATTATAGTTGCATTCACATAGATGGATTTGTATAATTGTGTTTTTGCTAATCTTGGGGAAATATTGCAGTCCTCAACAGTGCAATCAAAGATTTTTTTGTGGGATAAAAGGAAGATTTTCTGTACTGTATATATACTCTATACTGTATACTGCCTACCAGGGCAGTATGTATAACATAGCACTAGATATGAATATGCGATCATATATAAGTGTTATATTATGTCAACTGTAAACTGATAACAAGTAACACAATGAATTAAACATGACATTTTAGGTAGAAAGACTGAAATGCAGTATATTCTTGTAAAACATTATATTAACAATTTTGAAAAATATATATTTTTTCCAGTGTATGTTTAAAGTCATTTTTTTTCTTCCTTATTGTGATGTATAACTAAGTGGAATGGATCCTTGAACAAGAAAAATTGTAGGGCGGGACTTGATTGTGCACATCAGGAATTGACTGGATGGTTGTGGTTTGCTATTGGTGGATCTCATGGGAGTGACTGGTTGCACCAGTAAATAAACAGTAAATACGTCATCAGCGAAGCGAAGAGATGTCACTGCAAGAGTGCAAGATTTTTATTATTAAAGATAATGAGGGCACATGAATTTTAGAAATAATGATGTGCATGGATAAATTATTTATGATAAATACTGCAAAATTCCATAAAAATCTGATCCCAAAAATAATAGTTTCTTCAATTTTGAGGTGGGAACCAAAGGTTGGAGCCAAATCCAATTTGTTAATTTCTAAACTTCAGAAAAGCCGTGTTTAGAGTTCGTAGATTTTGATTCATCCCATTGTCTTGAGGTTTGTTTTTTAAAGGCGATATTTGCCTTTATTGTTATAGGGTAGTATAGAGTGGGAGAGAGAGGGGGGACTGGATCGGGAAAGGTCCACAAGCCGGAACTCAAACTCGAGTCGCCAGAAGTGCAACTGCACTATATGTCGGCGTGCTGCCCACAAGGCTATCGGCGCCAATGTTTTGAGTTTTTTTTTTTAATCAGGTCACCAAAGTGACTCTTTCTGTAGGCTACATTGTTACACCTGTAGCAATGAGTGAGTGCCTCTTTGGGTGAATTATTATGAATGATTCTTTCAATCATTTGCCAAACAGATTAAATCAGAAACACAGCTATTCATGACCAAATCATTATTTAAGATATATCACTTTATATTGCACTTTTTTTTAAATGTATCAGATTGCTCTGCAATTAACTCTTATTATCAACTCCATTGATTCTGAAAATCTGTAATTGTGGACGCAATTCCAAAAGTCCCTAACATCCCGTTATTATTTTTTTAAATAAGAAAGGTTATTATATATTTTTGTATAATTTGTGTAAAAATATCAGTCTAATTAAAATACTCATGAAAGATGTTAAAAATTGTGGCATGCAGTATTCCACACAGTGTGATTGTATTCTTCACATCTGGGAATTTTATGGAATACAGAAAATATATGCACTGCACACTGCAGAAATGTAAAGAGAAGTATGGTGGTATGTTGCTATTTTCCCATTGAGAGTTTGTACAGTACAACTGTAATATAATTATTTTCATTTCAATGCAAATTCATGTCAACTAAAACCCACATCACTTAAATAAGTGATTTTGTTTTTATTCATTTTTTTATTATTATTATTTATTCAGTGGAGGCGCGTGCAAAGTCATTTATCAAAAACAGTCCCTTTTGTGGAGCTTATGTTTCTTATTTTGATAAACTCTTATGAATATTGAATTCCAGCCATATTCAGAATAAATGAATTTATAAAGCCTATGAATACATTACCCAATTTTCTTATGTAACGAACTGTGCCTCTAATCAGGAAGACTGACGTGTGGTTTATTTTCTGTGACAGATTACATTTTATAACTCTTGCAGTGTGTGTTGCACGTTTGTGTACTGCATGAGTATTCAATGCATTTGTTTACAAATGCAGCCCTGGCAATATTATAAATATTACTCATAATGCAAGTGCATGTCTGGCCATACATTGTGTGTGATTTGAGGGCCAACCTTCACATCTCTGTACTTTGCAGCTTAAGTTCGGATGTTTGTGTGTGTAGGGGGGAAAGCTTGGCATTTGTGGGCGGTAAATGAGGATTGCCGCAATTGGATTATACCTTATTAATGTTCTTATAGCTGACTGGGAATTATTAGGGCTGAGCAGCATGGCCAGATTAATTTAAAGCGCATAGACTGTGTGTAAGGTGTGCGAGTGTGTTTGTTGTGGATGCTGGAGTTAAAGGCTTAGTGGAATGTCCTCTCTCGCTCGCTAAAAGATCTGACATTCAGGGTTTGACTGTGTCTTTCCATTTCTCACGGAGATAAAAGGCTTATATTCTCATGCCATCTCTGTCTACAGTACACACACATATATAAAAAGCAATCAAATAAACGTTTCTCCCTTCAGCACTGCACATATAAACATAATTAAGATTACGTGGTTGCCAATATTTTTACGTGCAGAGTTACAGTACACATACTCATGCACATACACAAACTCGGACTCATGCTAGCAAACTAAACAAACATCCGAATGCAAACTGAGAGTGCATGAAATTGCAAGAAATGTTTTAATAAAAAAAGCTGAACTCAGATCAGTGATATTCTTTAGGCCTGTTTCATACCACATGCGCAAACGTGGCAAACTTTTATATATTGTTTATAGCTGTTATCAAATGAAATACTCAATGTATTTACTTAGAAGTTGATATTTTCTTTGTCAAACTGCAGGTTGCTCATTCAAACTATGTAAAACAGGTGATTTATGTTATGTTGTGCATATTCTATGCCAGTGTGTATTTCCAGTGCAGTGGGCTGTTTTGGGATCATCCTGTGCATCCAAGTCAGTGGAAACAGGGGTGCGTGTACATTCCATTAGACGCATCCATTACATTGGGCATGTCGTGTTCCACCATCACCGGTTACATAAACACAGCTTAGCACCAAATCCTGGCCGCAGGCCACTGCTGCCAAGAGCAGAGAGACAGAGAGAACTGTGACTGGCATTTTAATGACGGCTACATGGTGGCAAAAGCTATTGGGAATTACAGTTCTGTCATTGGGGGAGAACATTACTTTTGGATGTTTCTCTGCGTGTGTGTGTGTGCGTGCATAAAACAGATTGTGTTTTACAAAGGGGAAAAGGCAAACAGAACTTTTCACATCTATTAATTACTGTCAGTGTGTTTGTATATTTTTGTTTGTTAGGTGTTGAATACACATGTCATTGTAAGGTGCTATTGTTTGTTTTTCATGTGTTGGCTGATCATGTGTCTTTTTGTCTTAAAGTTTTGCTTTCAGGGGTATGGTTGATATATTTTATTTATTTATTTATTTTATTTTGTCACATGGTTTGGTTTTTTTCGTGTTTATACATTTCATGACTTAGATGTTATACATTTTTATTATTTTTTTTTTAATTTAATTTTATTTTTTATTATTTTATTTTAATATTATATTATTTTTGTATTATTTTATTTGTTTATTATTTAATTTTATTCATTTTTTTTATTTGATTTGATTTGAGGGTGCACATGCATGATATAGTATGTTTGAATGGACGTGCTTCTATTGCGTTTTTACTTAAAATCTAAACCAGATGAAGGCAGTGAAAAATGAAATGCAGGAAACACATGCACATTTAATGCATGTCATATACTTACGGGCACATTTGCTTTCAAAAACATTATTTTTTAATTAAAACTTAACATACTTAACATACATTCATAACCCCCCCCACCCCCACCCCCCTCTCTCTTTCTCTCTCTCTCTCTCTTCACGATGATGAACTTTTCATAACGTTGCTCCATTTAACTTGTGCCAGTGAGGTGCTCGCTAGTTCACTCAAATGCACCTGTGGTGTCAGACCACTTTCTAGGGCATGTACTACCATTTCCATACTTTGTCATACATACATTTTTTATCTTTCTTTTTCTTTTTTTTTCCTGTGGCCCACTTTTGTTAGTCAGGTTTTATGTGCCAGTACAGTCGTGTGTGTCTGTGTATGGCTGTGATTGTCGAGTCTTAGGAAGTTGTTGTGCAGTGCGGTCGGGTACGATGGGAAACACTAATGGGGTGCCTGACTAATCTTGTGCATTGTGTGTTCAACACTGATATGGCTTTGGATGAAGTACAAGAGATTACGTCTCAGAAACCTTCTTCAGCGACCAGCTAATCTGTGTGTCCCCTGCCTCTTGTCTCCAGAATTCCCTCGTAAAATGTTGTAATCCTTCTGTTTTTTTTAAACACAACACCATTAAAAAAAAAAGAATCATACTAGCGTACAAATTAGAAATATGCCAGATGTTTCTGCATTCTAAACATGATTTTAATAGATTCATTGTTTTTTGGTCTCAACCTATCATGCTTGATAAAATTACTTATACCTATTTACAAAATTACCATTTTGTAAATAATCAGGTCA
Source organism: Zacco platypus (assembly GCA_038088235.1). Taxonomy (NCBI): domain Eukaryota; kingdom Metazoa; phylum Chordata; class Actinopteri; order Cypriniformes; family Xenocyprididae; genus Zacco; species Zacco platypus. Next base: position 6,534,289 of record CM076066.1, read on the forward strand.
TAATTAATAAAGTATATCTGAAAGAAATATGTCAATGTTATAGAAATACGTCCTTATAATGTATAGAACTGCATATTCAGCAATAGTGGTCTGCATATACATGTGGAAGGTTGTTTAAGGTAAGCGTTTACATGACCTTTGCTGGCTCTACCGTTAATGACCATTAGAGGACTGAGAATTGCACGGATACAAGTTTCCTGGGAAAGCCGCAAAGTTATGTAAGCGTGTCTTCTGTTATCCGAGAAGCGATCTCCTATTACCCATGTTTCCTTGCCTCATGGTCTCCATATTTCTCTCAGTCTCTTAATCAACCTCTCTCGGACGACTCGTGTTACCTGCTCGATTTGCCCTTTGTTTCCACATACGGAGCTTTGCCTGTGTCCAGCTGTGGTGTTAGGATTTCACCTGTGCATGTCAGCCTTGCTCAGGTATACAGTTTACTCTATACTTGTAACTTGTACAAAGAAATATAGCATTGCAGCTATTACGTAGCTTCTTTTAAATAATTTCACTACTTCAGTTTGAACCGATGCTGCTGTGTACTTCTAAATTCTACTGAATTCTAAAATGAAAAACTGACAATTTATTAAATGTATATTGCAGGTGTTTCTACATTTTCCCCTTTCTGTAATCAAATTATTTCAAACATGCATGGTTTGCATCCCAGATAACCAATAAATAATGTGCTCTAAAAGCATACATCAGTGGTGATGGGAAAATGCGCTTTTTTATTGCCTGGGCTTTCAGTGTTCTGTAATTCGGGACCCACTAATTCTAATCTCACGTACTGTTTAAGAGAGATATAATAGTACTGGTATGCTAATTGGGGTTGTAGGGCACGCTTTCATTCATCTCAGTGTTTGTTCAATTGCAGCTCTTGTATTTTATTTGTTTAACGACATTTAGCCACTTAACGGACCATGCTGCGACTGAAGAAACCATGAATAAAAAATTCTTTTGCCGTTTATTCATCAACAAAAGCTTAAAAAATGTTGTGAACCTGCCACATTGCCTGTATGAGCACCAATACTTTGGTCCACTGCTGAAGAAACCAAATTACACTAAATCTGATTAAACACAGTCTTGAATTAAGTATGCATTTACGTTGCACTTTGCAAATTCTTAGCTCAGTTAGCGTTGGTCAAATTGTTTCCATGCCAACACTTTTGTTCCATCCGAACATGATATTTTTGTTGTCCCTTTTCCTCCGTCATAATGGAGTTGAGTTAGCCTAGCTGGAGAACATCAAAACTACACAGCTATTTCATTAACTTCAATATCACTGAAAAGTAAATAAAGAAAACGTTGAGCAGTCCACATTGTAAAGTACGATCTGTAACTTTTTGACTAACTTCTATTTCTCTCATAATCGTTGTTGCTTTTTGAGAAACATGTAAAACTGCTTTTGTGTTTGCACTTTGCGCATGAATAAAATATATAGCTTGAAGCTAATGCACAGAGCAGCAGTGGCGGGACTGATTAAAGTTTCACAGTGCATTTTGGGAGAAACATCAGGCAATGCTGTGAGCCTCTCTGCGTTTATCATTTCTGTTTATATCTCCCGCTTTCCCTCTGTGGACTCTCCAAAAGTGCAGTTTAGCTTGAATCCGTCATAAATCGATGGCGCCCAATAGAAATCCAGCTGAGATCTATCTGCTCGCGCCACATGCTGACTTTTCTCTTTATCCTCTCTGCCTGACTTCTTTTTTGTTTTTTTTCCCCACACTTATCCCATCCAGCTCTCCGAGGACGGGTCCAAGGCTCCTTCTCACTTCTTGCCTTGAGCAACAGGCCTCAAATTCCCTGTTGTGTGCCATCCTGGTCATGCTGCTTTCTTCATTTCCTGTAAATCCCCCACACAACACACACACATGTGATCCCCTATCTCACTTCTGTCATGACACAGGAGGACGCGTCCCCCAGGGGTCTGTCCTGGGTAATGTGCTGTTCTCAGCAGGTGTGTGTTTGTGGTGGTTGCTTCTGTTAGGGGATTTTCCATGAAGGATTGGATTGTCAGGTCTCTGTTATCGCTAGATGCTATCACAACTGTAACACCATCCCTCCAGCCAGCGTCTCTGGCCCTCTACTCCTTTGTGTCTTCTGGGCTATAGATGTAGTCCTATACCTCCAGCGAATTATCGGATGTCTCTGTCTATATGTGTGTGCGGCTGATGGGTTTGACAGTGGTGGACGTGTGTGGTGTCTGTCTGTCTCAACCTCCTCTTGTTTGTGTCATTGTGCGTCCAATACTTTTCTGCTTTAAGAACATTTATTTGACTACCAGACATGTGAGACACATCAGTGCTGTTGAACAAGTAATTGTCTTTAAAGACAAAGAAAAATAGAACCTTTAGCTTATTTGACTTTTGTAATTTGAAGGATTTCCAAGTGAAATGTTTATTAAATGAGTAAAAAATAGGGCGGGGCTTGACTCCCCACCCCCACCCCCACTCCAGGTAATTGATTGGAGAGTGAAAAGTGGCCATCATGTAGGGTATCAGAATTGAGTGAGATGGTTGAAAGCTATTCGTTTTTATATATAAACGGCTGTGGCAACATGCACCAATGAATTGTTTACAATAAGACCAAAAATGAGATTTGAGAAGATAAATAGGGTCATTCAAATCGACTTGTAATACTCTATTAAGTCTATTTACGACCAACTAATAAATGTATTTCTTTAATGGGGATGACTTTGTAACTTTTAGCATCAATTTGTCAAGAAAATATGATTTGAAAATAATGTAGGCCAGAAATGTTTAATTAATTAGAAATCGACTGGTTTGTGAAAAGTGGTCTCCATGACAGGTGGATGGAGGGGAGGTGTTGATGAATGAGCCCCTGTTAAAAAAAAAACTGTTCGTTCAAAACCAGCTACAGGTGACAGATGCACCAGAACAGGTGCATTTGTAAAAGTTTCTTGCTGCATGAATATTCAGCCATCGTGATTCGTCTGTTTGTTGTTCATTACGTGTGCATTTTCCAGGGTTCAAGGTTCAGGTATGTAGTATTTTATGTAAATAATTGTATATTTTGTTAATATTGACTTCGTAACAAAAAAGGCAATTGAATGAGAAAATGTAGGGCAAAATTTTTCATTCATTGAAAATTGATTGTTTGGTGAAAAGTGGTCTTCTTGACAAGTCGTTGGAGGGGAGGGGTTGTAAAATGAGGGGGCATGGTGATGTCAGCCAAGGAAAGTCGTTTAAGAGGCGGAGCAAGTTGATTACTTTTTGATGAAAGGCTGCAAATAACATGCACTGATGAATAGTTCAAGAACATTTATTAAGAAAATATATGTTGACCGCCAATAGTGGTTAGTTGCACTAAATGGAAATTGCAAAACTAGTTTACAAATAGGTCCACTTCAACCCTATGGAAAAGCTTGTTCTGCCCCAAACTAAAAGCATTGATTAAGCCAGAAGTTGACATGTCAGGCCACTCAAACAAACAGATCGATGTGTTTATGCTCTTTAGGAAGTGAACCTACTAATGGCTTACTTATAGTTGTCTGTTCATGAAAGACTATATTATAGGAAAAAGTATTTTAACATCAAAAATATCACGCAGCCCGAGACCTGTGTCCATTTATAAGTGAACTTTCCTAATGTGTATTGTCTGTAGCAGTTGTGTTGCTGCATTAAGTGGGTCAGATGCGCACACACGCCGCGAGTCAGCCTAGATGAGACTCGCGGCGAGAGTTGGTCCGAATGAGGCTGTCAATCAAAGCGAAGGATCACGTAATGTGACACCCTTCCCATCATGCAATAATGCGTCTCAATTTAGCACCCCCACATCTCTTTCACTCGTTTTCTCTCTCCGAACCTCTCTCCATCCCCAGACAGGCATTCGGCCCAGATCCCTTCCTCGCAGTGATGGATGGATAAGGTACAAACAAAGGAGAGAACAATTCTTTTCATCTAATACTCCCTCTCTCTCTCAGTGAAATCTAATTTAAACACAACACCTCTCACCTTCTCGCCTCAGCCGTCAATATTGTTTATCGATCAGCACCCACGCATGCATGCGCTATTTCGCACAAACTAAAAGGCATCCCTTCCTGTCTTATATGTGGGCTGCCACATGCCAGGTTCTCTGGGGATGAGGAGAAAGATGGTGTATCTAACAGCTACTGACCTGTGAGGGAAAGCTAATTAGCTGAGAAAGCGCCACTAATGTGGAGCGTTCCACCTGCAGGTCTGGCCGGGGGTCACCCTTGATTAACCTTAGAATGGATCACTCCAACTCCAAGGACCAAGTTAAACTGTCTACAAGATATATGTACATGAGCTGGAATGAAAGATGGGAGAGAGCGAGAAAAATGGAGGTTTGAGAGGAATGTATGTTAGGCAAAATGGGAAACAATGTGCAAAATGGCTTAGGCCACATTCACACAGCAACAGAATATGGTCCTGCATTCGAGTCCTTAATATGGTTATGTTCACACACAAATTTGTAAAGCAGCTTTGTGTGCTACGTATGACTGAAATGCTCCATTCTCCACCCAGATATAAAAGCTGCTGTCGGTTAATGGAGATTTGACGGATGAACTCATGGCTCTATTGGACTCTTGTCGTGTGAAAATTTATAAGACATTTCAGTTTTATGGCCATCGCCATCTTTGATGTTACTTTGGTCACTGTCACTGCTAAGAGAAGACAGGCTTGAGTCCCTTTACATGTTCATAGAGACAGTATTCGAAATGCTACTGTAAATTGCTGTTTGAACAGGACATTTCAAGAATCACACCTATAAGTAAATGCAGTTATTAATCCCAAAAACTAACCATATGAATGTAGCCATATTTTTTAAATCTGACTACCGTATTTTCCAGAAAATAAGTCAGACTTTGCAAAATTTGCATTGTTAAGAGTTCATTGTCTCATTACAATAACAAATACTATAAAATACCATTAAAAAAATCGAATAAACATTATAAGCGTGTTTTAGTTCCTCTCACTCCATAGCAGATCCTTTTTTTTATTCCCACACTTATCCCATCCAGCTCTACAAGGACGTATCCAAGGCTCTTTCTCACTTCTTGCCTTGAGCAACAGGCCCCAAATTCCCTATTGTTCCCTGAATCACTATATGAGTCACTTTGGAATATGATTCACAGCACATTTCAGATGATAAAAAGGCAAATCAAATTTCGGAAAATATGGTACTCAGTTGGTAATCTTAAAAGGAGAGTTTATGCAAAAATGAGACTTCTGTCATCATTTACTTGCTGTCATGTCATTCCAAACCAGCTTATTTTCATCTGCTGAACACAAAAGAAGATTTTTCAAAAAATGTCTGTTATGTTTTTTTTGTTTTTTTTTTCTTTCCCCCACCCATACTATGAAATTTTGTGTCCAATGGGGTTGTTTTTGGAGCCCATTGACTTCCATTGCATTTTTCAAAATATTTTTTGTGTTCTGCAGAAGAATGAAAGCCATACAAGTTTGTATTGATGTGAGTATAATGAGGGGGGATGAGTAAATGATGAACTTTCAAGCCATAAATTATTAGGATGGTTTTGGGTTACCTGGTTTTGGGTTACCCGACCTTAAAATATTTCTCGGAGAGTTTATGTAAAATACATTTAAAACCAGCTAGATTGAGTAGAATGGAACACTCTACTTTTGTAGTGTGAATAGTGAATTATTGTAATCCATATTTTTGGTGATGGATGGATGACTGAAGGTTGAAATAAAGGCAATTGTAAAATAATCAATAAGGGTTCATTTTCCGTCGTTCAAGGTTCAGACATGTCTAGATTTTTCTTGTCTGTGAATTGTAATAAATCATACAGTTTTCTGTATTTTATGACTGCTGAAATTGTGTACAAGCAATATTACAGCTTGTCATTAATTTACACCAACCCCCCTCTCAATTTTCTGATATACTCTACACTTTAAACATCCTTTTTGAAACATTGGCATGGAAACCATTCTAGGCCATGTTGCCTCATTTTTTTACATTTATTTATATACACGCATTTGTCAAATGCTTTTATGGTTTTGATTCAGATTGGACATTAGATACCCAACACAGCACCACAATTGTTCATAGTACAAAAGTAAATTTAAAAAATGTCCTTAAAATCAAAGCAACAGTTGAATTTGATGTCAATTGACATTGTAGCTTTATTTTTTCCCCCTTTTTCCACAACCCAACTAATCATGATCATGTTAGCATAGTCATTGTTCATGTATATGTATTATAGTCCTGTTCCTTAATGACTCGTAGCTTCGCTCAAGTGCGATTTTGTCATGGCATGGCCAGCATGTAACTTCTCCTCATATTATATATGTGGGCCCTCTATCATAGCTGTCAGCTCCTCCATTATTCATGCCATAGTGTTAGCCTAGTGAGAGCGCCGCTGATTTATACAGGCCATTCATCTCGCCTAACAACGTCCTGACAATGTTTGCGCAATGTTAAGCAGACGCAAACAGCTCGTATCTAGCAACATGTCCAGCATAGGTTGCTATGTGTGTCAGTCAGGGTTATCACAGCAGATGTTTGATTAAGAAATGAAGAAAATCGAGTTGTCCGGATCAGTAATTTTGCCTGGTGGTGTTGATGAAGCACTCAGGTTTGCTGTGGTCGATGGATCGATATATAGTTAGCTCGGCTGAATTCTGATGGCTGCCTATTGATTTGCAAACACTGGGTTGCTTTCCGTGCATCATTTTGAGATGTTAGCTTGACCATTGAGGCAATATTCAGTCATTATTGGCAATTACTTGGTTTGGGGTTTGCACATTGAACATTATGCATTGTTGGTTGGATGCTGCTTGAAGTGTTGTGTCCGCACATTTATATGATTGGTATTATTCGAATCAAGGGCAAATAAGAGTGCCCGTGATAAAGAAAATGAATGCTCTTTTAAAAATCTTGTTTTCAAACCCACATGTCAAGTTCTTAGAAATGCACTTATTGTATTCATGATGTATTCTTTTGAAGAAATACACTCAAGCTGTAGAGGTGGTGCTGTACTTATTTTATGAACACATTTACCAGTTTTACAGTAATGCTCATACCAAACATTCCGAATACTGTTCCTCATCAACAACCTACTTTCCCAACTCTTACTTTATCATCCATAAACCTCTACTTTCCTTGGATGACGATAGACAGGATGAGTTCTAGAAGAGTTTGCGAAAAGAAGGACGAACAAACTGGATTGTCTTACTTCCGCAAAATATATGTATCTCTTTTCCGCAGACACTTTCTTAGCCTATTTTCTCATATCTCCTGAACGTATAAGTGCTGATGAACTCACAGGAACCCCCTGCAGCATGAGCTGAAGAACAGAGAAGGATTGGAGAAGAGAGGGGATCGGAGGGATACTGATTTTAAGCAGTTTTCATCCTTTGATATTTCCAGAGTTTTCCCCAAACTCTACAGTGTGGATTTAAATAAGTCATCTGTGCTGAAATTGTAAAGTGTGTTTTCAGAAGCATCATTTCATTTAGGGTTTTTATATATATAATGTAACAGGACATTAATTGCAGCAAATGTGTAGCATTGAGTTTTGTGAAAATATCTACATTATAATGAGCCTAATTTATATGGAATTGAGGAATGATTGAGCTCAAATATTAATAGTGCTTGTGCTAGGCCTCAACCAGCAGTGTTTTGTGCTAGTCTTCAACCAGCAGTGTTTTGTGCTAGTCTTCAACCAGCAGTGTTTAGCTCTAGTCTTCAACCAGCAGTGTTTTGCGCTAGTCCTCAACCAGCAGTGTTTTGTGCTAGTCTTCAACCAGCAGTGTTTGTGCTAGTCTTCAACCAGCAGTGTTTTGTGCTAGTCCTCAACCAGCAGTGTTTTGTGCTAGTCTTCGACCAGCAGTGTTTTGCTCTAATCTTCAACCAGCAGTGTTTTGTGCTAGTCTTCGTCCAGCAGTGTTTTGTGCTAGTCCTCAACCACCAGTGTTTTGTGCTAGTCTTCGACCAGCAGTGTTTTGTGCAAGTCTTCAACCAGCAGTGTTTTGCTCTAATCTTCAACCAGCAGTGTTTTGTGCTAGTCTTCAACCAGCAGTGTTTTGTGCTAGTCTTCGACCAGCAGTGTTTTGTGCAAGTCTTCAACCAGCAGTGTTTTGCTCTAATCTTCAACCAGCAGTGTTTTGTGCTAGTCTTCAACCAGCAGTGTTTTGCTCTAGTCCTCAACCACCAGTGTTTTGTGCTAGTCTTCAACCAGCAGTGTTTAGCTCTAGTCCTCAACCACCAGTGTTTTTTGCTAGTCCTCAACCAGCAGTGTTTTGTGCAAGTCTTCAACCAGCAGTGTTTTGTGCAAGTCTTCAACCAGCAGTGTTTTTTGCTAGTCTTCAACCAGCAGTGTTTAGCTCTAGTCCTCAACCACCAGTGTTTTTTGCTAGTCCTCAACCAGCAGTGTTTTGTGCTAGTCTTCAACCACCAGTGTTTAGCTCTAGTCCTCAACCACCAGTGTTTTTTGCTAGTCCTCAACCAGCAGTGTTTTGTGCAAGTCTTCAACCAGCAGTGTTTTGCTCTAGTCTTCAACCAGCAGTGTTTTTTGCTAGTCCTCAACCAGCAGTGTTTTGTGCTAGTCCTCAACCAGCAGTGTTTTGCGCTAGTCCTCAACCACCAGTGTTTTGTGCTAGTCTTCAACCAGCAGTGTTTTGTGCTAGTCTTCAACCAGCAGTGTTTTGTGCAAGTCTTCAACCAGCAGTGTTTTGCGCTAGTCCTCAACCAGCAGTGTTTTGTGCAAGTCCTCAACCAGCAGTGTTTTGTGCAAGTCTTCAACCAGCAGTGTTTTGTGCTAGTCTTCAACCAGCAGTGTTTTGTGCTAGTCTTCAACCAGCAGTGTTTAGCTCTAGTCCTCAACCAGCAGTGTTTTGTGCAAGTCTTCAACCAGCAGTGTTTTGTGCTAGTCTTCAACCAGCAGTGTTTAGCTCTAGTCCTCAACCAGCAGTGTTTTGTGCAAGTCTTCAACCAGCAGTGTTTTGTGCTAGTCTTCAACCAGCAGTGTTTTGTGCTAGTCCTCAACCAGCAGTGTTTTGCTCTAGTCCTCAACCACCAGTGTTTTGTTCTAGTCTTCAACCAGCAGTGTTTTGTGCTAGTCTTCAACCAGCAGTGTTTGTGCTAGTCTTCAACCAGCAGTGTTTTGTGCTAGTCCTCAACCAGCAGTGTTTTGTGCTAGTCTTCAACCAGCAGTGTTTTGTTCTAGTCTTCAACCACCAGTGTTTTGCTCTAGTCCTCAACCACCAGTGTTTTGTTCTAGTCTTCAACCAGCAGTGTTTTGTTCTAGTCTTCAACCAGCAGTGTTTTGTGCTAGTCTTCAACCAGCAGTGTTTTGTGCTAGTCTTCAACCAGCAGTGTTTTGTTCTAGTCTTCAACCAGCAGTGTTTTGTGCTAGTCTTCAACCAGCAGTGCTCTAGTCTTCAACCTGCAGTGTTTTTTGCTAGTCCTCAACCAGCAGTGTTTTGCGCTAGTCCTCAACCAGCAGTGTTTTGTGCTAGTCTTCAACCAGCAGTGTTTTGTGCTAGTCTTCGACCAGCAGTGTTTTGTGCTAGTCTTCGACCAGCAGTGTTTTGTGCTAGTCTTCAACCAGCAGTGTTTTGCTCAAATCTTCAACCAGCAGTGTTTTGCTCTAGTCTTCAACCAGCAGTGTTTTGTTCTAGTCCTCAACCACCAGTGTTTTGTGCTAGTCTTCAACCAGCAGTGTTTTGCTCTAGTCTTCAACCAGCAGTGTTTTGTGCTAGTCTTCAACCAGCAGTGTTTTGTGCTAGTCTTCAACCAGCAGTGCTCTAGTCTTCAACCTGCAGTGTTTTTTGCTAGTCCTCAACCAGCAGTGTTTTGTGCAAGTCTTCAACCAGCAGTATTTTGTGCAAGTCTTCAACCAGCAGTGTTTTGTGCTAGTCCTCAACCAGCAGTGTTTTGCTCTAGTCCTCAACCACCAGTGTTTTGTTCTAGTCTTCAACCAGCAGTGTTTTGTGCTAGTCCTCAACCAGCAGTGTTTTGTGCTAGTCTTCAACCAGCAGTGTTTTGTGCTAGTCTTCAACCAGCAGTGTTTTGTGCTAGTCTTCAACCAGCAGTGTTTTGTGCTAGTCTTCAACCAGCAGTGCTCTAGTCTTCAACCAGCAGTGTTTTGTGCTAGTCTTCAACCTGCAGTGTTTTGTGCTAATCTTCAACCAGCAGTGTTTTGTGCTAGTCTTCAACCAGCAGTGTTTTGCTCTAGTCTTCAACCAGCAGTGTTTTGTGCTAGTCTTCAACCTGCAGTGTTTTGTGCTAATCTTCAACCAGCAGTGTTTTGTGCTAGTCTTTGACCAGCAGTGCTTTGCTCTAGTCTTCAACCAGCAGTGTTTTGTGCTAGTCTTCAACCAGCAGTGTTTAGCTCTAGTCCTCAACCACCAGTGTTTTGCTCTAGTCTTCAACCAGCAGTGTTTTGTGCTAGTCCTCAACCAGCAGTGTTTGTGCTAGTCTTCAACCAGCAGTGTTTTGTGCTAGTCTTCAACCAGCAGTGTTTTGTACTAGTCCTCAACCAGCAGTGTTTTGTGCTAGTCTTCAACCAGCAGTGTTTTGCTCTAGTCCTCAACCAGCAGTGTTTTGTGTTAGTCCTCAACCAGCAGTGTTTTGTGCTAGTCTTCAACCAGCAGTGTTTTGCTCTAGTCCTCAACCAGCAGTGTTTTGTGCTAGTCTTCAACCAGCAGTGTTTTGCTCTAGTCCTCAACCAGCAGTGTTTTGCTCTAGTCCTCAACCAGCAGTGCTTTGCATAATGAAGCTCACATCAATGACATCTCACTGCAAAACAATTTGCATCAAATGCTTTTGCTGCCCATTTATCTTCAGTGGCACATTTCAAAGGTTTTATTTAGCTGTGTGCACTTGTGTGGGGATAGACATAGTGTATTAGCTTGAGTCACCATTAGCAGTTGACTGAAGTGGGAGTGGGAGGTTGACAAGTAATATTCTGATAATTAGAGTGTGCTTTATTAATGTGAAAGGAGGAAAAGCGTGGCCAATGCAGTCATTCTGTATTACTGTGCTATTAAAACACAAAGAATCCAAGAAAGACGTTTAGAACATTCTGAATTACCTGTTCATGCATTCAGATGAGCGTCAGAATGCTCAAAATGTAACATAAAAATGAAAATTCTGTCATTCATTCCCTCATAGTTTCTTCTGTGAGACAAAAAATGAGAACTTTAACAGAGTGTTCAGGCGGCTCTTTTCCATACCATGAAATTTAATTGATACTGTGGCAAAAAAAAAAAAAACTTTGACAGCCCATTCACTTTCATTGGAAACCATAAGCCTCAATTTCTTTGTCCAATTGTCTGATTCATCTGAGTCCACAGAGTGTAGGCTTCACATCTTATCGTATTGTTTATCTAATCAGTTGTTAATTAGAGGGTTCAAATTGATTTTATCATCAATAATATGTCAACCCTCAAAACTTTTTGCATTCATCTCTCTTGCTCATACCCACGCTGTCATTTCAAGGTCAGATTTAATTGAAAAGTGCATCTAAACTGCTCTGTGCCTCATTACGTGCCAGATGGCTTTGCAAAAATTAATAGCGAAAAAATGAAAGGAGGTATATAATTTAATGGCGGTTTCCCATCAATGTTATCTGCTAATGAAGGGCTTTCTCTGTTGCATTATGAGGGGAATCTGTGTTTTCAATAAGCCTGTTATTAACCTGAATCAGTGAAAGGAGATTGAGAGGATGTTCCAGCGCTTTTGTGTATGAAGGATAATGCCAGCTAGGTATTAGAAAACAATTAGTGCTTGTGATGGAGGTCATGGCTTTACAGTTGCACCATCAAAGGTGTATTATATGCTAACGCTCAGAAAATAACATAAGCTGTATTTTTAATATCTTCAAGATTGACGATATAGATTAAAGTACTAATCCATGAGAGACTGTGCTACAGCAAATTTGCCACAGTTAAGAGTTGTAAAATCAATATGTGGTATGATATGATAAAATCTTTCTGTTTTCAATAAAAGTTGCAATTTAATTCTTAAAAAAGAGATTAGAGGGGGGAAAAAGTATTATTTCCATAATTTGTCCCAGAGTGTGAACCCAGATTTATTAATAATAATAATCAAAATGAACAAATCCTCCACCAGTAATATAAGAATTAGCACTGTGTCCGAACTAAATTATTTAAATGTTTAATTTTCTCCTTAATTTGTTTATTTAATATTTAATTCAAAATGTATCAGTGGAAAATATATGAAAAATGATTAGCATTTTCAAATGCAAAAAGTACCAACTTAAAATCAACAATCTGCAATGTTTCATATATATTATATTATATTAAATTAAATTATATTATATTATACATTTCATTTAATTTTTCAGGTTATGATTTTGTATTCAATATATCGTTTTCATTTTGTTTTTACAGTTTATGATGTTTATACTGTCATAATTCAACTTTTTTACAGCACAGTTTCGAACATGGCTCATCCTGTCTGTTTTATAATCATGAAACACAAATACACACACAAGGTTAACTGGGTTGAGGGTATGAAATCACACACACACACACACACACCCACCCACACAGCAGGACAGACAGGCACGGAGGCCAACCTCTGCGCTCCACCTGCAGTTCACTAACAGAGCAAGCTGTCGCTAAAGCGCGCACACACCTGCTATGACTCTTCTACAGGTATAAAACCTGAGACTGAGACACACACACCTGCTGCTTCATCCTAGCTGCAGACGCAGCCACATGTACCCGGGGGGAAATAAGTCAGAGAATAAGAGATGGGGGCTATTTTCAGCAACCTATGTCTTTTTTGTTTCGTTTTTTTTTCCGTCTCTGTGTGACCAAGTGTGTGTATATACACACACCCTTTCTTATTTACACCTTTCCATCTGTGCAATCACACCTCGAAAGTGTGCACCCTGCTGAGTGATGACAGAGTGGGAGAAGGGAGGAAGAGGAATAGTTGTGAAGGTACAGAAGGATGAAGGGATGCAGAGATTCCACTGTGAGACGAGGAACGGTCTGTCTGAAGACATTTATAACTGGCTTAATGAGACAACCTGTTTGTCAGACATGCAGAGATCTGTGAGTCCTTCAGGAGAGACCATGATGCCTGCGCGGTGGTGTTAAACAAGCAGCTGTAGAAGGAGATTTTTAGAAACAGGTCTTGCCGGAATACCTTGGCGGAACAGTGTATAAGCAAAGTAGAGTGCGGACCAAAGGATGGCAAAAAAAACCAAAAAAAAAAAACCTGAGGACGTGCTTGATTAATAGCAGACTTCTGGAAACTCACTGAGGGCCTGGCAAGCACAGAGAGGGAGAGTCTAACTGTGACAATTTTTAGTGATATTCAGGCCATCTGAGATCAAGGTTTACTTTGTATACTGTATATAGACAGTACTCAGAAAATGAGATGATAGATCTGAGTCTGGCACTTTAGTGCTGAAGACTGGCGTGATTTATCTCGAAAGACGCTCGGATGAGAGGTTAGCATAACGGATGCATAATTTCACTGGGGGCCGACGCGCTGTAATCACTCAGAGCAAATTTGTGGAAATGATAAATTATTCTCGGGTTTCACATTTTCTGTAGTAGCGTGTCATAGTTAAAGGGGCAGTGCACCTATAAATGAGTTAATAGATTTGAAATTGTTTTATTTCTTTAACACAGAAGATTTGAGCAAAGTCAGTCTAGAGCTGAAAGAAATTACTAGCCTACTTTTATTAAGAAAAAGATGCATTAAATTGACAGTAAAGACATTTAGAATGTTACAAAATATGATAATAATGATGCTGAAAATTCAGCTTTACCATCACAGGATTCAAAAATTTTAAAATAGAAAATTGTTATGTTTTTGCTGTATTAATAAATGCAGCCTTGAGTATAAGAGACTTTTATAAAAACATTAAAAAAGCTTACAGACCTCAATGGAATATTTTGAACTGACCTTCATGTCCTTCCAAATCCAATTTAAAATACCTTCAGTTGTGTTACAAAGAAGAAATTGGGTGTCCAAAGTGATCTTGAGAAAACCTGTAAGACCTTCATTCATCTTCGAAACAAAGATTAAGATATTTTTGATGAAATCCATTAGCTTTTTGGCCTCCGATAGACTACAATATTATTACCACTTTCAAGACCCAAAAAGGTTGAGCCACTGTAGTCACATGGATTATTTTTACAATGCCTTTACTACCTTTCTGATCCTTGAAAGTGGTAATAACATTGTAGTCTATTGGTGCTCAGAAAGGTGTCAGATTTCATCAAAAACATCTTCATTTGTGTTCGAAGGTCTGATGAATTTCGGGTTTGGATCAACATGAGGGTCATTTCATGATTTTCATTTTTGGGTGAAGTAATACTTTAAATCATGGTGCACCAAACCCATCACAACATGTCTTGACATGTCATGTGAGAAAATTAACTGTCATTTTTTCAGCATTTTTTCTGTCATATTTAAAATGTAGTCAGTTCCAGCTATATAGTTATATATGCTTTTATTGAGATATATGGGATGTATCAGGAATGTTGCTTGCGAGATTTGAATGTCATTTGAATGAGCAATGACTCACATGTACATCACTAAGCAGATTTAGCTTTCTGATGTCCGCCACATCTGAAGTCAGCTATCATACCGACCGAATATTTTGTATTCAGACTGACTCTGTTGATGATTGACTGTGCAGAGCCCGTCTTAACACCACACTCATTAATCTACATCTGTTGTCAGGGTTTGATATGAAAGAGAATAAATTAACGGGCGACAAATCTTCTCTTCTGGCTGTGTCGTGCCCCCTGTTGGCTGGGAGCAGATGGCGTACGGGAGGGGGAGAGTTCTGGATGGGTTTCAGCGGCTCAGATTGCTTTTGGGATTAGAGTTTGGTTTAGGTTAGTTCAGTTTGGTTTGGACATGCTGTGCTCAGGACCTCAGAGTGTCACCAAGGTTGTTCCAAGGAGCTGCATTGTATTTGAGCGCCCCCTAGTGGTGCTTTATTTTGCTCCCACTCACACACAAACACTCAGAATCATTTCAATACACTCTTAAACACACATCCCTGCAAATAGACACAAACAACAGAGTAGTGTTTATCAAAGAAGTCCTATTCTCTGAGTATGAAACGCCACAGATCAAAGCAGATCTCAAACGCGCTTCACAGCGGTACATCGCCGTTTTCACTTCACTCTGTAAATCAGCTTGCTTAAGAAGTGAGTGGCTTTGATTCAAAGTAATGACGTGTAAAACGGCGTTGTTTACTTATAAATACATGCTCCTTTTAACTGACGAGTACAGTGTGAGAAATTCTGGGTAAATTTGTTGTTTTGCTTTTTCGTGTAAGTGTGTAACTGCAAGGTAATCACATTTATTGGCGCTGAATGTGATTACAGGCTCAACGGGGAGGCTCATTGTCTGACTGTATTTAGCTCATCAAACCCTGTGCAGAGCCAATATGATCTGTCAGGTGATAATCACTCAAACACTTCAAGAAAAGCTCAATTTGCACATTTACGCATTGTTGAACACAGCATGTGTGTGCAAATTAGAACATAAAAGATAGCACCTTTTGCACCTGATTTTTCAGCCACTTGACCATATTAAAATCCAGATGTAAATGCACTCGAGACACATTATGATTAGATTGCCACATCCAGAGGCACAGTTGTTTTGAACTAGAATAGGTTGTGCATTTTTCCCATCATTTTTTTTTTTATCACTATTTTTTTAATATGACATTGAATGCAAGAACTTCTGCAGCAAGAGCTCTTTTAGTCATACCAAGCAAGTTTTTACTTTTATTTACGTTTCATGCGATGCATTTTTTTTTTTTTTTTTTTTGCTTCTAATACCTAATATTATATTTTTAGTTTTTTTATTTTTGTACAAATGTGTCAATTTATTATAAATACATGAACAAATGGCATTCATATCTACAGAGACTTGAATACACATCTTCTATGATCATCGATTCAATGTGTTTAATTTCTGAACTAAACAAAATCTTTCTGATATTTTGAAATTAAAAATAAAATCCTTAAACCATAAGAAGAAAAAAAGCCTCATTAAAATAATTAAATTCTTGAAAAGAAAATCTTAATTATTTTGGCTTTTCTTTCCGCAAAAACCTAATGATGTGTATAGATTAATAATTTATGATATTTGTACAGAAACAAACTTTTTACTTTCTACCAAAAATACATTTAAAAACTTTTTTAAAAATATGTTTACTCACAGACACGCTAACTTTATGACTGCAGTGAAAGTATTTAAAAACCATTAAGAATACAAGTACATTTCTAAGAACTTATGAACTAGATTTTCAAAAAAAGAAATCCTTTTCTTTATCACAGCCACTTATCATTGACCGATCTGAAGTAGGAAAACATAATAAACCAGACATCTTATCTGACAAAAAGCATCCACTGTTTTGGAGCATCATCAGGTAAGAATCCTTTGTAACTTTAATATGTGCGTGCTGAGTAGAGATACATTGGAATGCAGCAAAATGCAATGTAACGCAGCTAAAAAACAAATCCAGAAACTATCTGGACACGAAACGCTGTGTAAAGGTGACCTGCGTGTGTCTTTTTTGTGATTTGGATGTGATAGTGTGATGGATCAGTGTGCGAATGAGGGATTGCATGGTTGCCAGGGGTACCACCTCTCCTCACCCCTTCTCCAAAAAGAGATGGATGACATGGCCTGCAGCACCAATTTGGCGGATGACAAGTTCAAAAGCAGACGGATGAGTGAAGCGGCCCAGGTGGGCTATTTATAGTTTGCCCGCCTTTCATCCCTCTCCATCCTTGGCTCCGCTTTCCTTCTCATTTTTTATTCCGTGAATTATAGCAGTTCTGCCGGAGACTCTCTTTCAGAGGGAACAAGACTGGTTTATCCGTCACGGATTCTGTAAAGACTCAGGTGTGTGTGTGTGAAGATCTTATGATGAAAAGTCATGATGATCAGGATTTTACAGTTCTTTTGCTTTCACAAGGCTCTCATAACCAGGTTGTCGGGCTCCAGCTCTAATATTGAGGCCCAGATTTAATCTGCAAAATTCTGTTGAATGAGTTTAAGCCTACACTGTATGTCGGTCGCTGCTCACAAGGTGCAGATGTCTTAAATTATACTTTTAGGAGTGGAAATTTAGCTATCTACAACTAGCTAATTCAGCAAATGTTAATTGGTAACACAATGCTTTGATAACATTAGCTTAGCAATTGCTGAAAGAGTACGGCAATGTAGAACATTTATGAAAAATAGCTGTTCTCAAGCTAAGCCCATACTCCACTCGTCTCCATGATGGTAAAAAATATTTGCTGTATATTTCTGTAATTCAATTCTGTAATTACTGTATAATTACACTGTTGACCCCTTTTAACTTTCCATACTAGCAAACCAGTCTAAACTTACCGTATCCCACCTCAATAGCGGCACAAGTGTTTTGCAATACAACATGAACACAATAAGTACATTGTACTGATTTTTTTAATATAATCTAATATAAAGTGTGACTCATTTTACAGCATGTCCATTTACATTGTTCATTGCAAACTAATCTTTATTCCTAATATAATAACTTACAAAACACCAAAATCTGCAAATAAAATGTCTACTTCTAAATTCTTCATAAACACACACACACACACACACACACACACACAGGTTTGTTTGTTCACAGAAAACATTCTGCATTTTTACATTTATTAATAAAACATTGTTTAGTATGTTTTAAAGCTATTTTAAATATGAGGACACAAGAAATGTCGTAATACCAGTGTAATACCCATGTCATTATACAAATTTGTGTCCTCATAAATCACAAAAACGCACACACACACACACACACTATGGGAACTCAGTGGACACTAGAGAGAAATATGGCATCTGCATCTATCTTGCCCAGGGCTTGGTTGACTAATTGTCCTCTGCACTCGGGTCTGTAGGTGGACTGAAGTGTCAAACTGGAGCTTTTCAATGTGTGTGCGTGTGCATAATTTAGTGGGATTATGCTTGTGTTTAGCTCTGGGCTGAAAGAAGGGCAATAAATCTTTCATTTCACAATTGTTTGCGTTTCTTTCCTCCTCGTGCGAGTGTGTGTTTGTGCATGGCCTTTCCTCCAGGACTACAGAGACAATCAATGGAACTGACTGAGACTGAGTCAGATCTGTATTTAGACAAACGCTGTTTGTTTTTCTGACAACACTCAGAAGAAACATTCAGTGTGTGGGTGTATAAAAAGCATGTCTGCTTCTGTATGTTTGTGCATAAGTATGTTTGTGCATAAGTGAATCGAAAACTCTCAAAGACATGTCCCGGTCATGATAGGATAGTTTACAACAGGAAGGGATGAGAAGCACTGGAAGTTAGGATCTGCTCTACTAGATTAAACCTCCTTGCAGGGACCCCGAAGCTTGTTCGTAGCAATTTATTTTACAGTCCTGTTGCCCATGTATATACTTTGTACTTATTATAGTAAATGCAATAACTGGGTAATAACTATGTGTTTTCCTAGGTAAGTACACTGTATGTGCACATACTATAAAATAAAGTGCAACCGGCTCGTTGGAGTTGATTTTCAGTATTTTTAGTTAGTTTCCCCATCATATTGACATTTTGTTTTATTTTAGTTTTATTTTAATTACCAATTTTTTTTAAATTATATATATGAGATGCATATATATATATATATATATATATATATATATATATATATATATATATAAGGGGGGGGGGGGGGGTATAGATCTGGACATGTGTTCTCAGCATGTTTTTGTGAAACCTACATATTGTTAGAACGGTGCTTGTTTATGTATGTATTTGTGTCAGGTTGACAGCTACAGATGTTCTGTGGTGAGAAGGTCAGTCAGCACAGATTGAAGTATCTTCATCCTCACTGCTGGAACCTGTGTTGGACACAGCGCTAAACATTCCCTCAATGTTTCATGGACATTTTCCGAAATGTTATTGCAGCATAATGCCGCTTGACATCAGCGCCACACTGTGACCTCTGCAAGTGTCTGATGTTATATCTATTCATGTTCTGTGCTCATACCTGTTTTCTTTCTCCCACACAGTGTTATTGCACATTGGCCTTTGCCATTTGATGAGGAGTTTTCCTTTGTGATAATGTCAGGGACAGCTCATTGATTTGACCTTGCTTGCTTGCCATATGTTCAAATAGCTTCCCTCGGAAATAGAGGAATAAAAGAATGAAGCCATTTCTCACATTCAGTGGCTCAGGATGTGCCTTTCCACAGCTGCCCTCTTATGTCAGTCTGAAGGTTAAATTATAAGGATATATTATATGACAGATTACAGACACAAAATCACACGTTCAAGAGGACGGGCAGATGGAAAGATGGCCTCTGAGTCAAGTGTGTATGTATGAATCATAAATGTTTCACAGAAGCATAACTGTAGTGGAAAAGAACATTAAATATGGCATGTCGGTGGACACGTGTTAATGTAATCGTCTGCTCACACACGACCACACAAGCACCTGCTGCAGGTACTTAGCGGCACTAATGGCACCTCATCTTCATGTGGACTCCCCAGATGATTGTCTCAGATCATTAGCGTTGGTGCTAGCAATGGCCTTATTAGTCCATTCAAAACTCAGACCCATTTCTTTTGAACTTTGAGACACGCAGAGTGTTCCGACAACTAATCAGACCCATTTTGTTTGCTTTGCATCCTGTTCTTCCATGTTTCTGAAGTAGTGTGCATATTAGCATTTATTAACCTCTTGGTAGCTCTAAAAAAATCAAATTAGCTGCATATGTTAGAATTTTACTTTCTATTTCAACAATATTAGCAATTCAAATGAGCAACAACAGCATAAAAAAAAAAAAAACATTCAAAATCAATTTTGTGAATGAAGTTCATTTTCATTCTGCCAAAATCTGTGAAGGTTTTGTCCTTAAGTTTTAATTCTGCCGAAGTAGATTCCATGTGGAGCATCTGTTGCATATGCACAATACTGTAGTTATATGGTGAGAAAATATTGTTTTTGTTTTTTCTTCCCCTGCTAGAGGCAGGAGAGCTCCCTCGGTTCAGCTGGGTGGGTCATTAGCATCCACACATAATAGCAGCTATGTGATCATAATTATCCTGATTAGCACTTGGTTATGACATAAGTCCTGTTGGACCAAAAGCAGAAAGTAAATGCATAAACACATTAAAATCTCTTTAGGAAACGACTAAATCACATAAAACAAACTTACAGAGCTTCAATTACGGCTGGAAATGGTGCCGTTATTATAATAGGCAATGTTTTTGTTGTTGTTGTTATGCATGGAAAGAGAACTGAGTATTGAATCTGTCAATGTCCTATCATGAAGGCCCAAAACTGGCACAAAGACATTTCTAACTGTGCAAGCTTGATTTGTGAATTTGTGAAAAATGTGCTGAAAATGCAATATTTAATGCAATATGAGTAATCTTTCCATGCTAATTAGTTGAAGCTTGTTTAAACTTTTCTAGGCACCTAGTAAATGTTATCACAAACATTACCATTGTCTTTCACGTCAAGTAATGGCCTTGTGGTCTGTCGTGCATCAAAACAAAAACTTTAAAGCAATAAAAGTGTGCAATCCTGCAACAGGCACTATAGTGAACTTTAGCATAAATGCTATCATATGTTTTCTCTTTCAAGTCAACTACTGTCATGGTGCGCAACAGTTTGAAGTAAAAAATGCAATGCTATTTTGATAAAGTTTGCTTAAATTTGTTTGTAGCTACCTGGCAAACTTTAGCATAAACATTACCAACGTTTTGTCTTTAAGCTTGTATGGTAGCTACCTAGAAAACATTAGCCTAGCACAAACAACACCATCTTTTTAGTGTTTGGTCAACTATACTGTCATTGTACACAGTAGCTACTTGTCAGTTGTGTTGTAGCAACAGTTTGATGAAAATCTTGCCGAGCTAATCAGTTAAATTTAGTTTAAACATCATAGCTTAGCAAACATTAGAGTAAACGTTACTATCACTTTTCTCTTTCAGGACAACTACTGTCAGTGTAGCAGCAGTTTGAAGAAAATCTCCTCAAGCAAGTTTTTAAAAGTTTGTTTAATCTGGTGCTGTAGCTAATTAGCTAAATAACACTCTGTTTGCACTGAGGTTTGTCGCCACCATAGCTAGCACAAAGGTGATCATTAAGTGACCATGTCCTTGATATGCATTAGCTTAATGATCACATTTGTGTACTCACGTCAAGTCTGTTTCTGTCCTAAAACTAAGCCGTTTGCTAGAGTTTTGAGCAGAGAAGATTTCAGTGTTTAGCACATTAGCATACATTAGTATCTTGACCTCTGCTCTCCATTATTGATCATTCAAAGTGAGCCAGTCACAGTAGGGGAATGAGATTGCTCTAATTGATTGGGTTATGAGTGTATCATGTTTGCCCATGATGGCTCATTCACCCTCCTCTATTTCAATGTCAACGCATCCCCACCTACCCCGTTCCTTGTTTTCACCATCAGCAATGACCCCGTGCTGTTCCCTCTCCATATCTCATCAAGTTTCACACGCTGTTCCCCGAGCCGTGACACAAACTGCATTACAAGCCACAGCGCCCAGCTGTGTAAAAATGGCTGATCTGTCCGTATAATGATTATTAAGTGTGATTTTCTCTAGAAATCGAACACCTTGAGCTTCACGCCGGTTGTGCAGGGAGAGTTTTTTTTTTTTTTTCCTGGACACGAAAGTGAGCTCAGAGCTTTATCTCCGATTGATCTGCTGTGAGTCAGTGGACCAAGAGACCATTCTGTGGGTTTATAAGAAAAGATAAAAGACCCTTATCATCTCTCTCTCCCTTTCCGTCACTTTTATGCCTCAACAAGAAGTTGCGTTTGAATGCCGGTATCTTTCATTATGGGGTCAAGGACTTTGTACCTACCAATAACTCAGGAGAATAAAGCATTGGTTGATGCGATAAACTCTATGTATCTGTCTCACCTCTCGCCATGCTCAAACAGGGGACATCTCTGATATGAGACTGAATGAGTGTCTGTCCACAAATGTGATGGAGGCAGAGAGAGTGAAAAGTGGTAAGACGGTAAGATGGGATAAAACAGATTGTTGAGCATTCATGGGAGGGATGAGGAAAGCATAGACAGAATTATTGATGAGGGAGGAGGGGGTGTCGTGTGAAGCTTCCAACTGCCTCGTAATAAAGCATTCACAAAAGCCTTTCATGAATCCCTCAGTTGTGAGATTTCACCTGTAGTGTCCAGCCGTAGGAGAGGAGAATCAGATCTCAGTAGTGCTGCTCGTGCATGACACACACGTCCCGCTTGTTTTGCTTCCTTCACTCAGATGAGTTGCAGAACAGTCTTGGGACTTTTTGAGATGGACTAAGGTGGGACAGCTCCCAGCAACTGTCCACTAAAAATCCTCATGTAATTAGGTCTGTTAATGCTTATTTTCAAGGTCTTTATATACTGATAGCTCAGACTAATTTATGTTTGTACTTTTCAACAAAATTGCCCTAAGTGCTGAAGTGCTGTACCCCTTTTACAATATTTAATATAAGTCTCTGGTGTCCCCAGAATGTGTCTGTGAAGTTTCAGCTCAAAATACCCCTCAGATCATAGCTTGTCAAATTTGCCCCTGTTTGGGTGTGAGCAACAACAACAAAGCAGGAGAATCTCACGCAGCCAAAATGACGATTGTCAGTAACGGTATTCAGCCTTACAAACCGGAGTCGACATGATGGAGAGACTCAGGAAGAAGTTACAACTTTTAGAATGAAACTGGACATTTCTGAATGGTTAGTGGAGAAATTTATGCAGTTGCTGTGGAGTTGATTCAACTCATCGACTAGCATGTGCCGCCATGTTAATCTTTTGTGCAAATCCAGCGTTGAATTGAGCCTCGTTTGTGAAGCAGTCCGGTGTAAAATGACTGCATGGTAACAATACTCTACTATAACAACTTTTCCTCTTCTCTAAAGCAGCCCGATATGGCTTTGCCCCCTTTGTTGCCTGTTCTCAGGGGCAGGATTTATGGAAATTTTAGGGTTAGTGATGTCACCAACCTAGGAAGAAGCTCATTATAGTCCCTACCAGCCATTTGTTGTGGTCCTTAAACAGCGAATTCTTTAAAAGAAAATATCTCCCTTTGCATTGAACTGAGCATCGTAATGTTGAATATGTTGTTTATGCTCAAAAACAGCAACATTACATACTAACTAAAGTTAAAAAGTGAAACCATAATCAACTACCCCTTTAAATTTACAGGCACAACCTATTACCCAATGTTTGAGGTACAGGCATGAATGATTCCTCAATAATGTGGCTTGATGAAGACAGCTGTGCTGTTAAATTTCCAAGTGATCAGATTTATGATTTTCACCTGGTGGTCGATAAAACAGGTGAAAAAAATCATAGAAAGAATCATAGACAACCACCCTTGCAACCACCGAACAATGTGTTACAAAGAAAATACAGACCACCTTCTTAGCAACTGCATAGCTAATCCTTAGCTTTGCTGGGTAGTGACTGATTACATGTAATCTGGATTACATAATGAGATTCCAAAAATGAAGTACTTGTAATTATAATATATTACTTTTTAAAATACTTGTAATCAGACAACAGCTCATTGTATTTGTATATCAATATGGTACAAGATTATTCTATTGAAATCAATGTGATAAATGAGTTAGGTCAAAAGTAGTCTAAAAGTTAGTCAGACTATATTGTCTTAAATGTGTAATGTAATGGATTACTTTACAAACTACAATTTTTGTCATGTAATTTGGAATCAGTAACCAAGTAATCTACATAGCACATCACGACAGTGAATTTTTCTTGGGCAATGCATGCTATTATTTTTCAAGTGAAGCAGTTTTCTCATAGACAAAAAATGAGCCAAAAAACATAGACTTAATTACTTTTTTGACCTGGGGTAGTCAGCAACTACTTAGCAACACCTTAGCAACCACTCAGATCACCATAACAAACGTTGCTGAGTTCATTAAGAACACCTTTGCAAATACTGATATTTTGGTGGTGAATTTTGTCCAACATATTGTTTAGTTTGCATTTATTTCGGGTTAGATTACTTTCAGCACTAATTATATGTGTGTAATGTAATTATTCTGTGCTTTAAAAAGAGTCACATGTAGTATGCACATCACAAGGAGACAATAAAACAAGGAGAGTGATTGTGTTTCCCTCATGTGTGACTGTGAATGAGGAGTTAGAATCCCAGGCAGGATTAGTTAAATAGAACGCTCTAGTCATTAACTCAGTCTCTCAGTATTCTAATGAGTGCTGAATTCGTAAGACTTGATAAGCATATTTCATCTCCAATCAGTCCAGAGCTTCATGAAGCAAGAGTTATTAAGTCAGTGAGCTTTGCGTTTTTTAATCTCACTGTCTCTTTCTGTCCATCCACCCTTCTCTCATTTCACATAACGGTGGAGCCGAAGAGCGAAGATATGGACTCATAAAGTGTGGGGAAAATAGAGTGTTTTACTTTCTTTGTCATGTCAGGAGTCTTTGTCTCTCTGTCTCTCTCATTGGATTTCGTTCAGCCCCTGTAATCTGCAGGACTGTGTTTGAGTGTACGTGCTCTCACAGCTGTTTACTTTGAGACAGTGGCTGTCTTTTGATGACCCGTTTTCTCTCCCGGCTGATTGGATCGTAATTGCACAGTGGCCGCCAAGCTGCTTTCAAAGTTTCTAGCAGAGAGAGTGTGAGTTTAATTAGCTATAGTTTGAGGACAAAACTGTCTTCAGAAATTGGGCAAAAGCTTCCTTTGTGGATAAAATTAAAGGTAAAAACGATTCATGAATATTAAAAACGATTGTAAGAAAGTTTAAAATTAAGTCCCATTGTAAGATATAGTCAAAATTATGAGATAAAGTCAAAATCATGAGAAACAAAGTTGCAGATATAAAGCTGGAATTTGGTTGCGATTCTTAGAAATATTGTTTTACAAGAAATTACAATTACAAGAAAAGGTGATTTACGAAGTACAAAATTGTGAACTATAAAGTCATATTGTGAGATATAAAGTTGCTATTACAAGAATAATGTTGCATTTACAAGAGTCGCAATCACAAGAAAAACATTGCAATTTTTAGATATAAAGTTACTTTTTGAGAGACCCTTCGCCGGGATTTTGATTGACAGGCGATCTAACCAATCATAACCCCGAATCCGCCATTTTGTCCGACAAAGCAGTCAAGGGAGTTAGTAGATTAACTTCGGTGAACTTGAACTTAAAAAATTGTGTGTATTCATGTCTTTCCGCGCTTGAAACGACATTCTTTCTGATGTCCTTCTGATTCATGTTTATTTGATGCTATAAATGAACTAGTATAAAGAGATGATCGGTTCACAAGCCGCTTGAAGGAGCTACAGCGATCTGTCACGACACATTAAAGAGCCACTATATGGTATTTATTGTTTAAACTTCTTTTAAAAATTACAATATGTATTTTTCACTTCGTGAGAACATGATGTGTGGCGTGAGAGCGCATGGCATGTCGGACATAGCAACAGTAACTAAAGGGGGCGGGTCTTTGCAAAGGGTCAGTTATAAGAGGAAAAAGTAAAATTTCTGAGAAATAAGGGTTCGTTTACAAGAAGTTGTGGCATTTATGTGATTTGAATTTTGCTATTACAAGAAAAAGACACATTCACGATAAAGTCGCGATTAGGAGAAAGTCAGATATGAAGTTGCATTGTGTGAGATAAAGTCACAAGAAATAACTGAAACATATAAAGAACTTTAGAAGACTAACTTCCTGACTTGTGTTTACCAATCACATTAAAAGAGATGTATACATAAATGTTTTTTTGATTGCCTTTTATTGTATCGTGCGGCAGTGAAGTGTGTGATGTTCTAAACTCCAATCATTTGCTCGGTTTTCTGTGTGTGTATGAGTTGCCAGTACAGGTCAGCCGGGTTAATAGGGATGCTGTCATACGTAACAGTACTGGACAGTGAGCAGCAAGGAAATGACAAACGCAGATAGCAAATTAGAGTCCTTGCCGTCCCCTCTAGTTCGCTTCACACACACACACACACACCTGACTGACACGGTGCAAGGTCAAAGTCTTTTATTTCGTTCAGGCTGGCTGTGGAGCATCTGAATGTGACGCTCCAGAGAGAGCACACACACTTTACAAATAACAGCTTAGTGTACGGATTTGGATTAGCAGCTAGTGGCCGACATATTCATCATGTACACAAATCTAATTATGAGGGTAATTGCCTACAAGGGACTTTATTGGTCTCTTATAATGAGTCTATTGTCTGTCAGAGCAGGGGATCACAAAGCTCTCTATTGATCAGTCATGAATACCGCTATAGCTCATGCGACCGTTAATATGGATATTTTTCAAAGCTCTGAATGACTGGGTCATTGCAGTCGATAATGTCAGCCATGGTATAGGGCAGAAACGAGAGCCTCTTAACTCTTTGCGTGTCTTGTCTTTCACTCCTTTTCTCTAGCTGGCATATTTAATTACAGGCGTTTAATTGGAGAAGTCGACTCTGTGCCGTCCATAATTATGGCTCAGTCTTTCGAGGCTTTGTCGCATCGGGCCCCTTGAGCTCATATTCTCTTCGCCGTAATTCAATTAGATCCTTCACTTAGAGCACGGAAGCTTCTCAACACCGTTACAGCACGCTATACTCTGCTTTCCGAAACTCACAATGCTAATTTATTTCACTTTTTAATTCTTTTAAATCATAGCATATGTCCTTTGAGAGGAGATGAGCGTAGGAAGAAGTTAGCACAGCAAATGCACAGCATTTCAAGAAGACTAAACTGACCCACTGTACTTTCAACAATGGAAGTCATTGGGGTCCAATGCGTTTGTTTTGGACCGCATTGACTTTTATTTGTGAAAGTACAGTCATACATGTTTGTGATGGGTAAACTAGTGAAGCAGTTAATCTTATAATGATCTATATATGCATATCTCACATTTTCTCTCACAATTGCAATGTCTCGTAACTGTGCTTTAATCTCTATCAGTGTAACTTCATAACTCACAATTCTCAATTTGTTTCTCATAATTGTTCACTCTAAAAAATGCTGTGTTAAAAACAACCCAAGTTGGGTTGAAAATGGACCAACCCAGTGGTTGGGTTAAATGTTTGCCCAACCTGCAGGGTAGTTTCATTTAACCCAAATATTGTTTAAAAATTACTTGCTTAAAATGAACCCAAAGTATGTCCATTTTCAACCCAACCCAGCATTTTTTAGAGTGTAAAGAAATACGACTATTTCTCGTAATTTCAAATTTATATCACATAAATGCAACCATAGTAAATGCAACTTTATTTCTTAGAATTGTGACTACCTATTACTCACAATGTAATCTCATATCTCACAATTTTGACTCTCGCATCTCATAATCGCGAATTGTAGAAGTAGTTATTCTCCATATCTTACAATGCGGCTTTGTAGCTCACAACTTTGTCTCTCATAATTGTCACGTTACTTATTGTAACTGCAAGTTTGATCTCTCAAACAGTCGTGCAGGTTTGAAACGATAATGAGAGTGAGTAAATGATGACAATATATTTGTGGGTGAACTGTGCCTTTAAGATGTTTTTACAGTGCTGTTATTCAGACATTTGTACACAAATATGAGTCTTCAACTACTTAAAATGGTCACAGAGTATTCCAGATGAGGTTATGAATATGTATACTTGCTTACTTTGTAACTCTGAACTATTCTTCATTCAGGTGAGATCTAGGTACTGTAATGTAGTCCCAAGGGTTTTTTGAAGGCAAACAGTCTGTTCTGAGCTTTTTAACAAATGGAAGCTGGAGGTCTTGGCTCACATATTTCACTTCAGAGGTTAAAAGTTCAGTCTTAGCAAAATAATTGTGATGAAAAATCTACTTGCCGGCGATATTCCTCATTTGTCAGCCTCTTTAGATAAAGTATCAGCTAAATGAATATATGTAAATGTCCTTTAAAGGCTCGCTTGCCATATGAGTACGCTTATTCATAAGAGTACCTGAAGTTTTAACTTTACCATGGTACATGTCCAAAAACGTGAGACTTGTTGTCCTAGTGCAAGTAGTGTACATTCCCAGCAAAATTTTAAAGTGGTGCTGTTTGAATGACAGCTTTGAGACTTCTGTTGTCTAAAGGCAGATCGTCTTCCGAATGCCAGTGACGGAGTTGTCATGCGTTGGCTTGCTTTAAAAAGATGAAGAGGAGGTGGCACAACAGAAGGGGTGTGTGTGTGTGTCTGTGTTTGTTGGAACAAGAGTGAAATCGTGCCAGTACTGTGTGTTCTCAAGACAGCATGTTCACATGAATGCCATTTTAGGATGACGTTTGGAATATGAGCGTTTTGGATCATTGAGATGGTTATTATTTGAATGTAATTTTAAATTGAGAATTGGGAAAGTAGGTCAGAGAACTTGATCTCATAGCATGAAACTCAGCCTACACACACATGCAGTCTTCCCACGACATGCAAAGTCATTTATTATCATCGAGTTAAAAGTTTGAAGATGTTAGGGCTTTATGAGGAAAAAAAGCCTGCGGTCATATATAGAAAAAAAAGATTTTCACACAAAATTTGGGAGTGAACATTTGCCCCATGCTGTGCATGGTTCTCTAGTGCCCCCTAGTGCTGTCGTCCATTTGTTTTTACCAAATGAAATCACCTGAGTGACACAATTCGCTTTCATTTCCGAAGACCTTCATTTTTAAAGGTGAATTGTGTTGCCGGCAGAAGTAAGAAATGAAAACCAGCTTGTGAAGATGTAAAATATTTCTGCAATCCCGGGGTCATTGATGTGATGGCATTTTTTTTTTTTTTGCCTGGAACTATTAAGCTATTCAAAAATACATTATATAAGCAATGACTTGAATACAGCTATTTTATGATGAATATTTTTAATTAAAATTCATTTGGATATTTTATGTGGGATTTGAAGGGGAAAAAATGTGTAGGTGCTCTGACTGAGATTGTAATGCAGACAAAAGTCCCATTGAAAGTCTGAAATTCTTGAAGATAAAAACTTTGGTATAAAAGCAAATATGTTTTAAAATATATTAATGTCCTCTTGTTTTAAAAACACAAAGATCAGATATTGTGACCCTTTCAAAAAATGTGATATTAGATGAAAGAAAAAAAAACTTTGATATTCTTTTTTTTCTTTTTTTAAAGTATATATATATATATATATATATATATATATATATATATATATATATATATATATAACCATCAAGCAAAAATTAGTAATATATTTTCTGTACTCTAGACTTTTATTTAACATATTAAATGATCAATCGCAATTATATATATACTTTGTTTTTGATGGTTACACCACTTGACTTTTTAGAGTGATTAAATCAGCATATTTGTATTGTAAATTACTTCAAAGTATATTTTCTGCTTTTTATCATCTGATTTGTCTCTGAACTGTAGCCACTGACTCATACCTATGTCGTGACCCTCTCTTTTTCTGTGTTACAGATATGGAGACATGGTTCCTAAGACGATCATGGGGAAGATCTTTGGCTCTATTTGTTCTTTGAGTGGCGTGTTGGTTATCGCTCTTCCCGTTCCTGTCATTGTGTCCAATTTCAGTCGGATCTACCATCAGAGTCAACGTGCAGAGAAGCGGCGTGCGCAAAAGGTACCGTACAGCAGCGTGGGTCCATGGCCTCTGACTTCCCAGCACTAAATGGAGCTGCGCTCAAATGTAGATGTTCTCTTGAAATTCAAGCAGGTCTGGCTTTGGCAAAGAGATTAGACCCTGACAGCACCACGAACACACAAACACAGAAAAATGACGCTGGGATAGTATTTAATACAACTTGGCACAATGTGCTTGTGACCCAGATGTCTGCACGTTGAGTGGTGTGTGTGGCTCGGTGGTATGTTAACTGCAGGTCTCTGTGGAACCATCATTTCTAGTGCATGCCCAGATCTCATCCCGTACTTCAACACAGCAGACAGAAACACAAACACACAGAAACAAGACAGACAGGCAGAGAGGAACTCTGAGAATGGCAGATATAAAGATATAAAATTATGAGAGAGAGTCAGAATAGAACCAAAGAGAAAACGGCCACATACACACTGCAAAGTATGAGGTATATTTAAAAGCGCAAGTGTATGGAAGCTTGTTTCAACCACTGAGTAAAATATTTAAAAAGTAATTGTGACATTTGATCTCACAATTCTGACTGTTTTTCTTGCAATTTTGAGTTTATAACTCACAATTCAAATTTTTCTCCCCTCACAATTCTGATTGTGAGATAAACTTAGAATTGAAATATAAACTCACTATTGTGGGTGAAAAAAGTCAGAATAGTAAAATAGAAAGTCGCAGTTAACAAACATCGAGATAAAAATTCAGAATTCTGTGAAAAAAGTAAAAAATTTTGCGTTACAAACTCGAAATGAACTCAGAACTGTGAATCTCTCATTTTTTTTCTCAGAATTGTAGGATATTAACTTTAATTATGAGTTATAAAGTCTGAGTTGTGATATATAAACTCGCAATTCTTTTTAAAAAAATTTCAGAATTGCGAGATGAAAAACTCGCAATTACCAGAAAAAATAGAAAATTGTGACAGAAAGTCGCAAATACCTTGTTTAATTGTTCCATAATGAAAAAAAAAACTCAATTATGAGATAAAAACTAAGAATTCTGTGAAAAAAGAGTCAAGATTGCGGGATATAAACTAAAAGTCTGAATTGTGATATATAAACTTGCAATTCTATCTAATAAATGTCAGAATTGTGAGTTAAAAAACTTGCAATTGTGAGAAAAAAGTCAGAATTGCGAGTTTATCTCTCAATTCTGGCTCTATCTCAGAATTGGTTAAACTCGCAATTGTGATTTATAAAGTTGAATTGCGAGATATAAACTCACAATTCTGAGAATTTTATTCCAGTGGCAGAAGCAAACTTCTATACAAGTGCATCTCCTATATACTCAAATTTTGCTATGCCATGAACCAGTGAAGAAAATAATTTGGGGTATGCTGTTATCTCAAACTTTAACTGCGACACACACACGTTTGAATATGCAGCGAGCGGAATGTAGCTCTGCTCCAATCAGTGATTATGGAATTTGCATATTCTGATGCTTCAGGATTATTTAAAAAGAAATGACTCAATTAATTCTGAAACCTCAATTAATCTGATTACTTCAGCAATTAAATTTAAATGCAAGTTTTACAGCCCATCTGCACAGCGACTGCCATTATAAGCTGTCCGCACACACGCATGCTACATTTATAGTCGATGCATTAGCCAGACATTTGAATTTATTATGGCACGAGCCGTGTGATCTGTCATTTCTTGTCGTGAGTATTCCTGCCGTAAATCATCATTTCATGTGCATACGGAAAACAGGAGTCACTTCTGAACT
This sequence comes from Zacco platypus, assembly GCA_038088235.1. Classification (NCBI taxonomy): domain Eukaryota; kingdom Metazoa; phylum Chordata; class Actinopteri; order Cypriniformes; family Xenocyprididae; genus Zacco; species Zacco platypus. The sequence goes on from CM076066.1 coordinate 6,565,622, forward strand.
TGCAATGATTGGCATGTGGTTTTAATCTTTTCGTGTTAACTACATCTGTCAGCGTTTAGTAAACCAAATTCTATTGTTAATGCCATTTAAATCAGTTATGTACATACTATGCAAAATTATTTGGTCATCATCAAACTTCTAAATGAAGGTTAAGCACTAATAAAAGAGGAGTCACAACTGTATTAAGCTGCAGTGTGTACTTGGCCAATGAGATCAGGCACAGGAAGAGCAGATGTTGTGTTCTGTAACCTGCTCTCCTCTGGGGGTGATCAGAATACACAGACATAGTGACATCACATCATATCTCATTAGATGAGTGTCTTCTCTTAATTTAGGTGTTCAACTCCAGCCACCCCATGGGAGACACAAGCAGTTCAGATTTCCCACTCCCCCTCCGCATGCATAAACAGTACAACCAGTTCACCCAAGAACAACAGTCTGTTTTTTCAGTTAACTGAGAACGAGAATAGAAGAGGGGAAAATGAGAGAGGAAGTCCAAGTTTGTAACAATACCAAAATTTCAGTAGTCGATACCAATACAACACTTAAAATTCAAATAAAATCTTTAAACTCTTACAAATAAAATCTTTTTAGAATGTTAATATCTGGTATTTTGACTCAAATTGCAGGTTTTTGTTCTGGCAATTTTTTGGGAGAAAAAAGTCTGGAAATTGTGAAATTCTTGAAGGAAAAATGTTTATAGTTGTTTAGATTAATTTTCTAAATATATTTTTTAATAATTCTGTTTATGTTTTATTTAATAATTAATATTATATTTTGTTATTTTTACAATATTCTATAATGTTATAGAATTTTATATTTTTATAATATATAATAAAAGTATAAACAGTAATATTTTGAATATTATGTCAGTATAAAATAACTGTATTCTATTTTAATATATTTTAATGTGTTTAATGTGTAATATGTTTTGGCAAAACTGAACTTTTAGCAAATTTTCTCCTGATTTTGTGCTCGAAACATTTCTTAATATTATCAGTTGAAAACAATTATGACAGAAACTATGATACATTATTTTAGGATTCTTTGATGAATAGAAAGTTCAAAAGATTTATTTGAATTAGATATCTTTTGTAACATTATAAATGTCTTTACTGTTACTTTTGATCGATTTAATTAATCCTTGCGGACTAAAAGTATTAACTTCTTTAAAAAAAAAAAAAAAGCTAACTGATGCCAATCTTTTAAATGAGGTAAATATAATTATTAGGTTTTTTTTACTGTATTTTTTGCATTTTATCATTTGTATAATGTGTCAAAATATCCGCTATTTGCGATGTACAGCTACAGAAAGACTGGTATTGTTACGATTTTTATTTTATCACAGTACTTTCGACAGAGAACATATGACACATTGCCATTATTCATGTCAGACTTGAGCATGCAAACCTCCAGTCACACCACAATCACATTCACACCCACACTGATCACGAGAGGAGGACGTGTTAGGCTAAACACCCGTGTGTTTGTCCACCTGAACAGAAAACCAGGCTTGCTAGAATTCGTGCAGCGAAGAGCGGTGGTGCTAACGCTTATTTGCAGTACAAACGCAATGGGATGCTGTTGGACGCGGAGGAGGAGGTAACGGTGGAAACCAATTCGCCGGGGTCTCTTTTAATGGAACGTGACATGATGGGCTGATGCTGGTGCATGTGGACCCCTCTTCCCCCCTGGCCGTTGACCTCTCCGCCAGGGGGCCGGGGTCCAGCAGGGCTGTCCCCATTCAACGCTTCCGTGGTGTTCCTCTAACTCTCTTTCTATCTTTCTCACTCTCTTTCGTTCTTTCTCACGCCTAGACCGGGTACGCCGGCACTTCTTCCTGATGGCTGGTCATGAGACCATCAATAATCGTGTGTCCTCTTGTCCAATGGCAGTGCGGTGCATGCGGCTTGGCCTTGCGGGGGCCACTCCCATCCGCTCCAGTACCAACTGGGCCCCCCGTTTTTACTGCAACCCTTTTCTCCATCTCTCAACTACTTTTATTTTGGGTTTTATCTTTTTATTACTTTTTGTATCTTGTCTACTTGTTGTTTTAACTGCTTTTTTCGACAACTACTACTCATGCATTTTTTAACATGCATTTTTGAGTGAATTTCTCTCGGGACTGGCCTGTGCTCTCTCTCTCTCTTTCTTCATGACATCATTAGAACTCATCACATGGAGGAATGAAACTGTCTGAGCTGCATGTCATTGATTGGCCAGCATTGAAATGGGAGGCGGGGTTTAATGTGAGGCAGAGACCACAAGGGCGTGTTAATCGAGTGCCTGTTGACCATACGCGGGTTCTCGGTGAGCAGCGCCCTAGTCCAGGTGTGTCCAGTCCTTCTCCTGAAGGGCCACTATCCTGCAAAATTTAGCTCTAATACTATTAAAGGGGTGGTTGATTATGATTTCACTTTTTTTGACGCTCAAAGTTCAATGCAAAGGGAGATATTTTCTTTTAAAGAAATCGCTTTTTAAGGACTACAACAAATGGCTGGTAGGGACTACAACGAGCTTTTTCCTGGGTTGGTGACATCACAAACCCCAAAATTTACATAAACCCCGCCCCCAAGAACATGCAACAAAGGGGGCAAGGCCATATCGGGCTGCTTTAGAGAAGTGGAAAAGTTGTTGTAGTAGAGTGTTGTTGCTGTCATTTTATGCCGGACTGCTTCACAAACAAGGGCCAATTCAACGCTGGATTTGCACAAAAGATTAACATGGCGGCACATGCTAGTCGATGAGTTGAATCAACTACATAAATTTATCCACTAACCGTTCAGAAACGTCCAGTTTCATTCTAAAAGTTGTAACTTCTTCCTGAGTCTCTCCATCAGTGTCGACTCCAGTTCGAACAATGTAAGGCTGAACGGCATTACTGGCAATCCTCATTTTGGCTGCGTGAGATTCTCCTGCTTTGTTGTTGCTGAGCAACCGAAGTGCGAGCTGTTAAAGCTCCGCCCTCTTCTGAAAAGCGGGCCGGGAGCAGCAGCTCATTTGCATTTTAAGGAACACACAAAAACGGTGTGTTTTTGCTCACATCCAAATAGGGGTGAATTTGACAAGCTGTAATAAATGATCTGTGGGGTATTTTGAGCTGAAACTTCACAGACACTTTCTGGATACCAGAGACTTACAGTACATCTTGTAAAATGGGCATTATAGGTCCCCTTTAAACACACCTGAACTGGCTATTTAAGGGCTGCATCCTAAATTGCGTTCTTCCGAAAAACATGTGAAAAGAGTAGTATGTCTGAGTTCACAGTATTCACAAAATAGTAGTCGAAAAGTTCCCAGATGTCCTATTATATAGATGTCCTCCTATCCAGCGAGATTCTGAAATGCACATCCAACGGACACTTTATCCCATAAGGGCAAAGGAGAGGATTTGCGAACGGACACTGGTAGGACACTGAACTAAAGGAATAGTTCACCCAAAAATGAAAATTCTGTCATTAATTACTCACCCTCATCTCGTTCCAAACCTGTAAGACTTTAGTTCATCTTCGGAACACAAATGAAGATCTTTTTGATGAAATCTGAGGTTGAGAGCTACCCAACTGACACTTTAATGCTTCAAAAAGTTCATAAAGAGATCGTAAAACGAATCCAAATGAACTGAGTGGTTTAATCCAAATTTTCTGATGAGACTCGATTGCTTTATATGATGAACAGATTTAATTTTCTTTTTTGGGTGAACTATCCCTGTTCATACTATAAAGAACATAATTTTTTTTTTAATCGTCGCAATGTAACTGCGCACAAGAAGTACCTACTCAGAGGGAATGCGATTTTGGATGCAGCCTTGGTCTTTGGGATTGGATTGGATTGGATTGGTGTTGGGGCAGGTTGGAGCTGTAATCTGCAGGACATTGGCCCTACAGGAGCGGGCTCGGACACCCCTGCTCTAGTCGCCTGGTCACTGTGTCATGGTGATTCATTTAGGCTCTAATGAGTTTAGGTACGGTGGCCATCATGGTTCAAATACAGCAGACACTTATTTAGACAAATGCTGTTTTTAATTAGTATCTATATACAAATTCAATAAACATTTACAGACACAGAATACTCTTGTTTCGGTTGTCCGCTGTTTTTGAACCTAGAGCTGTCCGTCAATGTAGTGATTTTGAGAGAACAGGACGGGGCAGTGACCTAGAGCCTACCGTTGTCACATTGAAGTAGTTAAACATTCCTCAGCATCGTCTCAACGTTGCTGGATCATTGTGAGAATTCAGGTCTTGCAGTCACTGGTCTTGTCTTTTCTCTCAGTTTTTTCTGCTCTGATAGGTTGATAAGCAGTGTTTTCTGTTTCTCCAAAAGGCGTCAAAAGAAGCGGGCCAAGCTTTGGTATGTAAGTCCAACCCAACTTTTGAGACCCAGCATCACCATCTCCTGCACTGCTTGGAGAAAACCACGGTAAGAAACCTCTGGAGAAACCTTTACACATAACTTGAAGATGTTCTCAGCAATTCAGCTTTGTCATTATTTGATCTTTTTGATATACAGTTGTCCTAAAAGGCACACTAAACACATCTGTAAGAATCATAATGAGGTTCTTCTACAATTTTATATTCTTTCTCAGCTGTTGTTTTAGTACCTTATAGAAGGTTCAATAGCTTCTGGACAGGTGTCTGTATTGAATTGTATTTAAAGTGGAATTGAAGTTTCTGTTATCATATATTCCACTTCGCGTTGTTTCAATCCTGTATGACTTTCTTTCCTCATAGGATCACAAAAGGAGAAGTTTGGCATATTATCCCAGGTGCAAGAACAGACACTGTAGTTCCAAAAAAAAAAAAAAAAAAACTTACTAAGTATTGTGTAAAAGTACATTAAAGTATTTAATACAAGTGCTATTTTCCAGGTATCTCTTAAAAAGTTTTCTAAAAAATAACTTTGTGTGAGGAACATAGTGAAATTTGAGTCATTATTAGCTGACGTGATCGGTTATGACATGATAACCAATTCGATTTGGTATAATTGCTTCTTCGCATGCCACATTTGAATAAAACACAATTTGAGAGCTCTGGCAGAGGGAAAAAATAAAGTGAGAAATTTCATTTTGTAACCGTAAACATCAGCCAGTCCCTGACTTCTTTTGCACCCTTGTGGGTTTGCCACAAATAAGTGCAGTTTTTCTCTCAAGTGAAATCATTAGTCAGGTGCTGGCTTGAAAATGACAGCCACTGTTGTCCCCTGCTAGCTAGTCTCATGACAGTCTAGAGAACAGACTGTGACCCACTCATGCTTTCCTAGGGCAATAGACTCAAGACATTTGGAAGGAAAATTCCAGTGTCCCTCTGAGGATGCAGGACTGTTTGAGAAACAGCCACAGTAAATCTGCACTAAATCTGGATTCAAGGACACCCTCTGATCTTTGTTTCGACATGGCTCACATTAATAAATGATTGTGCGGTATTTGGTTTAGAGACAAAGGTATCTGAGATTTACCAGTTCTTGTCAGCACATACTGAAACTAATGAGAACTCAATTTAGACTAAAAACAAATTGTGCACAAATGGCATGCAGTATACTTCTGAATTTATTTAGTTTACATTTTGTCTCCATTTCCAGAGGTGAAGAGTACCTGAACACCATACTTGAGTAAAAGTACAATCCTGGCTTAGTCAAACCCTGTCTGTGAAATCAGGCCATAGAGTATCTGATTTTAACAGCACTCAAATATTTCCCTCATTTTGAATGTAGGCTCAAAGATGCACTAGTCCTCAAAGCCTCAGAAACATGCCAGTGAAAAACAAGAGACGGTTGATTTGTGGGGAGAGCAATGTCACACCTATTTACTAAAATCAAAATTGAACTGAAAACTGAACACCTCAAAATTGCAAAAAATCAAGGTCGAAACAACAGCCTCTTAAACGTCTACAAATAGTCAAGTGTCCCTTTAGCTCAAGTCCTCAGAAAGGGCATAGGTAAATCAATTCGGTTCTTCAATATAACTGATAAATAAATAATGTTAAGTAGTTATGTAAAAATTAAATAGTTAAAGTCTACTTGCACTGGACATGCTGGTTTGGGCCTCATCACCGGCTGCATGTCCTCATCTCATATATGAAATACCTGCAATTCACAACTACCTGCGAATGCACTTGCATTTGCGTAAAGTAGCCTTGTTGACAAGTTTGGGTGAGTAAGGGCAAAATGCATAAGATATAGCACCTTCAATGCCCTGTAGATGGCGATATCACTTCTTTTGTAGCAGAAAGTGCTGCTGAAAAATGTAACGAGTCATTGCACTACTCATCACAAATGTATTGGAGTAAAGACTTCATATACTTATTCAAAAATGTAGTCACGTAAAGTCGCCAATATCTTTGATACTCAGTAAGTCGCCAAAAAGATACTTAAATACAGTAACTAATGACATTTACTCAAATACTTTACACCACTGTATATTTCTAACATTGTATTAATATTGTTAAAACCACATCAAAGTGACAGTGTTTATGCAGTTTCAAACTATTTTTTTGGAGCAAAGTATAATGATCATTACCCACAATAATATAATAATCAAATACCAAAATCAATCCTTAAAGTGATAAAAACTTCCTGTTTCTTTTTCTCTTTCAGAATCATGAGTTTGTGGATGAGCAAACCTATGAGACGAGCTGTATGGAGGTTTCTCTAGCGAAGCCGTCCATGTCGCGTTCTTCCTCGATGTCCTCATCTCCGCACGGTCTGTCCTCCTGCTGCACGCGCAGAAACAAGCGCAAGAGCTTCAACGTCCCCAACTCCAACATGGTCGGCCGCAAAGGCAGCATACAGGAGCTCAGCACCATCCAGATCAGAGAGAGACCGATGACCAACAGGTGCACTCACAGCACTTACACACACATGAGGAGAAGGAATATGATGATATGTTGGCTATGGTCTGAATATAGATAAGCGGTTTCTTATTTCATTAGAAGTGTTTAGAATACTGACTTTATGAAAATGGAGGGCGAGTGTGTGTGTTTTTTTAGTATTTTGCCTGCATAGTGTGTATGTGGGCATATCCAGTGAGCAGTTCTTGACGATCTAATGCGTATTGTTTCATTTCCACATAATCCAAATGAATTTGCCAAGTAAAGTATTTTTATTAATAAAAAAGCCATAATTCTGCAATCTGTAGTGCATTTTAGAATGTGCTCATTATTCTGTATGCAGCGTGGAATGTAGTTTGAAGTATACATTAAATGTGTAGTACATAGGTTTAGTATGCATATGTAGAATACCATGTGTAATGCATAATATGCAGTGTGTATAATGTAGAATATGGTGTGTGATGTGTACTATGAAGTGCATATGCAATATGTAATTCATATGATGTAGAATACAATTATTAGAGCATAGATTTAGTATGCATATTATGTAGTGCGTAGTATAGTGAATAGTGTATGTAGTATTCATCACGTGTGGATTACAGTGAAATGCGTCTTGTAAAGTGCAAAATCCTTAGTGTGTAGAATCTAGTATGTATGTAGAATGCAAAGTATAATGCATAGAATTTAGTGATCATAGGTTAAATTTAGGGTGATTGGAACACTTGTTGTCATTGAGATGTCTTGGAAAAGTGTCTTGAATTCAACCCGAATTCACCCTATGTAAAATAATGTATGAAGTGTGTAGTGCATATAATCCTGAGTGCATATAGAATTAAGTTTATAAGGCATAGTATGTAATATTTAGTACATCATAGTATGTAGAATGCATATTAGCACTTACATGTGGCATACATAATATGTGTATGCAATAGTATTTAGCATGCAAATCTTAAATTAAGTAAACTGTGCATAATTTGCAGTGTATACTGCATAGTATTTAGTACACATAATATGCAGTAGTATGCATACTATGCAGTGTGTATTTTGCACATGTGTAATGCATAGTATGCAATATGTAGTGCAAAGGATGTGGAAAGGTTATTAGTACATATATGTAGTATACATAATTGTAATACAGTAATATGCAGTATTTAGTGCACTGTATTTTGTATGCAAATAGGGGGAAATCAGTGTGATTTCAAGTCATCTCAATGGCAAAAAGTGTCCCAATCACCCTAAATCCACCCACTGCAAATGCGGAATACAGTGTGGAATGCATAGTGTGATGTGTATATAGTTTATAGCTTTTAGCATGCTTAAGAAGTTGTGTTCAACGCGTAGTATGTAATGTATAGTGTATAATATGCAGATTCTGTGTGGATCTGAGTAAGTGGAATTGTTCCCATCGTGATTCACGCTGCTGGAATCCTGTAAAGCTCCATATGTGACACTCCCCATATGCCAGCATACTCTGGGAAATGCTATCATGATTCCCTTCAACAGCTGGGGGAATTTGCCCATCAGCTGGATTGTATTCTCACCCTCCCTCTCTTCCTCTCTCTTCCAATGCAGCCGCTCCAGTCTCAATGCCAAGTTCGAGGAGACGGTACCCCTGAACTCGGAAGAGCAGTCCTACATCACTGCCGCTGTCATCAGCATGCCCACCCCGCCCGTGACCACGCCCGAGGGCGGAGACTTGGCCAGCTGTCCCGACTTCTTGCAAAGCAACATTGTCAGAGTGTCAGCGTTATAGACCATGACCGTTATCCGTTTTTTTTATTTTGGCGAGTGGACGCTGCAGCGTAAAGGATTGATGGAGCCCCCTAGTGTAGTGGAAGAGGCATTGCAGCAGGATGGGCCATAGCTGGACCTTTTTTTTAATCAGCTCCCGTCCAGAGCTCTCAGTCTCTGTGAGCTCCATCAGCTCCACCTCTTGGCCCATACGTCAAGTGATTCACACCGGGGTCCAATAGGCTTTCACTCAACCCATAGAGGAAAACAATGACCATTGTGGTTGTTACCGCTTCTATGATTTTTCAGTATTGTGCGTCTTTGAATTTGTTGTCTTCAATTTGATGGAATTGCGAGATATCTGGGGCGAATAAGGAGTGTACCAGCAGGGGCGGGATTTTACAAGCTTTTAGACAGCTCTACACACACTTTTGATACTAAAAAAAAGTAAAGCTGGGCTCTACTAGAGTGTGCGGTCGGCTGCTTTTGTGTGCGTATGATCGAGACCGATCTCTTGCATGATTTGCGTAAGTCTTTGTCTTTTTCCAATTCGGCATGAGCAATAAGGTTTGGCTCTCTCTGTCAGAATGTGAGTTTTACTTGTCAATAATTTGCCTAGTTGTATAGTATTGGTCTTTCGAACCCAACGAGTGTGTGAAAACAGCTGTTTTGTTGCTCTCTGAGAGATTGGCCTGTTGATAAAAGTGATAAACAGAGAAAATCTTGTCTCACACAGTCTGTCCCACCCATGTTGCGTTCACTCCTTGCCTGGCCTGATGGGATGTTTGTTATACTTCTTTTTTCTGTGGATGGGTACAAAGCAAAGCTAAACAGAAACGGAAATGCCTTTTTGTGTTTCAATAGATTTGACTTTCTCACACTGACAGTGGAGGCTTTTGGACTTGAGCTCAAATACTAGCCATTCCGTTTTATACTCCAAAGTTTGCGAGTTAACTGTGAAAAAAATAATGTGCTTATTTATTATCTTTGTTCAAATTATTGTGCATGTTGTCGTGGACACGTGAAACGGGCCAGCCCTGACCTGAGCATAGCCTGCCCAGAACTTTTTTTTTTCTTTTCTTCTTTGCCTTCCCTTTAAAGTGATGTACTTTATCAGCAAACATCCTCACCAAGACCTGCTGTTATTTCTAGATAATGGCATCAAGTCGTGATTGATGACATATTGAAAATCGTCCAATCAGCTTCTTAGCGCTGTTTTGGAGTTGGAGATTAAGTATTTCATCATTGTGATCACCCCAAACCCGCTTAGTGTTGAATTTCAAAGCGTGAATCTCACATTATCATGTTCAGGTTCGTTTCACACCAGAATCAAAAGAAAATAAATTATATTTTGCATAAAATCGTTTTAAAAAATAATAAAAACATTTTAATGACAATTAAGCACACTTTACACATTCTCATTACCATAATCAAGCTGGGCGTTTAATTTTTTGTAATTCGCATTTTCAGTGATGATTTTTGTTACTGTAACAGTATTTTTAAAGGTACTGTAACAAATGTGAAATGCTTCGTAATGATTGTAAAAATCCTTCAAAATGTAAATGATATCATTACAGTAATAAATTATATTTTGCATTACAGTAATGACAGTTTTGGGGAGTGTAAGGTGCCTAATTGTCATTAAAAACAATGCACAAAATTGTGCAGAAATATGTCTGTGAGATTTATCCAAAATTTATTATTATTGATGACATAGTATTTAAAAAAAAAAAAAATATGCACCTGAAATATGAATGATCTCTTCTCTGCCATTTAATGTCTGGACTTTAGTCTATAATGTTGATATTTTTTATACAAATGTCAATGCAATTTTATGTGGTGAGGAGCTCTTAATGCACCTTGCTCAATACACACACAAATATTCTCTCTTTCCGCCCCCCCTCGCTCTCTCTTTCTCTTTCTCTCTCTCTCTCGCTCTCACACACACACACACACACACACACACACACACACACACACACACAGCACTGCCCTCCTGCTCAATGCCTGAACCCATTCTTGCTTTACCATGTGACTTATGCAACAAGATTCCTTTTGTAAAGATATGCTTTGTATTAAAGGGGTTACTGGGGGAATAGAATCTCTCAAATGCATATTTTTAAAACTCAAATGGTGTTGATTATATATTATAAATGTATTTCAGTTGTAAAATACAAAAAAAAAGAAAAAAAAAAGAAGAAGAAATCAAGATGAAAACAGAAAACTAAGAGAGAGTGTTACTAGTGCACCTGTGCTGTAAATTTGTTCTTCGGTGTAGTGAAATTTATTACAGTTTCTTCTTTTCTCCTAATTTCCATGGACAGAAAATTTGATGTCTCACAGTTTACTTTCTTGATCGGCGACGCCAAAGGCTGGACCATCTGTTTAGGTTTGGAGATTTTATTTTTTCCTGTTTGGAGGGCAGAATTGACGGAGTGCATGTGCTCACAGACTCACAGAGAACATGTGTGGGATTTTTTTTTCTTCTTCTTCTTTTTTCAGGATCCACAGGGGACTTTTAAAACAGACTTCCTGTTTGTGATATAATGTACATTTAAATGACTACCAGGTGACAATGGTCCTTTGGAATTTGTTACAGCTTGTGTTATGGACATTAAAATATATGAATTATTGAAAAACAATGAAAAAATTACAAATCAGTTGTTTAGTCCGGTGCAGTGTCTATGAATAAATAGAATTAATTAATTGTCCTATTAAAATACATATAAAAAAAATACAATGGTGTTGTGATCATTTTATTAATCTTAGTTCACCATGGAGGCACACATTTCCATCTTATAATATTTAATACTTAATAACAACTCTATGGCCTGGTTTTACAGACAGGGCTTAGATTAAGCCAGGATAAGGCCTTACTTCATTTAGGACATTTAGCTTTTATAAACATGCCTTAGAAAAAAAAGAAAAGAAAAAAACATCAGGAATATAGTGTGCATCTTAAGACACAACAATGACCCTGACGTATTTTATGATATGTCACTGCAAGTTAATTGAGTGAAGTTAAAACAGCTCAAACATGAATTTTAGTCTGGGACTAGGTCTGTGAAACCAGGAGAATGTCTACAAATTGACATTATACTTCAAAGTGTGACTTTATATTCTGCAATTGTGACTATTTATTGTAATTGCAACTGTATATCACAGTCTATTTTATTTTCACAATTATTTTTACTTGTAAATAAACTTTTACGCCAACAGGACACATGAAGTCATGTCTGTTAGCTTTGTTAGCATGATATGCTAGCACAATGCTAAAAGTTCACAAACTTAGCAGATACATGAATTTAAAATGTTCAGCCTTTGTCTGTCATATATTAACATTGTGTTTAAATTTTTGCTGTACTTTTGGTACATTGAGGTCTATACCACAAACATCCTTAAGTTGCTTGCCAAAATTTAGCTAATAGTTACTTTTAGGGGGCTGTTCAAAGCCCTAATCATAAGTATGAGTAACAGCAAGTTAGCAAGGATTCATTCTCTTCTATTCCCAGCTGAGCGGCATTTTCTTCTGAGGTTCCATTTTGCCGATTTCACACATTTCTCAGGCGGCACATTTAAAGGGACCCGCTTTAATACGGGCAACCGAAACGGTCTCACACTCTATAGGCACTTAGCATGATTATGTTACACATTAACTTTCTAAATGCGATGACCACTCAGCTTTTCTTTTATACATAGGAATCAAGGGATGAGCTTGAGGGATGAGGATTGCTTCCGAGCTCGATCAGAACAAGCCCACCGCAGGGCTGTGGTGAACTCCCAGCAGGCGAGCGATAGTGCTATGCATTAGCATATTTCCCATCACGCCGAGGGTAATTGAGACGTTTGAAGTCGGTTGTAGGAAGAGACCGTATCTGAGAGATGCAGAGAGAGGGGGACCTCACCACACACAGGGGGATATTGAAGTCAGACTTCATATAAGCTGCAGCTGTCTGTTTGTGACCTCGCTATTTTTGCATAGAGGTGAAAGGTTAATGGTTTTATTTCCCTGCTGACTCGTTTTACTGTACTTGGAGAAAGGAAAGAGGGATGGAGGCTGTCTATATGAAAGTACCGTCCGTGTGAAACTCTCTGTACATCTGCACCGACATTTTGACAGTGATTACCACAGTATGTGAACACAAAACCAGCACATGCTTGAGGATGGAAGCCTAGCAGCTATAAAGCTAGCTTTAATGTCCCTGTCTGCAGGGCTATAACCAAAAGTTGCAATTTTAGGATGGTCTTCCTCAGTGGGAATCAATGTCAAAATGTTTGAGATGGCGAGTCATATCAAAAAAGGCAGGCTTTACTATTCACAGAAGCCGAGGCCTAGCACAAATTACATCATGAGTTAGATACAAGTAGCTAAACATTAATTATTTGGCAACTACTCTCATCTTTTAGTCAAATTTATGTAATCAATTGCGTGATTTATACAATTCATAATGGACTGTGACGACAAGAAACATTAATGGATCCGGTTTTAGTGTATTAGGAACACGATGACCAGTGAGTGTACATATTTTAAAACAAAAATATTATTTGCAAATAATATAAATAGATTATAATCAATTCTCGTTCTTTTACTGTTTTTTTTTTTTATTTATTACATGTATTTAGAACCATGTATTAAAAATGGAAACGTTTTTCCTTTTTTCGTGTATAGGCAACGACGTTGTCAAAACGATCCTGTTCACAAGGATCTGCGGAAACGACTTAAAACACTGTATTATTCATGTCAGGCCAGTAGTTGGCGATGTCACTAAAGAAACATTATGCGCCTATAGACTGAACAATTAATATGCATGACTTCACCGTTTTCACAAATTCACATTTTTGTTGTTTACATGGAGACGAACGATATCGTTTTCGAAAATGTGCACTTTGAAAATTGCCAAAACACCGTTATCTTGTAAATGAACGGTCAAAATTCTTTAAAAATTTTCCATTTTTAGTTGAAAACAGTGTAGTGTAAATTGCCTCTTTTAATCCTTTAAGTCCTTTAAATAAAAAGATTCCCCCCATAAATGGTTTTGGTCCCTGTCGGTCTCTCTCTCTCTCACAGGAGATGAATAAAGAGTGGGGGTGTTTGCAACAAGAGAGGAAACAGTATGTCTTTTGTAAGCTTGTATGACAGCAATCCTGTGTGCTCCTCTCTGTTTCATAAATCAGATCCTGCACTGGCAATGAGCGGTGGGGGAAAGAGGAAGCTGACAGGAGCATTTCTTGCTCTCCACAAGCTATGTGGTTTAACGTACTAGCATAACCTGCTGCTCATTCTATTCCTACAGTAAACTGTGTGAATGATGTTTTCTGCATACTCAGATGACTTACTATTTGCCAAAATGTCCAATATACAACAGTAAAGTCCTAAGTAAAAGCAATTTGGTTTGTTTGGTAGCTAATGCTAACTTGCTAATGCTATTTTATAGAATGTCCAAAAATTGCCAAGATTAATGCTGCCTTCAAGTACACCTGGGAAACTCGGGCGTTTGTCGTCGTAAACGTAACACAGAAGTAGCCTAAACAAAACAAAATTATTATATTGTGAATAATAAACCTGGATAACTACAACTACTTAATTCAATATGATGATAAATATTAATTTCTATCACTTTATACATTGTAAAAGTGAAGCAGACAGCAATGACAAATGACAACGATCCAATCAATTCCCGATGAATAAAACCAAGTCCTGCTCTACATTTTTTTTTTTCTTGTTTGAAAGGCGTTTCACTCCATTTACACCGATCAGGCATAACATTATGACCACCTTCCTAATCTTGTGTTGGTCCCCCTTTTGCTGCCAAAACAGCCCTGACCCATCGAGACATGGACTCCACTAGACCCCTAATGGTGTGCTGTGGGATCGGGCACCAAGATGTTAGCAGCAGATTTTTTAAGTACTGTAAGTTGCGAGATGGAGCTTCCATGGATATTACTTATTTGTTTAGCACGTCCCACAGATGCTTGATTGGATTGAGATCTGGGGAATTTGGAGGCTAAATCAACACCTCAAACTCATTGTTGTTCTCCTCAAACCATTCCTGAACCAGTTTTGCTTTGTGGCAGGATGCAATATCCTGGGAATACTGTTTCCATGAAAGGGTGTACATGGTCTGTGTCAAAGTAACATCCACATGGATGACAGGACCCAAGGTTTCCCAGCAGAACATCGCCCAAAGCTTCACGTTGCCTCTGCCTTCCCATAGTGCATCCTGGTGCCAAGTGTTCCCCAGGTAAGCGACGCACACGCACCCAGCCATCCACGTGATATAAAAGAAAACGTGATTCATCAGACCAGGCTCATCATCCCCACTGCAGGTAGGGAACACCCCACAAGAGCTGCAGTTTTGGAGATGCTCAGAACCAGAAGTCTAACCATCCCAATTTGGCCCTTGTCAAATTCGCTCATATCTTTACACTTGCCCAATTTCCTGCTTCTAATAGATCACCTTTGAGGACAATGTTCACTTGCTGCCTAATATATCCCACTCACTAACAGATGCCGTGATGAAGAGATAATCAGTGTTATTCACGTCACCTTTCAGTGGTCATAATGTTTTGCCTGATCTGTATGTTTCAAATTGGCACACATCTACCAAAGTCATAAATCATGTATATCTAGAATTCAGAGTTTCCCACTAGTAAATATTACTTAGCTTGGTTATTCATGTGCTTGGAACTTGTAATTAAGACATTTACAAATCCACTTGAAGGGCACATTAACATGCTTTTGTTTGAAATGCTTAGTGTTGTGTTTTTAAAAGTTAGTAGGAAGGATATAGTGTAGAATACGGTAGCTATTCTAGTGTTGTATTCAAACATAGCTTGTGTCGTTTCCATGTGTCTGCTTCCTCTCCATTAAGATGTTTTATTCATTTCTTTACATCTGTTAAAATTCATGAAGCAGGCCAGGGCTAAATCCCTGCGCTTTCCCTCAGCCAAGGATGTCTCCCATCAAGTGCAGAGAGAAGCCAAAAATTCCACCCGTGTTTCCACCCAGTAGCACTTAAGCGTGACACCTCTGGAATGCTCAAAGATACAAACAGAGCGCTCTGCAGAAAATCAGCCTGATTTGTAGGAAGTAACTGCATGGTAAGAATCCAGGCTTAGCTGTATGCTTCAGTTGTTTAAAATGAAGCGTTATGGTTGTTACTAGGCATGAAATTGTTGAATTATGTGTCAGATATATGTTGCTGGAGCTTGTGGTGTTATAACAAAAGTTAGGCCACTCATAAGGAATTTGAGGCCTTTCAAATGTTACAGTATTTAAGTGTAGCCCAATATAATGGTAATTTAAAAATGTCATGAATTATATTATATTGTGAGTGAATTATCATTCACATTATTTCAGAAGAAGAAAAAAGACAACAATTTGTTAAAAAAAAAAAAAGTGATATTCTGTGAGGGGGTTTAAGACCATCTGTAAATCGCTCATTTGACTCATCCATAATAAATAAATAAAAACTTTTCAGGGTACATTTCAGGTTGGCTAAGATGTTGTGAACAAACACACTGGCTTCAAAAAACATCATGTCTTCGTATTTAATGCACTGTGATTCACATGCAAGTTTCATTAGAGGTTTCTCAAACCTTCCACAGAGTTTTGCCGCCTTATAACCTATGCTGTGTGCAGACTATTACTGCATAGAAAATTAAAACTACTTTTTAAGATCTAAAACACTCTTTAGTGCACCAGTCCATATGAATCATATCACGGCACTGTTAAATTAAGACATTAAAATCCTCACAAAAGTATCCTAGTATCTTCACGATGAGCTTTTAGCAGCAGAGTTTTCATTCCATCTGAAAAATTTCATTAAGACTTGTGTCCACGTGTGTGTGCATGTGTGACCGTGAGAGAGTGGAAAACAGTGATCTAGCTGGTTCTGTCCTTCATGACTGTTGCTTGTCAAAATGCTGGGTGAGATCTTTTGTAAAAGCCAAGGCAGGCTGTTTTTGTTTTGTCTTTTGCTTTACATGAATTTGAATGCTCAAACACAAATGTTAAATAG
The DNA here is from genome assembly GCA_038088235.1 of Zacco platypus. Lineage (NCBI taxonomy): Eukaryota > Metazoa > Chordata > Actinopteri > Cypriniformes > Xenocyprididae > Zacco > Zacco platypus. The sequence continues at coordinate 6,582,198 of CM076066.1, forward strand.
TACCACACAAACCTTTGCGCTTGTGAAAAGTTGGAGTGTCTGAATGCCATAGCTTGGTGAAAGAAGGAATTTATAATTTTTGTTTTTCTAACAAACTTAAAGTAAATTGTGATCATAATGCTAAATTTTGACTAAGATTGCAGAATCGTAAAGTGTGCACCCGGTTTACTGGTTTGCAACCAGGTCAGTGTGAGTGGTGATGGCCCGTTACATTGAGAGGAAGGAAGATTTATGCGAAAATGGTTCATTCTAGAAACCTCCCTCTTGAGAATACAAGTCCATAGAGACGGAGGCAATGGCTTTATTTTGGAAGAACCCAGTAAATCCTCTTCATCCTTCCTTGTAATGACCACAAAAGCGGCTTTAGCCACAAGTGTATAAAGTTTTCTATAAAACCGTTCACGCCATCTAAATCTTGTCACCCAGGCACCCAGAACTACTTCCACAAGGTCCATTTTCTGGTCCAGTTCACTGCTGTCCATTCAGTGTCAGTACAGGGCAGGAACATATTTTTTATTGTCTCCACAGTATTGAAGCAGCTGATGGGTCACCATCAAGTCACTGCTAGGAAAGCTGCTCCATCTCAAACTGGGTGTGTCTGTTGGAGGGCGCATTGGCCCAGGCCTCAGGCACTCGTGGGTGTGAGTGGCTCGGCTTCAGGGGCTCTTCTGCGGGGCTTTGTGTGTGGATTAAAGCATCCGGGGACGCTGGGTCAGGCGATTTGTGGTCGTAATAGAGAGCCCACAGTAGTGTCACAGTCAACGTCATGGCTAAGATCTGGGCCACTCCAATCGACACGCCCAAAAACCTCAACACCTGCAACTGCTTGGTGCCCCGGATAAAACTGTAGATCTTGGGACCACAACCCTGTTGAAAACAAATGTAGTATAGTTATGTCAACATGAAATCAAAATGACCTGTTATATATTATTTTGAAACTACTTTCCTTTTTGCCTGACATCAGCGAATTCCTAGTTTTGAATATGTTACCAGTAGCCAAGGCTATTTAGCCATTGTTTTAGCAAATTAGCATTAGCTACATTCTTAGCCTTGCCAATTCAATCCAATCAATTCCCAGTGGAGTGTCCATTTACATTTTTCTATCATTGTTTCAATATTCAGAAATCAAAATTCAAATATTTCAGATTAGTTATGTTGGGCCAGTCAAACAATCAATGTGGAAAAAGCCTTCTAATGGTCTTATTACATTAACTGGGTTGTGAGAAAGTAAATGTCACACTGCTGCTTTAATAGTTTGTTTTCATATAACTTTCCTCTACAACAGCTGCCACGCTAATATGCGAGCAATGCGACACGTTCATCCGCTCGCGTGCGTGCCTGCGTGTATTTCCTATGTTGAAGTGTGGAAGAGCAGGTAAACTATTTCCTGTTAGTGAGGGATTTATACCATTGAGTAATTCCTGTGTCATCCACTCAGAAAGAGAGACAAAGACATAGAGACAGGAATTGGGTGAGGATCATTCTCCACACCCTCAGTCCTTCACTCCTAACTCTCCCCAAAGTGATCAATGTTCCTGTCTTATTAAACAAAGCTCTGCTTTTACTCTTCTGCTGTGGGACCTTTCTGAAAGGCTGGGCTCTGCTGGCTGTTTTATCACAAACACACTGTGTTTATAATATTTACTGCATTACAGATAAAAATCTGCCTCTTTTTCCGAGGACAATGGTTCAGACTGAGCAAAGGGACCAGATATGTGTTTAGCAGGGTTGGGCAAAATTAGGAAATGTAAAATGTGCTCTTTTTCAGTTCACAATTGACACTTCGCAAAGACCCGCCCCGTTTAGTTACTGTTGCTTTGTCGGACAAGCCACGCGCTCTCATGCCACACATCATGTTCTCACAGAGTGAAAAATCCATCCCGGAGCAAAGAGGACACTGACAACGCGTCGACAGACTTATGAAACAGTTTCATATTTAATATATCGTAATTTTTTAAAGAAGTTTAAACAATAAATACCATATAATGGCTCTTTAATGTGTCGTGACAGAACGCAGATCGGCTCGTGAACCAACCATCTCTAGTTCATTTATAGCATCAAATAAACATGAACGGATTTCAGAAGGAATGTTGTTTCAAGTGCAGAAAGACGTGAATACACACAATTTTTGAAGTTCAAGTTCACCAACGTTAATCTACTAACTCCCCTGACTGCTTTGTTAGACAAAATGGCTGATTCAGGGTTTTGATTGGTCAGATCGCCTGTCAATCAAACTGTTTGCGAAGGGTCAATTGTGAATTTGCATAATTGGCCTGTCTGTCTGCTTGTCGGTTGGTCAGCTTTTTAAACATTTTTCAAAACCTTCAAAGATTTAACTATAGTGTGGCAGACGTGTCACAGGCAGGGCACCTGAAGAGCAGGGGGCTGTAAGAGACACTGTGTTGTGTTTGTGTGTTTCGGTGCTCCACACACAGGTGCGTCTCTGAACTACGTGACTGACTTTAATTGCACTGCTGGAGTCGCTCATAACACACTGGCGATACAGCTTGATTAAACACACGCTCAGCAGGTAAGTGAATCTTTCCGCTGCCTCGCCTCATTTTTACAAAGTCAACTACAAAGTCACGTTTTAATTAGGGCTGTCAATCAATTCACATTTTTCATCAAATTAATTTCATGCTATTCCACATTTATCAATATTTGCTAAGCCCCCAAATTAAGATGAAATTACACAATTGTGACAGTTGAGTAAATCATTGAATAGACATCACAAAAAGTGGCTTTAGAAGTCAATTTATCAATCTGTCCAGGCTATATTTTTAATTGTTTGTCTATGTACAAATGGAGATGCATATCTCATAAGACATGTCATGAGATGCCATTGAAAAACGTGTAAGAAGACCCCTCAATGAGTACATTTATTATTTCCAGATGTTGAATCAATACACCTCCACAAGTTTAATATAAATTAACTTATATTATGCCTTTCACATGCAGAAACCAGAAGAAACCAATTCACTTTCACAAGATGATCAATATTTTACCATGTTGCCGTAAGTCGAGGCATCTTCAAACTTTGAACAAATAGTTTTAACTGAACAAATCCACCCGAATATATCAATTAAATATGTAAATTGACTCACATGAGAGGTTTTGTAACATTATTTATTGAAACAGCCTCTTGCCTCCTGGGGTAAGAAGAAAAAATCAGCATCAAAAATCAGCTCACCTCCTGGTAAAGGTCACTGAGGTCATGGTAGTGGGCGTTGCGGGCACACCCTGGATACTGATTGGAGCAGCAGGAGTCAGGTGGCCACTCCATCTCTGTCACTTCCAGCCAGTCAGTGAAGTAAATCACTCCACAACATTTTAACTGTAAGACAGGTAAGAAAGTTAGCATATTTTCATACTATGTACAGTGAATACTATGTACAGATTTTTGATATATACATATATTGGCCTGTTTATTCCATGCACTGGTTCAAAATTTTGCTTCACATAGGACCTATTGTTTCCTTTTTTTTTGTAGGAGGCGCAGCTACTAGAATAGTTTTCATGCTTGAATGTTCAAAAAACACAATTTTTTTTAGATATTTTACATCATTGCTGCATCTCTTCTCCAAGTCTGCCAGTAATCTACTGTTTAGTTCCCTCCTCCGAAAAAGCTCAATATGCTCTGATTGGTCCGCTGGAACAGCGTGTTGTGATTGGTCAACAACTTTGAGCATGTTTCGGAAATGTCACACCCCTTATCATAACCGCAGCTTTCAACAAACTAATAATGCAACTCAGCCAGGCCTTGGGTGGGAATAATTTAAATGAGAAAAAGTCAATACCACAATCGAGGCATTTCAGGGAGTTTAGAAGTGTGCACCTAGGTAGAGAATAACTCCCTGATTTTGCAATCCTTTTTCATGCTGAAACAGCAACATTACACAATGTTGAAAGTTAAAAAAAAAAAAAAAAAAAAAGTAAAATAACTACTAAAATGGCAAGCAAAACGCTTGTCGCATTGTGTGTGGTTAGGTGTTAGATGAGGTGATATACTGCTGATGATTGTGACCTCTCACCTCAGTTTGTAAAGAGTTCCAGGCATGTGTGAGCCACTGGTAGCGCTGCAGGCCAAAATGAGGCATGCGTGACTTCAGACTTATCATATCAGACCTCTGTACCATAGGCTGGAGAAAGAGAGAGAGAGGGAGTTATGGAGAAATATTCATAAAGAAATCATTGTACAATTTTAAAAGCCCTTGTGATTTCGTAATCGCATAAAATCATTTCCCTGCACGGTCATTAATTATGTTTTCTAAAAAACAAAAACAATGTGAATTCCAGGCAGTTTAAAGGACCATCCATACGCCCACACATCCAATTTTAGGCTTTTTTAAGTATTTAAAACTAGCATATTATTGGCTAGTTATGAAATGCCCTATTCACAAGTGCATGCATGTTTAAATACTGGTTGGCATTTTACAATTTAGTCCCCATGAGATTTTTCTGTTTTCACACCATTGTGATGGGCACATAAGTACACACAATGCCTGGGGGCTAGGAGTGTCATCTCTTATTTTTTGGCAACAGAACTTACTAAAGCAGGACAGTTAAAGTCAACATGAAATCACAGTCGACTATTTACTTTATTAATACATTTTCCTGTCCTCATTGTGATAAATTCACAACTGCAGGTTATTCCAAAGAAAAAAAATATGTCTTTGTAATATTTCATAAAAATGCTATACCCATGAAATGACTTTCATCATATTTGAGTCTTGTCAAAAATTGGCTGAGACCAGCCAAAAGGAATAGCTATTTTCAAGGACCATTTATACTTCAAAAGAAATAGAAAAATATTATAAATGTAAAAAATATTTCTAAAAAAATATATATTTTTGGTAACGCTTTATTTTATAAATAATTACAACTAACTCTAACCGTAATTCTATAGTTAGTACATGTAGTTAATTAATATTACTCTGTACTACACGTAACCTTACTCTCTATTACGTTGATGTTTTTGTTTTTTTCTACCAGCATTAAAAATACTGTTGGATGCATAAACCTGCTTATAAATCATGGATGGATGGATGGGAACCAACTAACTTCAGTAACTACCATGGATGGATGGATGGAAGGATGGATGGATGGGAACCAACTAACTACTAACTACAGTAATTACCATGGATGGATGGATGGATGGGAACCAACTAACTACAGTAACTACCATGGATGGATGGATGGATGGATGGGGACCAACTAACTACAGTAACTACCATGGATGGATGGATGGGAACCAACTAACTACAGAAACTACCATGGATGGATGGATGGAAGGATGGATGGATGGGAACCAACTAACTGCTAACTACCATGGATGGATGGATGGATGGATGGAAGGATGGATGGATGGGAACCAACTAACTTCTAACTACAGTAATTACCATGGATGGATGGATGGGAACCAACTAACTACAGTAACTACCATGGATGGATGGATGGATGTGAACCAACTAACTACAGTAACTACCATGGATAGATGGATGGATGGAAGGATGGAAGGATGGAAGGATGGAAGGATGGATGGATGGAAGGATGGATGGATGGATGGATGGGAACCAACTAACTACTAACTACAGTAATTACCATGGATGGATGGGAACCAACTAACTACAGTAACTACCATGAATGAATGGATGGTTGGCATTTGGATCTTTTCCCACTTTCTCAGTCCAATCAAGTTATGATTTATAAAATTAAGTCTCATTTTACAGTTTTTTTTCCTCAATCATCAGTTTCACATACATCACATTTCGGAAATAAAATGGGGTGCAAATGCCATTTCACGTTGACTTAAGGCAAAGAAAGTTGGCAATGGATGCACTGTTGATACAATGGGTAGCATGTAACCAGGCCAGCAGCATCAGAATAAACAGGCTCATTGCCCACATGCTCACCCACACACAGGGGTCACATTAGGTCACAAAAGGACCTTCAAACCCAACAAAGGTTTTTGGGTTCGTGATAAGAGTGTGTCTTGAAGCAGAAGCTGTGTATGTCTGAGTGAGAGAAGCTAGATTAAAGCCAGGTGTGAGTGTGATATCTTCCCCTGGAGGTGAGCCTTATCTCTCGTATCCCTGGGCTAACAGAAGCAGATGCTACCTGCAATCCCTTTTCCCCTAGCTGATCAAATCTTTTTAGTCTGCACAGATCCAGGACAGGTTTCTGTAAAGCCTGATACTAATCTTGCTTCAAGAGCCAACTAGAGCATTTACATAGGTGACTCCCTCCTCTACACGCACACGTACACGAAAACGCTCTGCCTATTAACTCCCCAAAAGGAAATCTGCTTGAGCCGGGCTTTTGAAGTCTTAATAGTTAAGATTAGACCATAAGCAGGCGGTTCAGAAATCGGATCCTCATTCCGTTACTCCTGGGAACGGCCATGTGGCGGCCATGTTGTTGACGTGAGAGAGGGGAGAGAGTAGGCATTCCTGTTTATTCATAGCACCACACACCTCGTCGTACGTCCACACTCCGCTGGCCAGCTCCACGCAGAATATCACCATCAGACTGCCAAAATACTGTGAACGCACATACAGATAAAAATAATGTTTGGTTAAATATATCTTCTGAAACAATAGGGCAGAAGGAAGGTGTTGATGATCAGACAGAGAAAGGAGAGCAAAGTGTGTGTTCATGTATGCTCGGATCTGGATTCGGAGGTCTGTTTTGTCTCTCAAGTCGAGTTTAGAGTAATTGTGACAGGCTGTTCAGAATAGCATGGTCCTACCACATGACATGACCTTCCATGTAATGAAATTTGATAACTGGATTACTGGAAATTTGATAACTGGACAAATGAAGATGTTTTTGATGAAATCTGAGAGCTTTCTGTCCCTCCATAGAAAGCTACGCAATTGCCACTTTGACGCTTCATAAAGAGATCGTAAAACTAATTCATGTGAATTGAGCGGTTTAGTCCAAATTTTCTGAAGAGACTCGATCAGTTTATATGATGAACAGATTGAATTTAGGCTTTGTAACATGTAAACATTCATCAACTCACACATCAGTTGTGGTAAAGGGAAGCTCAAGCGTGTTTGCTTGACGTGCGAGAACCAATGAGGTTAATTCTCATGTGTTAAGTATTGGGTTAAGCTTCTGTTTATGTTCGCTGATCAATGTTTATATATGAATAAAAGCCTAAATGAAATCTGTTCATCATATGAAGTGATCGAGTCTCTTCGGGAAATTGGGCTAGATCATTCAATTCAAATGGATTAGTTTTACAATCTCTTTATGAACTTTTTGAAGTGTCAAAGTGGTAGATGTGTATCTCTCTGTGGAGGGACAGAAAGCTCTCAGAATTCACCAAAAATTCTTCATTTGTGTTCCAAAGATGAATTCTTACAGGTTTGGAACTTCATGAGGGTGAGTAATTAATGACAAAATTTTCCTTTTTGGGTGAACATTAACATTTTAAATATGAAACATAATGATAACATTGTAGCATATACTATTTGAATTGTTTCCAATATTAAAAAAGTAGCACAGGATGCATGGATGGATGGAACAAAAGAGAATCTTAGAATCTTTTCCAAAAAGATGCTTTTTTGCATTCACACATGCACAGATTTTGTCTTTAGGGCAAACTAACACATCCATCTCATCTCCTCCCTTCCTGAAGACAAACACGCTCTGTCTTTCTCAACATCTCTTTAACGTGCATAGTTCCCCTCTGTTGAACACACACTTTGAGAGGGATTATCAAGATGAATGACAGTGTTAGGAGCCGCATTCAGAGCAGACCCCGTCTGACAGCTTGTTTATTTGGGAGAATCTAAATATTTGTGGCTATTCTATGCCTGTGTTAGCATTTCAGCCCGGTTGGTCTGTCAGACGCCCACCAAAAAAAAAAAAAATGACAACCTTTTCTTTTCTCTTCACACCCTTCCCTGCTAATATCTGTCGTTCAAATATGTCCAATTTGAACTTGTAACCCCTGGAAGTTCCCAACAAGCTGGCTCATCAGCAGACACACACACATTTTTGCAGGGTAAGAGGGGTTACATTCTCGCAGCGACCTCTCAGTTTATTGATTTGTTGAGAGTTTTACTCTTCCTCTTTCACACTCACACATTTTTTGGCAAGTACTGTAACAGAAAACAGGACACTGCGAAATGGATGGATTTCCTTTTCACCGGAACAATTAACACCCCCCACATTTTACTTAGTCATGCACACAGAACGAGAACGAGAGTGAGATGCATTTAGAGTCGATTATTAAGTCGTATCAGATTTGTTTTGACAGATGGCTACTGTTAATGTCATTAAACTGGTGCTTTTGAGCATACTTTACAGTTAGAGATTTGAACAAACCATGCTATGGACAATATTGACACCTCAAATTTTGCGACTTTTTGAGGAAAGATGTGATATTAGTTTTTTAACTGATTAAAATTTTTATATTTTTATATTTTTATATATATATATATATATATATATATATATATATATATATATAAAAGATTATCCATATTGGTCGATATCGGGTATTTAATTTAGTAATTAAAATTAATAAATTAATAAGATTACACATTAGCTGGCCAACCTGAAATATATACATTTTTAAAATAAAAGCAACTTTCATGAGAGAGTTCACATCAAATTTTTGATTTGAAATATGAAATAAGCAGTTTTTGAATTCAAATATATAGCAGTTGATCTTGTATGACTAAAATAAAAAATTTTAAAAAACAATAATAATGTAATAACTCTTCAATTTTATTATACCATTGTCTGTCTGAATACTCTATTCTAATTGGCTGGAAGGTGTGCAATAAAACCATATAATGCACGGGTAGTTCCAAGTTAGTTTAATCACCGTTCTATATTAATACATTGTTTTCATTATAGCACACCCACACATTACTAATACTCAATAATTGATTTAAATAAATGCTATAATTCATTCATTCAAATATATATAATTTTACACACTACTTTATCGCTGGCTTATTTAAAGTGAGCAGAATACTAGATCTAATGTCCCATAACTGATGAAAATAACCATCATTTTTACTCTTAGAGTCAAATATTGCAATTGCAAACATCAATAACAGCTTTAAGTTGCCAATGCTGGCAAATGACCATGGTATAAGCGGTATAATCCACGGCTAGCTGTGCATTAAATGATGTGAATACTCTCTGCAGAGTCAACCACCCATCCACGTCGGGTGGTTCTTTGCCAAAATAGTTTATAGTACAGCTAGCCGTGGATTATCCTTCACATAAAAATCAGTCCACAGGCTTTCAGGAAGTCAAAGGAAAGGTCTTGTTTTTAAGTTTCGTTGCAAGCTGTTGACAATAAAATGACAATTCTCACATATATAGCCACTTTAAATCTATTACACCATTCAAGACGAACTCCTCTCTGCTCTCCTGATCTCTCGATTGCCTCCTCCTTTCCTTTGCCCTGACAGGACAAAGTGAGAGTGTTTGAGTTAATGTGCATGTGTGTGTCCGGCCAGGTCGCAGCACTCTGTGAGAGCGCGGCTGGTGAATAGAGCGACCACGTAACCCAAGCGCCTCTCCTCTCTTCATGTCTTCCCGCTCTCCTCCTGGATTGGTTTACCTATTGTATCTCAGCCAGATAATATTGTTCGTCGCTGAGCTTCTGGGTAACACAAGCCCACTGGGGCAGAGAGGAGAGGAGAAAGGCTCCTGAGGAGATGAATGGAGACCCAGAGAGAGGAGGAGGAGGGGGAGAGATGGGCAAAGGAGTCCCAGAAAACAGGTCCTCAGTCTGGGTCAGCAGACGGGAACCCCACCCTCTCGCCCGCTGCACACCTGGGACTGAGAGACACAAAACAGCCCTCTGCTTGCTCTCTCCTCCCCCTTCATGCTGGGATTTAGTCAATTCATCATTATAAAATAGATTTGCTGGCCTACTAAATGTTACACACTGACAGATTTCAAAGGGGCGGTTGCATAGAAAACAGGATTATCCTTGCTCTTTTGAAATAAAACAGTTCATAGAAGCTGGAAAATAGCTTAGACATTAAAGACATGAACATTTCTCATTTACCATCAAGATTTTAGGTTAAAATTACAATGAGGTTGAAAAGTCTGAGGCCCCTTTGAAAATGCTTCTATTTTTTGTATTTTTGTTATTTGATGTTAGTGTTTTCAATACGCTATATTAAGGTTTAGATTTTTTTATTTATATTTATTTATTAAATATTTTAATTTAATTAATAATTATTTAAATAAAATAAAATAATTAAATAAACAAATTCACCAATTTAATTTAAAAAAAAAAAATAATAATAATAAAACATTTTTTAGTTTTAAACCATTTTAAAATATTTTCTATATAAAAAAATTAACTAATTTATATACAGTATATTACTACAAGATGTGTATATATGATATACATGTTAATAATGCATGTTAATAATATAATATTAAAATTATTATTTTTTTAATTATATTCATATAATAAATTATTTTCAAATTATTTTCATATAATATTAATAATTATATTATAATAAGTTATATCAGCACAAAAACATTAAACGAGTATATATGCAACATTCATTGAAGGCAAAAGAGCCGTCTGGACGCTTAAATGTCTTTCTTTGTGTTCGACATCAAATGGGTTTTTGAACAACATAAAGGCGAGTAAATGATGACAGAATTTTCTTTTTTGGGTGGACTGTCTCTTTAAAGTAGAAAAAGCAGCCTGTTTAATTCTAAGGGTTAGATACAGGGTGGATTTTCCTTCCTCCCCAAATCATTTATACCATCTGTGCTAACAGCCTGTCAAGATCTTGCCATTTCAGAAGTCACAATGTCACTAACATATCCATCTAAAAAAACACACAAAATTCCCTCACAATGGATTTAACTATGTGGCCTGTATTTGGCCCTCCCTGACAGTCTATCATGTTGATTGATGTGCAGTGCTCATACATTACTCCTGTCTAACTCTTTTTCTCAGAGACGCAGGAGCTTTACGGCATCCGTAACCTACAGAGCGAGTTTCTACATGTGTCTGAGAGTGTTATTATCATCTGAAACACACATTCTGATGAAGCGCATACCTAGACGCAGGGTGCACCATAACATCAAATATAAGAAATATATCCCAGTGTAGTTATGAGCTGAGAATATGGTAAGAAGTGACTTCCTGTGGTCATAATGAGTCATGCTAGCTTTGAATACAAATATCAGCAGCAGAGAGTCAAAAACAAGATGAAACTCCATTCACAATGCATATCACTTCTAGAATAATTCATATTTCCAAGTGAAAAACGACATTTAGTAGGAAATAATGTGGGTGGGAGCTACTGTAAATGCTTTCATTAGGATTTGATTAGATGTTATGCTATGATATTATTAGTTAACATGACTGCAGGGCTTTTGTTGCATTATAAAACATAACATAAAAGATCATGGTTAATGGTGTATAACATTATGACCCAAAAAATTGTACTTATTCACATCCTTAATGCATGTTGTTCAGCATGAATAATCAATGCATGTCATTCCAAAAATCATAAAAATTGACTAAAAATATTAATGTTTGAATTTTTTGAATTTCAAAAACAGTTTAACTCAAATTGAAATTTCACAGTGTGAGCAGCTTAGGTATTAAATATCTCTTTCATAGTCTAAATTTCATTCAAAAAGTGAAAACTTGCTTGACTAAAACGACTTTCCTCTTGCTGACATCATCAAGGCCGCTTATGTTTCAGTCACCTGATTTCATTCTCATACCTGACACTCACAATCTAATCAATTACCAACGAATAAAGTCAAGTCCCACAATTTCTTCTCGCCAAACACCCTTGCTGCGCACAAAATCGCATACTATATAGTAGGTACTACATTTTGTTTGAAACGTACTTTGTGACTGTTAAAAAAGTATGTTCTCTATGTGTGTAGTATGAATGAAATTCGGATGTGCTACATCCGTCATGTGACCTACGGCGTCTGTTGCGTTCCGTCACCACTATTTACAAATCCTCTTCTGTGGACTCATGGGACAGTAAAGTGTCCATCGAATGCGCACTTCAGAATCTCGTCAGAGGTAATAGGTACTTTTCGTCTACTGTTTTATGAATAATATGAATTCGGACATACAACTTGGCTCACATACTGTTGTTCGAATACTATATAGTATGGAAGTAGTTTCACTTGAAAATGCATTACAGAAGCACAATGGGTTCAGGATGTCTCTAATGAGGTGATATCTCTCTCTACTCCCCTCTAGTGTATGAAGTGAAGACACGGTGGGGATGTGTGGATAAAGAAAGCAAGACTTGTTTGAATCTGGTTCGAGGGTGGTTGGAATCAACAACATCAGTGCCAGCTAAACTTAAAATATTCTCGGTACACAAAACCACACACATTCCAAACCACACAATGTTCCTGCTGTGCTCGTCTTTGTTTTCTTCTCTTCCTAGTTCTACTTACCCAAGACAGTAGGAGCAGATTGCACTTGAGCGTGCCACAGTATCCCACCATGGCCACGATGATTAGAAAACAGCACACGGCGATGACGACAGGATGGACGACGGGAGAGTATGTGAGAACGGCTGCCTCCTCCAGTCTTGAGGAAAAGAGAGAGAGAGGAACAGTCATTTCTTGGCAGACTTTTTGTTTATTTATCGGTCCATCCTGCTCACTTGCCTCTTCCTTCTCTCATAGGGCAGCATATTTGAGTAATACACCAGTTGCAAATAAACAGTGATTATACTCTGTAGGAATGCAAACTCTCTCTCTTCCTGTCTCTTGCTGTCTCTACTTCTGTTTGGCTCTCTTTTGCACCAGTTTTAGAACCAGAGATGCAACGCTGTTTTCACTAAGGAAGACATGGGAAAGCTACAGTTTAAAGGATTTTTAGAATAATTTAATCTCATCTTTTGTGGCACAACAACAATCTGTCCCTCCTTTCCTTTAAACAAGGAAAAATCTGTTGTCCCAGTTAGACACTTATAATGGAATTGTGGTCAATGTGTACACATTAAAATACTATTTCAATAATATAGCCACAAAATGTAAACATTATGCATGCAAACATGATTTTAGGGGCCGTTTACGTGACATCGTTCTCAACAAAAAACTTTCAACGCGTTTTGGCTATTAATTTACATGACGTTTTGGGGTGCCTGAAAGCGGGTTAATGCGCAAGTTTTTTAAACGATACCACGTAAACTACAAAAGCGCAAAATTGTGAAAACAGTGACTTGCGGATTACATGTTCAGTCTATAGGCACATAGTGTTTCTATGCAAGATGACATCGCCAACTACTGGCCTGGCATGAATAATACAGTATTTTTAGTCTTTTTTGTTTTTAGCGCATCGTTTTTAGTGCTTACTAACTTTTTCTGTGTATCAAAATTTTTCGTTTTCGCTTTCATTACAACGCAACGCTGTATACCCTAAAATACTAAAACGACTGTAAAAAAATTATGAATACACTTACTTTAAGTTTTAACAGAAACAGCATTTTAGATTCACACCCTTTAAATCCTCCGAACTGGCACGTTGTAAGTGCCTCACTGTAACCCCTAATTTTGCTTTAATGTAAATTAACATAATTATTATGCCATAAGGGCTGTTGATTGAGCTTAACTTGTACTGAATATTTCCTCAGTTAAATATCTACTTAAAGATCACACACGCCTGTATAAATCTGAAATGTTCTACTCTAGTTGATATCCTATTATGTTTCATTCTGCAGAGATGAGATTTTTACAGTCATCAAAGGAGAGCTGACTCTGCATGTTACTGGGGAAAACCTATTTGCTGTGTACAATCAGGTTTTAACACTATTTTCTCTTTGTTGATTCCCATTCATGTCATGATGTGGCCCACCAGAGCCTCAGTAACGACTCCAAATTATAATACACACCTTGGTGATAAATTGCTTTGTGTCAACACTAATTACATATAATTTGCCTCCAGGATAATATTGGTACTTTTGGGATTTGTCCTCCATTTTTGCTGAATTTTACTTTAATACTTGAGAGGATTTTGAAAGAAAAAAAACTACATGATTACAAAACATACACAAATGAATGGTTCTCAACCCAGGCCCTATATCTCCACTGGCAACTTAATGCATTTATCTGATTTCTTCTCCAGAACTGCACACCTCATTCATGCTTGTAATTACTTCATAAGCTCAAGGCAATTTGATCCAGACCAGCTGAAAAGTGGAAAAACAGTAAATTAGACCTTTACATGGACCGCTGCCCAGAATGAAAGGATTTTACGGCTCACACCTGTCCATCCGCCACCACTCACCTGGTGTCGGCAGTTAAGGTGAGCACATTGTTCAGGTGATCCCTGAGGCAGGCGGACACTCCCAACACACACAGGGCCATAAGCTTGAAAAAAAGAAAAGAAAACACAGTACTTAAGCAACACTAATACACATGGATTTTTGAAGTTTTCATTTACAGTAGTGGTCAATGTCCGGTCTATATGAACATTGACATTTTCACCCTTTAACCAAATATTATTAAAAATTTGTTAAAGTTTTTGCATTTACATTTAGTCATTTTGTAAGCATATTGCGTAGTTTTGCTTGAAGTCAATTGTAACATGTATGAAACATGCCAAATTGTGCAGACATAATTTTTGGCCAGGCTGTCAAACAAAGAAATTATGAACGCAAAATAGTGATAACCGATCATGCTTTTTTGGTTTTCTAGTATTATAAAACATGTAGCTGTAGTTTTTCTTTTTGATAAATAATTTAGTCAGATAAATATCTTAACCAAGTTTAGTGTTTTGTTTTTACCTCATATTTAAAAATATAAATACAATATTTTCTGTCATATTTTGATGGTTCGTAAAAAAACAACAACTATCCCCTCCGGATATCACTTTTGGTTACTACTGTACATACTTATTATGCATTTTATTTATATATTTAAATATTATGTTGTTTGATCCTTTATTAATTTGTATATATTTTTTAAGACTTAATTTATATTTAATGTATTATTTCATATTTAAAATTAGAGTAAAAAGTATTTAGACACCTAATGGCTGCCAAATGTTAGTGCACTGTAATAAAGAATTGTTGGTTTAACTTAAAAAAGTAAGTTACTTGTTGCCTTAAAATTTTGAGTTCATTTAAATTAAAAATTTGAGTTAATACAATGAAGGCGATTGATTTATTGAACAGAAACTCAAAATATTATGTTATCTGAACCACATTAATTAATTAAAAGTTGATTTGACAAAAGAAAAAGTTTACAGTGTTGAACATAACTACACCTGTGTGACTATACAGTCACTAATAACCACCTTTGTACCAATCATACAGTTGGCTTAGAAAAGTGAAATGAGTTTTGAGAGACAGTCTAGCATCTTTTTCCTCACAGATGCCACTTGGTTTGATAATGTAGTGCAGTAAAATTCATGCATTTTATCTGTCTATTGGGGACTCTGAATATTAAAAAACACGGATCTATGTTTGTGTACATCGTTGGCTTGGAAACCTATTTAGGTACTGTGCTATGTTTGACATGCAGCAATATTAGTGGCATGGGTTTAGTTTGCGCTACGCAGGCATTCTTGGTCTAAAAACACACCCTGGTGCTTATCACATTTAATTCCCTAAAAATAGCAGCCGCAGCAGAATGTGAGCTGTGTGCCATTCGAGCATAGCTGGGATTCAGGCTGTCCTCTACATAAAGATAACATAGGATGGGGAGGGAGGCAACAGATTGCGCTTGTGTTGGCGAGTGAGTGGCTGTTGCGCGTCTTGGAGATCGCAGAGCGCACAGCAGCACCGTGCCATGTAACGTGAGCGCTCGCTCGGCCACCTGCTCCGACTTGGACTCGTCTTACCCAGAAGAGAAAGTTGAGCGCGTAGAGCAGACAGCGCAGACATTTCACCGAATCCTCCCGGGCCATTCTGAGCGCACCAACTGCTCGCCAAAAGACCTCATTTTAACTTCTGCCACCAAGGCACCATAACCGCTGAGGAGAGAAGTCAGTTTGAATATCCATAAAGCATTTTAAGCCGTTTAACAATCATATACAGCTTGCTTAAGATGTCAAGAGGAACATATCGCTGCTGCATAAACTAGTCTAAGTTGGTTCCTGGTCTTTGTTGGTCTCATAGGCTCTTTGTTGGATCTAAATGGGTTTGGGCACCTTATCACATTACAACCTGCTAAACTAGATCTTAAACTAAACTACCATCTTAAACCACCTTAGGCCATCTTAAAACCAACCAATGCCAGCTGGCCAGGCGGGAAGACCATCTTAAACCACCTAAGAACATCTGGAGACCTGCTTGGTCAGACCAGCTAAGTGCATATTAAACCAGCTAAAACCACACGAAGACTGGGGAACCAGACAGTAAATCATCTTAGGCTATTTGAGATGTTTTATGAGGTTTTTGAAATCCTACCATGTCATAAGTCCTTGTGCGCGTTCAGAGCGCATCCAGAATGTCTTGATATGATGTTGTAAATATCCGTGGGAGGTTTAAAAAGCAACATGTGATTTTAAAAAGAGCAACAGTTTGCAACTTTCTCTTCTTGAAGGGTGATTAAATCAACCTGGATCACTCAGGACACTTTTCCACACCATAAAGAAAAGTCTCCAAAAGAGAACAAGAAAAAGAAGTTTGGAAAGCACTGCAGGGACGACTCCTTTATATTTTGCCCAGCATGAAGTTGCAGGAAACTCCTCAAACGTAGTTGCGCCTGCAATGTGAAATCATATTGATGTTCCTAACGGAGCTGCGCGCAACAGTCGGGCGTGTTCGCTGAGATCCATTCACTGCTGCTGTCATTCCAGGCGTTATCTACTCCAGTCAGGGCCAGCTGTGTGGCACCTCGCCTTTCCACAAGTGTTGTTTAACTTGTGCATGTAAGAGACTTTCACTCCAAACGCGCGGAGTGTCATCCGGAGCAGCAGTGCCTCCGGGTCCTAAAGGCAAACTGTGGGTCATCCCGATTATGGCAAGCCGATTTAACATTTATTTCTTTAAACTAACTATGTTGATATCTTATTCAGTATACAGCATAATAAGCAGGTATTAAATGCGATCGAATATGTTGTTCAGATATCAACTTTTCACTTCAGACTGTATTCCAGTTTTACTAGTAGCTAACTATCCAACATGTTACTATATACTAATATCCATTCCAGATTTATCATGACAACTTTCTGAAGATTTTTGGCATCTGCTACGCTGCTGCTTCTGCTGATGCTATTGCTGTTGTTGAAGGTTAAAGGGTCAGTTCACCCAAAAAATGAAAATTATCCCAAGATTTACTCACCTCAAACCATCATATGGTGTATATGACTATTTTCTTTCAGACAAATACAATCAGAGATATATTTAAAAATATCCTGGCTCTTCCCAGCTCTTAATGGTAGTGAATGATTTTGAAGCCCCCCAAAAAATGCATCCACGATCATAAAAATGAGCCAATCAGCTTGTGCCAACATCAGCCTGTGCCATCATGACAGAACTTGGTATTTTTATTTTAATTACATGCTAGTATAGTACACTAGAATCTAGTGTTTATATGAAAATTACATTGTTATAAGAATAAACTCGAATAATTAATTCCAAAATGTATTCCTCATAAATAAACAAATCTTTTGTTCTTTATGGTGATCATAGCATAGCTATACTATGAGAAGGAAACAAATCCCTGGATGTCTTTGTCTTATTGGATAGTCATTTAGGATCTTTACGTCATACCTGAGCAGTTTAGGGACAATTTATGGGCCTGCTCATTTTTGGGTTCCTCAGATTAATAGCCATTCTACCTGCTTAAACAGTTTCTATGGTTATAACATGCTTCCCAAACGCATACATCAACAGTGCTTGGCATGTATCCAGATCCCCGCCCCTGAGATATCGTATGCTGGGGTGAAGAGGTCACATCTGATGGGCGTATTATTGTCTGAGAGAGACCCAATCTGCTGTTATTTGGGAATGTGTGTTGATTAACATTATTATGCTGCAGATGTCCTGGTCATTTATAGGCTAAGAGAATGTTACACAAGCAAAATATTCCTTTACAATAGCAGTAATAAGTACAGTTTATGTAGTTGTAATAATGAGTCCATAAAAATCATTCAGCCATGTAATGGATTTGAGCAAGGAAAAGGTAGAAATTTAAGTTGGCTATTCCTTTAAGTGATTTTGCTTGCAAAAATAATACTTGATTACTTGCATGATTACTTACTTATTCAACCTCATATAATTCTCTGCACTCAGTTAAAAAAATATTTCATTTTGTTAATATTTGGGGTTTTTAAAATATATTTATAGTTCAGCACTTAAAAACTTAAAATGAGTCATTAAATAAAAATATAATTTTGTTAGAGAAAACTGTTCAGAAAAAAATTTGTATGCAAAACCAATATTGCATTGTTTTATTTGGAGCCTCCTAAATGCTGACTGACTGATATTATTTGATATCCTACTGTGCAAATATAGCACCAGGAAACTCAGATGAAAAGAAATATAAAAGGACAACTAGAAATAGCTTTCGAACCGCCACAAATGCAGATGGAACAATCATCAGACGAGCCACATATCCTGTTTATGATCGCAAGCATATTTTTATTTGATCTAAATTGAGAGCTGAGGCGCAATGTCACTTCGCAGAACAGTTCATGTCTACAGCTGTGTGGCAATATTGTCTTGGAAATGAAATATTTTAATAGGATGTTTTATAAAAGCCTCCACCACCAAATCACAACTGCCCACAATAAACGTGGGGTCAAGCTGAGATTTCTTCCTCTCAAGAGACAGCTGGGTAGTTACATTGTCTTCCACTGGCAAATTTCTAGTGGGATGTTTTACAAAAGCCTCTTATATACAGACAGAACCAAATTGCATCTGTCTGCTCTAGACCAAACGCCAGGATTGTCATTCCATATTATAGTCAGTGCTGCCCTCCAAAGGCCAAAACGGCATAAAACTTGCTGTATACTAAAGAGTGAACAATTAATTGTTGTGTCTCTATGATGATGCGAAATTAAAAGAACATTTAATTTCAACAACACATTTCCATTTATTATTATTACACACACACACCTATATATACCGACTGTATGTGTGTATATATATATATATATATATATATATATATATATATATATATATATATATATGTATATTGTGTAACTGGACATCTGCATGTTGTCCATATTGTATCATAAATTATGGTAAGTTAAAAAATTGTGCTATTTGAAACATCCAAATTGTGTAATGTAATATGCATTGTTTTGCTCAATTATGAGTAATGTACATTTTGGACACGAATAATTCCACAGATTCTAATAATAATTAGAATAACTCTGAAAGAATAAATCTCATATCTATTAAAGAAAACATCAAAATTAATCTTGTTATTTCACCTCATGTCCTTCTCTCCGAACTGGACGCGCCAGGAACAACAGGGGCGTATATCTGTCTGTTCTAGGTCGAGACAGGGGTAACTGCAGCTTGGAGTAATGGGCGTGTCGACCGGTAGGGGCGTGCCAAAAGGTTAGGGGGCGTGCCGAACGGTTTCTCATTGGTCACGAAAGCTGCCTGTTCTGCATAAAGGCGAGCCATACTCTTAAATCGCTATTGGCCTACAGAAAGCAATAAATTCAACATAAAACTATACAACCAAATTCCATTCTTTTAATGTAAAAACAGCATAAATGATCTTAAGAATATTACATTCAAGTTTTTAAAAATTACTTTCTAAAGTGCCTTCAGAATTTATGCAAGGCGCATACGTCATCCCCGCAAGTTTAGGTCTTATAAACAGGTTTGTTTTGCTATCAAAGTGAGGACACTCCACAGGCGAAATGGTTCTTATACTGCACAAACTGTACATTGTATCGCCCCTACCCCTAAATCTACCCATCACAGAAAACTTTCTGCATTTTTACATTTTTAATAAAACATTGTTTTCTCATAAATCACAAAAACATGCTCACACTCACTCACTCTCACGCACACACACACAAAACGCATCTTATTTTAGCTATCGTAATACATATCTATGATAAAGCATTAATCACATAGATAAACGTATAACTATATATGACGAATCACACG
This sequence comes from Zacco platypus, assembly GCA_038088235.1. NCBI lineage: Eukaryota > Metazoa > Chordata > Actinopteri > Cypriniformes > Xenocyprididae > Zacco > Zacco platypus. Next base: position 6,602,270 of record CM076066.1, read on the forward strand.
CCACGTCTTACAGCCGCTGGGAATTTACATAAATGTATGGTTACCGCTAATTGGCCAACACCAATAGTCCTTTCACCAATGAGAAACAGTTTGGCACGCCTATTACTCCAAGCTGCAGTTACCCATACTAGTCAAGGTCTGCAGCCTCCCCTACGTGACACTTCACATTTGATGTATTTTCTTTGAAATAACCTTGTTTCTTATTATTTTTTACTCCGTTTTTGTTTCCCAGAACCGTTGAAAAAGGGGTTAAGACCAGTGTTGGGGAAAGTTACTTTTAAAAGTACTGTATTACAATATTTCGTTACTCCCTAAAGAAAAGTAACTTTATTGTGTTAGTTACTTTTTATGAAAAGTAATGCATTATTACTTTTGCATTACCTTTTCTCGCCTGGGCTGGGCTTGCTTGTTTGTTTTTTAATAACAAAAAAAGTGTTTTTTTGCAAATGTTAAGGCCATTAGACACCAAAAGTAAAATGATTAAGCCTCAGGCTAAATGAATATTTACGCCTGTACAGTAGAGGGCGCAGCTCAAACAAACCTTTCATTAGGCTATCTTAATTTAACTTTAATAATACTTTCCTTTATTTACCCCCCCCCCCCCCCAAAAAACCCAAAAAAACCCCAAAAAAAACAAAAAAAACAAAAGAGCCATGTTTCTGCGTGTGTTTCAACAGGACAGATGAAGTGATGATCAGACTGGTGGAGCTTGCAATTCCTGTAAGCTGTCCACTCTTCAAGATTTTCTCTAGATCACATCAATGGTGACATTAATCACATTAGGCCCAATGGAAGCTGCTTTGTCAATGATGTCGAGGATGATTGGCTTGTAAGTTGCCCCATTGATGCAGCGGTGGATGTAGTTTCAAATAGCACAATTAAAGAACTACAAATCCCAAGAAAGTCAACACAAAAAAGTTGCTTCCGCGCAACTCTATCAGCGTCCAATCAAATGCCACGTCCTTCACGTAAGCCCCTCCCCTATCATCTTGTGTTTTTTCCTCCCCTTCAGTTCTCCGCTGCCTGCGACGCCATATTGACGAAAAACACCCTTTCACTAAAACGCCTGAAACACTCTCTCCGCCAGAATGTTGTACCTTGAGGACTACCTCGAGAGTGAGTATATGAGTTCTTTTAATGGTTTATGTTCTTATTTAAGCGGTTAAATGTCTGTGAGGGCTGTTTTGGACGTGTGAAGGCGTCGCAGCCGTTAGCCTGTAACGCGTTCTGTTCTTCTCCCCGGCAGTGATCGAGCAGCTACCCATGGATCTCCGCGACAGGTTTACGGAAATGAGAGAGATGGACCTGCAAGTGCAGAGTACGAATTCAGTTTAAACTCACTGTTCTCCCTTAAAACATCACATCTGACCTTGACTAAGTCCTGTATAACAGTGGGGAATTGTTTAGTGGTTTTGCATGCATAATGAGATGCATGTATTATGTTGTTGCTTTGCATGCTAATGTGGAAGTTGAGCAACATGAGTGTAACTTGAGATTTGCACTAGCATGCGTTATTCATTTTAATATATTATATTTTTAAACTTCACAAACCCTACTGACACTGTCAATGTCCCTGCTGATATGAATATGCTCTTAATAATAGTCTTCATTACTCTGATCTGTGTGCTAGAGTACATGCATATATTTGTTGACCGTTAAAGGTTTTGCATGGAGCAATTTGTTCTTTTTAATTAGTAATACTAGAAATACTAGCCATGTTTACAGTAGAGTTACAGGAACATGTCCAGGTCGTATTCCACATCAAAATCAAAAGAAAAATTCAAAGATATTTTTTATAAAGTTAACCTAATTAACAGCTGTAAATTGTATTAAGGGTTTTTTCTTCTTCATTATACAGAGATAGCAGTTTTTATGTATAGGTATGAATCCGCTTCACAAACCACACATTATCATAAAAGTTTATAGTTCGGATTTACACGCTGATGTCTACGTTAGCGATCATAATAGAGCAAATCACCATTTGAAAGTAACTTGCTTCAAATAAAGATTGAATCATTTATATCGATACACTAGTAGGTGGCGACAAGACACTGTTAAAAATTTAATTATTCATTTAAGAGATTTTTTTCCAAAAACGCTGATTCATCCCAGCGATGAATCGATTGTAATTTAGTCAAACTGATTTTTTTTGTAATTAATTAAAATAAAATAAAATGTACTTATTCTTACGTATATTGCAACATTTATCATTATGTCTGAACCGCTAGTACATTTCATGTTATTGTGTTTAGTTGTCTGTTCAGAATCGTGGAAGAATCGTTATCTCTATTTTAAACAAACAAATTGTTGTTCTCAATTTATCCAGTATTGTGCAGCTCTGTTTTCAGGTGAAGGGACATTTTTCCCCCCTTGAAATGCCTTCAATTGTGATGGCTCATGGATCACCTTTTGTGGGGGTTGAACCTCTGGCCTTTTAATGATTTTTACCCAGATCTTTGACCACCTACTTCGTCAAAAGATTTATTTCCGTGATCAGACATTGACTTCCCCAGTAGCCAATCAGTGTGATTGTGAACGGAGTATTGGGCTCTTGACTTACTCCTGTCTCTGTTGCTTCGTTCAGATGCGATGGATCAGCTAGAGCAGCGGGTTAATGAGTTCTTTACTAACGCCAAGAAGAACAAGCCTGAATGGAGGGAAGAACAGATGGAAATCATTAAAAAGGTAAAGAACAGATGCTGTGCACCTCAGTTGATCCAAGTAATAAAAATTTTATTGATACTGAGAGTACTTTTTGTCCTAGCAGTGAATTCAAATATGAAAACCTGCAGTATTTTCAGTTTAACGATTTTATTAATGCTTTTCAACAAGAGATCAAATGAAAGTAAAGTACAATAAATTAGCATTTGTTTCAACTTGTTAACAGATATCAAGACAAAATCAGACAAATGTATTACTTACTCACTGATTTTGTGTATGTATATTATATAATGAGAGAAAAGAGAATTCAGCATTTTTAATAATTAATGTATAATTTTGCAGTGGGGAATTATATGCACTCAAAGTAGCTCTTTCTTGTTGTCAGGACTACTATAAAGCTTTGGAAGATGCAGATGAAAAAGTCCAATTAGCCAATCAAATTTATGATCTGGTGAGTACCATTACTGTATGAGATGTGATGGTGCTTTTTGTCAGTCCTTCATGTTTCCAGTAGGTGGCGGTACATCATTGATAGTGAATGGGCTACGTCTCTCTGGGATGCCTTTTCTCCCACGGTTTCATTTAGCTACACTTTTCATGTGCTTTAATACAAGTCTTCTTTTAATTTTCCCTGGTTTGAGGGTTTATGGGAAATCTGTGCTTCTTGATGTTATTGTGATGTTGGGGTCTATGTAGGTTGATAGACACTTGCGGAAGTTGGATCAGGAGTTGGCAAAGTTCAAAATGGAGCTGGAGGCGGATAATGCTGGTATCACAGAGATCCTGGAGAGACGTGAGTGGCACCTGTCAATCACCCTGTCAATCACCTTCTTTGTAGTTTTAATGAAAAGGCTAATTTAAAAAAAGCTTTTAATTGGTAGTGATTAAATTGCTACTGGTAATGGTACCTTATTGAAATAAAGCTAGTCTGAAAATTTCTGGACACACTTTAGTAAACTGACCATGTCGTGACTTTGTGCAGATTTGAAATTGTTTGTAAAGTCAGTTTTACCTGTTGCAGGGTCGCTGGAGATGGACAGTCCCTCCCAACCTGTCAATAACCACCATGTACATTCACACGCCACTGTGGAGAGTAAGCCCGTTTCAAGAGACTGTCTGCTCCCCATTTTTCTGTTCCAGTCTTCTGACCTGCTTTGTGTATCTTTTCACAGAGAGGAAGTACAGCGCGCCAACCCACCACACTACTGAACACGTACCAGAAAAGAAGTTCAAGTCCGAGGCCCTGCTCTCCACACTCACGTCAGATGCGTCTAAAGAAAACACACCAGGTAAAACACGCGTTCTCATTCCTCTTAAGTCGCCCTATAAAACTTGTTGGCAACTTGTTGCACTTTATACATTTGGCAAATGGTTTTATGTAATATATCTTTAAATATATTTCAACATGTAATTTTTCAATGTGATTGCAAAGCTCAATTTTCAGCATGATTACACCAGTCTTCAGTCACATGATCCTTTAGAAATCATTCTAATATGATGATTTGAAGCACAATAAACATTATTATTAATATTATTATTATAATTAAAGGTGAACCTAAACATTAAAAAAAAAGCTTTTTTTTCTGGAAACTTTCTTTTTCAGCATTCTTTGAATAGAAAGTTCAAAGTAACCGTATGTTTTTAATAGAAATCTTTTGTAACATATTGTCACTTTTTTCATTAATTTAATCAATCCTTTTTTTTAATCTTATTGACCTCAAACCTTAGAACGTTAGTGTATTTGGTTTTAAATGGCTTAAAAGGGTGATTTGTTTTTCCTGTCAGAGGCACCATCAATAAAGCTGAATTGCTGTTGTTGCCAAGTGCTAATTCACATTTTTTTCAGTAAATGAACACAAGAAAGGATTAATATTTAATATTTATTTTACCTTCATTGTCTATATTTTCACATAAATATTTTGACAGTTTTTAAGGAACATAATGGTTAAATAAAAAGTGCATCAAAGTAATTGTAATTTTGTATTTCCAACAAAATGATTGCAAATATATAGTGAATATTCGGTGTAACTGCAGCTCTAAGCCACAATTATGATTTGACATAATCATGCCTCCCTACCGGCACATATGTTTGTGATAACTATTGAATGGTTTTGAAGAAATGATTTTTATAATGTAATGAGATGACTCATCTCTTGTGTTCTGTTCCTCCCAAGTCTTTCTGGTTGTAAACTAAATGTGATTTTGTATGTGTTGCAGGCTGCAGAGTGAACAGCACGTCCTCCTCTAACAGCTTGTATAATGTAAACTCCTCCCAATCGCTTTCCTCATACAACCTGAGCCCACTTCCTGCCGGGCCTGCTGCAGGGGCGGGGGCAATTTCCATGGCAGCAGCTCAGGCAGTGCAAGCCACCGCACAGGTAAAACCACCATCCTCCCTCTTCCTCTCTAATTCTAGAGCCATTTGTTCCCCTCTCCTCCCCTCACTTCTGGTTTCCTGTTGACCTTTTTTGGAGGGTCTTGTTTGTGCTTCTTCCCCTTTGTTTTTGTATCAAATTATGTTATCGTGGCACTAAGCCCTTGTTAATTTTAGTGTTCACCACACAGAGGCACTTTGATAATGTTCCTCGAAGGAAATCACATCGACAAACCCTGTCCTGTAAATTTGGATTTTTCATTAAGCCTTTTGTCTCCAGTGAGACTACATAACATCAGTTATTGTTTTTCAGCTTGTATGTGTGTGTGTATATGTGTATATATTATTTATTTATTTATTTTAGATATTCTTATTATCATACCGATCTGCCTTAGAACAAAAAAAAGTCATTGCAACTTTTTATCTCACGATTCTGGCTTTTTGTTTCATTCAGTTGCAAATTTGTCTCAGAATTTTGACTTCTTTTTTTTTTTTTTTAAATCAATGTGTTGTTTTTTTTTTTTAAAGTTAGACTTCTGTGAAATAAAGAGACTATATGCCACATTTCTCACTTTTTTTTCGCCTCAAAATTGTAAAATATAAATTCTCAATTGCAAGTTATAAAGTCAGAATTTTGAAATATAAACTCAATTCTGAGGAAAAAATTCAAGTTAGTGAGAAGAAAATCACAATTGTGTGATTAAAAACAAGCTTTCAGAGCTATGAAATCATCTGCACATTGTTTCTTTAAGCAACTTGCATGGTTTCTTCATCCTCTTTTGTGCATGCGTGTGTTTCAGATGAAAGAGGGCAGGAGAACGTCCAGTCTCAAGGCCAGTTATGAAGCTGTCAAGAACAACGATTTCTTGGGGCGGGAGTTTGCTCTGAGTCGGGACTCCAGCAGTTACCCGTCTTCTGCGCTGGCTAACACACTCACACAGCCCCTCACATCCAGCAACAACTCTGACTCTCGCACAGGACGCAAGACCAAGTAAGCCACAGATTATTTCCATACTCACCTAATTGGTTCCTGAATGAACCACTCAAATATATATTTGTGTTGCTTTTGTACATTGTACCTCCTCTATAAGCACAAAATACCTTCCAAATTCATATACATTGGATTTTGTTTAACCACTTTCTTGCTGTTTTAATTTTTTCAGAAGCAACACTAAGTCTTCCAACCATCAGTCCTCTTCATCCTCCTCTTCCTCTTCACTTTCATCCTGCTCATCGTCGTCCGCATTGGCCCATGAGCTGGTACAGACCACGGTCACAGAAACTGACACCAGCAGTCAGGTGGACTGGACCTATGACCCCAACGAACCCAGATACTGCATCTGCAACCAGGTGTGTTCATGTCACATCTCTCTCATGCAGCGTACTGATTCTAGTGTCACTACTACTCCTAGTGATACTAATATTGGATTGATCTACCACTGGATTGTTTGACTCGTGTTAATTAATTGGTACCACTATCTGTACATTTCAAAGCTTTGGTACGGCAGTAAAGATCTACACATTGAAGTTATTGTGCTGATGTTTAAGCAGATTTGAGTCGGGACAAGTCACGAGTTCTATTTCTGTCTCCGATTCCCTCGTCACTGTTTCTGATTAATGGAAAAAGGCTTAAAATAAAACAAACAAATCTTTTGGAATTTAGAAATAAAATCTTTTAAAAACTCATTAAAATAAATATATAATTATAAAATTCTGAAAAAAAAAATATATATATACATTTTAAAATATAAGAATTACATAATGCATACATTTCATTGTAAATATTTAATGTTTTTACACCCTGTATTATTTTGTTTATTTATATTTATTATTCATTTAATTTAAACAAAACAAATTTTAATAGAGACTTGACCGAAATTGCTGCATAAAATGTTACACAATAGACAGTTTGGGTGTTTGCAAACAGCGATGACACTTTTTTTTTTTTTTTTTTTCTTCATTCAGATTCTGACATCCAAAGTCACAAAGCATTTTTTTCCTTTTTTCTTTGGATTTTGCCCATTTTCCTTAACTTGTCACCACTACTTTTCTGCCACCACAATGCACACGCAGCTGCAAGTGATGTACAGTAATTGTGCCGTCTGCTCCCAAATGCTCTATAAAACCAGCATTAAACAATAGGCTAATACAACCAGAACAAATTAATTGAAAAGGAAAAACATCTCTTTTAAACTATTTTTAATCATTGCCACTAAAGCAAGATCATACATGACAGTCAGACTTGTTCAAGGAGGGGAGGTGAATGACTCCAATAACAGTTTGCAGAATTGTGTGTGTGTGTGTTTAGTTTATACTTGAGTGCAAAAGAATTGTCTCCCCCTGAATGCATTTGTTTTATGGCCTCAGTAATATTGCTTTTGTCAAAGTATATCAAAAATAGAAATGTGTGTATGTGAGGATGTCTCTGAATAGACATCAAAGACCAAACTTGCAGGGTCTTTGTTCGCAGGTGCGCACATTCGTGACACTCGGCTGCAGGTGTGCGTGTGCGCGTTTGTCCTTAATGCTCTGTCTCATTCTCTCTCTTGTCTTTGTGCAGGTGTCATACGGAGAGATGGTTGGCTGTGATAACCAAGATGTAAGTCAACCCTTCATCTCCAGAGACATGCAGCCACATTTCCTCTTCAAACAACACACTCTATCTGTGCTCTGCCAGCTATTGTGACCCTTGGGCAGCCATGATTTTGTGGAGATGGCAGCAAACAATAATCAGTATTATTGTTTCAGGGATTAGTGATGCACTATTGTTGATATCAGAGTCAAATCAGATCTATCTATCTATCTATCTATCTATAGAAGCTTATAGAAGTATACATTTGATAAAATTTTAAAATATTAAACTTTATTCATATTCATTTATTTTGAATATGAATTGTTTTTGAAAGAAATCTCTTATGCTCATCAGGCCTGCTTTTATTTTCTCAAAAATACAGACAAAAAACAGTGATATTGTGTAATATTACAATTTAAAATTATGTTTTTTCTATTTTAATTTATAATATTTTATTTCTATTAAATGTTTCTATTAAAATTATGTTTTTATGTTGCAAAAGTGAATTTTCAGCATCATTACTCAAGTCTTCAATGTCACATGGTCCTTCAGAAATCATTCTATTATGCTGATTTATTATCGAAGTTGGAAGTTGTTGTGCTACTTAATATTTTTTTATAACCTGTGATAATTTTTTGTAACAATATAAACTACCGTTCAAAATTTTGAGGTCTGTAATTTTTTGTTTGTTTTTGAGAGAAATTAATTCTTATATACAGGAAGGATGTGTTAAATTGATTAAAAAAAAAACATTTTTACAATAGTTTTTAAAATAGAAAAACATTTAAAATTGTAATATTACTGTTTTTTTCTGTATTTTTGATCAAATAAATGCAGGCTTGATGAGCATAAGAGACTTCCTTCAAAAACATTTAAAAAATTGTGTCCAAACTGTACTGTATATACCGTATTTGATGGTTGTTTGCACGTTTTGAATGATTCGCAGTCAGAGAAATTGTTCTTTTGATCCTGACTCTTCTCACGTCTCTTCCCGCAGTGTCCGATCGAGTGGTTCCACTACGGCTGCGTGGGTTTGACCGAGGCACCCAAAGGGAAGTGGTATTGCCCTCAGTGTACAGCCGCCATGAAGAGGAGGGGAAGCCGGCACAAATAAATGCCAAATCACCTGGGCCAACCTCTCTGAAATGACTGTCCCCCTCGACTGAGTGTGTACATGTTACATCACCATGTAATCGGGGTGTGTAGATGTGAGAGAGAGATCTTTGCCTGAAAGATGGTGTGGCTGCTGTGTGTGTTTGTGTAAATCATAACCAAGTTGGGCGTTTTTAGCTGGTGAATCTAAGCACACACTGCCATCAAAACTTTTCCTGTTTTTATGTTCTTCTTTTCATCTCCATTAATCTTTGTGGAGGCAGATGGGCAAGATGAAATTGGAAGGCCCATTTATTTTATCATTCAAGACATTCCTCAGCTTGCCATGTGTGATGACTCTTCGCATCTGGCAGCTCCTGCTAATCCATATTGGCATAGTATGGATTGACATGATACAGACTGGGAATTATAGTCCTGAACTGTTTGATGAACTACAAGTCTGAGACATTCAGCTCTATAAAAAATCTTAAAGGATCCTGATATGAACAGATTACAACGGCAACACTGACGCCCATTGCTTGACCAGTGAAAATGTTGTTTTGCTGGATTATTTGTGTAATGGATAGATGATGTATTGTGCTCCGCTTAAAGGACAGAACATTTCTTATTTTAGCAAGGAGCTCTTAAGGTATATTATAGAACAAATGAACAACTGTGACCTGTGTGTATGTTTGTGTGTCTGTGTTTCTAGCCTGTACTGCACTGATGTGGTGATTCATTTTGAGAGATGTGGGGTGGGGGGAACAATAAAATGATCAAGAACTTTTGGTACACACTGTCTTAAAGTACTTGGTCCATGATCAAATACATTTTACAGTTTATTTTCCAAAGTATGTTTCTGGATCAACGACCTTTTAGTCTTTGAACAATATTCCTATCAACCAATCTGTGCTCTCTGATTTAGTTTGGGGTTAAGAAAAGGTGCTGCTCTCTTCATATTAACTCATTCAATGTGAATTTTTATGCAAAGAGTAAAATGCATGTTCTCACTTATCCGGGAAAATGTAGGGAATAAATGGGTTAACGCAAACCAGGTGCGCACTTAAAGCAAAATAACAAACCCAAACACTATTTTTTGCTGGCATTAACTTAGTATCTCCTACAGTAGCTAGATGAAAAGGGGGTTTTGGGACGCGTTTTTAAAAGTTGAGGAGAAAAACCGTAGCGTTTATACTCGCGCGACCAAAAACAGTGAGAAGCGACGCTACTGTTACTGATGTCAGGCTTGTCAACACTGACCACCAATTTTAAAAAATATATATATACTGTAAAATGACCGCTAACACACGTCCAGGAACGGACAGGCCTTTAAGTTTTTAGTATGTTTCAGAAACGTAGCCGAATTCACAACTTTAAAGCGGTTTGATAAAGGGAGGCAGGCTCTGTCTGACAGCGCGCGCTCAGCGTGAAGGAGGCGTATCATTACTCTCAGTCATGAGGTCTCGCTGCTCGGGAGTGTTTTTAATCAACCGTGGGGCTCAGCAGCTTTGAGAAGAAGAAGAAAAGAAGCCTTCAGAGAAACTTTTCACTGTTTGGACACATGCGCCGTTGAAACGAGACTTTAGCACCAGCTCTGACGCACGTCGAATTAGTTCAAGATTTTCCATGATCATGTCAAGTCTTCAGATATGTGCGCTTTTACACAGCGCGTCGGATTCCTGAACTGCGCGTTTGAGCGCTCGTCGCTCGACAGCGCACCGTGACCCTTAGGGATGATGAGAGGACCAAACGCACATTCCCAATGGTATGTCTCTTGACTCTATCCAGGAGCGTTTGTGCAGAAGTGGGAATGCTTTTCCGTGGGATCTGGACGCTCCGCCGGAGGTGCTGCACTGGTCCCCTTCTGCTGCTGGTGATAGCGGTCGGTTTTTTTTACCACACTGTGACTATGGACCGGGACAGATCTGAGTTCAAGTCCAGTCAACGGGACCAAAGGAACAAATCAGTAGTGTTTGATTATAAACTACTACTCAAGAACCCAGAGAGACTCATATCTCTACTAGAAGCATCACAGACAGATGGTTTTGTAAGTAAGATACTTCCTTGATGTGTGAAAGTGTATATACTTTTATATATATATATATATAAACAACTTACACACACGTATATATGCATATATACACATGTATGTATGTATGTATATATATATATATATATATATATATATATATATATATAATGTGTATATATATATATATGTATGTATATATATAACACCACACACACACACACACACACACATATATATATATATATGTATATATATATATATATATATATATATATATATATATATATATATATATATATAAACACAATATAAAAATATCATTGAAATTTCATTTTCAGTGCTGTATAACGATGTGTTGCTGGACTTCTGCTGATTTATAAATGTTGTCCGAATCAAAAACTTTATTTCTAAGATCTCATCTGTCACAGCAAAGCTGTTGCATTGGGATACTTATATTCCCCCGTTTAGCATGAAACCCCTGGTTAAAAATAGCCAGTGAGTATTGTTTATTATGATGGGTGTCTTTGTTGGGGGTATTTTAGGAGGAGAAACTCAAGGCTGGACATTCATTGGTTTAAGAGAGCACATGAAGGAGGGGTTATTTATGTGTACAAACACATGCTTTTGTTTGAGCAGGGATGATTGACATACACGGGGAAGTGTTATGTCAGTATAGGATAGAAAGATCTGAGAAGAGATGCCGGGAATAAAGAATGGCTGTCATGTAGGATCCCCAGCCATACAGGTTTATTTATGACTTTTGTATGAGGAGGGTGGAGCAGGTGTGCACGAGAGAAAGAGTGCGCAAAGCATGGAAAAGTGAGAGAGAGAGGGGGAGAAATTGGGGAAATGATTTAAGGTCAGTGAGGCAGAAGATGAGGGCAGGAAAGCAATGAGAGGTGAGAGAGGGTTAGTTTTAAGCCGTGGCTGCGGCAGTATGCCTTCCGATAATCCCGCACTAACTAACTCCAAGCAGGAAGTATACACTGAGAACCCTGACAGCTGTCCTCAATCAGCTGTTTGTGAGTGTGTGTGTGGGTTCAGTCGGATAGAGTTATCAGTGTGTGGGACCCTTAGTGGCTCTCTGATGTGTTTGGAGACCAGACTGTGCCCTGTAGTGTCTGGTGCTGCCATATAAATCGTCATAAACACGTAGGTAACAGAGTTGGGCTGCAACTGAAGTATTACATAGTGCAGTTGTGGGCATCATGACTTGTTATTGCAAATATGTTTATATGAGCATGTGGGAGTTTGTCTTGTCAAATTAAGGATTCTGGGCATTTGTTTCATGTTTAGAAGTTTCCTACTTCACAGCAACAAGAGTGAGCATCACTATAACATACGAGCTGTCTTATTACATTATTCAAAGTTCGTTATGTTAATTTGAACGAAGTGCCTATTCCCATGGTTGCTGTGCACGTTGTGGAAAGTGAAAATTTCCCATCCCACAAACCATTGCTGTCTCGTTGTCCCTAGAAACCAACGGAGGACGGGCACTCATGTTAACGAAGTCACTTCTGTCTGTGCTTTTGGACCAGAGTCTGCCTGGTTGTGATCCAGAATCACACAATTGCATTCACTCTCAGCTTATTAACTCGTAGTGTTTACACACACGCATGCAGAGTGAATGTGAATAACTGCTTTGACTGCTGCCATATGTCAGTCTAATATAAACCTCACTATGCAGTGTTTAGACATCACACTTTAGCAGCCAGCTGGAAGGTTGTGTTTACATACTAATCTCACAGAATCTACACTTTATTTGTTCTTTATATAATGTAATATAATATAATATATGTTTAGTACTCATAATAGTATGCCATTAATTATTTTAAATGTATTGTTGATAAAGGGTTAGTTCACCCAAAAATTACATTTTTGTCATGAATTACTCACCCTTTTGTCGTTCCAAACCTGTAAGACTTTTGTTCATCTTCAGAACACAAATGAAGACCTTTTTGATGGAGTCTGAGAGGTTTCTGTCCCTCCGCTGACAGCTACGCAACTGACACTTTGAGTCAAGTCTTTTACGCTTCAAAAAGTTCATAAAGAGATTGTAAAACTAATCCATATAATTGAGCGGTTTAGTCCAAGTTTTCTGAAGAGACTCGATCGCTTTATATGATGAACAGATTGAATTTAGGCTTTTATTCACAGTTGTGGTAAACGGAAGCTCGGTCATGTTTACCTGACGTATGAGAACCAATGAGATTCGTTCTACGTGTTTGAGCTTCTGGAAAGGTTTGTTTATATGCAAATAAAAGCCTAAATTAAATCTGTTCATCATATAAAGCAATCAAGTCTCTTCATCAATCGATTGGACTACGATCTCTTTATGAACTTTTTGAAGTGTCAAAGTTGCGTAGCTGTCAATGGAGGGACAGAAATCTCTCAGGTTTCATCAAAAAGATCTTCATTTGTGTTCCGAAGATGAACGAAAGTCTTACAGGTTTGGAACGACATGAGGGTGAGTAATTCATGACAGAATTTTCATTTTGGGGTGAACGAACCCTTTAATGTATTATTCATGTATTTAATTTTAAATTTAATGCATAATTAAAATATATAATACTGAAAATATTGAGAATATTTAATACTCATAATATTACAACATTAATGCGTATAAATTGAAGGGTTTAATATATTATTCATGTGAAGTATAAAAGGCACAAGTCAAACCTCTGGCGTGACATTGCTGTCAGGAGACAGTGAAACCTACTGTCTAGCACATGCTATTCATGTTATAGTCTATATTAGGCCTGTGGTTTGTACGAACAACTGCACTCCATCACTGCTGGCCTAAACGCTCCCCAAAGAGACTGTGCAAGTGTGCGTTCAAGTATGCTGAGAGTTTATTGTCTGCCGTTTTGACTGTGTGGGGAGAGGACAAGTACAGGAGGTCAGCAAGTAGCGCGTACTTCTTTTCCACACCATGCGTTGCATTGTTTTGGAGGGTCTACATGTGACATAGAGGCGTGTTTGGTATGTTATGTGTTTGATGGGGTTTGTGTTCAAATACGTCTCTAGGAGAGGGTAAAAAGGGTTATTTTTATATATAGGGGCCTCTCGACAGCCATGATTAACCTCTGAACCTTATACACGGAGCCAGTGGTAACAGAACCCCTCATCCAGAGTGGCACGAGAGAGAGAGAGAGAGGTATTTGTGGAGGGGGAGGAAGAAATGAGGAAAGCGCAGAAAAACAGGGAGAAGTAGTTTGTGGTGGGGGGAAGCTTGAATAAAATGTTGAGCCAATGCCAAACGTTTAGCCAAGTAAACCATTCACTTTGCATGGACAAGCAGAGTTTGAAGTCTCCTTTGAATACTAACAGAACCCACATTTTGTTTTCTCCCTTCTTTCCACATCTCAAGCGGTCTCTTGAAGTCTAGCACATGTTAACCCAACCCAGCTGTGCTTCGCGCTGTGTTCAAATATTGAATCTGGATTACATGGGATTTTTCTCTGTAGAAAGTTTGTTAGAAGAATGAAAAATCACTTTTCAACAAAAAGTCTAAGAAACATTTCCAACTAGTATTTATCATTATTCGAACGGAACACTGTTGGAAGCTTAGCAAATTCAATCAATCAATCAATCAATCAATCAATCTGTAGCTTCATTGCATCAAGTTAGGCAAATTAACAATAGCCCCTTTTTCTTGGAAGAAATATAGTGACTAAATAATAAGAAGATGATAATGGAAACTCTTTAGTTTAGCGAAAAATTCTCGCTATTAAATATAGTTGCTTATTAGCGTGCAAATTACTCGAATATTAGCTGTTTATTAGTTCTTATAAAGCACATATTAATACCTTATTCTGCATGACCATATTCTACATCCCTTAATCCTTCCCAATACCTAAACTTAACAACTACCTTAACTATTACTAAGCAGTAGGAGTTTCTATCTATCTATCTATCTATCTATCGATCTATCGATCTATCTGAATTATAAAATTATGTTTTTAAAATCACTAAACTAAAATTTAAAACTATTTCGAACTTCAAACCTGTAAACTTAAAGCTGTTAAAACTACTTCAAACTTTCTAGTCTAGCTTTCTCAAGCCAACTTCAAAGTTTGTTTATGAATTTTATTTGTCTAGTTAATTATTCGTCTAAGTGTTATCCTGACCACACTGGGTAATTTACTCAGGCTTGACTAGAGCACTGGATGTTTTGGTAGTCTTCATAACTAAAAATGTACCATGCAATACCGTCACTAGCACCAGCACACTTTCTTGTAAGGGTCGTGTGTAGCATTTCTGCATAGTATCAATCAGGGTGGTCTGTTCTTTTTCTTGTTTATTGTGTCAGGGGGTATGTGTGGATTGAGTTGTTTGAATTTGAGTACAGATGTTGTTCTGCTTAGATTTGTTTCTTTGATTTATGCACAACACTTGTGACCTCTTTGTGTAAGTGTGAGCATATACTGTATGAGATTTGTTTCTTAATCAGCATTGCATGTATACACGCATGTCTTTGCATGTTTTTCTGCATATGTAAAAGCTTGGAGACAGTGTTAGGAGGTTGGCCTCTAAAGATAGTAGCATTATTTTTAGTCCAAACACTTTTGGAGTTTAGTTGCACATACCAAAAACACCATCAAGTCTGTCTCTTCTCTCATACTCGCATATGCAATTCCCTTAAAAAAAAAAAAAAAAAGTAATACATTTTCATTAAACACTCATGATTCCCACCTGTTTGAAATGACCCCAGCTTGTTCATCATCTTCAAGTTAGCAAGCGAAAGAGGATGCTTTCCCACGAAAGAGCAATTTCAGCTGTGAATTGACTGTTTCCATGCACCAGAGGACTAAATTAATATTTATGTGTATATTCATCTCCTGTTTTTATGTGGTGGGAATTAAAGCAAGATTTCCCTGAGAGGATTTAATGTTTTGTGTATAGCTGATTTAATTTCAGATCTTATTAAAGTTAATGTATCATTCTGCTCTCTCAGCTCTTTGGATTTATATATATATTCCTCTCCCTCCCAACTTCCTTTTTATTTCCCTCTTTCTTCATGAGATATTTCTTATTGGTTGTTATTACTTCCTTTGAGCACTGGACTGTTTTAGGCAGCACTTTAATGAAGTAATGATGTTTGTGTCTTGGGCCGCAGACACGGAGGGTGAAATGAATGCAGTCCAGTAATTGCATGTTTTAGATTAGCGTCTGCAGCCTGAGGTCTCACAGAGGGGCAAGAGAGAGGGAGGAGATGTGAGGCGGAGAAACAGACTGGGGGATGTGTGGAAGAAAGAGTGGGAAACTAAGTATGAATGGAAATGAGGTGCCTCTTGTTTCTTTTGAGTAAATGATGAAGTTGGATAGTACACTAAAAAATGCTGGTTTAAAAACAACCCAAGTTGGGTTGAAAATGGACAAACCCAGCGATTGGGTTGTTTTGACCCAGTGGTTGGCTTAAATGTTTACCCAACCTGCTGAGTAGTTTTATTTAGGCTGTAGGTAGATAGGTAGATTCATTAGGATGTTGCTCTGGAGTTGCCAGGGTGTTTTTAGATGGTTTCTTAGTGGTCAAAGTCTCTATGATATTCTAGTCTCTGGAGATGACATGAGTCCATCCTGGAAATGTGGAATTTCTGCACTAGTTTTGTTCACCAAGTGAGAGTCAAATTGCTTTAAAAAATAATACACATCTCCTTAAAAAGAAATTTTATCCAATATATTGCATAAAAGATTATATAAAATATGTATAAATTACATAAAATGTGTAATTAATAATTTAAATGAATTTATATTATATTTATTTACAAAACATATATATAAACGTATATAAAACATACATATATACATACAAATATATCAAACATACATATATTACTATAGAAATGTATAACTTTTATTTAATAATAACAATTATTAGTAGTATTATTAGTATTATTTATGCATTATTAGTAGTAGCAGTATTGTTGAAATAAAAGGGTTAGTTATACATTTCTAGTTACCAGTATAATTACAATTAAATATTAGTATTATATTTACTACTACTAATAATAATAATAGTAAAAGTAAAATAAAAATAATGTTATTGTTATTATGATTGTGTAAATATAATTCTTAAATATAATTTATTAATTTATATTACATTTGCTATATAATTTGATATATTTGATTTTATTTATTTTATAATTTATTATAAAATAAATACATTAATTTAATTTAAATTAATTAATAAATAAATAAATGCATTAATTTATTGAAATATTAAATTTTGCTTAATGTATAACTAACCCTTTTATTTTTTATTATTATTATTATTATTATTGTTATACGCTATTCTCTTATAATGATTTGTCAAAGTTGTTTAGTTTTTTTTTTTTTTTTTTTTTTTTTTTTTTTAAATACTTATCTTATGAATGAGCAATAGTAAAGAGTCTGTTTTGAGAACTAAATGAGCAAACAATGGGGTGGCGGGGTTGAGTATAGCCATTTAGGACCCTTTCATTAATGTGGCTGAGCTCCCAGATGGAAACATTTACAAGCGGAGGAGGAGTGGACCACTGAGAAAGAGCGAGAAAGAACAGCACAGCACGACTGCAGAAAAAGATGAACACATACAGAGAGCAAAGAAAAGCAAACGGTATCATCCATGCTGAAGGAAAGGAAACGCTCCCCTCCCTTCCTCAGTCACACACTCTGCTGAAGCTCTGCCCAAATAACGCTGTGTTCCTCTGAATCTGTTACGCAACATGGAACTGGATGATCGTGTGCTATGTTTAATATGACTTTTAATAAGACTCATGTTGTGAAACTTTCCTCGGGTGCTAAACTAAACCATATCCCACAGTTCTCCTGTGCAGTAGCCATCACCTGAAACTCTGAACATGTCCAGGCATCTGAAGTCTATACTCTGATCTAATCCTGCTTTCAGAGAAAACAGGGTTCAGCCCTCCTCCCTACCTGACCACCCATAGAGGTCATTACCACGCTAGACTGCATTATGGGTACTTTTAAAATGCTCGGCTGCCTTTCTGATTAGCCCCTGGTGCTGTGATCCTCACATGTGACAAAGCCAGGGGATAATTTAAGCCCTGTTATGAACTTCATGGAGAATCTTTAATCTACAAATCAGGTTTATTGTACATTTTTAAAGTTTTAAAGGAAGTAACATTTAGTATAAATACATGTAAACAGTTCCTCTTTTCTTTCTCTCCCAGGTACATCATTCTAAACGCAGCTGTGTGGGAAAAGCCATTATTCTGACAGGCCAACATGCTCCGACGGACACTGAGGTCCAATTATACCAGAGAGTCCTACAGCAGCAGGGTTACCGAGTGGATCAGGCCCGTTATGCAGAGACCAGCGCCTCACTCAGACAGGATAGAAGAGGTGAGAGAGCGACATCCTGCACTTTTGTGTGTTAATCCAGGTTATATTACCTAGCAAACTACTTAATACACTGAATGCTGCCCAATTTTGTCTTCTAGTATGTGATAAAAGTGCAGCAATCAACACTTCAAACTATAGCATTCTACATGGTTGTCACATGACCTCATTCAGCAAGTAACATCTGGTTGTCAGCTCTAATATGCTGAACTGTAAATATCTTAATTTAGCATTTTTAATCCAATTTTGTGTTAAATCTTGGCTGAAATTACTTGTGTTTAATTCGCCGCCCTGAAACTGTAAACTCAAGTAAGTGCATTGCATTATGCGATATAATATTCTATGCAGTGTATTTTCACTGTACATTTCGATATGTAATAGAGTATCTAAGTTTAATTATGCATATTATGCACATACATAAATGTATTATGCATACATTATGCACACTAAAAATGGTGAGAATATGATGTTAATGTGCTGTTCAGAACATAGCACACATGTATGCATGCATGCAAAACTGTATGGGCTCAGGACAGATTGGGTATGTTTGGACTGGCGCGCTACCAACTTCTATTTTTGAACCTCGTATCACAGAATGCAAATTTTCTGGATGCATGGAATGTCTGCAGTGAACGATTACATTCACAAAAATGTGTAGTATACAACCAAAGCACGGTGCAAATACAATGCACTTGACTTTTTTCCACTTCTATCGTGAAGAATGAACTAGAAATCATGCAATTTTACTGTTTTTGTGACGATAAAAATGTGACGATACCAGCATTTCCACCTAGAATTTTGAGCACTGTTGAGCGGATTCGTAAACACCTCTGATTGGCCATTGTGTTCACTCGCTCAACAGATATGTCTGTGATTGGCTACAATGATCAATGTTTCAAAAACATGTTGTAAATACACATCTTTGACACTCTTCACGGAGCGCTTACACGGATAGACACGGGAGCGTTTGAAATCTGGCGTCTTCAATGCTGGGGGAAAATGCTGATATCACATTTTTAAAAATCGGTACGAAGTCTGTACTTTTGACAGCACTACCAGGGACACAGTCAAATATAGTTTAGTGGTCATTATACAAAAATATTTGACCCGAAAATGCTGCGAATGACCAATCAGAATCAAGTATTCCAGAGAGTCGTGTAATAAACTGAACTATTGTGTGCTGCTAGCTCATGATCTCAGAGGATTGTTGTTTTTCCTCTCCACCGTCAGGTGATTCAGGGGTTAATTTGGTCTCTTTACGGTCGCAGCTGGGGTCCTAAATCCCTCCTCCCCACCTCCTCCAGGTCGTGACTGGACACAGAGAGGTGATTGAGATGAAGGCCTCTCTTGCAAACTGTGCCATTTAGTTTCTGTAAATGTCTTTGACACACATAGCGCCGACCATTGATGTTTGGTTATGCCATAATTCATCCTGATATTTATATTGATGCATAAAATAGTATTATGCAACTTTATTACCACGAATTAAGGTAGTTAAATGTGATTTCGAGCCTTTTCTTAAAAAATAAACAATCCGTTTTTTGTTTTTTTTTTACATAAAAGTGTGTTTTAAGTCTTTTTTCGAAAACCATATTTACAGTAATGACACATTATTGTAGGTGAATAAATACAAACAAAACACAGTGAGGTCCAAACACCTGATACTAAATGCCTCTATTTTCCATTTTTCCAATTTAATATACATCATACATTGAATGACAAATTATGGTATCAGCATAACAATGTGAATGAGATGTTTTACATAGACCTAGAATTATTTTAAATGATTCTTTGATTAATATAAAGTTCAAATGAACAGCAATCTTTTGTAACATTATAAATGCATTTACTTTTAATATTCAAAATGATTTCATATTTTTGGACACCACTTATTTTATTTTATTCTATTTTATTCTATTCTTTTCTATTCTATTCTACCATGCAAGTATGTACATGTGTATTATGTGAGGTACCGAGCAGGTGTTTGTTTGCCTCTGTGGAGTAACCCATCTTGTCAACAGCTGTCGGTCAGATTGACGGACAGGCCTGCCAACCACATCAAAAACGTTAAGGTCATCAGGCCAACAGCTCCACCCAAACTACTTTACCAGAAACATACACAGAGGCGCTACTACTACAATACACCCATCCTAATGCCAAGAATGCTGGAGGCATCAGTGAGCTTTCCAGTGCTATTCCATTACTGGCACATTAAACAGCTAAGATAGTGCATGTGTATATGTATGTGTGTAGTGTTTGATCGTAGATTCACATGTGGTGACTGTTATGTAGTCAGTACAGACTAATGGAGATGCTTATTTAACTATGGGCTGTTTAGTATGCAGCAGCCACAGGCTGTAGTCTAGGCTTTGTCCTGGAACTGCACAGGAAACCACTGGAAAAAAGTGAAGCAGAAGAACCAAAATGCATGGAACTGATTAGAAATGATGAGCTGTTAACAGCGTTATTTGAATGTAGAATGAGTTGAAATTATCGTGATCGTATCAGGAGGGATATGCGGGCTGATTTCCCATGATTCCCTCTGGCTATAAACAGTACTTCCTGTTGTTTGGGCTGGGACGGCACTCAGGCACAAATTATTTGGACTTTATGCCAAATACACACCAGCCCATTTCCTGGAGCACTGCTGACTACTACAATAACTACCAGATGTGCTTTTTCCAGTTTCTCTCTCTCTCTCTCTCTCTCTCTCTCTCTCTCTCTCAAAGAATTTAAAAGAGTTTTATAAGCTCAGTAAACAATGGTTCAAATTTCTGATGCATTAAAAACATTACAAATCCACAAACAACTTGATTTAACCAAGTTGTTCCTGGATCAACTTCGCTTTTGTTCTTGGAAAATCATTCTTATTAATCAGTCCTATTCCTCTAATTGTTCGTAATCCTAATATTACCCCTAAGTCTGATCGGTTGGTTGCCATTTATTATTATTATTATTAACAACATCAACAACAACAATAATCTTATTTATTTATTTAAATTATTTGAATTATTTTTGGTCTAATCAAGCTGTCATGTAATGAGGCTCAGGAAATGACCCTTGTCATGTGCCTTAATATATCCTGTTTCAAGTGGACAGACCATATTGTGACTGCTGACTAATTGGACATCTGAACCTCTGGTCTAGTATTTGGTGATGTATTTGCATGCAGAGAGATTGCATAGACTGTATAGGGGGCTACATGTCTTTGATGTCTTGATCGAAACCATGAACGGGTCCCTCCTTTAATTCAAAGCCGTACGAAAGAAATGAAAAAGTTAAAAGAATGTCAAGTATACATGAAGGCAATCTTATACCGAAAGGAAAACTGGCTGTGCCTCAGTTTCTTCCTGACTGTGTTGTGTTGCCATGCGTTATGTAATCCACTTTTGTCCTCATTTTTTATGTCTGTAATAGGACTTCACAACTATTGGCCGTCTTTATTATTAGAAATAAGATTTTTCCAAGCCTAAAGTTTTCTTCCTGATCTTCATATTATGAAAATACTGACAGCCTTACTTAAGTTTTGTGTTACTTTTTAGTGTTTACTTAGCTCTACTTTGGGGAGCAATGTCCCAGAAGTGAGCTAAATATGATAAAACCTCCCTTTGGGGACATTCAGCAATGTTCTCTTTCATCAACTGAATTATGGTATTTCAACATTTGTTAAAATAATACCATAATTTTTTACAATTTAAAATAATGGTTCTCTATTTTAATATACTTTAAAATATCATTTATTTATGTGATGCAGAGCTGAATTTTCACCATCATTACTAGTCTTCAGTGTCACATGATCCTTCAGAAATCATTCTAATATGCTAATTTGATACTCAGTTATTATCAATGTTGGAAATAGTTGTGCTGATAAATATATATTTCTTTTGTTACTTTTTTCAGGATTCACTGATGAATAAAAAGTTAAAAAGAATGGTATTTATTCAAAATAGATATATTTTCTAACAATATAAGTCTTTTAATATTTACTATTAATTTTCTTATCAAAAAAAAAAAGAAAAGAACAAAAAAATTACTCACCCCAAACCTATATATATATATATATATATATATATATATATATATATATATATATATATGGGTTGGATTCATCTATAGTATAATAAATAATAATAATAAACTTAATTTAAAAACAAAAAACAATTAAAGTGTGTGTGCTTAACTGCCTTAAGCATCTGT
Organism: Zacco platypus; assembly: GCA_038088235.1. Lineage (NCBI taxonomy): Eukaryota > Metazoa > Chordata > Actinopteri > Cypriniformes > Xenocyprididae > Zacco > Zacco platypus. Next base: position 6,624,542 of record CM076066.1, read on the forward strand.
TTTTGGCAGTCTCATCAGCATATAGTCAGTGCTGATCTTGACAATTTTTTTTGTTACGTTATTTCTTCATCGCTTGCTTAATAAAAATTAAATATACTCTCTCTTGAACACAGATGGAAAAGACTGGTCTGTCTTGCTATGTCTTAAGGGCTCTGAAAAAAGTTGCCTGCGAAAAATCAACTTCGCCCATCCACAGCACTACCAGAGGGTAAGACCACCCACTCCCTATCTGACTGAAATCACATCCAGAGCTCTTGAAGAGATTCCTGTTTATGATGCAATGTAATGCACATTATTTAAAAAATATGGTCTGAAACTGAGAAAGAAAATCTAACACAAAAGTCAAGTGCCTAAGCCAAATGCTTTTTGTTTGAAATGCATGTGAAATAAGATCCGGTCCAGAGATTCAAAGGGAATGTTTATAGAAACCAGGACGCAGTAAAACATTCCAGCATCCTCGACGACTCGGAGCTAACTCTCTAAATACAGAAAATATATAAAAGCCTGAACCATTCTTGTATTTGACTTCCAATTCATCTGAAATCTGTATTTATTAATGCTCAGATAATGATAGATTTGCTTAAATATCCCAGCTGTTACCAGTTTCTTGGGCCAGTTATAGTTCTGGATGTGATCCAAGAACAACTGCTACTTACTGTTTCAGTTATTAAATCTCTCTCGCTCGTAGGCCATTAGTCATCCCACAGGATCTGAAGGCATTACTGAAAAACTGTTTTAAATGTTTTTAAACTATTCATCATGGTGGTCTTTGTTAAACTCTGACCTCTTCACACAGGTTAACATAATACCAGCTTTTGTCGGAGCATTTCTGGACATGGGCGGAGTCTGCCGGTTTTTGACGGACAGCCAGTTGTCAGGTGAGCAGGAATGTTCCAAGGTTTTTTGGGGTTTTTTTTAACACTGATACTGAGACAGCCAGAACATGACATGAGTAGTTTTTAAAGTTTTGAATGACTTTGTTCAGTGGAGCACAAAAGGAGAACTTTTGCAGAATGTCCATGTTTCTCTTTTCTGTACGACAAAAGCAGTCCAGTGATCTGGGTTTAAAAAGAAAGCATAAAATCACGTATAAGTAGCCCATACGTCATGTGTGTCTTCTAAAACAATATGACATACTGTAGTTTTGCAAGAAGAGAAATGTCTCCCATTTATATCTCATAAGGGTTAGTTCTCATAAAAATTAAATTTCTGTCATAATTTACTCAACTTCATGTTGATCCAAACCTGTATAACTTTATTTAAAATATTTTTGTCCATCTAATGAAAGTAAATGGGGTGCAAACAGTCTTAGTTTAGTGTTAGTTACATGCTATTATAATATTTATCAATATTTTGAATTACATTTTTTTATATATTTTCTATTTTCATTTGAATTTGTTTTAGTAATTGTTTGCTTTTTGTATTTTTTAATTCTAATTTTCATTTAAGTTGTTTATTTTTTATATATATTTGTGTTAATTTTTTTTAATTTTACTTCATTTTTGTTTTTATTTTAATCAACCCTTCGCAAAGACCCACCCCCTTTAGTTACTGTTGCTTTGTCCGACGAGCCATGGCGCTCTCACGCCACACATCATGTTCTCACACAGTGAATAATATATCGCAGCGCAAAAAAAGACACTGACAACGTGCCAGCAGACAAGACAGAGCAGGTTACTTTTGGAAGTCTCAGCTTTCAAATTTTGTTATTTTTTTAAGAACTTCAAGCAATAAATAGACTACCATTTCGTAGCTCTTTAATGTGTCGCAACAGATCGCTGTAGCATCTCAGTTCAAACGACACATGAACCGATCATCTCTTCTTACGAATAATAAACATGTATTAACATTAGAAGGTATGTTGTTTCAATCGCAGAAAGACATCAATACACACCATTTTTTAAGTTCAAGTCCACAACGTTAATTTATTCACTCTCTTGTCTGGTTTGTTCATCAGACAAAATGGCAGATTTAACATCATGATTGGTCAGATCATCTGTCAATCAAACTCATTAACAACCCCTTTGGATCCCATTGGCTTTCATTAGATGGTATAAAACATATATAGTTAATATATATATTTTAAAACCCTTTATGACTAAGCTTCATCATTTAAATTGGATGGAAAAACATCTCTGACAGTGCTGTCGGTGTGTGTGTAACTCACTTCTATCAGCAGTGTATTGGAGTGTTTTAAGGTTTTCTCTGTAATTACTTATAAAGGTCAGTGTCAAGGGTGATATGCAACTCTCTGTTGCGTGGATATTAAAAGGTAACTGCACATCATAAATGCCATTTAATAACAACCAGTGAGTTTTCTTATATGTCAGGAAAATGCCATATTAACAAAGCTCTTTGAACTTGATCATGCTTAATTTGACTACTTTAAACCAATTATGATCATCACTTCTGAAAGACCGTAAAGAAGGAGGATAACAGTGCCTATGTTTTGTGACAATAATGACCGATTTTTCACCCGCTGCCCCTGTGGCATCAAGACCGCCCAGCTTCAGAAAAGAAGGCTTTGTCTCCAGCTCTGAAACAATATTGTCCTTCCTGTTGGCCCGTCGCCCACAGAAACACGAACGATTGAGTCCTGGTGTTTGGGGTTTGGCTAGGCAAGGTTGTGTCCTCTTTATAATCATATCTAAAGGTAGAGTGCACAAATATACACATGACATGGATGGGTCAGTGACTCAGCTGAATGTAAACCCAGCATAGCTCACACACTTGGGTTGGGAGTGACCAGGACTTTGGCAGAAGCGTGGGTTACGGAGATCCTGATGTTTTTCCAAGTGTTTCGTTAGGGTTTGGGGTTTGAAACAAGGCTGGTGTGGAGTGTGGGTTAACTGAACACCGTTTGGGGAAGTTTACTGTAGAGATGTTTGAGAGAATTAAGTATTGCTTCAGTTTTGGTGGCTTCTTTTCACAAATGCTGGAGACACGTGTGTGCTTCTGATTAAATGGTGACACGAGGACTGGAATCAGTGAAGGAATTTTCTTTCGTACAGAGTGCCAGATCACTCACTCAGAAATTCTGAGCTGCACTTGTGTTGATGTGAAGCCTAGTAAATGCACACATTTGCACACACTTTGGCTTAAATTGGTCTTGAATTAAGTTAGTTGCAATCGCATTATCCTGTCCATAATGCAAATGGCCTCACAGGACCCTGATCTGGCTCTAGAAATGGAGCCTTCAACGAACTGAAGAGACTGATAAAATCACTTGTGACTCATCACTTGTTGCAATTGTGACTGCTTTGAACAAAAACTAGAAGAGGAAGCTCCATCTGTCGACGCTATGATATGTCATACCATATGTATGCAGATGACACAACCGTTTTTTTACCGTTTCATATTTTTTACCACTCAGAGCTGGAAACGAGCAGTCTTTGAAGTCTCTTTTGGTCTGTCTAAATGAGGTCAAAGTCTGGCTGTCTAATAATTTTCTTCAGCAGAGATAATATTTGGTCCACCAAAAGTTAAAGAGAAGATAGCCAGTACTATTGCTCCCGTTGGAATAACGGTGAAAGAGGGAATCTGGGTATCATAATCGACTCATCTGTTAGCTTTGAAAAACAATTTAAATCTGTTGTGTGTTTTTTTCAACTTAGATTTCTAGGTTAAACCCCTTTCTTCCTTTTAAAGATTTGGAGATAGTTGTTCATGCTTTCATTCCCTCAAGACTGGATTACTGCAACTCCCTCTATCCCTCGTTTTCAGCTTGTACAGAATGCCACAGCTAGGCTTCTGACTGGTACAAGTGTTATCCTCTCTTCATTGGTTGCCTATTCAGTTTAGGATTGATTTCAAGATTTTATCAACGGTTTTTAAAGCTCTTCGTAACATGTCTCCTATTTATATCAGTAATCTTTTAGTATTTTATGCATCAGCTATAGGACGTTGAGATCAACTGCTGTTGGCAGTCCCTCATTTGATGAAGAAGTCAAAGGGTGATCGAGCTTTTACAGTAGTTGCTCCTAAATGTTCGAACAGTCTTCCACTCTATATTCTGCAGGCGCCGTTTAAGTTTTTAGGTCTCAATTAAAAACATATTTTTGACGTGTAGCTTTTGAAGGAAGAGGATCTTGAGTAATTGTCTTTGGGTGTATAGTCACGATAATGTAATTGGGTATTCGTGTAGGTATGTTAATTTGTTATGGTTTTTATTGCTTTTTTCTTTTTTCTTTTATACAATCTCCGCTTTTGAAATGTCTGTGAAGCACTTTGGGCAACACAGTTGTTTTTAAATGTGCTATATAAATTAATATAAGTTGAAGTTGAAGCTTTTATCACGGGTTGTTTTATCAAAGCACCTCTGGCACGTCACTCTAAAATGCGACGTCTGGCGGTTTCAGAAATGAATGAAAATATGTAGTCTGTTTGTTAACAATGTTTCCAAATTGAAATATACATTATCGTTCAAATATTTTGGGGTCAGACAGCATTTTCTGAGCTACGATTTGTACCACGTGACCGCTTCAAATTTATTTTCGAGTTAATTGTGCAAAAGAAACGTATAATGTAAGTCCAAATCCGAGGACGTATACATTTTGAAGTGCGTTCCACTTCGTGAAGTGGATGAGGGAAGTTTATATATGGACAAACCCTCGCTCCCTCAATTTTGACCGAAAAGATATGCTTTCAGTTAGTTTTTTTGAAGTATTTGAAACTTTGAAATGTAGAAAACCATGAAGAAGAAAGGTAAAGGAGAGTTTATATTTTTTCCATTTACATGGTAATGTCAATGTCATATTTCCCACCAACATTACCATGTTCACAAGGTCAGAAAACTGGGCATTCCATATATTCTTAAAAACAGAATTTATTCTATAACTAAGGGACAAATATTCACCATCCCAACATTGCAGATGAACTGAGGAAAATGTTAATTATAAATAAACCTGGACTTTTTTTACCCAATATTTGTGTGTGCTGTGTATTTGTATGACTAGTATGTTGTTAGCTTAGCAACATGCTAACACCAAATTCTATTTAAATCATTTGAGATTAGTCTCTTGGGCTCTACATGTTTGTTTTACAGTTACTGCCTATGTAGTTCATTTAAAATCAATCACTTATGAGATTATGTGGCTGCTGTGTTTAGCAGTAAGGCAGCTCACTATGTTTTGGAACAGAGCATCAGTTTATTTATCATAGAAGCATGTGAGAAACTTGGTGAGACTCAATGATTCTCTAATGTGGGCTCTCTAGACAGATGTCTGGAGATCTTTGTGGAAAGAAATTAAGTAGTTTTGGACTTCATGTCGATGGATGTGGTATGTGTCTTCCTCACAGAGAAAATCAATGTGCCTGACTCTATCCTCCTCTGCTTTCTGTTTTTCATCTCAGGAATGACATTACCCATACGTCCTTCAGCCTGTGCTTTTTCCACATCTCCACAAGAGGGAACCCCAAATACTTCTGAAGATCAACAGTAAGTCATGCCACATCTGAGAGAAATGGCCAACCAAAAATGTTGCGAAGCCAGTTTTCTCTGAGTTGTTGTGATTGTGTCCTACAGGAGGCAGCCAATCACACACTCAGACAATCTGGGCCTGAATGCCACCGTAAATGTATACGTCCTGGTCACCTCGGCAACACCGCTGACCGCTTTTTTCCACCGCACAGCCTTGGTTAAAACCCACCGGGATAAAACTAGTTATGCTATTGAGGTAAGGAAACATTTTCCTTTGAGTGAGAGCTGTAAAACAATTACAGTTTATATAAAACAAACGTCTCAACACTCAAATGAGCTTAGAAATCATTATTAGGTGCCTTTTAGCTATTTTGATAAGCATTTATATTTTTAAATCAGATCACATGTGATTTCTCCATTCTTAATATTGCAGTTTGTATCCCTGCGCTGCAGTTTACTGATGATGAAGGCTTGGCTAAGCATTTATTCCCCATGTGATGTTTATTAGGTCTCCACAGCTGTGAAACACTGCTTTCATTTCAGTGTGTGTGTGTGTGTGTGTGTTTGTGTGTGTGTAATGCCAGATTACTGAAGAGGCTTCAGTCAGTCTTGTAAACAGCTGGAGGGCACATTGAGATCTAATAAAAGACAGATCATGTTTACTGAGTTTCAATGGTTGATAAAAGAGTCCTGACAAACAAGCAGATCACTATAAAGTCTTCATAAAAGTCTGCTCGTTCCCCTCTGGTCCTTGGTGTGTGTGTGTGATATATATAACTATCCAATGCAAAACTGTGTGTGATATAGATAACTATCCAATGCAAAACTGTGTGTGATATAGATAACTATCCAATGCAAAACTGTCTTGGACTGCTTCCGCTTGTGCACAACAGTGCGTGTCATTGTGACAAAATCTCTTTTTAGTGACATCCTCACTAAAAAAAAAAAAAAAAAAAAAAAAAAAAAATATATATATATATATATGCATACATAAAAATATACACACACGCATATATATATGATTATTGTCAAGATATAATTCGTTTTAACGCAAAAATCATGCAAATGCAAAACAAAAACCGTTTAAGTACAGGTTTTGTGTGATGTAGTAATGTTATTACACAAATAGAAACAATTGTTCCTCTACTGCCCTCTAATGGTACCGCTCTGTCATTACTCTTCAGCTGGGCTCATCAACTTCTGTCTGTTGTACTGCTGTACAACAGAACGGTTTCTCTCACGTGACTTAATGTGTTGATACTGTGTACAAATCTCTTACAAAGTTAACATACCAAGTGCATATTTAATTTTTTACTATACACAAAATGATCTTGAAATCAAACATTGAGATTAAGTTACTATTAACTGCATAGGCTGAGCACAAATTATTAATAGGAATAGGACTAGGAATAGGAATTGGAAAACTTACAAATTCTGACTTTAAATGAACATTTTTAAATGAATTTGTACTGTAAATAACCCTTAAACTGTCAAAAAGTTATAGTATGAGTTGTGTCGCCACCTAGTGGAGATTGAGTTATTAAGGAATGATTGTCTGTTGTACAGGTGCTGGTCATATAATTAGAATATCATCAAAAAGTTGATTTATTTCACCAATTCTATTCAAAAAGTGAAACTTGTATATTATATTCATTCATTACACACAGACTGATATATTTAAAATGTTTATTTCTTTTAATTTTGATGATTATAACTGACAACTAAGGAAAATCCCAAATTCAGTATCTCAGAAAATTAGAATGTTGTGAAAAGGTTCAATATTGAAGACACCTGGTGCCACACTCTAATCAGCTAATTAACTCAAAAGTCTCTGTCTAGGTCTGTGGGCTACACAATCATGGGGAAGACTGCTGACTAGACAGTTGTCCAAAAGACGACCATTGACACCTTACACAAGGAGGGCAAGAAACAAAAGGTCATTGCAAAAGAGGCTGGCTGTTCACATAGCTCTGTGTTCAAGCACATTAATAGAGAGGCGAAGGGAAGGAAAAGATGTGGCAGAAAAAAGTGTACAAGCAATAGGGATAACCGCACCCTGGAGAGGATTGTGAAACAAAACCCATTCAAAAATGTGGGGGAGATTCACAAAGAGTGGACTGCAGCTGGAGTCAGTGCTTCAAGAACCACTACGCACAGACGTATGCAAGGGTTTCAGCTGTCGCATTCCTTGTGTCAAGCCACTCTTGAACAACAGACAGCGTCAGAAGCATCTCACCTGGGCTAAAGACAAAAAGGACTGGACTGCTGCTAAGTGGTCCAAAGTTATGTTCTCTGATGAAAGTAAATTATGCATTTCCTTTGGAAATCAGGGTCCCAGAGTCTGGAGGAAGAGAGGAGAGGCACACAATCCACGTTGCTTGAGGTCCAGTGTAAAGTTTCCACAGTCAGTGATGGTTTGGGGTGCCATGTCATCTGCTGGTGTTGGTCCACTGTGTTTTCTGAGGTCCAAGGTCAACGCAGCCGTATACCAGGAAGTTTATAATTATATGACCAGCACCTGTACATGTGGGAAAGTTTTTGTCTTAGTGACCATGGCTGCATGTATGTCCCTGTTGAATTAGTATTGACAAATGTGTAGAAATTGCAATCTGTTTAGAGAGACTGAGCAGATGCCTAATGATGGAGTGATAAGATCTCTCTGTTATTGATGCTCTTCATCTTTGAGTTTATGCACTGTCAGACTGATTTAGACCTCTCTCTCTCTTTCAGTTGCAGGTATTCTTTAGAGAAAGACTGGGTCTTTTGGTCTCTCATCAAGCCATTGAGCACATGAATCATGTCATCAGCGACATCCTGAAAGCTGCCCTATTGTCCACAAAGGAGAGCAGCTCTTCAACCAGGTTATTAACACATGTCATCCAGAAAGTACCCAAATACATTAATATAAAAAAAAATTCTGATGTTATATAACAACAGATTATATCTTATAGGTGTAAGCTGTGTTTTCAGTTAATGACCTTCTCATTGCACTATAATGCTTCTCTCCGACCAGTGGTGGTGAAGGTAAGAAAGAATTCCCATCCATGATCTCCCACGCAAGTTCTCAATATGACCACTAGATGGCAGCATATCAACACACATTCACATTTATTATTTGTCGGCTCTTTTTCTGTCTCAGCTTCAGACTGATCTACACTTTAATGGAATGAAGGACCCTCACTTTGACGGACAGATAGCCAAAGAGTATATGCTGGAGGATGTGCTGAAACTGCTTTTCCCAGTATGCAACAGTGCTGTGGAGCCACCACTTAGCATGCAGGAAGAGACCCAAAAGGTAAAACAGAAATCAATGTGCCCTGATATTACCATATATATATATATATATATATATATATATGTCTTGACTCCTGTCGTAGTGGATATCGGCACATGCAAAACATTTACAGAAAATTTAAATAGTTTACAGAAAATGTATTCTGTTAGAAGGAATAAAGTGTCCTATAACAGGTTTTACCGAGATGAAATTTGCATTAGGCCAGACATATGATCTAAACATGTTTGCCCCCATGAGGTAACTTGTTCCATGTAATTTAAAACCACTTTATATTTCATGTGAGTTTGTTTGATTTTAAACATATGTATATTTAAAAGGACATTTATGAAACATGAGTAGAACTAATTTTATAAACCCATTCTTGCAATAATCAATGCATTCAGTTCAGTCCAAAAAATGGTTTCATAAAAGAAATCAGTTCTGCTTGTGTTTCAAGAATGACGCCTATTTAATAAAAAGTGAATTACCATGTCAAATAAGTAATTTCCCATGCCTTAAAAACAGTCAATTTGTATTTATTTGGTTCAATTTCCTTGTCTTCTTTGTTGCTTTGTAAAGTAGTTATTTTTTCCCCATACACATCAGTATTTTTTATCATTGTGGTCTAATTATTTGAACTCGTGCCGCAGTATGGTGACTGTGAGGGGCCAAACAGTCTGTGTCTGCCTCCAGATGAGATGCATTTACTGCGGCAGTTTAATCAGCACCTTAAGAGACCAGGACCCTTTCAGCTGGTAAAGACACTTATTATTCACTTTTAAAGATGCTCATACAGTATTAGCTATATGATATAAATGCTTATTAATATGGATAAACAGGCATAAATGTAATTGAATTTGACTTCATGCAATCGGACTAATACATATTTGAAGGATGTTTCCATATAAACTTATCACATAATAAACCTGGATGTCCCTGTGGTGCATTTTTCTCTGTTAAATAAATCAAGTGTATGTGTGTGTGTTGGCAGCTGTACCCTATACCTCCTCCTCCTGATGATCTCCGCCATGATCTAATCCAGGGAGAGTCCCTCAGCGCGCAGGATTATAGATGGAGACCAGCTCTCATGGCCCTGCTCCAAGAGCTCAGTCTTTACTACACGAGAAGACATCAGACTGGAAGGTTACACGCACACAAACACATACTTGCACAACATGACACATTTTACAAATTCCCCAGATCATATCATCAAGACTTATTCTTTCTCCAGCCATGAGATAAATTATGCTGCAGGCGTGCAAAAAATCTGCGAGCGTCCGGAGATCATTTCATGCAAAACATTGTTTTGTATTCAGTCATTCTTAGTGATGTCCTGTTTTAAGCCTGTGGTGCTTTGGGTCATTCGCAGTCCAGTCAAAACATGTATTGTTACAGTTTTTCTCCCACAATATCTCCCAAACCTCCTGATGTCTTACTGTTATATATTCCTTTTTTTTCCATTTAATTTTCTCTCTCTTGCAAACCATCTGTCACTGTAAAGAAATTGCATTATTACAATTTTAATGATTAACTTAAACAATTAATTACAATTAATGATGATAATACATTTGGAATGGTTTACTATTCAATAAATTGTGACATTTTTCTTTAAAAGTATGTCGGAATAGCATAATTCCATATATATATATATATATATATATATATATATATATATATATATATATATATATATATATAAAAATACACACACACATATATTCTGACATATTTAGTAATACTTAAAACTGTTATCTGTGATGATTGGGTTTGTGTGTATGTTGGATGATGGGAAGTAAAGTGTCTGCATCTGTCTGGCTGGGGAATCCAAACTGGCACAGAGCTCTGTTGTACAAAGTTATAACAGTCTTTGAGCATCTTACTACAGTGAGGAATAATTGCAGCAAGGATTGTTATCATGTCAAGTCCTTCAAACAAATTAAGAAACTTTTCCAAGCCAACACTGATTGTTTTTAAATGATAAAATGAGGAGGGGAAAGTCGTAAAAGAATTGCTTTTCCTATTCCTGGAAAAAAATCTGCAAATGTTCCATTCTTCCAATCACCTGATTTCATAACCCATTTTAGAGCACTTGTTGAGTTTTCAACTTAAAATTGCTGTACTTTCTATAATTCCAACAGCTTGGATGAGCCAAAGAGGCCAGAGGCATCAGATTCACCATCAGGAAAAGGCAAGTAGCATGTGGTAACTTTAACCTGACTATAAGAATTACAAAAACACATTTGATTTGTTCTAATATAATAATAACACTGACTATTTTTACTTAATAAAAATACATTTATCAGTTTAATAACTGCTGATAATCAGCAGTGTTGGGCAAAGTTACTTTTACAAGTAATGCATTACAATATTGCTTTACTTTCTAAAAAAAGTAACTAATTGCGTTACTTAGTTACTTTTTACGGGAAGTAATGTTTATTTTGCATTACTTTCTTCTAATCTGGGCTGGGCTATTTAGTTTAGAACTACAATAACCATCATGTTCACACAGCGTACACAATGCCTCCGCACTTGGACATGGGGACAGGAGAGCTGTCAGTCAATATAATGATAAAACAAAATAACTTGCATTACTTATTTGATAATTTCTTGTACATTTCAAAGTAATGGGTTACTTTACTAGTTACTTGAAAAAAGTAATCTGATTACGTTACTTGCAATGCGTTACTCCCAACACTGGTAATCATTTTAAAACTATTACATGCACCTCACTTCTGTTTTCAAGGGAGGTGTGTTGATCCCCACCTGAGACAGTTGTACACAGACCCTCCGATGGTGCTGATGCCGACGTTTAACGCATGGACGAAGGAATATCGAGCCGAGGTTCCATTTGATGTGATCAGTATTCATATCCGGCCAGAACCAGTCAGCCCACACTGTCACATTCACCTGGACGAGCATCGTGGACCCAGGTAAAACAAACACAAATGGCGTAACCACAAACTCAAACTGAGCGGCTTGTAGAATTCATTATTGCGGCATTCAAATTATTCTTCACATTTAGCAAGAGATTAATTGTGTGTGAAAAAAATCACAGAAACTTTACTCTGTGGACTATGAAGCCATGCAGTCAGTGTTGTAAAACACAGCAGCTTGAGCTTAGAAACAATGAACAAAGAGTCTGCAGTACGGTAGTGCTGTCGCTGCTTTTTTCTGGGTAATCAGATCTGGCTTCTTATGTGTCAGCTCAAACTCACTTCACTCTTTGATTGATTTATCAGATTAATTTCTGAATTTGCTTTCCCATGCCTGGTGAGTCACACACACATACATTCAAAATCCCTGATTACTGTCTTTTAGACTCCATTACAGCCTGTAATCTCTAATACTTGCAGAGGGGAAAAAAAACGCTTGTACATATTTAAAGCTGACCCTGACCCAAGATTACAACAAGAAGCTATTGGGCTTTTAATTTGATTTGATAAACTTTATTAATCCCCAAGGGGAAATGTCACACCAGCACAACAATAAATACGTAATTAGAAAACATATATAACATTCACAACAACACTTTTTTCTCCAGTATCAGTTAATAAAGTTTATCTAATTGGTATTTAATAAAGGAACATTTAATGGTGAAAATAAATAACAGTCGACAAATAACATGGATGGATATATATATATATATATATATATATATATAAAATATGTGTTTGTGAGTGTATGTATATGTATATGTGTATTTGTGTGTGTGTGCAAGTTTCCACTTTTTACAATGAAGCTTTTCAGAGAAAGACTAAATTGTAAGGTTAATATTTTTACTCATAGAAAGCAAAGGTTTGACTGATCCGTCTGAAAGCAGTCTGGCCTGTCTCCTTTCTCAAGGCTTCGTGAAAGCACAGACTTATTTGTCCACGAGAGAGGGGTCACCTGTTGAGTGGGACCCAGTTTTAATCCATAGTAATCCTCCTCCGCTGTCACGGCAAGAATAACCCCAAAAGTGAAGGGTGTGTGTGTGTTTGTAAGAGTGTGTGTGTACATAAGTGATACACTGAGTTGTAAGTTCCTCAGAACTTTCCTCTGTTTCCTTCAGAATGGCAAACTACCCAGTCGGCCTGGGCAACAGCAGAATCAACATTCTGGTGATGGACGAATCAGAGGCCGAGCCTGTCGTCATGACAATATACACTCTGCACATATACCGTGAAAGCAGGCCCAGTCTGCCAATGTTTGATGAGTATGTGATGTGCAGCTTTGTGCAGGTATGCGCGACAAACGCACACACTGACCAGCCCCTGCCTTAAACTCAGCAGGATACACTAATACCCACATCTGTCTAAAAGGAATTTTTCTGCATGCTTATGAAGTTTGTTACATTCTTACACTCTCAGAAAAAAGGTCATGGGGGGATGGCAGGGTGGGGGTGTGGCACCCTTTCAAAAGTTACACCTTTATACCTTATTTCTGAGTGCGTATTAGTATCTTAAAGGTACATAATAGTATCTTTTAAATGGGTTCTGCCCTTGTGACATATTTTGTGCCTTTTTTTTTCTAAGAATGATTATTTAAGCAGTAGCCTTGAAACTTTAGAACTAGTTTTGAACCACGAAACTCTCAATTTGAGGATTTTTCCATCCATCTTGGATTCACGCCATTCAACACTCAGTCACTTTCTTTCTTGTGTATGTTCAGGTTTCAGTGCAAGCTGATAGCACTGATCATAGACTCACAGTTATACTGAATCACAGCAGTTTTCTGTCACACAATGTTGACTCATTTTGTGTGTGTGGGGAGGAGAGGCGGGTATATTTGCCCACAATTTAATGAACACATTGATAAATTATTTAATCATTTTTTATTTATATGCACCAATATTTACCTACATTTATTTTTACCAGAAAAATCTATAAACATTTTGAGTGGGAGGCAAATTAATCATTGAATTTATTAATTTAAATGGACCGACAATAAAACACTATTTTGCAACTGAATTAGATTGTATTATTCCAAAGTGTATTCCAGATTTTCACTACTTCTCAGTGGTTTCTTTGGATGTCATGATTAACTGGATCAAAGTGATGCTACAGAATGGAAAAAAGCAGAATGAGAGAAAATGAGTGAACAAAAAAAAGAGAGAGTGACAGTGTTCATGAATCTGTTGGATCTCTATCTCATAATGAAAATGTTTTACGGCTGTGTATCTCCAGTGATAATGAGTTGATGACAGCATAATCCATAGGGATTCCTGTTTGGTTGGCGCTCCGGAGAGCATCAACCGCTTTCTGTTTCAGGCATCGTAAATAAGTTTAGTGTAAGTTACTGGCGTGTTTTCTGAAAAGATTCAGGACTTCAGAACTTACCAAGTGTTGAGCTGTGAGTTTTCTTAATTGACAAATCTGATTCGCTAGCTGTGTTTTTGTAAAATGGAATTAAACAAATGTCTCCATATGTTCTCAGTTGTTCAGAGACTTGTTGTTAATGGGTTAGTTCAGCCCAAAAAAGGAAAATTCTGTCATTAATTGCGCACCCTTTTGTCGTTCCAAACCTATAAGACTTTCGTTCATCTGCGGAGCGCATTTTTTAATGAAATCAGAGCGATTTCTGTCCCTCCATTGACAATCTATGCAACTACCACTTTCAAGCCCCAGAAAGGTAGTAAAGACATCATTGTTAGAGTCATCATGACTTTAGAGGTTTAACCACAATTTTATGAAACACCACGAGTGCTTTGTTTGCGCAAAAAAACAACAAAAAAAACCTAATTTACAAAATATTAATCTCCAACAAGCGTTCATGAGAGCATCACAATGCAGACGTTGTTGCATGAACACGTGTTGGAGATTAATATTTTGTTAAAACAAAAAAAAAAGTAAATTGCAAACAAAGTACTCGCGTCACTATATAAAATTGAGGTTAAACCACTGGAGTCACATGAATTAGTTAAAGTGATGTCTTTACTACCTTTCTGGGGCTTGAAAGTGGCAGTTACGTTGGCTGTCAATGAAGGGACAGAAAGCTCTCAGATTTCATCATTTGTGTTCCGGAGATGAACAAATTACTTGTGGGTTTGGAACGTCATGAGGATGAGTAATTAATGACAGAATTTTCATTTTTGAACTCTTTAACATGCACAAAGCATATTAATTTTTCTGGGTTGACCACTTGTGATCAGATCAGCCAAGACAAATATTATTGTCAAGTGTAAACAGATCATTTGATTGAATGTTTGGGATGGTTAAGTTATCAGTCGGACCAATTGGTGAGACTGTGTCCTGTGTTGAAGGACTCATTTTGGTCTTCAATCTTCAATGTGTATGAGGATTGCTAACAATCCTTTTTTACAAACGACATTGCTTCATTTATCCCTTAAACACTGGAAGGGAGAATGGGGTGGAAAATCAAGCATTTTATCATGTTTCCCCATTCAAAGACAAATCAAAAGGTTGTCTGAGGCCTTATTTACAGCGAGACAAACAAATTCATAACTCTTCTCTTTGCGTGTCAGGGACACAATCCTAAAACCATAAGCAGCATCAGTATTTACTGACTAGCGGTCACATGGGTATATTCAGAAAGCAACATTCTGTTGTTGGAGTGACCAAAAGATATCCATATGTGTCAAACGATAATACACCATATGTACCTCATTAATACACACAGGAGTTCCTGACCTCATCCAGAATATAAATACGAGCACAAAGCTTGATGAATTATCCAGCTGGAATAGTTTTGGAATAGTTTCATCTCCTTAATTCATTCACTTATTTAAGGGTGACATGAAGCATTACCCAACATCCCTGGTGAGGATGTCAGTTTTCTCAGTTTTAGGGAATTTATGTAGTTGTCATTTAAATGAACAATAGTTGTGCTTTGCATATAAAGAATTGGTATTTTCCTCCATTTTATAAGATTTGTTCTCTGTATTTAACGTATTATTCATTTACCATTAATTTATCACTTTTAAAAATGAATAGAAAATACATACACAACCTTTTTTTGTAAAATATTTCTGACATTACTTTTGACTTTCAGCACAAATTAAAAGCACAATTCCCCCAAAACCAAACAAATTGTCATTTACTCTCCTTGTCATTCCAAACCTGTATGATGTTCTTTCTTCTGTTGAACAAAAAAGATGGTTTGAATAACAGTTCAACTGTTTTGTCTCTATAGCGAACATCACTATAGTCCAAAACAACATTTTGAATAAAAAAAAGATAAGAAAGAAATTATTAAAATATCTTCTAAAATGATATTGAGTAGATGATGACAGAATTTTCATTTTTGGCTCTAAAGATAATTTTTAATTGAAAGAGGGTGCTGTGGGTTCTGACTTTCAGGGAACATAACTCTCCTATTTCTCCCCATCTCAGTGTTGACATATGGTTTGTGATTGAATGGGTTTTTAGAAGGAAGTTTTTTTTTTTTCCTGAGCAGAAGCCACAATACGGTTTTAAAACTCTGGAGCTGTTCCCCTACATATGATGGGTGTTTTTCAAGCCTCGAGGTGACATTCAGACATAACGGAGATGATTGGCTTGTTGGCGTCTAATCTGTTGATTCATATAGATATTTTTATTTATGAACTTTTCTAAACTCAATGCAGCACAATCTGAAGTAAACTCTTTCCATTTTTTGTATTTGCATCTCATGCCAAAACACATAGGGTGGTCTTGAGGGAAAACAATGCAAGATACTTTAATTCTTTCCAACTGCATATGCGCATCTTTTTACACCACAATCCCTCTAAGGAGCGGTTCACACAAGCGTTAAAACCGCTGGATGGACAGCAATGGAACATAACGCATGGGTCCCATTTTGGCACGCCGTCATATAAACATGCCGAGAGATGTGACACTACTGCAAAGACATTCGTATTCAGAAATTCAGAACGTCTCTTTATCCTGCCTTAGGTGGATTACTGTGGAAAACATTAGCGCAGAAGGGACATGGGAGGCAAGGTGGCAGCTCATAGGAATTCTTTTGAAGCTACAGCATGTCGACATCCACGTCCACCATCTGCCCTCCCTCTCAACATGCTCTCTGTTTGCCATTACAACCCTCAGCATCCACCAAAGCTCTGAGAAGTCAAACAATTACCCTTTTTTGACTCTCTGATGCCAAAGCAATTATGTGATTGGACCAGTGAAGGAAAATTTCACTCAAAAAATGGAAATCATTTACTCATCTTATTGTCTTTCAAACCCAACCCAAAAGTCTTATTTGTTGTTGTTGTTGTTCATATAATGAAAGTCAGTGGGGTCCAAAGTTTTTTGACTGCAAGATTTGAAGAAAGAGAGTTGTCCAGTTGCAATAAGGGTGTGTAAACGATGATACCACAATTTTTCGATTCCATTTAATTTTTGAACCTATAGTCCAAATTCTTTAGAAGACTTAAAATATCCCATACAAGTGGAATGGACCATCTTTATGATACATTTATGGTGTTTTTGAATCCATATTTGAATCTTGAAAGCTTTTGAAGATCTTTTCACTGAAACATGAACCTCTGCTGTTTTGGTATGGTGGATTGTTACTTCATTCTCTCCATTCTGAGGGAGTAAAAGTGAGTTTGTCTGTCTGTTGTTCCTTTTGTGGATATTGAGGGCCTTCGTCTGTTGTTGTCGTTAGTTAACTGACCCCTGCTTCCCAAAGTCCACTCCAGCTGAGAAGTGCACCACAGTGTGTTTGGCACACTGGTGTGTGTGTGGAGTCTTATGGGTTTATGGAGGTGGTAATTAGGAGAAGGGACATATTCTGGGTCACCTTGGCACTGTAAATATACAGATGATGTCTTTTTAAAATGGTGCGAGCTTTTCAATGCTGTATGGCTTATAAAACCAATGAGGTGCTAAAGAATGTAATGGTCTGTTGGGATTGAAATTCTTTCTGAAGGGAAACTGGCATGTGCTGGACAATCTGATGATATTTTTAACCATGGGTCTGACTTCAACTTAAGCATGAATGGAAAACCAGTAAAAAGTTATTTATGATTTCACTTTTCACTAGGGATGGAGAGTTAGTATATTTAATTACGAAAGCAAACTTTTTAGCACTTTTATCTGATTTAGGAGTTAATGACTTAGGTTTGAATCTCTCATGAGTATAAGATGTTGAAATGAAGTGATCTTTGCAGATAATTTGTCATTTGCGTTCTTTGTATGGAGGAATTTAATAATCATCATGGCTCACTCGGTAAATATATCACCTATTCATACCCGGTGATATAAGAAACAATAACACTCATCTATGTATGTACCTATATTTTTATATTATATTTTACCTATTTTTTTTTCTTAAAGGAGATACTGAATAAATTGCTTTATATGACAGTTCAAAAGTCTAATTAAAATATTAATTGCCCAAAACTTTTGAACGATAGTCTATATTGTATAATTACTTAAATTATACAAATTATGTTTTTTTGCATAATTTATTTTATATACTAAATATACAAAGGAATTTAAGCGTTTATTTAAAAATAAGTTTTCATTTCTGCATGTTATCAGTGTCATATTCTCTAAATCTTGACTTCAAGCTTTTGGGGGAAAGAAACTGTCCGGGAACTGAATTTTCAGTATGTGAATGTGTTTCTTCAGTCCATTCAACTAACTCCCAAAAACCACCTGGACTCTTTTCCTTTACCAAGTGCTCTATCATCTGTTCTCTTTTCATGTTTTTCTCTCATTTCTTCCCCCTTCACCTCAATGGGTCAGCGAGAGTACCATGATGGCCATAGCTGGATGTCTGTAAACTGGGCGGGGGGTTGAGGACCACCAGCACCCCCTACCAAACACAAGCTCCATTCACCCTGCTGGGCTTTGAAGTCCTCTCGAGTGTCTCTGGCCACTGTATTGTCAGGCTAATGCAGAATGTTGCCTGATTGTTGGGGCAATTTGATTTTTAATTAGTTGAAGACGACACAGGCAGGATGGCTGGTATGCAAACAGTTATTACTCCCACCCACAAGGGGTTGCGTCAATGTATTGACTCCCATACACGCATGTTCTCCTCATTCTTTCTTTGTTTCTATGTGAACAACTGCTTTCATCTTGTAGTGAAAACAAACACACCAAATTATGAAGAATTATTGAAATGGTGCGTTTTTCTCTCAATACTCTCAAAAAACCCAAAGGATCCATAGAGGGTTAGTCTGTCGTGATAATCTTTTCACCTAGCTCTACATTTGAATTTTGTTTTTTATTGTGTTTTCTCACTTGCAGAGCCCTGCAGCAATACCAAAGTAATTCCAAAGGAGCTGTAGCCTACAGCTGTTAATGCGTTCCAGACGTGTTGAGCTGTAGATGTGGTTCTCTAACCTTTTTTATCGTCCACCAGGTGACAATATGTGAACGTGTGAATGCTTCAAAAAGCAGTTTTAAAAGTTTAAAGTCCATGTTAGCACTTACACTACTAATAACGTGTTTTCAGCTACCTTTCAGTTATTCAAACATTTAAAAGTCTTTAGTGCTGTCCACTTATAAACGGATCATCCGAAACTGATCTTATTACCAGCTGTAAAGAGACTCAAGGAACAGTTAATGAGGCATGGATGATTTCCTAGGCTCCTTTGTGATGTGCTTGTACTAGTATTTTTATACCTGACCATCCTGTTTCACACAGATTCTGTCTGACCAGAAGCTCACCTGCTAATGTGAGACTGTCCTCCTCAAAGAATTTATGCTCATTCCACATGCCTTGCCGGTCGGTATGGCGATATAGAGTAAAGTGCTGATTTCTTCACATTGTCAGGAGCTTTTAATCCTACTTTGAAGTGCAGCAGCTTGGAGGATCCTCCACCAGGAGCCTCAGTCCTGTTTCGTAGAGAAAACTGCCTCTGCCGATCAGAAAGCTATCAGCTTGCTACCTGCAGTCTGTTTGCGCACATCTGGGACTGGCTAGCTCACCACAGAGAATGAATGGCCAAAATGAGACTTCATTGGCCTTATTAGTGCTGGACTGAGTTAGCACAGGCTAGGGGAAATGCCAATTTGACACAGTGTGCCACATTCACACAGTCTTAATAAGATAGAGCTGTTTTCTTGCAGATCTGATTAGGGAGAGACGTCTTGTGTATTTGTCCGTGGGTCTCCAAAAGCTGTTTGTCATATGCAACTTAGTTGACTTTATAACATGCAATTGTGACTTTCTATCACACAATTCTGACATTATAAGTCGCAATTTTGAGAAATTTTTTTGGGGAGAGGTTGACAGAGTATGACCCCGATTGGCCAATAGGTGGCGCTACAGCATTAAAAAAATGCAAAACGGCTCAGACACCCTAGACGATTTGTCGTAGACTCTCCTATTTCATTTCCAGTATGCAAAATTTTCCGCTATTTTGAATTGTGTCCAAAACCTATTTTTGTGAACTAGTCCTAGGTTTTTCACCTGAAAAAAAAATAGTGCAGAAAGATTGTCTGAAATCTAAGTCTCAAAAGGTAGCAAAAAAAGTTGAAATTCTGATTCACAGTCGCTAAGGGGTGCCAAAACGTTCGAAGTGGGCAGAGCCATTTTTACTAAAATGAACGAAATGAGATCTTTTCACCAAAAGGGTGTATGGGCTCAATCTTTGGTCACAAAAAAAAAAAAAATCGTGTCGATTGGACACTAGATGGTGCTATAACAGGGAAAAAAAACATGAAAATAACTATAACCACCCAACCATTAGTCCGATTGACTTGAAAATTTGTATGCAGTGTCTTGGTCCAAGGTGCCATGATAGTCTATGAGGACATTGGCATATCTCAAAAAACAGGGCTACCATTGGCCAATGAAGTTTGAGCACCTATTAGACAAGGTTTTCCGATCGGAAAGAAACTCAGTGGGCATGTTTGACTCATGTCTTGGCCGTAGAGGTCTGCAAGAATTTTGAAATAAATCCAACACTAGGTGGCGCTAACGAGTTTCACGGCTCTGTAAGCATGTAGTGTTCCACACATCCAGACAATATGGATATCTTTTGATAGATCTCCTCATTCTGAACAACTTTGCCTCAAGAATCAATGCTGTCAATCAAGCAGTTCATTAAATATTCGTGATTATGTAAAAAAAAAACTACTACTTTTACTATGTAAAACTACTTTTGCAAACCAGTCCTAGGTTTTTCGCTCTATCGGAACCAAACCAGTGCAGTACAATTCTCTGGACTCTCCAGATCAATAATTATCAAAAAAAGTTGAACTTTACCCTTTGCATAGCTATAAATGAGTCATTTAGAAAATGTGTGTGGCAAAATATACTCAAAAGCCTATCAATCATAAGCGAAAACTCAAAACGAAATTAGGTGAGCACATGCAGCATATGACTCTAAAGAAGCAGGCAAACTTTTATGGAGATCAGACCATAGGTAGCGCTATAACTATTGAAAAGATTTAAAAAGAATATTTCCTGTGGTAAAGTACCTGTATTCGCTGTAAAAAGACTTTTCCTTTTATAATTTAAGTGGTTACTTGCTTGCTAAATAAAACGTAAAATCATTTTTTTATTTCATTTCAAAAGCAGATTTTGTTATCATATTATATCTAGTCATTCTCAATCATATATTCATATTTTATTTTATTTTCAATACTTGGAGAATCCTGAGTTGTGGCCTAGCTATTAGTGTGCATGATCCATATATATTATTTTAATTTAAGGATTCTCACAGAATATCCTGTTTCACAAAAGTAAAACACTTGCTATGTCTTTCTAATCCTATACTCTTAGAACAAACTTGCTCTTATTTTGCTAATCCTTCATCCTTCAGTTTTTCTTCTGCATTGTTGGTCTTGAGTTTCAATCAGGTGATGACAGAAGGGTTTGATTGGGATGATTGATGAAGGTGGATATATGCAGAGAGATAGGAGAGACCTCCTGAACCCACCCACCCGTACCTTTCATCTCTCTCTTTCCCTCTCACACACTAAAACCTCGTCTTTTTTCACTCTCTCCAGCTCAGGCTCTCACAGTGGGTCTTGAGGCCTTTATTTGCTCCATAAGGATCCGGGGTGGAATCTAAAAGATTATGTAGCAGTCCACATGCGCGCGTGATCGGGAGCTCTGCTTTTGAAGTCTGTCAGATCAGACCCACTCACACACGGATTAAGCTCTCACAGCACCGTCTGGGTCAGAGCGGGGCACAGGACAGTGATTGCACATGCATGCTTTCCTACCAGTGCATTTCTCCAAAATGATGGTGTTATAATGTGGGCTGTGTGTTCCTCCTGACTTCTGTGTGTGAGAAAGGAAAATAGCTGGATTCTGGGCCAGGGATAAATCAGAAAACAAGCCTCCTCTCTGTTGGGTAATTTTACATCTGGTATCTGATCGCTGAGTCAGGGCTTTTAAATTAAAGATAAAAGAAATACTTTTTTACACTTGCGTTGCCAACATTGTCTGTCCCTTTTTGTTACGTGCCTTCATACATCTACTAAAGATCACTAGGACCACAAAACAAAAAAACAAAAAAACCTGTATCATCATTTCTTTGCAGATGCCTCTTGGATTAATGTTTTATCCAATGCTATGGCATTCAGACATGTTTAAGTGTGTCTTAAAGGGTTAGTTCACCCTAAAATGAAAACTGTCATTAATTACTCACCTTCATGTCGTTCCAAATCTTCAGAACACAAATGAAGATCCCTCTGCTGACAGTGACGCAACTGACACTTTGATGCTTCAAAAAGTTCATAAAGAGATTGTAAAACTAATTCATATGAATTGAGGGGTTTAGTTCAAATTTTCTGAAGAGGCTCGATCTCTTTATTAGATGAACAGATTGAATTTAGGCTTTTATTCATGTGTACATTCATCAACTCACACATCAGTTGTGGTAAATGGAAGCTCAAGTGTGTTTGCTTGACATGCAGGAACCAATGAGGTTTGTTCCCGTGTGAGCGCAACACGTTTGAGCTTCCGCAAGAGGTTTGTTCTCGTGAGTCAAGAAGGTTCAGTTGAGCTTCTGTTTATGATAGCTGATCAATATTTATATGTGAATAAAAGCCTAAATTAAATTGGTCAAGTCTCTTCAGAAAATTTGGACTAAACCGCTCAATTGGTATGGATCACCTTTACGTTTTCTTTATGAACTTTTTGAAGCGTCAAAGTGGCAGTAGCGTAGCTGTTCATGGAGGGACAGAAAGCTCTCAGATTTCATCATTTGAGTTCCAAAGATGAATTAAAGTCTTACAGGTGTGGAGCGACATGAAGGTGAGCAATTAATGACAGACTTTTGATTTTTGGGTGAACTAACACTTTAAGTGTCCAAATTGGTGAGCAGTAGAAGTCTGGTACCAGGATGGGGGAAACTGGTTTAGTCTCTCAGAAACATTCCCCAAAGATCCTGCATTATAACAGAAAAGCCATGTGGTAACTTTTGGACCTGACCGCTGGTTTTCATTGAACATTTCTGCGGTCTGGCCACAGCCCACTTTTTGCTTCGTACCTAATCAGCTCACTTGTACCAGAGAATTGAGTAAATGTATCCGTTCTGCTCTTAATCAGTCCCTGTTAAAGAATGGATCCAGCTAAAAGCCGTTTGCCAATCTCACTCAGAAGTTGACTGCCTCCTGCTTTGCCTTGTGTTTTTGTGGTCCAGTGGCCCAATTATTTCAAAATAACAAAACCGCTGGTGGTCCACTAATAGTATATACTGTCAGTAGGCTTTACTATGCTTCAGTCAGTTTGTGCTTTGTCATAGATTATTATTAGTAGACTGTTAGGTTTGAGTTAGGGTTAGTAGAATAAGTGGACATGTACTTTCAAAGTTACTTCATTTTTTGCTTCACTACAGTGTCTGTTGGGGAAACAACAGACCAACATCAAAATGTGTTAGCAGATATTAAGTAGACAGTCTACTAATACTCTATTGACTGCTAGTTGACATTTAGATGCAAAGTTACTTAATCATGCATGGATGCATTGTACGAAAATACTGCCATTGAGATGAGTGAGAATGCTAACAGAGAGCTCAGACCTTAGCCCCAGCCAGTTAAAGAAAGATCTGCTTTCCGATTCATTCTGGCCAAAGTAAAGATGCAGCATTTTTGACTTTAGTCCAATTTGTCTTCAAGGACTGGAAATTTCCCGCCGTTAAATCTCACACTTACGTTTCTGAATAACTCTGTTGCCTGTTTTCGTTTTTCAGCTCTCCTACCGAGAGACCAGTATGGAGATCAGATCAGTGAAGTAAGAGCAGCTGTGTGTCTGTGTCCAACTGACTCTTTTTAGATCACTTGATTAAAGCCAAGCTGTGTGCTTTTGACTTTCTTTAAAGCCTGTGTGTGTGTTTGAAGGGGAAACGGGGGCCATGAGTGTGTATCACAGGTGGTACAGGGCTGTATCGTATTACAGAGGAAGTTAGTGTTTGTGTTCTGAAAAGATGAGACTGGCAGCTTTGACTTCTGTTCATTTCCTTGCTGTAATTAGTAAATGCTTATCTGATGCCATGTTTAGCCTAAGAAAGAGAAAAAGAAGGTAAAAGAGAAACAGATGAGAAGGGAGACCACAGACTCAATGACAGCAAACGGTGCAATTGTAACAGACGATTAAAACACATTTCAGTAGTATACAGTCAGGAGTCATGACTCAGTGTATTTAAGTAATTAATCAAAAATGTTACTATTATGATGATGATGATGATGATGATGATTATAATTAAGCAATTTAAAAAAAAAAATGTATTATTATTCATATCCACAAAGAAATATAAACAATAAACATTTTATTACTCATTATTTATATATATTCAAAATATATTACTATTATTAATTATAGTAATAATAATAACAAATAAATATTCATATAAAAATTGCTATTGCCTTTATTAATATATTTTATAAAATAACTGAATAATAATTTTGATATTTATATTTCTTTGTTGTTATTAATATTTTAATACAAATATATTAATAATATATAATAATAATAATAATATCTATAGCACTATAACGGAATACTATAAAAATTTATTATTCAGTTATATATTCAGTTATTTTTATAAAACATTATTAATAATAATACCAATAACAGTAACAAAAAATATAAATATAACATTTTTATCATATGAAATAAAAAGAATTTATATAAATTTTTTTGAGGTTTCTTTATGTTATTATAGTTGTATTATTTTATAGTCTTATGTATATATCACAATTGGGTAGCTTTTAAATTGTTGCCTCAGGTAGATTTTTGTGATTTAATGTTTTAAACACTAAAATCTCTCTGGTAGCCAGTAGATTTGTATTAGTTGGAGCTTTGAAGGAAAATTAAATCCAAAGTCTTGTCATGCCATCATTTATGACAGGCACAGAAAGGAAAGAAAGAGACACAGAATTTTACTGTCTTCTCATTGCATCCTTGTGTTGCATGTTCTGTAGATGATGGATCCATATTTTGATTGCTCAGATCCTTTAATAGAGCACGACTCGACACCGGATTCCATCTGTCATCTTCCATTACAGCTCAAATTTGTCAGAACCGCAGCTGTCGAACACCACTTCAGTATGACTCGGAAAAAAAAAAAACCAAGCCTGGCAAGCGACGGCAGTGTTCAATACTACAAACCTTATGAGCTTTGATCTGACCCCCCAGAACAGATGACACTGACTGCTGATGCAATCAAAGGTCATGAACCCCTGAACCCTGCATCTCAACCTGGCCTGGAAAGCATTTACAGTGAGCATATCAAATAAGTATTCGGAAGATCATTGCAAATATCAGTAATTAGATTTACTGTGTGTTTATGTGTGTACTCATGTGGTTTGTATTAGCGGAATCCACTGATCTCATATCAGATATAGACTTATTCATTATTAGCAGTGGCATTGGATCTTGGACCAATATGAAATGGGTCACTAGAGATTTGCAGGAAAAAAAACTATGGCTGTTTGCAAATGGAAAACCAGCATATTACTCGTTTTTTATTTTAGTAGTCTTTATATTGCTAATAACCTTTTTATTCGCTATTTAATATACCTATATATTACTGTTTTTTTATTTATTTATTTTCCAGTTATGTTTAACAGTTTGAATATATTAGTTTTCACACTGACAAGTACTGTGCTGCTATATGCAACAAAATGTGTATTTTATAGCATAATCCTACAGTAGTATGAGTTCAGTATAATGTCATGTCAAATGTCGACCAACTTTCACTATTTTTATTAATTGAATGCAAAGAGAAGGACATGAGTACTTCTCTGGATTTGAGTGACATCGTCCTGTCTTTTTATATTGCCTCAGATTCATCTGCTCATGTGTGCATGTTTGTTGCGTGTTCAGTGTATAGCTGGCAGTAGCTCTGCATTCAGGTCTAATAGAGATCTACTGTATGAAAACAGAGACCAGATGTGGAGTAAAGCTCCTCTTCTGATAACCTGACCTTATAAGAGCACGTCTATACTGTTTTCCAAAAGCTTATATGAGCTTTTTGGCTTGAACCTGCTATGGTTGATTGCATCCATGTGTTTGTGTTCGTATATGTTTATCAGTGTAATTATGTTTGGAGACAAAGAACTTCAGAACAGAGTCTGACACAGTTTGACAAACAATCATATGCTATGAATATGAAGTATATCAAATTGCTTCTTGCATCCGCTTAGTAAATTATTCAGTGACTTGGTCCATTGTTGCCTGTCTGTTCATAGGTCTAGGAGATATATTCAGAGGAAATGCTATTTTATTTTATTTTATTTTAAAGTTTTATTTTATTTTTTTATTATTTTTATTTTTTATTTTGTGTTTAATTAATTTTTTCCCTTCATATTTTAGTTTTTAGATTTTATTTTTGTACTTTAATCAAACTAGTTAATTTAGATGCTGTCACAAAGCACACTGTTTTAGGTTGTCTGACAAAACATTTTTTGAATTTTATTAATACCGTAAACCACTTTATCTATTATAGTTTGTTGGAATACTAATTTTGGTGAATGTGAAACTGATGTCTTCAAAAGATGACTGATGTCTTATTTTATTTTTTATTTTATTTATTTGCTTGTTTGTTTGTTTTTTATTTAATTTAATTTAATTTTATTTCTTTTATTTTATTTTCCTCCTTCCGTCTCTTTTCTTATTCCTTCATCCCCAATATTCTCCCTTGTAGTCAGTAATCTTTCACTTGCTAAATGCGAATGCTATAATTTAACTTTTGAAGTTACTCTAAATAAAACCTCTCTTTCTGTTCTCTTAGCCGATTAAAGGATTCAGTCAGAATACCTCTTTTATACTCTTTCAAATAAAACTTTTTGATGCCTGCTGCATATGCTGCTTCTGTTTTCACCTCCCTAATTGAAAAGAAACCCAATAGCCTGTCTTATAGTGTGAGGGATTGGCTGACAGCATGACAGTTCTATATAGGATTACAATCCACAATCCACAGGATTACATTAAACACTCTCAGTAAAGCCACTTCAGGCTTTCATAACAAAGGCTGTATTTCATTGAGCAGATGGGACATCTGTATGGCACTTCTCACAATGCAGCCAGTTTAATTACACTTTCGTTTTTGCATTGATTAGTGGTGAAGAAAGCATGCCACAAATGCACCAGCTTATCGGACACTTCTAAGTCTCTTTGTTGGTTGGGCACTCTCACACTGACCTGTAGTACAACATCTGTCGAATCAAGTTCCTGTCTAACAAAATATCATGGTCATTTCACCTTATTTTCAGACCAAGAGATGAAAAGGATATATTTGAGTAGAGCTTTTAAAGGTGGACTCTGGCCTTATTTACAAAAAGTCATCATGACGTCATCTATGCTACTAATATCTAATGTATGAAATAGCCAAATTGTTAGATAAACAGCCTAACTTTCTTTTATCTTTCTGTTTTGTCTGTCAAAGTTCCATTTTGATTGTCCGTTTACTTTCATCCAATATAGAGTGACACTTGATCTCGCTGGAATGGTTTACATGTTTGATCCTCGACAAAAAGCTGCTAATCTCCTGCTTGTAAATTTTTATGTCTTTCATTGCACTACAGCTGAGGGCTTTGTCTCCGATGGCGGCTTATTACAGCCCTCTTAAGTATGTGTCCTTCCACTCAGAGGGCTTAAGACTCTCACTTGAAACAAACTTTTAAAGATAAAAGCTAAGCAGAGGGTTCTTGTGGAATCTGAAAGGGTTTGTGAGAGCTGGTAGTGAGGAAGAGACTTGACCATATTGGCCGCTGAGAGTACGGTCTGATGTATGGCAATAATCCTGGCTTTTTTATCAGCGCGGGTTATTCACTTTGATCAGTGGAGATTACACTGCCGTTACTGTTGGGCGCTGCACCCTGTAACCAACACGAATGGCTCAGACAAGCTTTCGGAGCTTAAAGAGATAGTTCACCAAAAAATGAAAATTCTGTCATTAATTACTCACCCTCATGTCGTTCCAAACCTGTAAGACCTTTGTTCATCTTCAGAACACAAATTAAGATATGTTTGATGAAATCCCAGAGCTCTCTGACCCCCTTCCATAGCCAGCAATTTAATTATCACTTTCCAGGCCCAGAAAGTAAAGACATTGTTAAAAAAGTCCATGAACGACCAGCTTAGACACTGACTCAGTATTGGCTGACGCATATATGCGATCCTGACGCAGGAGCCGGCCAATACTGAGCCGGCGTTCTGATGTAGAATCCGGAAGCGCTGTACTGTCTTTAATTTTTTTTTTTTTGCGCACAAAAAGTATTCTCATCCGCTTATTAACATTAAGGTTGAACCACTGCAGTCACATGGACTATTTTAACGATGTCTTTGCTACCTTTTTGGGCCTGAGAAGTAGTAATTAAATTGCTATGGAGGCATCAGAGAGCTCTCGGATTTCATCAGAAATATCTTAATTTGTGTTCCGAAGATGAACGAAGGTCTTATGGGTTTGGAACGACATAAAGGTGAATAATTAAAGGATTGGTTCACTTTAAAATGAAAATTACTCCAAGCTTTACTCACCCTTCTTTCTGATGAATACAATCTGAGTTATATTAATAAATATCCTGACACATCCAAGCTTTATAATGGCAGTGAACGGGCACAACGAGTATGAAGTTGCATCCATCCATCATAAACGTACTCCATACGGCTCTGGGGGCTTAATAAAGGCCTTTGTAAGCCAAGCAATGCATTTGTGTTAGAAAAATAAACATATTTTAAAAGTTATAAAGTAAAATAACTAGCTTCCGCTAGACCACTTTCCATATTCAACTTACGAAGAAAGTGTAACGCCTCTCGCAGTTCAGAACACTTATGCTACGTCCTACGCCTTCCGTATTCAAGTTACGGAAAAAGCTTAACGTGTCAGGATATTTATTAATAAAACTCCGATTGTGTTTATCAGAAAGAAGAAAGTCATATACACCTAGGATGGCTTGAGAGTGAGTAAAGCTTGGGGTAATTTTCATTTTAAAGTGAACTAATCCTTTAATGACAGAATTCCCATTTTTGGATGAACTAACCCTTTAAATGTTCACACACTGAAAAAACATGCACATATTGTACATTGGCTTCAGTGTTTAAGATGAATGGTGCACACAAATTTTAATTCGAAGAGTTAGGAGTCCCTAAGTATGAAATATCACCAGAGTTTCACAGAACCTGCAAAATGACTTAAGAGTATGAATAAATACTGTGCTATTCCCTTTCATCAACTTTTAAATTGTTCTTCTTTTTGTATGTTCCCCAGTCCCTCATGTTCTTTTCATTCATACTGGTTTTGTGAAATCTTCATTAACCAGATGCTCATGATTCATTATTCTCTGGTGATATAAAGGCAGAAGCCAAGCTCTGATCTCAAGTTCATCCAATGACTTCCCTGCTAAACTATCACCATGCGAACCTGAGAGTACCTGACCTTGGACGAAACTCTTTATTCCATAATTTTCTTCTCCAGGGAATGGAAAAATGACAGATGAGAGAGATAAAATGAATGGTTTTTGTTCTTTCATGTTTCTTTGCCCTCTGAATGTGAATTAATTACACGCA
This sequence comes from Zacco platypus, assembly GCA_038088235.1. Taxonomy (NCBI): domain Eukaryota; kingdom Metazoa; phylum Chordata; class Actinopteri; order Cypriniformes; family Xenocyprididae; genus Zacco; species Zacco platypus. The sequence goes on from CM076066.1 coordinate 6,654,139, forward strand.
TTTTCCTTTCCGGAGGGATGCTAACTTTTCACCGGCTCCGATGCATAAAGCGCTAGGCGGTTTCCGCCAGGCTCGGATGAGCCGTCTGATTTATGCTGGGCTGCTCAGAATCAAAAGCCCGCTCGTGTTTGCACGCACACACTGTGTGCAGGTACGAACAAGAAAATCCCTGTTAAGTTGTCTTGTGGCACTTTGTCGAGAACAGCGGCAGGAACTTGGGGAATGTTACGTGGCCTCGAGAAGCCCCTGTGCAAAGTGTTAAGGAAGGGGGCAAGCAAAAGAGTCAATGGAGAGCCGGTCTTCTGAAGTGGAGCCAGACCCGATGGCTCCCGTGAGGGACTTCGGGGTCGGCGGAGCAGGCTCGCTGCTGTCATTTAGCCTGTTAGGTTTGTTTGACCCTTGACCCATAACAAGGGGCAAGGCCGCAGGGCAGGCGTCAGGCGGCGCGCCTGCTTTAATTTGACCGTGAGGAACGTTGTGTATGCGGAAACATGAAAGAGAAGATAGGGTGAAGAAAGCTATGGAAACTTCACAACAACTCAAACTTTATCCGTCAAAGGGCGATTTTATTGTCTTGCGTGCTTAAATTTTTAACACAAGAGTGCAACAGGCATCTCAGAATATCTTTCCAGACTCAAAACTCACCTGTTTCTCTTTCTTTTTCCACTGTTCTGAGCAGGACTGTGGCCTGGTGGTCAGACCAGATCAGCCCTGCGGTTTGGAACCCATTCCAGGGTCGAGATCTTCAGGAGAGGCCCAGGTCTCGCCTCGGCCTTGCCTCTCAGGAGATGAACCTGGTAGGTTTCCTCCCAGTTTTGATCATGGGCTTGTAGTAAAGTATCTGAAATGTGAATCCGAAACTTGCTGTAAGATTTACAGATCTGTTTTTTTTTTTTTTTCATATAAGGAGACTCATGAGGTCAAAGTGGTTGTTGCAGATTTTCTGTTTTGTGGACAAATGATACATTTTCTGCCTATTTTTCTTCAGGTGTGAATGACGATGTTGGCCGTCAAAGCACATATTTTTTTTTCAGTTGCAAAGTAGTTCATTGTGTGTTTGGCTATATTAGCACGAGATTCACGGTTTATTAGCCGCTCCACTAGAGGATGGGAAAAGTTTGCTAGTGAACTCAGAGTTTGGTAATTTATGCGTCTGCTTTTACAGTGTGATAATGCTCTGATTCATTGCCCGTGTTGAATCATTACTCAATCACAAGGTTAGGGCCTCAATGCTGACTTTATGGGGGAAAATAATCACTTAATACAGGTTTTTTGAGTGAGCTGTCCCTCTTCAGTGATTGTATGTTCAGCTGCTTGGCCTTTTAGATTTAAAGCGACCAGGTTAGAGTTCAGTCAGGTTTCAGTCAGTGCTATAAAAGTAAAAAGGCTGTCCTCAGCAGGGTAGAGCCTCAAAGACAGCGGGAAACTACTTTAGCTGTGTGAGATGGAGTTATAAACTTTGTTTATGTGTGTGAACCCATCTAATTCGTATGGAAGCTCATTTTCGCCAATAAATAATAATAAAATAATAAAGGTAATTGTGACATTTTATCTCACAATTCTGACTTTTTTTTCGTAATTGCGAGTTGTATCTCACAATTCTGGCTTTTTAACTCACAATTTTTTTTTTTGCGAAACTCGCAACTGTGTCTTTATAATGTCAGAATAGAGAGAAAAGATAAGATAAGATATTCTAAGATAAAAGTCAGAATTGGGAGTTTATATCACAATTCTGAATTTAAAACATGCATTTGCAAGTTATAAAGTCAGAAATGTATGATACAAAGTCAGAATTGCCAGAAATAACCTCGCAATTCTGACTTTTTTCTCGCAATTGTGAGTTTATATAACGCAATTCTGACTGACTTTGTATCACGCAATTTTGACTTTATAACTCTCAATTGGGAGTTTATATCTCTCTCTTCTCTCACAATTGTTAAAAAAAGTCTGTGAGATAAAAAGTTGCAATCACCTTTTTTATTTTTAATTCATGGCGGAAACAAGCTTACATAAATATGAGAATCTGTAACATTAAACTAAAATCACTTCATACAGATGAAATTCATTTGTACACTTAATGATATTGAAATTAAATCCAGGTGTATTTATCAAACGCTTAACCATACAGAATGCAGTGGTAATTTCCAAATAAATGACACTGAAATTCTGCGAACTAAGTACAAGGCAATAAAAAAAGTAATTAATGAGAAAAATATGTGATGTACCTGGCACAATGAAGCAATAATGTCTGGCTGCAAAGTTTCCCATCTGATTCAGTATTTTATGGTGAACTTTTGATATACAGCTGTAGAAGACTTCAAAACTTCACAGAGATTCACTCCACTGTGAATCACATGAACACTGTAATTTGAGTAGATGTTGTCATAGAAATTTAGTATAGGGCACTATAAAGAATATTTTACATGTCTGTCAGGTCATTGGGTCGTCCCGTGCCTGAGCTGTTCAGATAACAGGACTTGTGATTGGAGAGAAGTTGCCTGGCAACCCGACAGCTGTTATCACCCCTTGCTGGACCAACCTCAGTTGCAAACCTGCATGATGAACCGGAAGGTGAGGAACCAGGAACCAAAAACAGAATGACACAACACGCATTTTTTCCATAGTAACTTTAGCAAACATTTTTATAGAATTATTAATTGATCATAAATTACACTATAAAGAAGTCTCTTATTCTCACACAAAACAGTAATATTGTGAAATTATATTACAATTTAAAATAACTATTTTCTGTTTTAATATACTTTATTTATATTTTTAATATATTCATGTGAAGGCAAAACTGAATTTTCAGCATCATCACTCCAGTCTTCAGTGTCACATGATCCTATCACATATACTTATATGCTGATTTTGTGCTCAATAAACATTTCTTATTATTATCACTGTTGAAAATTAATATTTCTGTGGAAACCATGATACATTTCTTCAGGATTCTTTTTCAGGGTGAACAGAACAGTGTTTATTTGAAATAGAAATATTTTCTAACATTATAAATGTTTTTTGGTCAATTAATGATTTCTTTAAAAACAAAATCTTACTGACCCCAGACTTTTGAATGGCAGTGTAACTGTCCAAATGTGCAACAATTTTTTTTAATGTCAAGTTATTATAAAGTGTTACCAGTAGGCTACTCAGTTTGAACCAACTGTTTGAACCTACTCTCTTCCCAGCGGTTGATGTTAAAATTTCACGGGTTCTGCAGCTGACAGCTTTGCCATATGTGTGTATATACAGTACAGACGAATAAATTAATGTGTAATGCAGGCAGCTCTTATAGCATTGAAGTTCTAGTGGCAGGGAGCAGCTGTTTATCAGAGATTAACAGCAGGTGCTGAGCTCACATCAGGCACATGATTCAATTACACTGCTGCTTTTATATATGCACATAATTATGCTGTAAATTCCTTTGGAAAGAAGAGACCACAAGAGAGTAAAGAAACCCGTACTCTCTTGTGTTTGCAGCTAGATTTAATTTTTTCCCAATTTTTTATTTTTTATTCTAATGTGATCTGCACACCTCCTGTGTTTTGGGTTGTTTTTAAATTATTGCCTAAAGCCCAGCAGGGGTTTTCAGAGCTGTGTGCCAAACCTACAGTCTGTTCCCGCTTCAACAACTCCCTTAGCGCTCATCTTCACAGCGTGACTCTTTCCACCTTTTCTCGATTTAAGACTCACAAGACTCACAAGATCAGATCTGACACAAACAAATGGCCACATTACATAAGGGCCCAGGCTCTCACTACAGACAAACCACAACCTTCTGACTGCGAGCCCATCCAACAGGAAAAGAGTGACTCTTAAGGAAAGATTGTTTCAAATAAAAGAGCTTTAGATTGTCAAGGTCTAGAGTTATACTCATGAATTTGTTTCACATTCTGCAGTCTCATGACACCCATGTGCATTGTTTTGAGTTCACAATGGCATTTCAAACCTGTAGTACTTTCCCTTTACAAAACACATTTTGTGTGTATGTGTGCATATACTATATAAAATTTATGATCATCAGATCATATATATAAAATTTATGTACTGTTGTATGCCACCAATGGTTCCTCAAAAATGTTTTCTTTTGTATTCCACTGGAAGGGAAAAAGATACAGGATACAGGTTTGGAACAACATGAGTGTAACTTCTGACTTCTTGCTGAAAATATTAGTCCTAAATCTTGTGAGCATGTCTGCAGAAAACAGTGTCAGCCAATGCCTGCTCCCTGAGATCTTGTGATTTAGACTGGCATTCCTGCCAACTTCACTGCCAAAAGCGCACACACACAGATGAACATCCAAGCTTATTAGACTCTTGTGAAGTGCTTCATGGCGACTGTGATCTCAGAAGAATATATTGTAATTTTTCCCTTATAACAATACAATTACTTTTAATAATTTAAAATGTAATTTATGTACTTATTTTGTATCCATTGGATAATATTTTGCATTAGTTTCTTTTTGACTTTTCTTTTAATGATTTGAAATCTTTAAACTGTAATACAGTTTGATTTATTCCAGTCTTATACTTAAATATGCAGTATTCATTATATTAAAGTATACTTACTCATACTAGATGCTTCCTGAAAAAAGAAGTTAGTATTTTGGAGAAATGTGTTTGGAATTATATAAGTTCATATGAGATAAAGAGACCAAAATCAGTGAAAAGGCTGTTTCATTTTACGCAGGGTTGTGTTTAATGCATTACACAAAAAGAAACATGCAAAAAGAATTGTTGACTTGAGTAAGTTTCCTGGTTGCCTTAAAATTTTGAGTTCATTTGAGTTAATACAACGATTGATTTAATGAACAGAAATACGTTTACTGTTATAATGTATGTTTTTGACGTAACCTTCTCCCTTTAAATACTTTGGTCAGTTCAAGAAAATGCGTGCAATTTTAGATTTTTTATTTGAAGAAATTAAATGTGCAGTTTCCTGTCTATCCTCGTATTGTTCAACTGGTCTAGATGATATGGGATTTAGAAAAAAAGTAATTAATAATGATAAGAAATTCAATACTTTTTAGAGAGAATAATTATTACAGTAATCTAATTTCATTGCTGAAGATTATTACACACAATTACTTTTTTAACTTACCCAACGCTGGGTGGACCGCTCTTTGAGGCGGCCATGTTGAGATCACATGATCAGCAGAATAATAATTTGGGAACCTCGCTGTTATGTTTTGAAAACCTTTTGGAAGACAATGTTGTTTAAAAAGATAGTAAAACACATAAAGACTGACTTGTGCCTTTTAAATGAAGGATTGAGCCTAATTTTTGACTTCACAAGATCTGGGTTTACGAATCCAGTTCAGGTCTCACAACATCTGACGAATGCATATTTTCCCTCAGGTCCTGTTTATCGGTGACTCCACCAATCGAGGGATGATGTACTACCTGATGGAGAGGGTTAACACCACACTGGAGGACTGGGACAAGGCCCACGACACCATTGTCTACCAAAACCTAAACCAGGGCCGAACTATCGTCAGCTACTCCTACTACCCACAATTCTGGCTGCCAAAGTCTCAGAGACCCACTTTCCAAAGAGCTCTGCAGCAGCTTCTAGAAAGGTCTGTGTGTGTATGTGCACGCCGGAGGATGTTTGTCTCCATGTGGCTGTGGATTACACCCATTAAGTTGTGAATGTGCGGGTTTGGTGTCTGTCTAAAGTGGCAAAGGCCTTGTTAACACACTAAATGACTTTGGCAGCGTGTTTGATGGTGGGATGTGGGCTGTATGTGGTTGGGAGGCTGTGTGTCAGATCAGAGTATCTCAGCAGGGACTGTAACCGCTGCTGGCTCAGCGCACTGTTGATCTCACACAGCTACTGATGTGGGCAGAAGGGTGGGATATGCAGCACAGATGCGATTCTGTGTGTGTGTTTTAGTGTGCATCTGTTAGGGACATGTTTTGGGAGCTGCTTGAATGATCTGACACATTTTGTTTTTGCAAAATGAAATTAATAAGCAGATTTTAGTTTTGTTTTACTGGTAGAAAATAAAGTACATATTTACTAGGGGTAATGTATTTGTCCCGAACCATACTGTACGGACGTCACGGTTTGGTGCATGCAGTGTTGAGTGAATTACAAGCAATTCACACTCCAATCCAGAAGGGGGCGTGCGTGGTAATGCAATGATGTTTGCGAACCAACACAACAGGAAAAGGCGCTGAAGAAGATGAGATGATCAATGCATAGATATGTTTACGTGCAATCTCTCAACCATTGTTTCAACCACGGAAAGACATCAATTAAACAGCTTGAGAATAATATCTCATAGCATTACATTTACCTCAGGGAAGTCAATAGTGTCCACAGCATGTTAGTTCACTAGAGAAATGAACTCTAGAGGGGTGCATATCACTAAATATATAATATATGCACCCCCCCCCCCACCCGTAACAAACATGTTTGTGTACCGTTACACCTCTAACATTTATATTTTTTTACTTGGAATTGTGGGTCAGTTCTTGGCACGGGTCATTGATTTTGCTTTTCAGGATGTGGTGTTGATCTTTAACCTCTTCTTTGAAACCACTTCCACCGGGACAGGTCACAACCCCTGGAGAACTCACCTCAGACAGTGCTGGTCGCTGGAGGGGTGCAGTGGCTTAACCTGAACCATTTGAGGACCATTCAACAGGTTTTAAAGAGGTAAACATGTACCCAAACACCACACAAACCCAGCCTGTTCATTATTAACTTGGCTTGAGCACATTTTAATCCACAATGTTCCAATAGCCAAAACTTTTCTTCCTTTTTAAGGTTGCTGGTTTTGCTTTGTGTGGTTTTCTACAAGTCTCTCTGTGTGGCTTTAAATGTTTAACATCATATCTCTTAACTTACTTCCAAAGGGAGGGACTTGAGAACATCATGGTGGTGGTGAAGTCTTTAGGGATGGGTTTCCATCTGCCAGTGGATGGTATTCGCTCCCTTCCAATTGTAAGAACCACTGGACATCAAGAGATGTTCTTGGATCTGGTCTATAGACCAGATATCCATCTTTTCACTGTATTAATTTGTTTATTGACAGTCTTTATCATCTTCATTCATTGGTTATAGAATGGAGTGCAAGAACTCTATAATGTGAACAAGAATATTCTGGAAAGTGCCAAGCATCTTGGATTTGAGGTCATTGACACTCTCAGCGTCACTATGGGTCGTTATAAGGAGTTCCTGCAGGGACGATGTGCCTGTCATTTCCATGAGGTAAAAGAAAAAATAGATTTACACTACCATTCAAAATTCTTGAGGTAAAAATTAATATTTTTATAAAGCAAGAACTCATAAAGAAAGGGTGCATTTATAATGTTACAAAATATTTTTATTTAAAATAAATGCTGTTCTTTTGAATTTTCTATTCATCAAGAATCCTTTTTCCAGTTTCCAGAAAAATAAAAAACAGTTTTCAACATTGGTAATAATAAGAAATGTTAATAACCATGTTGTTGAACCAGGGTCTGTGCTAATTCTGTAAATTTGTGTCTGTAATTATATTATAATGGGTGTAATTTACTGCACAGAAGGCGCATCTAATTAACTTTCTATTTTTTAGATCCAAACATACATGTGTGCGAATGAAATAGTTCTACCAATCACACTCCATTCATATACATGGATATAGATGCCGCTAGAAACACTTTTCCAGTCTTCCAGCCCCATAAATCTTTTAAAAGAAAAGCCATTCCTTTTTTATTTCACTCTAAATGTGATTTGTGGATCAGTTAATGAGTAATTAGAAATTAGGCGGTTTTTTATTAGACAATAAAGAGCAGGTTGGGAACAGATGTATTAGCTCACTCTGTGTGTGAAGTGGTGTTAGAAACACCAAATCTGCTCACATATGGGACTGATATCACTCCAGAGCGGCCACATCTGACAACAGGCCAGCAGATTTAGACCAGACAAACTTAACGACACATAACATCAGGGTCTTTTGCTTCAGTTTTAAAGGATCCATTGCTTGGTTTTTTGTATTTCTTTGTTATTTAGTGCTTAGAGGAAACAAGTTCTTAACCATTAAGTATTTTGTAGAGCAGGGAGCTAATAAGAATTGGCCATTTAAAGAGGATATAAAACTGTAATGGGATAAAGACTAGTTTCCTAATTTAAAAAGTGTGTCCCGTGTCAGAGAACGGAGCCACACGCACAGATAGATGTATTTGCTTACATGGTCAAAATCTCTCATTATCTCTCATTCCCAGTGTGTAGAGTCGGGTTCTGGAAGTAAAAACTAAATTTTTTCCATAGTGAAATTGATTTAACCTCTAAACCGTTAAAGACAGACCTACTATGAGCTTCGAGATTGTTAACCAATGGTATATTTTTTTATTTCAATGTATTTTATTTGTATGTCCTTGTAAAGCGCTTTGAGATGCAACTTTTAAAGGCGCTATATAAAATAAAGATTATTATTATTATTATATGCTTCTATTGTAGTCGTCAGTCCGCATTATTTCAACCAATTTTTAAAATAATTGTGTTTAACAGCTGAATTCATGGCAAAAACTTAATAACCCATAATGCTGTACATAGAATTCCACCAATCAGAGCGTCGTGACAAGCATTTTTTTCTACAGACAAATTCAACAACTTTAATTGAACAGATTCATATTTTTCCATTTTTAATTTATTGTTGTTCGTAATGCTTCATCATGGAATTGTAGTTCTTTCTGTCACTTTGTACCTTTGTGTTTTTATCCAATTTTCAAATACTTTCTCACGTCAAATAAACTTTGCAATGTTGTGATTTTGTGATATAGCTGGCTATTTTGGTTCATGGCTTATAACACTTTAACAAAGACTTTTTAAAATCCCTACGGAAAAAAATACTTCCACTACCAACGCTGCTAAAAAAGTGGTTGCACACTATAATATAGCTATATTCTAAAGAAATCAAATTTGACTGAGAAATGTGTATTTGAAGATCATTTTACATTGTTTGTTTGCAGGTCTATAAGCTTCCATTTCCAGCCGCTGCATCCCAAAGGAATTTGAAGATCTTGAGGCTTGGTGGAGAAAGTGGGGACCCGGCCAATGAGCAAACGGGGCCTCAGCAGCACGAGGAACCATCGTCTCCACCTGACGTGTCCTACCACGTAAAGGGACCAGTGAACGCGGTGTACTCTGAGATCCTCCTTAGCAGGATGTGTGTGAATCATGCCGTCAATGGGACCATTCGCCAACAGTGACAAAAAGACAATTAGCGGCTGGTGACGCTAACCTATCCGTGTTTTTCAGGTGTGTGTGTCTGTATGTATGATTAGCTGTGAATATGTGCTCAATTTGTTGAGAAAGGGTGCTGTGCACACCGATTGGTCGGAATAAACCACATGCTTTATCAAAGTGGTAAATTGGAGGGCGAGTTAGGTAGGTGCCTGTTTGTGCATGTGTGTTTCTGTGTAGAGCGATCCAGATGGAAAAGGGGTGTGGAGGGTTCAATGAGACCTCCTGAAGCCCTGTCAAAATGACTTTGGCAGCTGCGGCTTAAGGGCAGGCAGTGGCTGCAGTGATGAAAAAACTGAGACAGTCGTGCGGCCCCTTCAAACAGCCTTTCAAAAACCTTCCTACAACGCTCATGCAACATTCCCACAATGCTGCTACTGCTGAACCGTGGGCTGAAATGCTCCTAATATGTTTTGGGAACGGCTGTGGAGTGCCTTTGATGTCACCCTGCCTCACATTGTCACTTTTGAAGTCAAGCTGTACACCCCCTTCGCTTCACATGCCAGGTTCACAAGTATTTATGAAGTATTTTCTATGCCAAAGGTCTTATGATGTATATTGTATGTTATAGTATTACTGTTCTTCACATATTTCTACATTTATTTTTCTACCAGTGTTTTCCAGTGCCTTTAATAATAATCCGTGTAAAATGTTATAAATGCTGTTTATAAAAAAGAGGATATTTATACTGTTTTGATGGTAAGAATTTTTATATTGTTGCTGGATTTACACTAAATTGCTGGAATGCATGATATTTTATTTGTCCATAATTTACATTAAACAGGAAGTGGTTTGTGGAGAGAACAAATTAGCAGGATTTATTTGAAATATCCCATAAAACATATCTTCCCATCAGTTACTTGATGTAAAATGAAGCCACGAGTCCATGTGTTGACCTGTAAAGATTCCACAGCGTGTGATTTCTCTCTCATTGATATGTCAGAGTTTTAGGGTCAATTTATTACATATGATTTGAATGTTTATGAAGGGCTGTGCCAAGATATTTGTCTGGTTGTTGCCTATGCATGAAAAATGTATGATTCCAGCAACCAACACAAAATGTAAATTAACACCACGAACAATTAAAAATGTATATTTTCATAATTTAACACAAATTAGTTCTTGAATTTATATGTTTTTTTTTTCTTATATTTAATTTGATTCCGCTGTTTAGGTCATATTTTAGCAGAAAAATTATTTGACATACTGTGTAATGTCCATGCAAACAAAACTTTTGCTGAAAAATTACCTTTTCTATTAAAATGTATTCAACAAGGCTTTATAGCTTTATCATATTTATGACTATATAATTAAATCAACTTTTTACTTTAGACTGTAATGATTTTATTAATTATATAAGACCTTTTTGTACCCGCATATAAGGCACAAGTAGCCCTTAATCGACACCAAATATTAAATATGTTGCTTTCGACTTATAATATACTGGATATCAATATGAAAAATCACTATTATTAAAGTTGATTATCAATAATGGATGAAAACAAAGTAGCACATTAAAGTAGCAAATATATTCTGTGCTCACTTGCATTTTCTTAATTGGAAGGTTTAATTAATAACATTGTTGGTTTATTTATTTCTGTTTTATAAGCAATAATCGAAATCCTTCCAAATAGATACCCCAGGTTGGGAATCACTGCTTTAACTTGTAAATCGAAATTACATATCAATAATCTGTAACTTTCCAATTCAGTCAAAAAAAGATAAAATATATATATAAAAGTTTCAGCAATAATAAAAGCTATATTATAAACTGAGCGCGTTTTTTTTAGCTGACGCTGCAGGTAACCATAACAACAACACGTTGTTCACGCGCTCTTCATTACAACCATTTTCAGGCAATATGTCGATGAAGAGAGAGACAAGTCGATATCAGTTTTAATATTGCGTATCACAAATATACATATAACAAACAGTTAAGTCTTTAAGATACTTACTGTATCTGTGTTAATGGCGCCAAAATTATAAACTGCGTTGCTGGTGAGTGGTGACTTCTTTAATAGATTGTGCCCGGAAAATATCTTTACACATTTACTAACAATTTGCTAATCCTTTACATTATTAATTTATTGAAGTTATTTTACAATAGTCGACGCTTTTGAAAGTAATTGTAGCTGTTATTTGAACACTGTGAGCATTTAAATTCAACATTTTTGCTTTTACATGGTTTTTACTGTCTAAGCGTCAGGGTTTCTATTCTTCTGCCTTTAATTTTAACCTTATTTTTAAAATACATTTTAAATATTCTCAGTTAAATACTAAAGCCCTTTTTATTCTTAACATAGTCCTTTCAATCTCACAAAAACCCGAGTGTAGGCTACTTGACTCTTTCAGCCCTCGGTCTCTCTCGCTTTGTGCTCTCTCACCGAACTCCAAGCCAACAACGGTTTGTCCAATCAGTGTTGAGAACGGTCGCATCTCTGAATATTAATGAACTCTCCCAACCAATCACGATGTGGGAGCGCTGCACACGAGAGTGTTTAGTCGCGGGTTTTCCAACAGCAGCATAAAACAGTTTGTGTCTATTTGAGTTCGCACTGATGGCGAAGGTGACTTGTTGGTGGTGGGACGTTTTTGTTCGTACCTGCGACTTAATGGATACATAAAAGAAGCTCGTGAATTTTAAAAGCGCCTTTTGTGGATTACATACGCTAGATATTAGATGTAGTGGACCGGTATGAGTCGTCTTTGTCCTAACGTTCAGTTCGGGACTTGTTAAATGAAGTGGACATGGATAATACCGGTTGTGGAATACATGCAGTTTACCATTTATTCTTTATATGGCTCTCAGTTTGCCCTCTGTGCTCTCAGGGAAGTTGGATGTAAGTATACAAGTGCTATGCTGTTTTTACTGTCAAATAATGTTTGAATAAAATGTTTGAAAATTGTCTCCTTTTCCTCGGGCCTGGTTATGGCATTTCAATCCAGGCCGACAGGAGAGGAGAACCGCTTCTGATCTTTGTGTCACACTGCTCCGCATCACAGGTGGTTGGGCATCACATCTGTAGGAGTGCCCGAGAAGTTGGGTTGCGCGCATTTGCCCCTGTCGCACAAGCAGAAGGAGCTGTGTGCGCGCAAACCGCACCTTCTACCGAGCGTTAAAGAGGGCGCGCGCCTGGGCATCACCGAGTGCCAAACGCAGTTCAAACACGAACGCTGGAACTGCTCGACCCGACGGGACCCGAAAGTGTTCGGCTACGAGCTCACCAGTGGTATGCATGCAATGTGTCACTTTGAAATAGACTTAATTTGAGTGTACATGAATTATTATTATTAGTATATTAATTTTTTTAATGAAATATAGTAAATATAGTTTGTCCAGCACTTCTAAAAAAGGCCCACTACAACTTATCTGGGCAGAGAGGATTTTTTAACATAAAAAAGAGGCAATGAAAATCACATTAATATGATAATAAATGTACATTGAAAAAGTTAGAAACATCGTCAAACTTTGATTTAAACTGAGCAATGACGTATATTGTTAGTAAAAACTGGTTAAATTATTACTTTTATGTGCAATATTAGTTAAAGCAGGTTAATCACCTTCAGATATTAATGATAAAAGCAGAAAACAATCATTTAAAATATATTATGCATATATGTGGTTATTGGACACTTCAACAAAAAATAAACAGTATCTTTATTGGTCATAAAAAAAAACACTTTTCTGTAATATATAATGAGAGATCATTACTTTATAATTGCTTAACATCTGAGTGTTTTTTAATTGACTGTCAATCCTAATTTTTTACTACTTAATGATTGATTTGAAACGCTGATTCATGTGTTGATCAGAGATTTGATTCTGGGCACAGCTGACACACACATCTGTTTTAGGTTAACTGTCTCTATACTAAATTTACTATGGTCTTCAGCTGGCCCTGAATTTAATGTGTAGAGAATTAGACTGATTACAAAACAAAGAGTCAACTTGAAATGCTAGAATGTGTTTCTTGATTATTGTGAATTCATTCCTAAGATTTACCCTACCCAAGTTTCTGTCCCAGAGTAGTTCAAATCCAAGCTCGATTCAAGGGTAAATTGCATCTGATGCTGTGTACAGTACGTCTGAATTCCTGCAGCCACAACCAAGGATTAGAGTCATTTTATGGGAATCTTGCTATTAGAAATATGCACTAAATTTACCATCACAAATACAACATTTTATTCTTTTGTCTATTCTATTCCAGTTATTTAGACTCCTCGGTCTATGTTTAGGTCAGCTCTCTTAAAAGTATAGAAAAAAATCACAGCAGATATGTTCGAGAGTAATTAAGACACAATCTGCTTTGCCATGTTAAAGCATTACAAACCATATTTCTTCAGAACTTATTATATTATATGTTATAATATAATTGATAACACTTTTCAATAAGGTCTCATTTAACTAACATGAACTAATAAAGAGGAATACATTTGTTATACAGTATTTATTCATCTTTGTTAATGTTAGGAAATAAAATTCGAGCTGTTTGTTCATGTTTGATCACAGTGCATTAACTAATGTTAACAAACACAACATTTGATTTCCATAATGTATTATTAAATCCTTAAATGAACATTAACATGAATAAATGCTGTGATAGTTTTGTTCATTATTATTTCATGTTAACTAATGAAACCTTATTGTAAAGTGTTACCATTATTATTTTATGTAAGCTATTAAAATGTGCCTTACAGGAACTGCATGCATGATTTTATGAATAAATAACTAGCTTGCTCCCAATTAAAACTTGAGGCATAAAGTCATTTTTTAAATAATATATTTATTGTGATGTAGTTATTGCTTTTAATCACAATACAAAACATCAGGGCCATTTACAAAATAATGACTTTGAAAACCACTTCTTTTCAGTTCAAAAGGCTGTTTAGAATTAAGTAACACTTTATTTTAGTGTCCTTGTTACACATGCAGTTACTTTAGTAATAACTGTAATAATTACATGCAACTAACCAAAAAACAAACCCTAATCCTAACATTAACCCTATAGTTGTTAATAACTATTAATTGCACTCTAATAAGGACAGCTTAAAATGAAGTGTAACCCAGAATTTTTATAATATCCACTGTTGTTGTAATAATAATAAAAAAAAAATCTTCAGCCAAACATTTTTGCTCATTTTTATAGTTGGATCAGTGTAAGTTACATTCCCAGAATCCTCTGCTCTGATACTGCTGCACTGAGACCCTTTTCACAAATGTCCTGCTGCGTATCTTAAATTCCCATGTTTTTTGTTTCAACATTTGTAAGTACTTGTTCGACATCTTGCTTACATTCTGTTTTTTGTTTTTGAAGGGACAAAAGAGACAGCATTTATCTACGCAGTAATGGCTGCCGGGCTGGTTCACGCAGTCACTCGCTCTTGTAGTGCAGGAAATATGACGGAGTGTTCGTGTGATACGAGCCTATTGGGCAGCGGTTCGCCCACAGAGGGCTGGCACTGGGGCGGGTGCTCCGATGACATCGCCTTCGGGACTTTGTTCAGCCGTCGCTTCATCGACAATACAGTAAAGAACACATCAGCCCGTGGTGAGGACGCCCTGCTCACTATGAACCAGCACAACAGCGAGGCTGGGAGACAGGTGGGTGACACAGAACTAACCTTTCTATAAATGTGCTGTATACTGAAAGAAATGCACTGCTCACTTATTTTTTCCCCTTAATATTCTCCATATATTTCAAAAAATACTTTAATAAAAGCTTTAATAAGAAGTCATGGACCATAAACCAACCAGCTCTGAGATAAATAATAACATTCCAAACTTTATTTGTAACAAAAAAAAAGGATATTAAAATTTAACAAATAGACAAAGGTACAAGACTTTGTACTTAATGTCTTTTATGAAGGCATAAACTAAAATCCCAAGAAATATTGCAAATGATGTAATCAATTCACTATGCTTCATGGGAGTGTGGTCGTTGCTAAGCTCTTCTTTGATATCTTTTAAGATTTTTAAGTTGAAATCACACTGACTTGGAGCTTTTACAGGGTAATGTCATTGCATTGTCATTTTTTTTTATTAAAAAAAAAACGTTTTTCTGTGGAGAAAATGGGATTTTTAATTCCTAATCACAGTGGTTGCCCTTCATTGACGTACCAAGAGAGAATTTCTTGCCTTTCCATTCACATTTTGAGTGACATATATCAAGTTGAAGCATCAACTTTCATTTGGCAGCTTTAAAAAGACAGCAAAAGGACTAGAGAGCTCTCTTAATTCAGTGCTATGTTTCCCTATATAGATGGGAACTCACTCTAATTGGAGAAAATATGAAATGTGTGACAGTGGAAAAAAGTCTACCCTACCCTATTCACTCTTGCAACATTCATAAAGCTTTCAAGTTCTTGTCATGTCACCGCCTCATTTTTAAAACATGTTTCATCTCTAAAATTGAATATTGATGGTCCAACACAAGGTTTCCTCAATCACCTCAAGGTTTTAAGCAAGACAACAAACTTGCGTACTGTCTGAATGTATTTACCATCTAAAATATGACAGTTTTCTCCAGCAAATGAATCTTTGACTTGTTCTAACTGACAATGGAAACCATTTCAAAACAACCAAATAAGAAGAGAAATGGTAATGGGCTGCTTCAGCTCTGGCAATTTGTCGTTCAAATGAGTTACATCTCCCCACATGTTCTTGATTAATCTAAGAAGCTGATGATTTGCAACAAATTCCACAGCCTTGACTGAGCAACACTTGTAAGTGTTTGGAGACCCTAAACCACAGCTCTGGTTGGAAACCACCGAGGAGCGTTTAAGCGAGACAAAATTCCCCTCAAGTCAGCGAAGGGCCCCCATAATCCTTCACCCAAACGAATGCTCCTATTTTATGAACGTCGTCAGCTCACAAAATACTCCTTTCACTTACATGGTGTAGAACATGAAGGGAAAGAAGGATATAAAAGCTCCATCCGTAAAAATGATATAGTCCATGGAAATGTGGTTTATAGTGAACCTGGGTTAACTCTCCCTGCGATTAACATTAGTTCCGCGTTTTTGCCTCAAGTCCAGGAATTCTGTCAAAATAAATTGCGAAAATGTTGGAAGGCTGAAATTGAATCAGTTCACATGTCTGCATACTTACATTATCTAGAAAAACAAGCTGCTCTCCTCTTCTCAGCTTCTATCTTTTGATATATAACGTTCTCCGTATTTCTCTACAGGCGGTGGCCAAAACAATGTTGACAGACTGCCGCTGTCATGGCGTGTCAGGTTCATGTGCGGTAAAGACGTGTTGGCGCACAATGGCTGCGTTTGAGCGTGTGGGTGCCTACCTGAAGGAGCGCTACGAGACCAGCGTTCAGGTGGTGGACCGTGCCAAACGTAAGGTGCGACGTAAGGACAAAGACCAACGTCACATGCCTATCGCCAAAGAGGAGTTAATATTCCTCAACAAATCGCCAAATTACTGCTTGGAGGACCGACGGTTGGGCGTGACGGGGACCAGGGGCCGCAGGTGTAACAGAACCTCAGCCGGGCCGGACGGCTGCAACCTGCTGTGCTGTGGGCGGGGCTACAACACACATGTGGTACGACATGTAGAGCGCTGCGAGTGCAAGTTCGTCTGGTGCTGTTACGTTCGGTGTCGACGCTGTGAGACGATGAACGACATGCACACTTGCAAGTAGAGCAACTACTTGGAGAGCGTTGGAAAGATCTCCTGAGACGAGACCTCGTGAGAGGAAGTGGACCATACAAACAAGTATGTTGACAACATATCCATGGCAACCAGCAATCCACAGCGAAAACCAGGGAGAAATGCTATAATCCCCTTTAACTACACAAGCGTAAATCTTCCCATGGGCTTCAAATGGGAATCAAGCCATTTTGTATATAATGACTGTGGAATATAACTGGAGCGTAAAGGGAATACTGAACTGCAGAGAAAAGTGTAAATAGATGTTTTTGGGGGGATTATATTGAGGGCTCCTTCAGTTATAGGATTAGTTCACTTCAGAATTCAAATTTCCTGATAGTTTACTCACCCACCCCCATGTCATCCGAGATGTTTATGTCTTTCTTTTTTCTTAAATTAAGGTTTTTTAGGAAAACATTCCAGGATTTTTCTCCATATACTGGACTTAAATGGCCACCAACGGGTTGAAGGTCCAAATTGCAGTTTCAAAGCAGCTTCAGAGGGCTCTACACAATCCCAGATGAGAAATAAGGGTCTTATCTAGCAAAACGATCGGTCATTTTCTAAAAAAAGTAAAAATTATATACATTTTACCAGCAAGTGTTTACAAAGCGAACATGTGCAGTTTTTACTGTGTTACTTCCACCTACACCATGCGTGACATTTCCAACGTGATTATGTAATGTGTGACGCATCACAGAGCTAGTGCAAGACGAGCATTTGTGGTTAACAAGAATATCTTTTTTTTTTTTGGGGTAAATGACAGATTGTTTCACTAGATTAGACCCTTATTCCTGTAGAGCCCTTAGAAGCTGCATTTAAACTGCAATTTGGACCTTCAACCCATTGGAAGCCGTTGAAGTCCACTATATATGGAGAAAAGTCCTGTAGTGTTTTCCTCTAAAACTTTAATTTCTTTTTCGACTGAAGAAAGAAAGACATAAACATCTTGGATGACATGGGGTGAGTAAATTATCAGGAAATTTTCATTCTGAAGTGAACTAATTCTTTAATGATGATGAATTGTAATGGGAATTATGTAGATAATATGCCAAGATATTTTTTATATATAGATTCCAAATGAGAATCCCTTAAATGTATTCTGCCATTTTAGCTTTGTTTTCTGCATTTAAATGTACATATTAAATTATGAACAATGGACATATGCGATTACAATTACACCTTGTTTTTGACTCTGAAAAACTTAATTAAAATTCGTTTTTAGAGACCGTGAACGTTCTTTTTGCTTGTGACTATTGATGTTTCTCCATCTGCTCCTTCCATCCTAAACAAATAAACACAAATAATTCCTGAAAGTGTAGATGACAGACTGCAGTTGCAGGTTTATCGATTTACAATTGAAATGAATATTTCAAATTACAAATCATGGTTCCTGTCTTTCCAGTTCTTATTTGTGACTGATGTTTGTGTCCCATTTGTGTCTTCTTAAGCGGTAATCCCGCTCACACATCTCTGAAAGAGTAGACGCTTTGCTAGAAGTAACAGAGTTGTGCCAAATACCATGGCTGCATTCTCTTAAAAGGCCCTTAAATGCTAATGCAAGTGGCCCTTTTATGTAGCCACATTCCAAGAAACAGGACGGTGACAATTTACGGCAGCACACGCAAGACATATCAAAGATCTTCTGTCCAGTGACAGAAAGAAAAATTCCTGGGAGTTCTTGCACATGCTGGCAAATCTATTAAAGTCACTGGAAAATCTCGCTCACGTTGCATTTCGTGATTTCACTCTGAATGCCTGCTTGTTCATTCTCATGTGGTTGTATTTACCGCTGAGTGGAAGTTGCATCAAGCTTTCTTAGAAACTTTTTTCTATCTGTGCAAAATCGCTTCAGATTATTCTCTACTGTGACACTCACAAAAACTTTCAACCCAATCCAATATCTGAATCCTTTTTGGAAATGTTGCCTTCCCCACATATAGTGTATTCTCATAGAATATCTTTTATGATATCTGTAAAAATATCTTCATTCTTCTATCCAACAGAAAACACATGTTGTTCTCTGTAAATTCTAGTAACGATTCTTGTCATCTTTTTGGTTAATAATTGTTCGCTTTTTGGGCAACAGTCACAAACAGCATTGTGTTGCCCAAATCAAATCCTTTGAAATCTTGCATTAATCACTGCAACTCTCCAGGTACATTTTCAGGAGCAGCGCTGAGACCTTCAGCCCTGGAAACTTGGTGGCAACCCATTCTGGAGAGGTGAAAGGAATCCACGTGTACGCATCTGTTCTCTCAGACGTAGCCAACAACTCAGGTGGCTGCCAGACTTTCAGTGCCTTCTTTCAACCCCCCCCCTCTTTCTCTTTAGTATGTGTTTAATGGTTAAATCATGAGCAAAATGAGATTATTTGTCAAAATAAATCTGCTTCACTTCAATATCGCCTTTATAGGTTTTGTTCCGCCATTGCCAATGAGCTGAAACTTTCTTAATGTTCTGAAAGTGTAGTTTGGTGAGGAAAAGCTCCACAACTGTTAAAACAAAGACGAAAATTTCTGCAGATGAAATTCAGTAATAATTGAAGAATATCCATTTTCTTTAATATAATTATTCAGCCTTTTTTACTTAGTGTTTGCGGAGCCCCAGAGGTTTTTGAAGCACGTCCGTGCAATATTTCGCATTCCTTTAATGTAAGATAAATAGAATTTTTTTTTTCTGAAAATATTCCATTTTTCTGAGTCTGTGTGCTGTTGAGTCGAGACTGAAAGCATCACAGTGGGTGGTGCGACCACATGCACACACGCACAATATGTTTTGAATGTAAGTTTGATCCACACTGGCCTGTGCAGACAGGGGTCATTGCTCTCTTCCTGATCATCGTTCATCTTTTGTCTCAGTATGTGAATGATCAGTTATGTCCATCCAAGCATAGCATTACATCGGAAGCCAAGAGTCACGCTTTTTTCACTGGCCCATTCCTGCACGCTCTATGAGTGGTGCCATGCTCTGTAAGCCTTCCCAGAAGTCTGTAGGGGCTCGTGGCTGTGTCTGGTCATGTTGGTTAAGACCTGAGGGGTTTTGGATTGGCAGTACTGTTTTCCTGCCAATAACTGTTGCTTAAATGTAGGCAATTCCCACAACAACTGCTGTAGTCAATGTTAAAATTCTACACACGTCCTTACTCTGCCTTAATTCATTCTGTGTGTTTTCTTTGTTTCTTTCTTTCTCACTAAATCTGCTAAGAAATGATTGTTTACAGCAATTCATTTCTGATCATATAAGAAACGGGTTAACTTTTCTTGTTTTATATACATATGTGGGGAATGTGAACAGAATGGATCCATCCATCAGTGACATGATGGTATCTGCCTCCATCTGGTGGAGTCACAGAGTCCTGCCAGTGAAGACCACAAGAAGGAGAGGAGATCTAAACATCCATTGACGTACAATCATTATTTCAGCACAGGCATTCCTAGAAAATAAATTTCAGTTGTATTCAATTCATTTTAACTTTGTTTTGGATTTCTTTAGAATACTGAAATGTTAATGTAAGACACATAAAACAATTATAACGCTAATTTTTTTTTTTAGCATATGTGTAGCATCGGTGTGTTTAGTAAGCACACACGTGACGTTGATCTAAATATTACAAGTAAAATTATTGTAAAAATGTTGCCTATTAGGCTACATTTGCTTATATTTTTGAAAGGAGGTAGTTTAGTTGCTAGTAGCTTTCGATTATTTTCATCACATGCAGATAGTGCTTCATATTTTCCCTGCATTGTTAACAAACTGCATAAAATGGTGCCTCCTGGGTATTTTAATTTCCCAAAAATATTCTCAGACATATTCAACCACGTTCATGTGGAGAAAGTTTCTGTTTTTCTGGACCTTGAATGACGGTAATTACGTTGCTTTCAATGGGGAACAAAAATATCTTAATTTGTGTTCCGAAGATGAACGAAGATCTTACGGGTTTGAGTACTTGATGACAGAAAGTTAATTTAACCCTTTAAGTTGAGCGAAAGAAGAGAAAGTTGCCCGTTTACACTACGGGGCTGTTGAATGCGATTGGTTGACGAATGTGCAAAGGTGTGCTATTATAAAAATATACACGTTAAAAAATTACACCTTAACATAGTAAAATATGTCTGCATATAAGTTACTAAAGAAACAAACACGGCCAGAACGTGCGTGGATACTCTTACTAAAGAATGTTGTTCAATATTGCCGCCTTGACAGCCACATACACAAATAGAATGCGTTCTGTTTCTGTTCACGTTCCATATTCTGAGTTATTGTTCCCATTTCCTTCTCAACCACATTTGAGCACATTTTGTTACTTATAAACAACACAAGGAATTTGCAAACAACAAAGAATGGAGAAAAGAACGTCCCTGCGTTTGGGGTGTATCATCTATCTGTCACAACTTCAGTTTTAAACCCAAATTTAGATTTCTAATAAGCCTATCATTGTGCAATCCCACTATTATTATTGTTGGCAAATAACAAATTGCTTTTATTCCTCTATTGGAAGTAACTTTGTAAGAGTATTTCTGAACTGACATGGTCAAATATTTATTTTGGTCAGTAGGCCTACATAAATTGGTACCATATTGTATAGCACATTGTGTTCTTGTGTGTCAATTACAGGTTTGGGATTAAACCGAGTTAGATTTTTTGTATTTATTTATTTATTTATTTTTACAGCTGGTTGGGAGTCCATTCAGGGCAGATTTCAGAGAACCATTTTAAATAGATATTGACTGGTAGTAGAGACAGTTGAGCGGGTGGTCATGATTAGTTTTCATAACCAGTTGGGAAAACAACTAGCAACACATGAAAAAAACAGCATAGGATATGCACACTCATGATTATAAAACATAGTAACCTCCCTATATCCAAATATATGCACACACACACACACACACACACACACACACGTAAAGGAATTCCTTACTATGAAAGTTCTGGAAATATGAAAGGAAAGTCATGATGCAGCAAGACATACAGGAAATGTGTGTGTGACAGTATCTTCACCAGACCACTTGGCTTATTTATGAGTGAGGACATCCTGTGATTCTTCTGCCTTCAGCTCTATTTGTTCAGAACACACACACACAAACACACACACACACATACAAACACACACATCAGTTTCATTGCTTCTGGAAATCGACCAGCTTCTTCCCAGCCTTCTACTGTCAACCACTATTCAGCAAACATTTGTTTTGTCTTCATAATCGTAAATGTGTTGTGTCAATGCCAAAATCATGATTTTTCTCTCGAGCTTTTCTTGATGTGACCAATTTTCTTAATCCAGCATGTTTGTGTGGTTTTTCAGTAAAAATATGTGGACATCTTTGGAAAAGTATTTTAGATGACCAAAGTGATTACTTTGAATTTTGATGTCACTTATTTCATTTAAACATGAATGTAAACCGTGACGGGCAGTCAATGTAAACCGCAATTAATGATTCTCTGACTCTGACAGTCTACAAAAGCATCCTAGCTACATTTCTACTCATAACTTTCATACCCTTTGCAGAACATGCAGCATTTTAATAATTTTAACAAAATAAGAGGGATCATAAAAATTATATTGTTTATTTAGAACTATCCTAAATAAGCCTTTTCACATAACGGATGACTGAATTTATAAAAATTGCCCAATTCAAACATTTGCATACCCTTGAATGTTTTGCGATATAGTTAAAAAGTTTAAAAAAGGAAAGGTAATTGTGACTTTTTATCTCTCAACTCTGACTTTTTCGCTTGCAACTGCAAGATGTAAACTCACAATAGCAAATTATAAAGTCAGAATTGTGTGATAAAACTTCTAATTCTTTTCTCAAAATTGTGAGTTTTATAATTCACAATTGCAACTTTATATCATGGAATTCTGAGAAAAAGAGTCAGTATATATATATATATATATATATATATATATATATATATACACACACAGACAAAATGCAGTCTTAATATCTTATGCAATTTTACTTCCCAGGTAAAGTTGCTTTCTAAAAAATCATATTATTGGTGAAATCCAATAATTCATAGGTAAATAAAAATACCAAATAAATCCTCAAAAAAAAAAAACCCTGCATAAATATATTGAAAATAGAAAAAGTGCAATTTTCATGCCTCAGCTCAAACCCACGAGAAAATGCTTTGTAACTTGGAAATGATGAAAGTATGAAGGTTAACAATGTGTATATAATTGTTCTGAAAAAAAAAAAAAACAATAAAAAAAATTAAAATTTGATTTTTATTTGCAGTGCACGTCATCTCAACATGACATCATGTATAATCTGTTGTCTGTTTGATGTCTTTTTCTGGTATACAGGTTAATGAAATTGCAAAAGGTTTACTTGTAATGTGAAATGGATTTAGCTTTGTGTCCGAAATTTCATTGGAAGTTGTCGCCCTCTGACTCTCATGTTGATGTGGTACAGGAAAGAGAGAGGGAGGAATTGTTGAAAAGGCAGAGGGATAACTTGTGTGGCCACAGTCTGGTGAAGGACCTCAGAGAGCCAGAAAGAAAGAGTGAGATAGAAATAGAAAGTATTATTGCCATGAAGTTCATCTTAAACTCAATCTGTGGTGGTTTGATCCTACTGCTGGGGACTGGGATATTCTGGAAGACTGGTGCAACTCCACAGGTGAGATTCACACACATACTCATGCACCATGCGTATAATATGTGTTCATATGTGACATTAGATAGTTTTTTTTCAACATTTTTTTTTATTTTTTTAAATCAAGTAATTTGAAAAATTAGGAAATATAATTTGCAGTTAGTAGAGAGAGCAGTTTGTTTTGGAATATTCCCTGTTAGGCAGTTTGTACTGATACATAATATATATACCAGGCAGTCTACAAGCTTTGATATTAATGTACTTTCTCTAAATTTAGTAAGTTAATGTCTACATTTCTGTGGTTGCAGTTTAAATGTGGTAAATGTAGTTGCATGAATTATATAAGCAGATCTTCAGTTTGAAATTCCCTGATTTGACATGTATCGTTTGACATGCCCCGTGGAATGCTGGGTAAAATAATGCTGAGAATGTCATTGGCCAGCTGTAAAGTCATGAACGAATCAGGTAAATCTCCTTGGAAAATCAGTGACAGGTGTTAAGATCCAGCGTGTTTTCCAACTTAAAAAAAAAAAACTCACACATGAAATGCCATATGAACATTTGTCTTTCTGTATGTCAGCACTGAACACACTCTTTTTGCTGTAAAAGCTAATATTCTCCATGTATGTGTCTGTGTGTGTGTCCTGTCTGTGGTCAGAACCGTTGCGATCAGAACATCCAGGTGGTTACTAAAGGGAAGTGTCATTCCTGCTCGTTAACGGGTTTGGTGGGTTGTCCCAGTGGCTACACCAAGAAACCACCAGGGATAAGCACACAAAACTGCAGGTACAGTATATATGTGTTTCAATCATGACAACTGTCGAAGTGAATTATTTAACCAGGAATGTATATGCTTGATTTTGGTGGAATAGATCTGCTACTCTGCTGAGCAAATACAATAATTTATAATATAAAATAACATGCATAAAGGACATGCTACAGCAAGAATATATTAAAACCCCTGAAGCAGATCTCTACAGGTGGCACTGGGGAGAAGGACAGGTAAACAGAATGTCAAACAAAGGCTAGGGTATGATTATACGGTTACGTGGATGGCTAATGCCATGACGTTAGAGGAACCAGTCAGCTCTCACTTAGAGTTTCATGACTGAACTATGTATTTGTGTGTCTGTAAGCTTACATTTTGGGACCCAGATGTGTCCATGAAGACAATAAAACCTGAAATCATCTACATTGTGGGGACTAGCCAGTCTCTATGAGGAAAAAGACACAATAAGCAAATAACAAATAATGTCTAAAATAACTAAAAACCAATGAAGGTTTTGAATTCTTATATTTTTCTGATAGTTTCTGTATGTAGGGGCGGGTCTTGATTTTGTACTTTGGGAATTGATTGGATCGTTAGATTGTAAAGGAGTAAAAAGACTTTTTTTATTGTAATTGTCATTTTTAATTGTTATTGTAATTGTTATTGTAAAGGTTTTTAATGTACGTCTCTTATGCTTACCAAAGCTACATTTTTAAAATAAAAAATACAGTAAAAACAGTAATATTGTGAAATAAATTTCCCTTGAGCACAAACAAAAGGTTATACTATATAGCGTGAATACAGAGGCAATAATTGCTCAATAATCTCTCTATGTTTGCCTAGGTATGGAATCACATCTGGTTTGTCTATCCCGGGCTGTTCGTATGAGTGCTACAAAGACACGGTGGAACCCCGGTGCTGCACAGGTTACTGGGGCAATGACTGCATTGGTGAGTTTCAGGTCACTGAAGAAGAATTCTGTGATTGTTTGTGAAGAATTGTGTTTGAATTCTGTTCCATAGAAGACCTATGATGTCAATAACCTCTTATACCAGATAAATATGGTCCAAAAGCGATAGTTGTGTTCTTATCCGATTATCTAACACATTTTAAATGGCATTTGGTATTTCCGCCATTCTGTGAGAGAAGATACACTGAGGGAATATTTTGATCGGAAGAGTTGGACAGGAACTTAATGTGACCGCAAAGTCTGAAACGCAAATAAGGGGAAGCATGGATCCTCTTGGAAAAAGAAGTGGAAAAACATAATTTTAATATTATCATTCCCAGTTCAAAAAATTCTAAAGTAATGCTAATAGAATTTCTATCATGATTCATCATTTTTTTAATGGCGATTCTTCATAAGTCTGTCAATATCAATCTCAAGGGATTGTAATGGGATAATATGACCATTAAAAGAGACCATCCTCTAAAAATAATATATGATCCTACTGGATAAACTGAACTCCCAGAAGAAATAAACTGGGGAGTAGGAAATTTAGTTTATCCAGCAGGATCTTATGCGACTCTTGAAGAATTCTTATTTGATACCAATAAGATCCTTTAGGATTGCGTCCAAATTATGATAGGAATTCTATTAGCATTCTTTTTGAAATTTTTGTCTAGGGATATAAATCCTATATGCATGAATGTGACCTTCCACAGTTTTTGGAGGCACACTTTATCCATTTTTAACATTTTATGTGATTATGTGACCATGACGGTCTTGTTTCTCACAGTTGCTTTTTCCTGTGGGAGCTGTACATTCATTACATATAAACTGACATGTGACATATTATTGTGTGTGTTGTCACACACTATGAGAGGAAGTTTTGAGTTGCTGTGGAACAAGGGATTTGTGTACTTCCTTCCCTGGGAGAGGGATATGGCAGATCTGTGCCTCCGTACCACTGGAATGTGCTGACCAACAGGCTGTGGAGGTCTCATTTCCAGTATTTCCTCTGCCTGTCAGCACTCATACAGATCCCATTACGAGTTCGCTGAGTCAAGCACTTAAGTTAACGTGTGTTGTCGTGGTTTCTTTGGTCTCTTATCAGCAAAACTTCCTGCATTGTTCTTTAAGAGTTAAATGATTTGACCTTTGTGTCTATGAGACGGCTCAGCATTATGAAAGCTTAGTGAAGCATTATGAGAGGAAATGCATTTTTTCCTGTATTTGATTTCATTTTTAACAAAACCCAAACTAGATTTCCCAACAATCTGAGTGGCAGAGATTTCTAGAGATTTAGATTCCTGTTTATTTGAAGAATGGTACTTGGATCTACCAACACAATCTCATGGCAATTCGTAACTATATATGTTTTGGCGAATTGTAAGCTAATTCATATGAGTTTATACAAACTCACTTGTACATTTTCGTTTGATCTACTTTCTCTCCAGTAGATTTAGGAGAGGACCTTTATTTCTAAAATCAGTGTACAAATTCATACAAAATCGCCACCTTGTAAAATAGTATACGTTTTCCTGTGAGATTGGGTTGGATCCACCAACAATTCCTCCAAATTTCTGTTAACAAATGGAACCTTATTGTAAAGTGTTACCTTTATTCTTTAGAGTAAGTGCAGAAAGTTGCTTATGAGTAACTGTCTGCATATGCTGCTAGTATGGTTTTTATTTGTGTAGACGCATCTGTGCCTGGTGTGTCTATGTGTGTGATTTGCCGGGAAGGATCTGAACCGATGAAGGGATTTTGTCAGGACTATATGGTCAAACTGACAATGGCGGGAAGGAAAAGATGAGTGAGGGTCAGTGGAAGAGACGATGGGCTGTTTGAAGAGCAAAGAAACACTGCTAACTCATATCCTCTCGCAGAGACCCTACCACCCCAAACCCACTGAGCCTAGATCAGTCCTAGAAAACAGAATGATCTCAGATCCGTCTCACTCAAACTAAGATTGAGTACATTAGATAAATAATACTTCAGTATTTATTAATCTAAGTTAATGTTAACCTAGAAATAAATTGCTTATTTCTCTGGATTTAAACATTCTTGGAAACATTTGGGATAATGTAAGTACATAAGACAACAAAATATAACATTGTTCTAGAGGTTTTATTTGGATCCAAAAATCTTACATATTGTGCCTTTAACAAATGAGACCTTATTGACCTGAGTGTTACCTTTTTTTCATGCATTGTTAAGGCCATGCTCAACTGTTCAATGTGTGATTGATATCTCCAGGTTGGCCATTTTATCTGATTGAAACCGAAAGATTAAAGAGATATATTCATTTTAAATGCCATGAAATCTAATTAGAGCCTTTATTCTTTCAATAGAGTGTCCAGGATCAGCGGCGAACCCATGCAACAATAATGGAGTCTGCTCTGATGGTATTGGGGGCAATGGGACTTGCACATGCGCAGTAAGTTTCATTTCCTTTTCTTGCTCTGTCTGAATCAAGCACGCTGTTATTGAGACTTTTTGGGTGTTTTTTTCAGTCAGGGTATAAAGGAACAGCTTGCGAGGAGTGTAAAGAGAACTTATATGGATCTAAGTGCAATAATGGTAAGAAGCCTCTTTTATTCTGTAGCAGGATTAATTCTTTTGGGTTTTGTTGGTGTTGATACTGTGCTCTGACCACTGCATTTGCTATTCAGTGTGTAGCTGCAAGAATGGCATATGTGACAGCGGCATTAAAGGCACAGGAAAGTGCACATGTCTGTCTGGATACACTGGCATACAGTGCGACCAAGGTAAGATCATGGATTGTTATTCTGTGAATACAATACATGTGACAATGGATATTAAAGCAGCATGAATGAATGCATTTTTTCTTTTCAGAGCTCCCAGAATGCTCTGCTTTGCGGTGTGGACCAGATTCTCGTTGTGTTGAGATATCCATAGGGCAGCTTAAATGCAGGTGCAAACCTGGTTATCAAGGTGATGGAGTCCAATGTACATGTGAGTAATGCACAAACAAACAAAGGTTTTTAGAGCTGAGATTTATTGATGATTGGGTTGGGTGTGACATTTCGTCGATAGTTATCTATAAAAAACATTTGGAATGAGTCTATATGAGATACGTACAAGTTTCAAAAGATTGGGTTGGAAAAATTTTAATAAGTTTCGAAAAGTTTCTTAAGCTTACCAAGTCTGCATTTATTTGATCAAAAAGTGAAAACGGTAATATTGTGAAATAAGGTTTAAAACAACTGCTTTTTTATTTTCTATTTTCTATTTCATAAATGTCATTTATTTTTGTGAGTATAGTTATAGTTTAATCTGTTAATTTCAGCAGATCTCACAAAATCTATTGTGTCCTTTGTCACATTGTTTATGCAGCCATTAACCCCTGCTTGAGACCCGTGTGCCATGTAAACGCAGACTGTGCACATACTGGGCCGAACCAGCATGTCTGCACGTGTAAAAAAGGCTACAGTGGCGACGGCCTTGTCTGCATGCCCATCGACCCCTGCCAGATTAACCTGGGTAACTGCACATCTGGCTCTACACGCTGTGTATATGACGGCCCTGGAAAGGTGTGTTTGGGTGTGTTCTAACACTGTAACCCACTTTACACTTATTTGAGCAACTTAAATGTACCGATTGCTTTGATTCTGGTTTTCCGTCTTCACAATCCAGCTGTTTTCCACAGGCTCACTGTGAGTGTTTAGAAGGATTTGAGAAGTTTGTTGAAGGGAAGGGCTGCAGTATAAAAGATATGTGCAAACCAGACTCCTGCCATAAATATGCCACCTGTGCCACAGTGGAATCAGGAACAGTCGAGTAGGTGACAGTTTTCAATTGTTTGATTAACTTTTCTTTTATTTACACTTTTTCACATATTCAAAACTTCACCTTCAATTCCAAACATTTCAGATGTAAGTGCCGTGAAGGTTACCTTGGAAATGGAAAAATATGCTTAGGGAACATAATTCAGCAGTTGCAAGACTTGAATTCAAAGCCAGGAGGCGAGTGGACGGGTCAGCTTTCTAGTGCCATCACGCTGTTCAGTGAGTAAATAATTTTCAACATTTATAAAGATATTAGGTGCGTTCGACTTCATGCTGCATTGGGCTGACTTTTTTCTCTCAATTGCGAGTTTACATCCTGCAACTGTGGTTTTATAACTCGAAATTCTGACTTTATTTCTCACAATTGTAAGTTTATATCTCGTAATTCTGACATAACTGACATGAGTTATGTAATATTATATATATATGTTATATAATTATGAGGTAAAAAGTCACAATTACCCTTTTTATGTTTTATTTAGTGGCGGAAACAAGTTTCCATAGTCTCAAGATGCACACCAGTAATGTTTTTTCTAAGGCATGTTAATAAAAGCTACTTAAATGTCCTAATTGAACTATAGCCTAATTGAATCCTGGCATAAACTAAGCCCTCTCTGTGAAACCAGGCCCCAGAGTATCAGCATTACCTGAAATGTCCCTTGGGATAAATACAAATGAGGTTGACACAGTATGCTAATGCTAAATTTATTTCTGCTGTTTCAGATAAAGTCATGTCGTGGGCCCTGACCTCCCTTGGACCGTTTACTGTGTTCGTGCCAGTGAACAAGGCTTTTAAGGGCACATCTGTGAGTTAGACAACACACCCACATATGACACATCCATCTAAAACATTCAAACACATGCTAAAAGCATGCTTCTGTTCCAGGTGAAATCCCTGCTGGCTAACGAGATGAGAGCTCGCTATCTTGCTAAGCTGCACATGGTTGCGGGAGAGGTGAACTCAGACTATCTGAAGAAGGGAGTCCTCTTCTATACACTGACTGGCATGGCTGCTGAATCAATGACAGATGTATGTGATTGAATGCAGATTGTGTGTGCATGTCCCAGTTGTTTTCAAGGATGTGCAAATGCAGGATGCAAGAGCGGAATCATCATATCCTGTTTCTTTCTTAAACTCTTTCCTGCTCAGATCTGTTTATATTTCCCTATGTGTGTGTATTATTGACAGAAAATCATTAGATGTGTCTGAAACTGACAATTTTTATTATAAAGGCAGAGCAGATAAAAATCCGTCTCCATGGTAGCCGTAAAAAAGGTACGCTTGTGGAGCCAGACATCTTTGCCTCAAATGGAATAATTCATTTGGTTGATAAGCTGATGGATGCAGTTCCTTCTACTGTGATTAGCGAGAAAGAGGTTTGTGAAGATGAAGGATTTCTTGGAAATTTGTGCTACATAAATACTATACACTGATATTACATGCAAACGGGAGTTGTTTTCGTTTATTGTTGTTTTTATTTGTTAGGAGGCCCAATTTGTTTCTCTCTTATTTTCAGGAAAACTTGTTGCAGATTCTCTCAAAAAATGGAAAGTTCTCTCAGTTTAAGTCTCTGCTTGAGGTAACAGCGTTTTAAACTCTATAAAACTCAAAATTCATGCACTTTAAGATATTTGACCTGTTCTAGGAATTTATTTTTATTACCTTTTATTATAGGGCAATATTTGCTCACAAGATTTTTTTTTAGTATTTCAAAAGAGATCTCTTAATCTCGTAAAGGTTGTTTTCATTTTATCAAAAATACAGTAAAAACAGTAATATTGTGAAATATTATTACAATTTAAAATAAGCATTTTCTATTTGAATATATTTTAATTCCTTTGATAGTTGATTTGTCATAAGCCATTACTCCGTCTTCAGTGTCACATGATCCTTCAGAACATTTTGTTGTTATTATCAGTGTTGAAAACAGTTGTACTACTTAATTTTTTTTTTTTTTTTGTGAAAACAAATGATTTTTTTTTTTCAGGATTCGGTTTTGTTTTTGTTTAAATTTCTGACCCCTTTGATACTTCTGTTTCTCAGAAAACCAACGTGGCAAAAGTTTTAGAAGACGATGGACCTTATACTCTATTTGCTCCAACAAATATAGCCTTTACCTTCCTGAAGCCTGGCTATTTAGACTTTCTTACCTCTGAGGAGGTACAGTGCAAATATATCAGATGTTTAATTATATTCTGTCCTAGTCACATAACCAACACTACATTTTCTTTTCATTTCTCCCAATTTAGGGTAAGACAAAATTACTTGAACTGATGCGCAATCACATAGTGTCATCTTCTCAGGTTTGTGTCTAGATGTGTGTGAATATGTGTTCAAATCCATTTCTAGATCATCATTCATTATGTCTGTCATATCTGTGTACAGCTGAGTGCCAGCTTCATTGTGTCAAACCCTCGTGCTGTGACCATGGCCAACCAGGTCCTGACATTTAATGTGACGACTGCTGTGAGTTATGATCATTCATTAAATTCATCTGAAATAAAAAATATTTGTTTCACATACACCTAAATCCACATGTGCAAGTTTATTTCAGTGGCCATCAGAAGTGGGATTAATCTGACAGGCAGACAGCACAAACACTGTTTAAGCAAAATAAATTTGTTGCAAAATAAAATTGTACTGGACTATTACTGAAGTTAACGCAAAAAAATATGCTTATTTGTACACATTCTTGTGGTCGAATGTTAATGGTTAATTGTTAAAGTGATGAACTGCACTCTACTTGGACACCTGTGTGAATTTGAGAGTAAATGACACCATACAGCCACTAAAATGATGTTACTGAAAATAATCCAATGAAATTCATACAAAATGCTTGTATTTTAAAACCACTGTCACATATAGGGGCAGATCATGGTCAATGGGGAATCGATGTTGGAACTGGACGTTGAAGCAAAGAACGGCCGTCTTCATTCACTGGAGGGGGTTCTGATCCCTCCATCCATAGAGCCCATCCTACCTCACAGGTGTGACACCAAAGAAATCAATATTTATAAGGTAAGCCGTATCTCCACTTGTGTTGACCAACCATAGGTGTTTAGCTGTAGATACAGATACATCTGTCAGTCTTAAAGGCATTTCTATGTCAAAACTCCACCTACTGTCCCAATTTTATGTATAAAGACAACTACAAATAAACCATTCAAAGGTTGACTTGCTGTAATGTTGTCGCGCTACCTGAAAAATGCCAGAGTGGGGCAGTGTTCAAGAAACCTGTTAGGAAACAACAGAAATTACAG
This sequence comes from Zacco platypus, assembly GCA_038088235.1. Taxonomy (NCBI): domain Eukaryota; kingdom Metazoa; phylum Chordata; class Actinopteri; order Cypriniformes; family Xenocyprididae; genus Zacco; species Zacco platypus. The sequence continues at coordinate 6,686,427 of CM076066.1, forward strand.
GCACAACAACCCCAGGCACAACGCAAACATTTTTTGCTAGTTTCAGCCTTTGACTCGTCAGGTTGAGCGTGTCTAAATTCTGCCATGTAAATAGCAATCCACCAAGCGTACCTGGCTTTTAAAGGGAATGCGAGATGACACTCTGATTGGTTTGTACGTTACACCCAAAACACACCCATGACTCAATAAGAGACTGGGTACAACTCTTCAGGACCATTTTTTCAGCCAACCATTTTTTCCATCATTAAACTAGCAAAAGTGGATTCGGCATAAGTGCACACGCGCCATACGTTTAGATCGTTAAAATAAGGCCCAATATCTTTAAAGTTCCGAAATCACATACTTCCCTACTATATAGTGACAAGAGTGTGTCCGATTTCACAGTATTCATGAAAGAGTAGGCAGTGAGATTCTGAAGTCTGCATACGATGGACAGTTTATAATCCCATGAGGCTACTGGAGAGTTTGTGAATGGCAGTGAAGTGACGCTGGTAGGTCACGTGACAATGACGGCATGGTGAATGTAGTATGTCTGAATTACATTCATACTGCACACATTCCTATTATATAGAACATACTTTTCTAACGGTTGCAAAGCAATTACTTATTCAAAGTAAGTACCTACTCAAAGAGTATTGAATTTTGGATCCAGACCTAGTTACCAAACTGACATGAGAGGGTGTGTATTCTCTTCTCTTTGTCACAGGGTCCATGCGTTAGCTGCACACTTGTCTCCAGATCTACCTGTCCAACTGGTGAACCGCTGGTAACCTGCTCAGCAATAACCATTAGTGCATGCTATAATTTAATACAGTAAAGCTTAAGTTAAAAATTAAAACCTTGCTACCTTTTACTAACACTAGAGCTTTGTATTAAGCTGGTGTTTAATTGGGGTGAAATTGTACGCTGGTTTTTTGTTTTTGTCACTCCTTTTTTTTTTCCTTCATACTCAGGATGTATTCTCCAGAGGCTGTGTGTTCAGAAATGATGTTTTTGGCAGCATACCAACCCTTGGCTGTACCATCTTCTGCAATGAAACAAGGACTGTGAGTATTTGTTTCTCTATATTTAATATATTCAAACCATAGCGTGTGACATTATTTGCAACTCCATCTAGTTTTGCTGGTCAATCTGATCCGGTCAAATTAGTCATTATTTGTCTTGACCAGACCCCTCGCTGCTGTAAAGGTTTTTTTGGACCAGATTGTTCCCCATGCCCAGGTGGCTACACCACCCCATGTTCCTCTCATGGGAAGGTAAACCCCATGCACATACACTCATACTGTACAGCATTTTTTAGGTGTCATAACTGTATTTTAATTTGTTGTAGTGCTCAGACGGTATAGATGGAAATGGAACGTGCCAGTGTGAGCCCAATTTCAAAGGATCCCGCTGCCAATACTGTGCAGACGCCAACAAATATGGCCCGTTATGTGACAAAAGTATGAATTTATTTTACCGCACAAGGTTTGGGAATACTCCAGATAGTTTAGTAACAATATTTTCTTTGTGTCCCTCCCTAAAACCAGCTTGTGGATGCATACACGGAGTGTGTGATAACCATCCAGAGGCCAGCGGTAAATGTAAGCAGGGTTCCTGTAAGGATGGTTTTACTGGAGAGTTCTGTGAGCTGCAGACCCAGTCGTGTGGGCCCAACCAGCCCTGCCATGCCCACGCCAACTGTGTGTCCAATAATGCAGCGTTCACGTGAGTGTTCTACATCCTTCCATGCTCGAGAGAGACAGAGACAGAAATCACCTGCGTTACATTTATTTATTATATTTCATACTTTAGGCATAGGGATTTTAAACTGGGGTTTGGAGACCGTCGGGGTCAAAGGGGGCCAAAATTTCAAATAAAAAAATATTAAAAAAATTAAATTAAAAAGAAAATGCTTTAGACTGATATTTATTATTATTATTATTATTATTATGGCTAGATTTAATTACGTCATTTTTAATATTACATTGTTTGTATTTAAAAGAAAGTAAAAAAAAGAAAGAGACCAAAATTTGTTGTGAAAAGCTATATACAAATAAATTTGTATTAATTAATTAATAATTGTGTCCAGAGTCATCGTCATGTCTTGTTTTGGTTTTGTGTCTTGTTCATGCTTTTATTTTTTACATAGGTTCTTACTTCAACTTGCCTTCAGTGGACTGCCTTACATTTAATTATTTTATTTTTAATATTACACTGTTTTTTTTTCTTTTAAAGAAAAAAAATATTTTAATTTTTTTTTTTTAAATACATTTTTTCTGGTCCAAGATTGTGAAAAGTGCTATATGAATACATTTTAATTATTATTAATATTATATGTTGTTATGTCCTGTCTTAATTATTATTTAATTTTTATTATCACACATTATACATGAGTCTTAAATGTATAGTTTTTTGTTTTAAATTGTAGGGGGTCCTTTACAAGGAGTCATTCATATTTAGGGTTTTTTTGCTGAAAAAAAATGGTTTTAAGAAAGGAGATCGTCAGTGGTATACGATTTATTCTTGTTGCATTGTTTTATTTTAGGTGTGTATGTAAGCCTGGTTACCAAGGGGATGGATACATGTGCGTTGAAAGTGATCCATGCGCTTTACCACATCGCGGAGGCTGCAGCATCAATGTGAGTCAAATGCGTCTGTGTGCTTGTGTTTTTTGTAAGCCTGTCGTGATAACGTGTTTATTCTCATTTACTCTCAGGCCAAATGCATAAAGACCGGTCCAGGCACACACACCTGCCAGTGTCTTAATGGGTGGAGGGAGGATGGAGATGAGTGCCAGGCCATCAATAACTGTCTGGATCAAACCAGAGGAGGGTGTCACCCCGATGCCAACTGTATCTATGTGGGCCCAGGACAGGTGAGAGGGGTTGTTGTGATTCCCAAAACCCATCTACCTGGATTTACAGTGTTTTTGATGATTGATATTCTCCCTAGAGTGATTGTGCTTGCAAAAGTGGTTACCATGGAAATGGGAAGCAATGTGAACCTGTCAATCACTGTGTGGAACACAAGGGTGGATGCCATTTCCTGGTCAGTGTTCAAACAAGTCATCACACACCTGCACACATCTGTATGCACATCAGCTGCATCTTTTCATTTTCTTGTTTTCTCACAGGGCACCTGCACGTTTCTGAGACCAGGTGGATGGCAGTGTGTGTGTGAGGATGGCTATGATGGTGACGGAACAATTTGTTATGGTACTCTAGCACAGGTACCGTATATAGTATATAGTATCTCATTCCTGTGTATGTTATTGTATGACTGCATGTTATTGTTGGATACTGTGGTGATGTGGTTATGCAAAAGTCAGGCACAACTAACTGAAAAATTATATGCAAACGTATATTCAAAATATTTGTATAACCTGATGTCATAATTATTTTTAAAGTTAATTTAAAACTTTTAATTTAATGTTTTTGTAGGAGGTGTCAACAAACCCAAATCTTCAAGCATTTAACCTCTGGATTACTGTAAGTTTGAAATTTTAGTGTTAAAATTGGCCTTAAAAGTATTTATGCAACAGCTATGGTTTGAATTTAATTGGTCAAGCAGAGACCGCTGATATTTAGTCCACTATTTATTTTTTTACTTTTCACTTTTTTGAGTCGTTGAATCATTCAACTCCCTCGAACACTGATTCAATCAGTACATGTCACTACTCTACAGTTCTGCTGTGGCTTTGTTTTGGAGCAAAAATAGAGCAAACATGTATAAATGTTCCTAATAAGTTCTGGAATATTCCATAGCGAGGGGGTCTTTCTCAACTGCTGTCAGAGGCAGACAATTTCACGCTCTTCGTGCCATCGACTCAAGCCATAGAGAAACTGAGTGAAGAGGACAAAGACTTCTGGATGACCCGCAGTAATCTTCCAAGTCTTGTAAAGTAAGTTTGGTCTTGCAACCACATCAGCTAATTTGTATATAAGGATATTGCAATATCCTTGCTTCACTCCTTTAATACTAGCTGTTTTTTTCTCTCACAGAAATCACATGGTTTCTGGGATGTTTGCTCTCCGCGATCTTTGTACCTCCCCATCCCCGAAACTGGTTTCCCTTTTAAAATGGACACTTCCTGTTTCCACAACCAATGAAGTGAGAGATAACACCTTATCTTTACCATTAACCCCAGGGAATTTTGTCTGTCTTTTAACTCTGCAATGAGATTTCTTTATCATTCTGTGTTTCTCTTTCTCTCTTTATCAAGACAACCATTGTTGCAGGAGGAAAAATAACTTTTGGAGATATGGCAGCAAAAAATGGAGTTATACATCTTATTGACAAAGTAAGCCTGTAGTGTTTCAGTATTGTTCTCAAGTACAATGTTGGGTCTCATTTACTACAAAGTGCATACAAGTTGTCTAATTATGCTATTATGCAAAAAGTGTATGGTTTCTCATTTTTATCCTAAATTTAAAATAAAGTGCAAACTTAATAATGATTTTGTGAGAATATGCATACACAAATGCAGAACAAGTACATCTGCACAGATTGAAGAAATATGCCACTGTTGTTCTCTCCAGGTTTTGATCCCTGAGCGAAAGATGAGTAAAGGTTTACTGGAGGTTTTGAGTCAGAGGTCTGATCTCTCCCTTTTCCGCAGCTCTCTCTTGGTTAGTGCCCAGTCTTGTAGGCCTGCCTCCTCTGTATATGGCTTGGCCTGTAGTGAATTATGTTTTTGAATTGTACTTGTTTTGCATTTATCCAGAAACACAACCTGACTAACGAAATGGAGGTGTCTACAGGCTTTACTGTGTTCGCTCCGACAGACAGCGCAATCCAAGAATACCTCAGAAGAATGGGCAAGGAGTCACTGGTATCATGCAAAGACACAAATATACAAAGACTTAGTGGTTATAGTGGTATTAAGTATATAGTATCTCATTCCTGCGTCATGGATTTTGTGTGTGTGTGTTCCTAGGAGTTAAACGTGACCCAGTATCACATTATAATGAGTGAGACTCTAAAAGATGGAGATTTGGTGGATGGACTATATAAAGATACTATGCTTGGCTTCTCGTACCAACTAGGAATTTTTCGGCAAGATAAGAAAGTAAGTAATGGCTAAATTATTTTAAGTCAACCTGGTACAGTAAATCAAATGCTCAGTTATGGATATATATATATATATATGGGATTTCTCTGTTGTAGTTGCTTGTAAATGAGGCTGAGGTGAACGTGACCGATATAGAGACGAGTAAAGGGGTAATCCACACCGTGTCAGCTGTCCTGAGCATCCCCAACAATCGCTGCGACAGAGCTACCTCCACTAGTTTCATGGTGCAATATTTATATATACCTCGTCATATTCTTCTTTATCCTTTAAATATCCAATTTCAATATGTACATTGTGTCTGTAGGGAAGCTGCATGGACTGCTTACGCCCAACTGAGAACCCTTGCCCCTCAGGAACAAAAAGACTGGTGTGTGAACATAAAGTGGTGCCAAAATGCTAATGGAAATATTTCATATTAAGAGATGGACATTTTCACTTTTATACTCAAACTTTAAAAATATCAAACCTCTTATTTTAAAACTACATTTATATTGTCTGATATCAGTTTGATTGGCTGAGACATTCATACAAACTGATTCTTTACGCATTTTGTTTTCTTTAATAAAGTAATTTAATTTGATCAAATTATTCTATTTTATTTAATAAATTGTAACTTTTGTGAAATATTGAGATTTTAAAAAATTAATATTTTTATTTAGTAAGTTCTGTTTTATAGATTTAACAAAGGGATTTAATTCCCCTTGGAACCTGCTTTAAATCCCCTTTGTGGTGAACTATAGAGTTGGCTAAAGTACTGACTTCGGCACCAAGTCGCTTCACCGAGCTTACACAGATACACACAGGAGCTTTTGAAAGTAGGAGTCTTTCAGTGGATATATTAGGGATCAGCTGATAGATGCCTGCTTTCAAACACTCCCGTGTGTATCTGTGTAAGTGCTCGGTGAAAAGCGTCAAAGATGTCTATGTACAACATGTTTTTGAAGCGTTGATCATTGTAGCCAATCACAGACATCTGTTGAGCACATGAACACAGTGGCCAATCAGAGGTGTTTAAGAATCAAAACGCTAGGGGGTAATGCTGATATCATCACATTTAAAATATCAGTACTGACTTGGTCCCGAAGTTTGTATTTTGACAACACTAATGGACTAACTGGGTTGGTTAAAAATAATATTTCCTATTCATGGTTTATTTTCAGATGAGGCCAAAGAGAAGATGCATGTACAGTCGAGTATATCAGGGAGAGACACTGCTGATCATTGGATGTAGAGTTTCTTGTGAGAAAGTCAACATTGTATGTACATTATACATTCACTTTTCACATTTATTCTTTTATATTCACAAGCGTTAGGAGCTTTCTGGAGTTCAAAATGGAAGAATTGTATATAAATATAACATTTTAGACTTTTTATATAGTTTTTCTCTCTATTTGCAGGAAAGAAAGTGTTGTGCCGGGTATTATGGTGTCAACTGTGAGAAGTGTCCGGGGTCAGAAGGTCAGCCCTGCTTTGGCAATGGTGTATGTGTAGACGGGATCAATGGCACAGGGGTCTGTCAGTGCAACCAGGGCTTTAACGGCACTGCGTGCAACTCTTGCCAAGCTGGCAAATATGGAATTCACTGTGATCAAGGTATCAGATATTTAAAAGCTCATATTTGCTCATACTGCATACTCTGTGAAAAGTTATCTCATGCACTATCTTTCTGTTTAGAGTGTAAGTGTGTTAATGGACACTGCAAAGACGATTTGGATGGAGACGGTAGCTGCGCCTGTAATCTGGGCTGGAGAGGAATAAACTGTGCCATTGGTATGATTTTCACTTGTCACACTCATACATGCACTGGCCCAAAAAATTACTTGGATGCTTTTCACCATTAGGAGTATATATAAATATATTGTAACCTGTAAATAAAAATTAAGATGTGTTAACTATTTTCAGCTATAACATCAGATATGTGTGGAGGAAAGTGCCACAGCAGTGCCAAGTAAGTTTGTTTCCAAAATACCCATTATAATATGGTTATGTTAAGTTCACATTATTATTTTGAAGTTCCTTGGAATAACATGTACAAACCATAGTGTAGGAATATGGTAATCATTCAGTACCATAGTTTAAAAGTACTTAAGTACCATCTGAAAGCATTCTTGGCATTATAGCTTTATATGTTAAAGTATTTCACATTATATTTCTCTAAGAATGAGGAAAAAAATCATGAGGAAAAAGTCAATAAGAAAAAATATTAAATTGGCATTGTGAAATACTTAAATTTAAAATAACTTTCTACTTGAATACTTTTTAAAATGTAATGAATATAAAGCTGAATTTTCTTCCAACCATGATCACTTTAGAAGTCATTTTAATATCCTGATATTTCTTATCGCACATTTATTTGAAATGGGAAACATTTGTAACAATGTAAAAGTCTTTGGTCTCTATTTACTCTGCAGATATAAACTTGAGCTTTATTCTTCATTTAAAAACAGTCACCTTCAAGGCCTTAAACAGACATCAAGAGCTTCTTAGGCAAACATTGTCTTTTAGAGGAATCTTTACAATTACCAACAGGTGTACCCTTAAAAAAAAATTTGCATATAAAAAGTTTCAAGAGACCCATTTCTAAAGAGGCGTACACCTGTTGCTAATTTTCCTCATCAAGAGTTGGTAGAGCACAGTTTTGTGAAATGATGCCCAAATTTTTGTAGCATCCATACATTTTATAGTCTTTAAATAGTGCATTTTCATTGACTTGTTTAATGTGTGTTGTAGCTGCTTGCTAAACGTAGTGAACAGCACATATTACTGCAGTTGTGCTGCAGGATTTCAGGGCAATGGCACATATTGTACAGGTAAGAGTCTCAGAAAACCTTCAAATACTTAACTGCTGTAGCAAATTATTGTAAATGGTAGTTAATATAATATGGTGTTATCTCCAAGCGGTGGATGCATGTGCAGAGAAAAATGGTGGCTGCTCCAGCCATGCTGTTTGCAAGCGTACTGTCCCAGGACGGAGAATGTGTGCATGCAACCCAGGTTATGAAGGCGACGGAAAAGTATGCATTTGTAAGTGTATTTAATACTCAATATGTAGGGTAGTGTACTACAAACACCACTGTCTTAGGTTTAAATGTCAGGGAAACACATTGTATATTGTGGATGTACTTACCAAAAAAAAAAAAAAATTTATTTGTAATGTGATAATGTGTGTGTCTTTCTGAAGCCATCAATCCATGCCTGGCTGGTAATAAAGGAGAATGCCATGTTGATGCTGACTGTATTCATACAGGTCCCAATAAGGTAAGATACTAATACACAACATCCACAAACAAATACAAAAACCATGTCCATATCACATCTCCAACACAACACCTGGAACGTCACAGTGCTGCAGAGTATTGCTAGCACACCTGTAGTTAGCCTGTAGTTAAGTAAATTCTAAAAGTCTTGATTAGCCGCTCTAAGTGTTTAATTTAAGTTCAGTGAAAACAAACCAATAAGGACTATAAATCCACACAAAAGGCAGCACAAATAATACAGTGCTCTATAAATTAAAGGGAAATTTACACAACCTCATGTTCCAAAACAGTATGACTTTCAAGGCAAGATGACTGAGAAATAAACGTTTGGTTACAAGCATGTTTCAAAATATCTTGTGTTCCACAGGGGAAAGAGGGATAAAATGTTGGGGCAGTAAATGCCAAAGTGTTCATGTCTGGGTCAAGATACAATTGTTTTTATTTAACTCAGTTCAAGTAATGGCTTTAATAATACTACTATAATGCATAAGTTATTGTATAAGTGAAGAGAACTGGGTTGTTTCCCCCAAAAACTTCATAAGCTTAAGTTGATCATAGAACCATTGCCACCAATGGAGTGACGATCAACTTAGGCTTACAATACTTTTGGGAAACGCTACCCAGGACAGTTAATTATGAAAGTTAAACTTGAGACACTTAAGACAATTAAAGCATATTTAATTTTGGAATTAAGTGATATGGACATGATTTTGAAGACTCGCCCTTAGAACATTGAATTGATACAAAGTTTCTCCATCTCCCAGTCAGCATGTTACTGCAAACTAGGCTTTTCTGGGAATGGAAAGCAATGTGAAGCCGTCAACGTCTGTCGGGAGGTACATGCTTTCGATAATCTCAACTGGTTTTACTGCACAACCTTAAACCACAACTGTCCTTAAAGTCAAGTGATTTAATCTATCATGGTTACTAAATGTAGGCCTAAATAGAATGAACATGTCAATTACTTTTGTCAGTTGAATGGAGGATGCCATAGGTATGCCGAATGTACCATGACAGGACCCCTGGAAAGGAACTGCACTTGTAGGTCTGGCTTTATCGGAGATGGAGAGACTTGCAAAGGCACCCTGCAGAAGGTTAGAATCATAAAATGTTAACAAGCACAGAAGTGAAAATACCTGAACAGTGCTCAACTCGTTTTTCTTTTTAGGAGATCCGAGGCAGAAATTTAGGAGAATTTTACATGGGACTGGTGGTATGCTGAATCTTAAGTCAAATTTATGCAATCTTGTTTTAACCTGAAATTTTTAGTTGGTTATCTGACAGGTTTTTTTTTTTTTTTAAACAGAGGAGTAATATTCCTGAACTCGGAAGTCGTGGCCCTTTCACAGTATTTGTACCCAATTCAGATGCTTACAACAAACCAGAGGTAAGACTTTGAGAGTTGCAATACAATGGCATGAAAGTTTGTGAACCCTCTGAACCCTGTTGTGGCATAAACTAAAGAGTGTTATGCTATTTAGAATACCCATAAATATTGATAACACTTGAGGATCTTAAGCTTCTATAAGAGAGTTAAAGAGTTAATCAGGGGTGTCAAACCATGCAGAGTTTAGCTCCAACCCTAATTAAACTGGAACAAATTGGTCTTCAGGATCAAGTGCTTTGGGACAGGTTGGAGCAGAACTCTGCAGGACTTTAGCCCTTCAGGATCAGGAAGACAACCATGACTTTTCACTCTGCAATGCATTTAGTAAAAAAGATTGTTTTAACTTTGTTACTGTCTAATTTTGCATTTTATTTTGTCTAATTTTGAGTTAAATTATCACAGCACATTTTAGTAGTCAATGCAAAAATCCAGGTTATTCGTGGCTGTAAGTATGACCAATGAGATCATGTTAATGTCAGGAGCTTAATATTATGACCAAGTATTTACTAACATAACATACTAACAGTATGTGTATATATGTCAAAACTCAAATGAGTCAATTTGACTTGCCATGCGTGCTTGGCTGCACGACCAAGTGGCTTAGATGGAGCTTAGTGAGTTAAAAGGATAGTTATCCAACCATAAAGTTTGTAATTTACTCACCCTCATGTCATGCCAAACCTGTATGACTTCTACAAAGCTCAAGATTCAAGAACTTTGGGGAACCAAACAACATTGGAACCCAATGACTTCCAATGAGGAAAACGGAAAGCTGAGACACTTCAATTTTCGTTCAAAGCCAAAGTAAAGAACATTCAACAATTTTGGAATCAGCTACACATTTGAGACAATTTAGCAAAGACTTACCTAGTATAAAGAGTAGGTAATGTCATTACCTTCCATATGACATTAAGGCAGCCAAAGCATACCATTAGCAAAGGCAAGGTATCACATAGCTGAAAGAAAAATGACTTCCTACAAAACAAAAGGAAAATATATTTGAGCTTGATTGGATTCGACATTTTAAAGAGAAATTTTTTTTACTTTAAGCAGCTCCATGAGCAAGAAAACAGTTCACTGCAGTGTGTGAACAATCTTACAGCAAATATTGAAGCTAGCCATTTAACTGTTAGCGGTATAAGGAGCATGCAATGTCATTGGCTGAAAATTACCTGCCTATTAGCTCGTTTGCACAGGATGCAAGCTGATTGGTTGACAGATTACAAGTAGTTAACCTCTCAGCTTGTACCATGACTGGCTGGACGATTATACATCAAATGCCATGTGATCGAACTTTCATGAAAGTCAGGAAATAAATCCTCCAAAGAATGTCCAGAAATCCAGTGAGATTGTCACTGAGCCAAACTCAAGATTAGAAAAGGAAAATATGATTAATTGTCATTAAAAAAAAAATGTCCCAATGGTCTTAAAAATTCTCCAGATTCTAAGCTAAAATATAATCTGGACACATTCTCAACAGGTTTTCTGTGATTCACCTAAATGGCCTTTGATTTACATGATATCTGTCTCTTAATAAGTAGCATGCATACTAAGAGAATATAGTGATGGGATAGTGGGTTTCTTTAATTTTAATGAATAGTCCTGCTTTTATTTAGTGGAAGGATGCTGGAAAGCGGACACGTTCTGAAAACGCCAACATCCTAAGGTACCACATAGTGGCCTGCCGTGCCCTCCTGCCAGAAGATCTCATGCAGCCTCGTAACCTGACCACACTTACTGGTGACATCCTCACCATTACGTACTCAGAGGTACAGTGTACCTGATGCACATTCAAAATGATGACTGCATAAGGTGTGTGTTTAACTCATTATTTGTTTCCAGGATACTATATTCATCAATAACAAAGCCAAGGTGGTGTTCAGTGATCTGGAAAGTAGCAATGGGATTTTCCATGAGATTGACACTGTCCTAGTGCCTCCCAGTTTCCAGGTTCAGAAAGGCAGGGAACAAGATGTCATGCCTGTATGTCCCCTCAGAATAACTCTGACAATATTCATCATTTATTTTATGATTCATACCAGTGGTAATAAAGCAAGCGTGCAATTATGAAATAACACTGATTTATTTTGACATTTTCCTTTTTTCTGAAAGGGTAACCTCTCAGAAATAGTCAATATCCATGGCTTCAAGACATTCTACAAGCTCCTTGAGGTAACATAAGCAAAAACTTGGAAAGTTTTTTGGAATATTATATTAAATTAATTGTTATTTTTTAGAAGAACTCTATTTTCTGATGAACTTAACCAACGTTTCATATTACCTTGTTTGTTTAAAGGACACAGATACATTGAAGTTGGTGATGGACCCAGTTCATCAGCCTGTCACCTTGTTCATGCCCACGGACGCTGCAATGGCCGCCCTGGCCCAAGAGCAGAAAGACTTCCTGTATGCGATGCATAACCGTGATCAGCTCTCGGAGTATCTTAGATACCACATCCTGCGTGACACCAAGGTTGGTCTCTATCCAGTGTGTTTATTTATTTATTTATTTGGCAAGAGCATGGCAGTACAAGACTAATTAAACATGACAGGAAATTCACTGTTGGCTCCCTAATGCATCATTTAAATGTATTGCAATTTATTGTGTGTCTACTAGTTCCTGCCAGCAGAGCTCATCCATGCCAGCTCTTTAAAAACTGAACAGGGCTCAGATTTGTCAGTGGCCTGCTTGGGGGAAGAGCATATAGTGAGTACTTTTTGAGTCAAAAAGATAATTTATTTTATTTGTTTTTAACTAACCATATTTATCTTTCAGGGGGAGCTTTATGTAAACCATAAAAGCTGTCGGATTGTAAAGAGAAACCTTGATTTCAACGGAGGCATGATTTATGGCATCAACTGTCTGCTGAATCCTCCAAGCCTTGGGGGGCGCTGTGATTATAAGCAAACCGTTGATTTCACTGTGAGTCCAAATTATTTTCACTTGTTACATCTAATAGCATTGGCTGCGTTTAACTCCACTTTTAGACAAACTTCCCTTGTGGGAATCCCTGCCACCATTTTGAAGTGCATTTAATGTCATCAATTGGGCAAGGGACGCGTATTTGGAGCCTTGACCCCTCAATTTTGTGAGTCAAATCAATATGTATTAATTTAACCCCACACCGCACAACTCTAGTGTATGATATTGGAGTTATTTTGACATTTAACCGCATAATGAATGTTCTTTAAGCTGACTGTTTATGGTTTACCATTTTCATTTATGCAATTTTTACATACATACAGGCCTATAGAATGGTGCATAAAACAAATTCATAAGGGAAAAAATTATAATAAAATAATAAATAATATTAAATGTAAATGATAAATCAGCTCCATAGCACATTCCAAGTGATAAAAGCTTAGGGGGTTCCATTTAAACACATTGCAATGGTTCCGCCAATAGTGGGCACTTGTGCATTTTAAGCAATGACGTACATCCAAGTGAACGAGACAAAGGGAATTTAGCGAGGGAAGGGCTTATGTTGTGGCAAGTGCATTATATGATTTAGGTAGTGTGCAATTTGCATCAATGCTAAAGTGATCAGATCAAATCAATCTACCTTTATTCTTTTTGGTATCTTAAAAAACATTGTGCAATTATTTTTTTGTTCTTGTTGTAATAGTTGGCTTGCAGGTATTGCGGTCGCACTATTATGGATTGCCCTCTTGGAAGCAAGCCAAAGGTAATTTTCATCTTCATCTGAAGCTAAACCTTACATTACTGTATTATTGAGAAAATATGAAAGAATATGTTTGAAAATTTGCCATATACTGTATTTAGTCTGCTCTTATTAGATGTACAATTTGGATAGGTATGGAAGACATGCACTGTTAAAAAAATAATACTAAAGTAAATAAATGTTCAAAAATCAGTTATTTAGATAATGTTTTTTTAATCCAATTTAATTGTGTTTTCAATCTAGGCAGAACAAAAGTGTGTCCTTCCAGATGCAATTATGTCGAGGTATTCAGGATGTCAGTCAATATGTACAGTGGTCATATGGAAGGCCAAGTGCTGTTCAGGGTACTACGGCAGGGACTGTCTTGGTAAGCAGTGTCTTGCTGTTCTATTCACATTAAACTGTTGACATATATCCCAGTTCAAAACTATTGCTGTCTCAAAAGCCTCATTTTAATTGTATTCTAGCCTCTGTATTTAGAAAAAGTTATTTTGCCAGTTGAAGAACATTATCCTGTTCTCCAGCATGTCCTGGGGGTCCAGGATCTCCTTGCAGTAACCATGGCAAGTGTGACGAGGATCATTTAGGCAATGGCACCTGCACTTGCAATGCTGGATTTACAGGTGTAGCCTGTGAACTGTGTGTGGATGGCCATTTTGGACCAGATTGTAAAGGTAAGCTTTTTCAAACCAATTATATGTGTAGGTGTGTGCGTATGTGTGTATGAATATATATTTGGTTTATTGCCTCTCTTCCTAAGCCTGCAACTGCACAGAACATGGGTCATGCGATGAGGGTCCTAAAGGTACCGGTTCATGTTTTTGTGAAGAGGGCTGGACTGGTCCACAATGTGAGAACAAATTAGGTACTGACCTTCTCATTACTCTCTTTATTTTGGGTTATATAACAAACTAGATAAAGACAAGCATTGCTTTCAAGTCCAGTTTACTCAGCATGTATTTCTGATGTTTCAGCCGGTGCTCTTGTTTGCAAACCACCTTGCCATGAGAAGGGCGTCTGCATGGAAAATAATACCTGTATCTGTAAACCCTTTTATGAAGGAGATGGTATCATGTGTAAAGGTACATACATGAAGATCTCAATAGAAATACTAAAAGTGATGATAAAATAACAGTAGAAACTGTCCACTCACTTCTTCTGCAGCGGCCGATATGTGCAAGTACTGGAACGGCGGCTGTTCTAAGAATGCAATCTGCAGTCAGAAGGGGGAGAAGGTCACCTGCACATGTCTCAAAGGTTACTCCGGCGATGGGTTTGAGTGCACACCTGTTGACCTTTGTGCTGATGGTGAAAACGGCGGGTGTCATGAACACGCTGTCTGCACCATGACTGGAGCTGTAAGCTTTCTCTTTCATTATAACTTTTTAAACTGGATATGGTCTTTTGGGGTTTACACATTCATAAGCAATGTGTAAGTAATGTGCGTTGGTCACCAGGGCAAGAGGAAATGTGACTGTAAAGACAATTACATTGGCGATGGGATTGATTGTGAAGCAAAGCTGTTGCCAGGCAATCGCTGTCTACAAGATAACGGACAGTGCCATTCAGACGCTCAGTGCACTGACCTGCACTATGAGGGTATGTATTTTTCATAAGCACTATTGTCAACTCCTATTTTTATAAAAGTTATTTTATTTTTAATTAAAAAAACGTACATTTTCTATTTTAATATATATTAAAAAGTCATTTATTCTTGTGACGGCAAAGCTGAATTTTCAGCATCATTGCTTCAGTCTTCAGTCACATGATCCTTCAGAAATCATTCCATGTTGTTTTTGTTGTGCAACCCATGATTCACTACCATTTAAAAGTTTGGGCTATGTTTTTTTTTAATTGAGAAATTAATATTTTAATTCAACAAGAATGCTTTAAAGTGATCGAAAGTGACAGTTAATATATTTATGTTACTATTTTAAATAAATGCTCTCCTTTTGAACTTTCTATTAAAGATCTAAAAAAATGTTTAATGGTTTGTACAAAAAATATTACGCAGCAAAAACATTTCAACATTGATAATAAAAAAACATTATTAATAATTGAAAACGAATAATAATTGATAATGAGAACCAAATCAGCATATTAGAATGATTTCTAAATGTATTTAATTTAATTAAAATTGTATTTAAATAATTTATTAATTTAATGTTTTTCATTATGTAAAATTAAATGTAATTACATTTCATTTATTTTCAATTAAAAAAAATAATTGTTTTTGATAAATGGTTTCAGTACGGAATGAAATATTTATAATCAACATTTCTCTTGACTTGTATACCATATTGAATTATTTTTTCCTCACTGAGATTATTGCAATCCATTGTCATCTTATCAAGAATACACGCCATGTTGTCTTAGAAATTAGCCAAAACAAAGTATCTTATGTTTGTGGAATATCCGTAACTGAGTACGTCGACTTTTTCTAGCCTCTGTATTTAGAAAAACAGATATTTTGCCAGTTGAAGAACATTACCCTGTTCTCCAGCATGTCCTGGGGGTCCATGATCCCCTTACAGTAAACATGGCAAGTTGCCTTCAAATGTTGTCTAGGTAGGCGGATCACTGGGTTTTGAAACAAAGTTAATGATTTTTTCCTTTGTTTAGATAAAACATTAGGAGTTTTCCATTATCGTTCCTCAAAGGGAGTATACAAACTCAACAACACAATGGCGCAAGAGGCCTGCAAGGAGACGGGAGGAACTATCGCTACCTACGTGCAGCTGTCATATGCTCAGCAGGTGCCGCTCTAAAAAAGTAACACAATTGTTTTAGGCTGGTGTACCATTAGGGCTCATTGTCTGAATGTTGTTGTGTGTCTTCCCTTCATCCTGCAGGCAGGTTATACCATGTGCGCAGCAGGCTGGCTTGACAATGCGAGGGTAGCGTATCCCATGAGCTACTCTAACCCAAAATGTGGCTCTGGACATGTGGGTATTGTGGACTATGGTATTCGCCAAAACCTGAGTGAGACATGGGACACTTTCTGCTATAGAGTGAAAGGTAAAAGTCCTCATGGGATACATGTGAAGCTGTTCTATCAGTGTCAAGTTTGGGATTATACGGATTGTGTGTGTTTCAGATGTGAAATGTGCGTGTAAAATTGGCTACATTGGTGACGGATACTCCTGTACAGGAAACTTGCTGCAGGTTCTCTCAAGCATACCAACCCTGTCTAACTTCCTGTCTGTGAGTAGAGCTTCAGCTATTGCCAGAATTAATCATTTTGACTCATCCTTCAGTATGTAAAAACAAACAACAAACAAGTCTGTGGTTGACTTACAATGGAAGTCGATGGGTCAAGGCATTCTTGAGGCATTCTGAAATGTGTGGCTTGTTTTTTTGTTAAAGCACTGAAGTGATGTATTTATGGGCACTGTGAATCTTCTGGAATGTAGATATGTGACTGCTCTGTCTTTTTCAGCAAATCCTGAATTATTCAACATCTGCATCAGGAAAAGAGTTTGTGAATTGCCTAAGTAATATTACTACCCAGTCCACTCTGTTTGTGCCTGATAATGATGGCCTCTATAGCAACCAGGTGACTCCCACATTATTACTCCCTATTATACTACATATCTTTGTTGCCATTTGGTGTAAATTCAAAGTAAAATGTTATTTCACTTATATTCTCACATTAACCCATTGATGCATGACTTGCACTACAGTGGACAGATTTTAAAATCCCTTTTTAATTATATTTTATAGAGAAAAACATTAGGTATAATATTATAAAGGCAACTTATTATTGTCAAAATTAAATAATTGGCTTTTATACTCTCACAATATTAAAGCCAAAGCAATTTATTAAAATATTATCTTTAAAAATATTTGCTTTGTATTAACTTTATGTCATATATTCTTTCTATCACCAATTAGATGTTAGTTTATGTTTTTGAACGAATACAGTAAAAACTGAAATATTGTGAAATATCATTATAATTTAAAATAACTTCTATTATGCTGATTTGGCACTCAAAAAACATTTCTCACTATTATCAGTGTTATCAAAACTGTTGTGCTCCTTGGTCAGCGTTTGCTGTAGCAGTTTGCAGCACACTTTTGTACAAGCCCTTCACCTTCCCCAGCTCCACCTGTATAGGTCTACTACGAGTAATTAATGTATGTTATTGTACTGCTGCAGCATTTCTCACTTGCTCACAGCAGCATATAGAGTACGTATTGGCAGTAGCAAATCCTATACTATTCCACCAAGACCAAACATATCAACATGGTCATAGCCATTACCATGCAAAACTCTCTGAGAGTTGTCATGACAGATATATTTTAAGTTAACATTAAGCACCCTATTTTAATGATATAAGCCTGAAGCGCATGGCACAAGTGCACTTAGGACGTGTCCAAATCCACTTTTGCTAGTTTAACGATGGACAAAAAATAGATGGCGCGTCAGATGCATGGTCCAAAAGGACCTAGTCTCTTAAAGAGTCATGGCTGAAACTAGTCAAAAACACTTGCGTAGCGCCAGGCATCGCATTGCACCAGGTGTATGATAGGGCCATAATTTTGACAGCACTATAAAATAAACTTTATACAAAAAAATGTTATACAAGTGTAAAAACACTTTCTGTAAAATATTCTGTGGGCCCCCTTGGTTAATCTCCCTTATGTGTTCAACAGACTTTGAGTGGCAGAGACATAGAGCACCACCTATTGGATGGGAGGGCTCTGGTACTGCAGGCACTTATTAACATCACTCGTGTCCGAACACGACTGGGACACAGCCTGACCATCACCAGCATCCCGGATCTCCAGAACCCTCAAGTAATGGTGAGGATATAAGTTACTTCATTACTTAAGTCATTTGAGTTGTCTGGACAAACTCTCTTTGACCTGCCTGTCGTCACTCTCTTGCCTACTTTAGACCTCCGCTGGATACATCAATGACCGTTATGTCATAGTCTCCGATGTTTTTGCATCCAATGGGGTCATCCATGTTCTCCAGGGCCCATTGAAAGCACCTCCCCCTCCACCTCCATCCATCCACCCAGGTCATAAGGCTGGGATGGGTATCGGCATCCTAGGGCTCATTATCCTCATCGTGGCAACTGGATTTGTAGGATACAATTTCTACACACGTAAAACAAAGCCATTCCAGTTCCACTACTTTAAGGTAATCCTTGTCTATGCATCTTGTTTGTGTTTACATTTATATATTAGGACTATCTAAGTTGACTATTTAAGAATAAAAGAGTTCATTATTTATCATTAATGTATTTATAAATTTAACAAAATTATTCTACTGAACATCATCCACACAAATTGCCAAACCTAATAATTACTGAAATGATTTTGTGTATTGGATTAATTGCGATTAAATATTTTACACCCTTATTACACACATCCCTTTTGTCTATATATGGTGTGCTTATATATAATCATTTTAATTATTATAATATTAGGAGGATGAAGGGGAAGATGTGAACCCATCAGAATCTTGTCCAAACATCAGTAATCCTGTATATGACTCTGAACCTGCCACAAAAGAACAAACTCCAACGGTCACTGACTCAAAGGTAAGTGAAGCAAACACAGAATGTTCCCCTAAAGTTGCATATGGTTCCCGTGTTTTTGGGGACAATATAGGAATGTCCTGGAAACAATCTCTATAGGTTAGAATGTGGCAGGGAGGTTTTTTTGTGGTAAAAACCTAAAAAGAATCTACACAAAACATTCTATAATGGTTATTTTAGGTGTAATTTTTTGTAACTGTAAACTAACCTTGCTAGAACATGCAGAGAGGGTTGTTTATTTATTTATTTATTTTTGTAATAACCTAAAGAGAACCTATACATAATGTTCTCTAGTGGTTATTGTATGGTTCAAACTAACATTCCCAGAACATTTTGGGAACCCAATTGTTTTAGCTGGCTTAATTCTTGGACTTTTTATAATGTCTTACAAGACTGTAATCTTTCCTTTAATATGTTCAAATTTTATGTTTACTAAACTCGATCTGTTTTGTCTTTTGTAAAAGGGTGAAGACAAGCATCAAGTGATTTCCAGTGGATCCTATGACCTTCTCCAGGACAGCTGAAATCAACAAGTCAAGCATTAGCTATGTAATTATTTAAATTTCCAGCAACAAAGCAGTCAGACATTTCTAGTGCAGTTCTCTTTGAGAACACAAGAGCACACTGTGAACTCCACATCACAGTTATGGGAGAGTGGAAATCTAATGTAGAGTGAGAAATCAATCTGAATCTACTGAGGTTGTGTATGCATGTTTATTCTTTGGATGAGAGAGTAATTGAATGTGTAAATGTTTTGAACATGTTTACCAGCAGTCTCTAAATTGTTGTACTACAGGCATTAATAATATCCAACATAGAATGTTTCAAATAACTGCCCTGCTCATGATGGTAATAAACTTATTGACCACAAGACGGCGCTGACAATCACCTTTGTGGTCACCTTCCCCCATGGACAATCATCTTTCTTACTTGCCTTTACATGAAACGGGAGGGGGGGAATGAATATTTGGGAAATAAAACAAAAAGTGTGACGGTTTTGGGTTCTGTCTATTTACTATTTACATAAGTCATTTGGGGTTACAATCTTTGACAAATGCTTAGTTATCCAAAGCACCTAAAATTACATGCACCTGAAAATCATTTTTTTTTCTATTAAGGAAAATGCTTGCCCATGTTAAAACTTGAAGATGCACACTTTAAACTTTTTAAAAATCCGCATTACAATAATAAATATTCTCAAAAACCATTGCCTTGTGGAATTTGAACCAGAAACCTTGGAAGAAGGTAAGAATATATGTTTTAAGGATTGTCTGTTGAAACCCTGACATGATCATGTGATTTGACCTTTCCTTTCATGACAATTTCCTCCTCTCTTCTCACACTTTGCTCTCTTCTCTTTCTCAAAATGCTTAGGAGGAACGAAAAAATAAAAGTTTATACTTTGGGCATGCACATGCATGCATTTTATGTCTTACCCCGTAAGTTGCGAGCTGAGCTGGATCCTTTACGGAAACTATGCTGTTAGCTGGTGGAGACCCTGATAAAATCACACTTTTGTTTTCTAATATATTAATTTAAATCTCCTTCTCAACTGACTGAACACCTTGAGTTTGTCGTTTCACTTAATGATGGTAATAAACTAATTGACCACAAGAGGGAGCTGACAATCGCCTTTGGTACTTGCCTTTACACGTTTAACATAACAAATACTTTTGCTTGAGTATGAAATTTTAATGAATGAGTCGTTTTAGAATTTAGTACATGAGGCCATTTGAAGCAACTTAGAGTCTGTTGGCACTATAAAACGACTCATTTTTTCTGCAGTTCATCATCCGCTCCACTAGGCGGCAGAAGCTGGCTTTGCTTTAACCTAGAGAATTTGACATCAATCTTCAGCTGCTACACACAGTTCATGTCCACGTGAGTCATGAAAACACTACATTTGCGTTTGTGGCGTTCACAAAACACATGTGATGTTTTGAAGATATTAGGTAGGGCGTCAGTTTATCGGGTTTGTTAGTAAAATGTGGTTTCACCTCCGTTAGCAACTAAGCTGTGTGTATGCATCCATGAGTTACAGCAGTTCGCTGTGACTTCCTACAATAAAGGCTGTTTGTAAACAAGTTCAACATGTAGTGAAATAAATTATGCCTCAGACATTTATGAAATTATAAATACGAAGCTTTGTAAACATATTCAAGATGAAAATATTAATTTATATAATTTGTGGGCAGAGAAAACTAAAGTGAGCACAAAACAAAGACAGTTATACACTTGTAGTCCACTTTGTGATGCAGATGAACATATTTACTGTTTAATCACTCTAGAAAAGCTGGTTTCGGTGGGTGTTTACGTGCTGTCAAACAATGTGATAGATTGCAAATCTGACCAATGAGAGTTGGTTGTTTTCCTATAAAGGGCGTGACTTAATTTTTAACCAATAACAACGTGGAAAATAGAAAAGGAGGCGTGTCCGTTTAAAAGGTTAAAAGCGCAATTCTCTACATTTAGATTAACCATATAATGTGCTTTTAAAGAACTGTTTTCAGTTATGCCACACAGACTTTGATTTGGTGTGCTACTTTTTGTAAACATTAATACAAATCTAAAAGTCCAAATATTGTCAAATTACTACCCCTTTAATTTTTGTAAAGAATTTCAAATTCTTTTTGAAATTTTTTTTTTCCCCACCTAAATATTTTTAAGCACCACAGGACAAATCTAAGTAACTTTTAGTTCAAAGAGGTGTATTCAAGTTATTGTCTATGAATAACAATGATTTCAGTTCTCCAATTCTCTTTTAGTTTTTTGCATTGTTATATACATTTATGTAATGTACTTTCTTTTTTTATTGAAACTGTACATATGGACTAATGTCTGTTTATTTGTGTTTCTCCTACAGGATAAGGATGTGTTTGGAGGGTACAGTCATCAGAAGCAGAGCTCTGGGACGTGTGGACAGACATTGACTGTAATGATGGACAGGTAAGACTTGTAACGTGTGAATGTGTGTTTGTTACTGAACTTGTGGGTTATGATCGTTTTCTTTTTGGATGGTCAGTCCTTTTAAAAAGCAAATGATGGTAACCGAAATAGGTAGAGAAGGGACGGGGAATGGAATTTTTTTTAAGCTCATTTCATTTTTTTCAGGCAAAAGCATAACCACTGCTGGACATCGTGCTGGACCTCAGGGGAGGACACCATGATCCCCCACACCTTCTCACTCATATCACAGAGATCTGGCTGGACTGGAACCAGCAACCTCTGAAACCACGAGGCAGCGCTCTTACCTGTGAGCCACAGATCTCTTGTCTGAACATGTGAAGGAACTTATATTTCAGTATTCATCTGTATGCGCGCTGGGATTTTACAATAAACCAGTTAAAGTTGCTGCATGAGGACTCACATACATGTAATCTGCTCAGGTGGGGTTTGAACCCAAGCCTTTATCATCTCCCACTCTTCACTCAACATGTGTTTACCACTGAACCATCACACTGAGTGTTGGTGTCCAAGAGGTTTTGTTGAATATAAAGCAATTCATGAGTTTTAACATCAGCAATAGTGGGATTTGAACCCAGATCTTCATGATGAAAACACAACACTTTACCTCCTGAGCCACTGACTCTGCTGAGTTTTGAGTGGGTTTTATTGGATACGCTATTTTGTTTGATAAAAAATCTTAGCAATCGTGGATTTGAACCCAAATGTTCATGTGGGAGAGAGAGATGATTTTCAGCTAAATAAGGAAACATACAGCTTTGAAACATTTGCCACTTGATGGTGTTGATCTGGTGAACCGACTAAGCAGTGTCTACATATTTTTAACTGATCTCAGGTCAGTTTTATAAATTAGCTTCAGTTTTAATGACAAACTTGTGTGTAAATAATAGAAAAACAGAGAGCGATAGCTAATTGAAATTGACCTAATTACTCAAATCCCTTCAAAAACACACAAAATAAACCTTACAAACTAATAAAACGAGACAGATTATACAGACACTTGTGTATTTAATGATTTGTAGATAACATGTAATAGATTACACAAACACATTTACACAAATATATTCTCCTATGCCTTGAGTTAGAAGAGGTCACGGCCAATCACCTGACACGTTTTGGTACACCGTCGACGGCACCAGACGGTAAGAACGTCCTGTTTTGGCAGATTTAGGCAAATGAACAACCTTAATTTAGGTGACTGAAGTTCAACCAGACATTAATAATCAATCAGAAGCTGTAATAATCATGTGGTAGGATGGCATGAGTTCAGCCAAGGCTTTATCAGTGAAGATGACACACTCATCCTCATGTTCAAGGACCTCCTCCCATGATTCAGTTCTCCTGCAAAACTGTATTCCTTTATCCCCGTCCAGCGAGTATGAGGTCTTTGCAGAACAAAAGTGAGTGTTTCTAAATTTGTGGGTGCTTTCAAACTGGTGGGTATTTCTAAATCATGCAGTGAAAATACCTGACTTTACCCCTAAGCACAACCGTCACTGTGACGTGAGCAAATCAGGATAGGGTTAGAAAACATTATGATCTGGTAACTCCCATTACTGTGCTGCAGACACCTGTAATGCTCCTTTTTGTCTCCCTTAATACATCTGATTCAAATCATCAACATGTTTTCAGAGAGCTGAACTGGATCCGTCAGTGACAGACATGTGCAGCGCTGTGGCAAACAGTCATTGTAGATCCAGTCCAACACACGTCATCTAATGAGAAAAAGAGTTTATTTACTAAATGTTGCATTGATTTTATTCCATTAATGCCTCATTAAATGAGTAAACACAAGTGTGTATGCCCTATATATTGTAGGACAGATCATTTATCATTAGCTTTTTAATTATTCCACCACCACCATTTTTGTTTATGCCCTGCTTGAAGTTCATATTAGTTGTTTACATGGCTAAACAGTATTGACAGACGTACATTATTCTCAGTAGAAGTTCATATTTTAGGTTTAGTTGAAATGCTCAAATCATTTTTACATTCATTGGTCCAGTCTAAATGAATCTGAACGTCTGCTCATAGAGTCCTCTACCTGCATCCGCGCTTCACTCAATCAAATCAATGTTTTGAAGGTTTGAGTTGAATGAGTCACTCACTTGTTTCGTCACTGAATGAAGGTCATTTATCGCCACCTGCTGGCGCATCGATGTAACCTGCAGAAAGAGTCTGGAAAACACGGACACGCGGAGTGATACAAACAGTGAAAAGTCCCAATGTTGTTGGATTGAATATCAGCGCTCATTTATCTGCTGTGTGTAAATGTATTTATTTCAGTGCATTTCCAACCTTAGGGGGGCGATTTAAGGAATTAAGGTACATTCACACTGAAGTTAATTCTCTACTCTACAGGAAAACGGCAAACAGCTCAAATCTACAGGTAAAACCTCTTTTCCTACTGCTGTTTTTATATATTAATGCATGTACACTTATTGTCCACAAGAGGGAGCTGATATCACTGCTGTGCCTCATATTAACCAGTAAAAATAACACAATATATAAGTTTAGTAGTAATACAAGTCATTATTTTATATTATATATGTCGTGATTTTAATACTTTAATAATGATTGTTCTAAAACACCAATCAAGCTACTAATGCTGCTTAAATCTGCTAAACAGCAACACGCAAACACTGAAACATTGTTGAACCGCGAACAAACATGATTTATATCGTATTAAATTCCTAAAGACAAATAAACTTAAAACATAAATAACCCCACAATAACAAGAAGATCGTCTCTTATTTTATGTTTACACTTGAGTTCAACAAATGTTATGTTTTACCGCATTAGTGACTCTGGATCATTTATCCGAAACTGTTAAATTCATGTTGTTTTGCTGCTCAATACTTCGATAAAATAATAGATTTGTTTTCAAACATATTAAATTCAACTCTAACCAACGACTGGCGGCCCGAATTCTTTATTTGATCGACAACAAACATGAATTGGCCACAAGAGGGAGCTGACGGCCACTTATTTCACACTTGACATTATTTAACTTAACAAATAAGGTTTTTTTTGCCTGATTATTTGGAATTGAGTCAGTGACCAAACTTTAAGTAACTGGCAAAAGTCTATTAGCGCTGTAACTCGTAATGTAGAAACTGAAGTGCAGTTTTCATCCGCTACACTAGGTGGCGTAAGCGGCGTCACGTTCAGTCTGACACACCTGATGCCCGACGACACGTGCGGAATGTTGTAAGCAGATGACAGCTCAGTGAGAGACTCTGAATATCACTCAACAGTAAGTGTCCTTTTTATTCAGTGCCTTTCTGTTGTAAAGTCGCGATTTCTCAAGAGTAACTATAACACGTGACCTTTAGCCACAAGTGTTGATTGACAGCTGAGCATGTGTGAAGGCAGTCGCAGTTTGTGTGTAGGTTTATGATCACAGACTCTGTTGACATGCTCTCTTTCCATCTGATGAAGCAGTTTCTGTCTCTGTTTTCACAGCAAGAGAGCAGCATGTAAACAAAGTCTGTGATAAAACTTCAATAGAAGATGCCAATGCCTTCAAATCTTTGCTAATGTTTAGAAAAGATTTCACATTAAAGACACCACCTGGATTATCTGGAAGTCTGACTGTAGCTAATAATCTGCTGGATTGATGTTGTTTAATAGAGTCAGTGCTCGTGTGAAGCTCTGATGTTCCTGCTGCTTCATGGTTTTGTAGATCCGCAGTGCTTTTGCTTGTAGTGTCAACCATCAGAGAAACAGTTGAAGATTGGGATCAATCCATGTGCAGGAAACCTGACATTTTAGGATAACTGTTGTTTATTTAATCTCATTTTGGCTTTAAAACTCTAAAAGGCCAAATCTTCACAATTCTACTGGACCAACAAACATTAGTTTTACTTTGATCAATATCGTGCAGCAAATGAACCAGAGGCTGAAACTTCACAATTGAACAGAGCAGTAGATGGAGCCAAAAATATTATTATTGATGATTCAGCATTACTGAAATATAATATACTCTGTCGTATTTGTTGAACATTTACAGGGTTTTGCTTCACTTCAGGTCGTGTAATATATTGGTTTGTTTTGCCAAGAATGACTTGAATTACTAACATTGTATTTTTATTCATGATTGATAATGAACCAGCGCCCTCAGCTTCTCCAGCTCTACTGCTGTGTATCATCGAGTCATCGAGACATTTGGCAACTTTTTAAATTCTGATTTTAATCAATAATATTTCTGTGTGTTTTTTAAATGCTTTTGTCAGATTTTAATTGATATTTTAAATAGTTTTAGACAATTTTTAAGTTTTGATAATATTTTAATCAGTATTTTCATTTTCCATTCAGATTTTAATAATTATTTTAAATTGTTCTGGGCAATTTTTATTTTTAGGTTTTAATAATTATTTAATTCTGATTTTAATAAATATTTTAGACACTTTTGGATTCTAATTTTTAGATACTAGCATTTAAGATCTGATTTTAATTATTTTTTTTATTATTTTTTTTTTTTTAAATGTGTTTCTATGGGTTTTCCTTAAATAAAACAAACGAACTAATACTAGTGTGAGATGGAGATGGTCCAGTGGTCAGAGCTGATGGTGTAAGAATCAAGCTGGGTGCAGTAGACCAGGGTTCAAATCCCCCCTCTGCTGCTGCTTTTCTTTTTAGGCCCAAAAAAAGGCTTTTTTTTAAAAAAAAACTAAAAAAAAAAAGCTATTTCTCCTCTTTCCTGTTTCCGGCCCGCCTCTCTCCGCCTCTCTCCGCCTCTCTCCGCCTCTCTCCGCCTCTCTCCGCCTCTCTCCGCCTCTCTCCGCCTCTCTCCGCCTCTCTCCGCCTCTCTCCGCCTCTCTCATCCCAGCCCGCCTCTGATTCTGGCCTTCATCTGTTGCACCGTGTCTGTTTGACCGCCCCAGGTATGTTGCCATTCAGTCCGTGATACTCACTGCTCTTCAGGTCCGTGTTTTTCTTGGCTGTGTAGCCTGTCTGTTTTCCGCCCCAGAGTACTCAGTCTCAGGTATCTGCCTTTGCTGTCACGCCTCTTGTTTGTTGTACCGCCCCAGGTACTTTGCTGTTTCCACAGCTTTGTCTTTCTTGGGTGTGATCCCCACACACCGAGGTGGGATTTGAACCCATGCCTCTTACCACAGCCTTGTCCGCAACCAACTTGTGTTCAGCCACTAGCGCCATCGTGGCTTTCACACTGAGATGTGCCGTTTGGGCCACTTTGTCTGAGTATTTGGAATTGGAACTGAGTTAATGATGGCAATTTAACATAAGAAATAAGTGGATTTGAACTCGGGTCTCCAAGACGAAAGCACAAAGTGTTAACCACTGGACCACTGAGTCTGTGGAGCTGATGATGTTTTGGACGTGGTTTTATTGAGAGCTTTGTTGGTCATGATTAAAAACACTAGTGTTTGTGGGGTTTGAACTTGCACTTTTATGACTGATAGTCAAGTGATCATCCAGTGAGCCACAGGACTTTTCTGCTTTTAGAGTTGGAGTTGGTATTTTTGATGTTTAGTTGAGCTGCATCATCAATAATAGTTTAACATAAGCAAGATTTGAACTCAGGTCTCCAAGTTTTAAGCTCAACACTTTACCTGTTGAGCCACTGAGTCTGTAGAGCAACCAGGCGTTTTGGATGGGTTTTAATTGAGAGCTTTGTTTAACAATATTTATTGCTTCATTTTAAGTATATTTAGTGATTTCAAGAACTAAAAATATTCTAAAGTAGGTGCTGATATCAAATGAGTTTTTATCAAAAAGTCAAACTCCAAATGAAACGCATTACATCTAAATAACTTTATCCACATAGCTTTTATTTAATTTAGAAAAAGAGTCCGTCACACCAGCCTGGAAGTTTCTAGTCACCCTGAAGACCTTGATTCGCTGCTCCAGGTGTTTTTAATCAGGTTGGATCTGAACTCAGGAAAGTGGCTCATCAGGAGCAGGATTACACAACTGCTCCTCTTTGTGCCTCCTGCTGTTACACCTGTTGTCCACAAGGAGGAGTGACACTGATCTGATCTCATGCCTTTACCTGCTCTATTAATCAATAAAAAAGAACAAGTGGTAGATGTTTTAGCAGTAATTAGTTTGTAGATTACATGTAATGTACATCAACAGTCATTTTGATACAGGCTTTATTAAACCATTTTTTAAAAATTAGTTGTATTGAAGAAGGTGTTAACATGTTTGTAGATCAGTTTGGATGACTTACAGCCTGTTCAGAGCTGAGGTGGACTGAGATCCGCTTGAATCTGAAAACAAAGAGACAACACAAAATCAACTGTGAACAAACATGATACACATCCATTTACATAAAAATACATTCACATCTACTTTCCCCAACTAAAAGAGGCTTGGAAGATCTTTTGTCATGGATTGTATGCGTTTTCCTTCGAGCTTTTGAGTCTAACAACACATTTTACCCCATCAGTTTAGAGCTGATCTGTATCATTTCCTCAAACTAGTAGATTCACGTTTCTCACCCTGACAAACCCATGCATTTGTTGTAAAATACATGCAGTTTAAATCTCATGCTGACCTACGACTGACCTCCTTGTTTGCTGTTTCATTTATGAATGTTGACACTTTTATTGACCACAAGAGGGAGCCTTTAGCCATTTGCCTTATGCTAATTTAACACAATAAATAGGGACTTTTGCTTGTGTATGGATGTGCAAAATATGTATGATTTATTGAAATAGAGCCATTGACATAATTTAAAAAACAATTTTGAAACAGCAAGCTTTACAATTCTAATACGACTCGTGTGGTAGAAACTGAAGTGCAGTTTTCAACCGCTCCGCTAGGAGGCGTAAGCGGCTTCACGTTCAGTCTGACAGCAACTGATGCCTGACAACATGACGTTTGTTGAGTTGCAACAACACGTGAAGTTGACCGTTTTAAATACATATCGTGAAGATGACAGCTTTGTGACAGTATTTTAATGTCACTAACGAACACGTATTTCAGTCCATCGACAAATAAATCCGACACGCGCTGCGAAAAAGTGCAGGAATCGAGTGGCACGAGACTCACCTGTAAGTAACTCTGTACACACACATGCAGCGCATCTTTTGCATTATCCTTATCAAGTCCTTATTCTTTGCGCTTGCTATTTAATTTTAGATAAGTAATTAGGTGTTGTGATACGGCATTCTTGTGAAATGCTGCTCTCTTGCTGGACTCAATGACAGCTTTAGAAAAACAAATGAATTGTCGCTTTAGAAGCTTTGAAATAATCATCCTCTGATATTATTGAATCGTGGTTTTGTAGAATTGTTGTGTTTATATATATTAGTATGAACATACATGTCATCTTACATTCATCAATGATTATTTAGATGAACTGTTCTGATATTTAGAATTGAGCTGTAATTATTGTTTGTGTTTCTCCTACAGGATAAGGATGTGTTTGGAGGGTACAGTCATCAGAAGCAGAGCTCTGGGACGTGTGGACAGACATTGACTGTAATGATGGACAGGTAAGACTTGTAACGTGTGAATGTGTGTTTGTTACTGAACTTGTGGGTTATGATCGTTTTCTTTTTGGAGGGTCAGTCCTTTGATGAGTCCCAAATGATGGTAACCGAAGTAGGTAGAGAAGGGACGGGACGGGGAATGAATTTTTTTTTTAAGCTCATTTCACCTTTTTCAGGCAAAAGCATAACAGCTGCTGGACACCATGATCCCCCACACCTTCTCACTCATATCGCAAAGATCTGGCTGGACTGGAACCAACAACCTCTGAAACCACGAGGCAGCGCTCTTACCTGTGAGCCACAGATCTCTTGTCTGAACAGGTGAAGAACTTATATCTCAATATTCATACCTGTGATTTCAAATTAAAACACTTAGAAAGCTGAGTTGGGGTTTGAACCCATTCCTCTATTGCTGCTTTAGCACCAGAGACCATGTGTTTAGCCACTAGCACCACTGTGTCTTTCTCACTGCAGGTTGGCATGTGGGACACTTTGTTGGATGTAATGACAAAATTTTAATACATATGCAATGGGGAGATTTGAACTCGGGACTCTGCTTTGTCCACTGAGCCACTGTGGAGTAAGAGAATGTTTTAACGATACTTTTGTTATGCTATGATAAACTTATTGCAATTGTAGACTTTGAACCAAACCTTTCATTTATAAAAGGCAACCAATTATACTCTAACCCAGTTTTCCAACCCTGATCCTGAAGGCACATTAACACAACACGTTTGAACTCTTCCTAATTAAACACACCTGATTCAACTCATCAGCTCGTTAGGAGGGACTCCAAAACCTGAAATTAATGGGTCATTTAAGGGAGACATTCAAAATGTGGACTGTTGGTGTGCCTCCAGAAACAGGGTTGGGAAACACTGGGATAAAGATGAATCTCCTTCTAATTTAATCTACATGTACATGGAATAACTTTCTATTCTGCATATAATTAATTGAAAAGCCAGAGATGGCAATGTGATTTTAAACGTTAATATTTATTTTCAGGTCTGCATTGCTGTGACCCTACAGTGGAAAAACGTTTTGAAGAATAGATTGATGGATGTCTCTCATATCTTGGCTTAACTCAGACAGGTATCATTGTGAACACTTTCATATTTTTCCATTCTACCCCACATATGCACATATGATAACATAAGGCGGCACATGTAAAATACTTGGATCCCTCAGCCTGAAAACTTGTTTTTGGAAGTTTTCTGCCCTTCATAGAGACTGGGGCATTTGAAGACTTATGTATGACAATTTGTTTTTTTTAAGATTTTTCCAGATTTTTTTATTTCATTTATTTTTTTATAGCTTTGTCAGGTTGAACTTGATCAAGTATGTAACTTGAATCATTTAATCTTTAGCACAATCTGTAAATGGTAGGATGGTTGCAAATGCATATATTCATAGATAATCTTCCATTTGAATGAAAAGACTAATTTGCAACATTTAACAAACAGACTGGATTTGGAAAAAACAGTTTTAATTGAATTTCTTTGACACACATACACACACACACATGCATAAAACAGTACATAGTACATGGTATTCACTGATATGGTTATAACATAACAATATCAAGAGTTTGCAGGCAAAATAAACAGATTTTCCCTCCCAATAAAATGTAACC
Source organism: Zacco platypus (assembly GCA_038088235.1). Classification (NCBI taxonomy): domain Eukaryota; kingdom Metazoa; phylum Chordata; class Actinopteri; order Cypriniformes; family Xenocyprididae; genus Zacco; species Zacco platypus. Next base: position 6,717,416 of record CM076066.1, read on the forward strand.
AAATAGGAAAATGATGAAAACATGCAGCAAATGGTCACAATAATAGCCTAGAGTATAAAAGACAATAACAATCAACAGCTGACTTTATATGTAGTCTTTGGTTTTAGCTCGGTGAAACACTTATAAATACTGTCTTGAGTTACGGCATATACTGCAGATCTAAATGAATAAATAACATTCCATTGACTTAATATACGACTGCATTTATGGTGTAATTCTGAGAGTATAACTTATTGCTTTCGTTGCAAAAATCACAGTGTCTTGCTGGGGGGGTTTCAGCTTGTTGGAAAATTTCACAGCTACAGACTTAAGCGATGATTGTGTTGTTCAGACATTCTTAGACTTCATTGTTGGTGCTGGTTTCAGGTGAACGGGAGGACGCTTCCCTGAAGTATTCATCTTCTTTTAGCATACTCTGGAGAACACAGGACATGAGTGTTAGGAACTGAAGCAAGACGAGAAAGACCACAGCAGATACAGTAAGCTGGAGTATTAATGTGATTGTCTTACAGTCAGGTTGTTGATTTCCTCTGAGAAGGCACCAATCTGTCTCACTGTGCCCTCAGAATCCTCCATCTGCACAGAGATACACAACGACATTTAAACAATAGCCACAAAATCCAACTATGACCAGAAATGATCTTAATCCTTGTGCGCTGTTGGATTTCTGTGTACACTCGTTATGGAGCGGGTCAAATTGACCCTAATTGGATTCAATACAATTCCTCAAAAATCACACTATGAAAAACAACAAAGATTAAGGTACAAACTGTAAATTTTTTAATATCAACATTTGTCAAATATTCCAAAAAATATATATCTGAAGATATGATTTAATGAGAATGTTTTTTAACCATTTTTTAAAACTGTTTTGTTTTGACAAAATGTGAAAATAAACAGTGGATTTTTAAATACTATAAATAATTTTCTTTAACTTTTTTTTTTTTCTTAGAACATCATAACTGAACAATTAAATGTAGCTGTATAATGAAAATGTGTACTTTTCCTAAGTTGGCTGTTTTGTAAACTCATTTCATAAAGTCAAGTTTCTTCTGACATAATGAGCAAGTGTGTGCTTTCTGGATAGGAACTTCACACACATGGTGGTGGTTAAAACATTTTTTTGTATTGAAATAAGTGTGGAAAACCTAATTTTTTAGCTTCATAAGGTAGTAAAAAAATAAAATAACAAAATATAACCAAGAAATGTTATTATTTTGGGTCAGTACAGTTACTTTAGAGCGTTAAAATATGCGGGTCAAATTGACCCGGCGAACATCACGAACGTAACAGTAATTTTGTTTGTATATGTCAAAAAACACCAGCATGTTGAAACTTTGCATGCGTGTTCATGGTGATAAATGAGAAAAAGTCACAAAATATCAAGAAAAATAACATAGGTTAACCAGTATTTCCAACAACTTGAAAATCTAAACGGGTCAAATTGACCCGTAACATAACACAAGGGTTAAAGACTGCCAATTAAAAAAGATTTGAACTATGATTTGCAATTTTGTCTGCATTGCATCCTGGTCAGTGGAATTGCCTATACCTGCTCCAGCTGATCTATGCTGTCCTCATATATGCAGAGGCCTTTATGGAAACTGCTGCTCTGTGGCATCTGCACGTCCATGGGGCAAACATACTCTTCGTTCTCCTCCTGTCGCTTCCGCCTCAATGTCCCGAAACCTCCAAACGACAGACGTCTTGGCTAAGAGGAGGAAAGGATGGGAAAGGACAGGTAAAATGTCTGTTTAGTGTTGTACTCCAAAATATATAAGAAGTTTAGAAGAACCTCGCTTATGGTTACTTGCCTTAACTTTGGCTGTGGCCGTGAGTACAGCGTAATCTGGGTTTTCGAGATACTCCTGTTTCAGCCTTTGTGCCTCTGAGCCGATCAGAAGATGGAAGTGGGTCGCAAGGTGACGTCTCAGCAGTGTCTTATTTGGTGGGATGTTAAGAAGCAGAGCCATTGTCTCAACATTGAAGCGAGGCTCTAAAACCTGAGAAATGCAAGTATAAATAAGTAAAAAAAAAAACCTTTATGCGTGTTTACTTCCCCACTGTTTATACCATTAGGCCCCCGTGGACTCCGCTTCCTCTCAGGTTGGGTGCGTACTCTGCCAGATCCACTGAACGAAGCCATTCCATCACTCTGTGGTTGGTCCACTGACAGATTTCTGCTGGCGTGGCATTATTCTAGTCAGAAGGAAATAAGTAGAGCAAATGTCAAAGTCATATTTTGAGTGAAGGGAACTAAGTGTGCATGCTAGCATAGTGTCAGGGTGTGCTACCTCTGTCGGTCGCCGGCGGAGACAGTTGGGGTCGTAGCGGTTTATACGTAGCACCTGTATGGCCCTCTTAATACTGAGATGGTGAAGCACACTGCCCACTTTTAGACCCAGCAGGTCATCCTAACCAAATACATGTTGAGAACCTTAGAATTGCTGTTTCCACAAGAATATTAATCAGCAAACTGTTTTCAACATTGATAAGAAGAAAAAGTAGTGTTTCTCAAGCACCAAATCACCATATTAGAATGATCTCATTATGTGACAAATTTTTTAATCAAATAAATGTATCCTTGGTGAGTATAACATTTTTCAAAAACAAAAATATTTTTGAAAAGTGTTTCCAAACTATTCCAAAATAAATAAATATGTATATTATACGCACACATTTGTTTTTTTCACTCTGACACCTACCACAGTCATATAGTGAAGCATGCGCCCATCCACTCTGCCCTCATCAAACTGAGATTTATATTGAGGCAGGCCGATGTCATCCAGCCATCCTTTGAAATTACAATAATAATATTAGCACGCGCACTCTGTAATAAAATGTTAACAGCGCTTCACTAATACTACGTCTATCAGTCCTAAATAACATTTGTAATCAACTGCATTCTCAGACATCTGGCTTAATGTTTTTAGATTAAACAAATGACTAATTTGTTACTTACGAGTAACCCAGTTGTAGTCTAGTTTACCCATGGCATCTTCCTCCTCTGAGCCCAGCGACTGAAGAGCCAGTTGAAGTTTCTTTCTATGTAGAGGATGTCTGATGGCCAGTTCCTGAAACACAAATATCATACAACACACAGTCAACACATAACCTAGAAAGTTACATATAAATAAATAAATGTTGACAGGAAAAGTCAGGTACTGTATGTGCAAATTTAAAAAAATGTCAGGAGACCTTTTCCAAATCATGCTGAGATGCCTTCAGTAAGGTCTGTCCAGAGCTGATCCATTGCTGCGCTTGATTTATATACAAGCCCAGGCCCTGTTCCTGCAGCCACTCACACACCTGCTCTTTAGTCCAGCGTGAAAATGGGCTGTCCTGCTCTCTGAGAGAGACATCAACAATACATGTTACCCTGCCTCTAAACAAATGGGGGAAAAAAAAACCCCGAATAACTTCCTTAATAAACAAACTATATGTACTTGTTGTTGCTTCGCTGCAGATCACGTGACCACCCCAGCCTGGGTCCCGCTGTAGCTCGGACTCCACCTCTCCTAAACTCTGACTCTGGAGAATCGTCCAGGTCAGAGGATGTGGACTGGCTTCTCTTCATCCTGATGTAGCATGTGCATAAGTGTTAATATCTTCATCTTAATCACTGCAGCTTATTGTTACTTAGCATATTAACAAATAAGTTACCTTCCAAGTAACTTCATGATCCCCTTTGATTTCTTCTTCCCTTCAGGAGAGAGTGTCTCTAATGCTTTTGGCTTCTGGGTTTGCGCTCCGGCCAAATCCAAGTGCTCCGTCCCCTTATGCTCTCCTTCAATTAATGCCAATAATTAATTTATAGGGTTAATCTTACAACAACAAAAAAAAATAGTGCCAAGAAAGGTGCATACTACACCTCACAAGTCATTTAAATTCAGTAGCACTTTATTTTACAGTCCAGTTCCCCATGTACATAAATAACTGGGTAATAACTAACCCTCAACCTACCCAAACCATGTTGCTACTTTGTTATCCAGCACTTTCTTAGGCAAGTACACTGTAAGTACATGTAAGTGCACGTACTGTAAAATAAAGTGCAACCTAAATTCTTCATGTAAAACTTTATACAGCACTTTATAACTCACCCAGACTGGGGGCGCTGCTTGTCATTTTGTTCCCTCTGATCTTGAAAAAGCCACGTCCAAAAGAGGAACGTGTTTTTTTGGAGCCAAAGCTCTCACTCGCCCTTGAGCTGGGCTGAGTGGGGGAGACGGATGGAGAGCCACCATTTTTACTGGCTTCATCCTAAAATATTACAAGCAAAGGTTTAAAGATCTTGGTTAAGATGCTGCACTACTTGTTTTGACAAACGATTAACTATAAAAAACCTCAAGTGATTGTTTTAATTATAAACTAATTAGATGCTTAGTAATCATAATTGTTCATAAAGTGTCCAGTGCAGCCATGTGGCCGATTTATTGTAAAAATCTGTTTTTGTCAGGCTCACAATGATGTGCACTTTGCTGGTCATGTATGCCGAGATGCTGCAGGGGGCGCCATGAGGACAGTGACGGTTGTGTGCAAAATAGACTTTTAAACAACAGGTGGCGCCAGAAAATATTTCATCATTTCTCATTTAGATGAAGTCAGTACCTCATTATTGGTTTTCAAAGGAGAACTTTCAGACTGCTGTACTGCAGAGACACTGAAAAAGCACAATGGAAAAAATAAATCTGTTACAAACATTAATAATAATTAATTTAATACAAATACAAAAATAAATAAGAATAGGGTACAAAATGGTATCCCATTATTTTTTTGTGTAAAGGCACTATAATTCTTCATGAAGACATCATGACGTATCGGAGATATGACTTATATTTTTTAAAAATTGGTTAATTTAAAATTCCTATATTTAACTTGGATAATAAAACAAACTTTTTTTTTATTATTTAAAAATAGAATCATAGCAATATATTTTTGTATAAAAACACTTTGAATAAAAAGAGATGCTAAAAGTAAACAAACAGACCTGTCTGTGGGTCTCTGTGCTTGGGGTCCGAGTGCGGTCACTCTGGTGAGGTCAACTTCAGGGAGCAGCTCTGAACATGGAATCAGCTGAGGCTGTGTGAGAGACAACAACACTGACGTATGCAAGAATACAAGAGAACAGCAGTGAGGAGAATTTCAGTGAAGTATTTTCCCTGAGGAGTCAAACTTCAATGAACAACGCAAGCAGTGACTGCTTTGCAGTGACCTGAAATCACAGGATGCTGCTCCCAAACAAAAACAACAGACGTTCCCAGACAAAAAAAAGGGGGTTATGGTTAAATTGTTATTCTCTGTCAGACCTTCACAATAAAAGTGCTGCAAGGAGGGGGTCTAAAAGGAAGTCTGAGGAACATCCTGTGATCATAACCATTTGTGTGTGTGTGTGTATAAGACCCTTCATACTTCATCAGTTTCCTCTGTGCCTCCTGTGGAGATTGTCTCGGTGTCGCACAGCCCCTCTCTTGTGTCATCTTCCCTGGGTTTGTCTGGGAAAACAGCACATCATGAGACAGGATAAACCGCCCAAACTATTAGATTGGGATGCCGGCAAACGGTATAAATGTAACATTTTAAATATTGTAGTGTACAATGGTGATTACTTGAAGTCAACAACACAAACACTGCATACATTTTCTCAGTCAACAAGCAGTTTGTTTCATGACAATGGCTGAGAAGACCTGTACAATGACACTTTCGATACTGCAAATGTTATTTCAAAACTATACACTTAAAATATTACTGACAACAAGTAACTTGTAAATGGTAATGGGAGATTCACCTACTGAAGATGGTTTTACATTATAGCAGAAGGAAACAATGTATAATCAAAAAGAAAGAAAAAATGGAAACCTCACCTTTCGATACCTGCACAGACATCACCATATCCTGAACTTTCTTGTAACGGATCAGAGACTGGTGCAGTTCTTTTATCTTAAGATCCTAAAAAGATTCAGTTTAAAACATCAATATCAAATATTATAAATGATTGTGTCCAGAAAATCTCCTACTTCTTCATACATGCATCTAGGCAAAGACTGCTTAATTAGGAAGATCGTGGAGATGGTTTAATTAGAAATGAAGCAATCTGTGTGCTGGCAGGTGGTTGATGTGATCGTCAGCAAAATAGCAGGACCTCATATTGTTTATACCTTCTCTTCATTAGCAGCCTTCAACGACTCAACAGCACTCCTCATTCTCTGCACCTCCATTTCTGAACACACACAAAAACAACTCCTCAGATAACATATTACAGCATTCAACATGCTAAACATTTCAGAACAAGACAAGCCTTTGACAACATTTTTATGTCTCTGGACCCACTAAAATAAACACCCCAGGCAACAGTTGTTATAACCACCCTGCTGGAAGTAAAGATGGATTTACAATATTTAAAATAAATATTGCCAGACAATACAGGCACATCTAGCAATGCAGTTATAAGAGCAAGAGAGCCAAAATCAGGTCAACATCAATCAAAACACGTCTAGACATGTGTAATACAAACCTACTTCAAACATTCCAACACTTCTTTTTTTCTTACAATGTGCCGGGATAGTTTCTCCTTTATCACACTAAAATGTTTTTGTTCCCGTGTCATCCTTTTAAAGTGCATAGCCTCAGCTGCAAATGGATTTATTGGCAGTAAAATGTGTCTGTGCAAGGCGCACTTTTCATAGCGTATATACAGTTGGCTCCAAAAGATTGAGACTGTTCTGGTCATGTGACTTTTTAACTATGTCCATCAGCAGGGCAAATGAATATGAAAACAAAAACATGAACAGAGGCACTAAAAATCGATCATTGGATTTGATTGATACCAACCTCAATTTAGCACAGAATATATATCCAAAAGAACAAGCATTACTCATAGTGGTGAACTCTTGCCTGTATATGGAGATTAAATTTATTATTCATCTTACTTCACATCAGGTTTAAATTTGATTTTTAATCCACTCTAGTTACATTTCACATGAACGTTGTCATGTTATGATGATATAGCAATATGTTCGTATCGTACCTTTTTCTCTGCTTTGTGATTGTTCTGTGTTTGGGCTTTCTGGGATGGCCTGGTCCTGAAGTGCCTGCTCTCTCTCCTCCAACTGCTTTTGTAGTGATATCAGCTCTTCCTGACCAATCAAAACCAAAATTAACACATTCAATTCAAGAACTAAAATAAGCTCACTACATACTAAACCCAAATTGACAGTTCTCAATTTAAAATGCAGCACAGTAAAATGCATTAACAAGAAAGCAATATGCAACTACAAAGTGGAGTTAAAAAATACCATTTTAAAATATCTAAGAAAACAACCTAGAGCAAGAGAGATGTTTTTATATAAATGTGTCAAGCTATTTGAGTCTGTCCAGCTTTGAGCATGAGGATAAAGTTCATTGGCTTGGCACATTCCAGTGGCTAGTCTGTAGGGTTAGGGTTTCTCTTTGTGGTAAAGTGGACTTGCTGTTACACTTCAGTGCTGTTAATCTTATGTTGTGTAATTATCGCCTGACCATGAGGCACTCCTTACTTTGGTAGAGTTAAGGCTTCTCTCATATTCTTGTCTCTCGTTCTCCATAGCGGTCAACTTGAGATGCATGTCTTTCACATCCCGATAAAGACCCTGAAGAGACAAACCATTTTTCTATAAGTCAAAGTTAAGAGTTTTGCATACAAACTGACAGGCTAAAAGACTTTAATATCAAATACTTTGAGTTTTGTTTGTACAATAAAAAAAATACAAAAAGGGGCAAAAATACAAAAACTACAATGACAAAAAATTCCAAAAAATCTTTTTTCATCTAACGTGGAGGAAACCTAGCCCATTCTTTTGGTCCACTGTGGATTTCTGGTTTCTGAAACTGAAACTCCCTTCTGGGCTCACGTAAGTGAGAGAAAGCTGAATGTGACTAGTGTAGTCTGGACTCAAACGAGAAAAAAAGCTTTATAACAGGAAATGGCTCTGGCACTTAAGAGTTTCACTCTAACCCTGAAGCTGAAGGCTTAAGCAGCAATGAATGCCACTATGGAAACCACAAGGTGGTCAAACCATAATAGCCAGGTTTAATTTCATTAAATGTTGAAGTTGTCAATACAGTTCATTCTGTTCTGCATTGGAAGCACTTTTAAGGTTCTGATTAATTACAGGCGACAATAATTTATTACGCATGGGAATTTCATAGTGGCAAAGGCACAAATGTGTGCTCATTACCTCACTTTCTCTGCAATCCCCTTCGGCAGCGGCTAGTTTTAGTTTCAGACTCGATATCTCTGTCAGCAGTTCCAGTTTTTCCGTCTCTAAAGCACTCCTGCTAAGCAGCTCCTACACAATACAAGTTAGATATTAATTTTCTGGGAAATGTATTCCTTTAATACTGACCACCCCTACAACAATATGGCTTAAATGCTGTGCACTTTTGTTATTGCACATAATATTATAAAACCACACACACCTGCTGTAATAACTCTTCTGTAGCATTCAGTTTCATGCGGTGTTCCTCAAGGCTCGAGTCTAGGTCCCTTATTTTTTCTCCTTGAACTTCCACCTGGTCAGTCAGAACACTTACCTGAGGGATAAGAGTGCGTATTTATTTAGTTTGTGTGACATTTAGAAACTACAATGTCTGTATTCAGACGGTCAACCAAAAGGAAAGCAGCAGTACACAACTTCAAATCTGACAAGAAAATCCCATACAGCCCATAAAGTCTCTCGACTTGGTTTTGACAACACACCTGGAGCACTAGACATTCTTTGTCACTTTCCAAGCGAGAGAGTCGCTCCTGGTAGACCAAATCCCCTGCTACAGACCCATGGCCATTGGTCTGGAAACATAAACGCTTAGTGTTAGAGAGTTTTATTCTACATAAAACATACATGGAGACAATTCCAAATAGGCACACTAGATTAACTGGTAGTCCGAAGGTGGTGTGCATCCTCGTATTAAAAAAATGCAGTGAAATGACCATATACAGGCAAATGGCAGTGGGACCTGGAGGAAGAGGGGAAAGAAGAAAAAAAAAAAAAAAAAAAAAAATCACATGCTGCCATCTGTGAGTCATGTGGGGTTCATATGGATGATACTCTGCTATATGAGAAGCATGTGAAAGGTTTTCACATAGCAAGATTTTGAAGCCCAGGAGTGGAAATTTTGTAAAGCAAGCACGCTTCAGGACGAATATGGAAAAGGGGCTGGCGAGCTGAAATGTGCTTAATCCAGATGAATCATGGTAGGAGTAAAGGATGGAAAATGCAAAGGGAGAAAAACATCAGACATACAGACGAATACATTTTATATTTAAAAAAAAAAAAATGGTCTTGTACTTTTCAGAGCAAGTTAACAGGTAACAGTTTATAAAACTATAGCCAAAATTGCGATCTTTATTCTTAAAATTATTAAAGCTTTTTATTTTAGGCCATCTCATGTGAATGCAAATAAAAAGACTTGCCAAACTAATCAATGAAACCTTCAGACTGAAAAATCAGCACTGACTTTGTGCCACACAGGTTATCTCTGGGTCATGTCATACATATATATGACGGTCAACATAATTATATGCAGGTCAACATAACAATTTAGGCCTATTTTAGTATTACACTTTATTTTGTATTTTTTGAGGGAAACCCACCAGTTGGCCTTGCAGCCACTCCATCAGACCCTCAGCAGTGGTTTCAGAAACCTGACTGCGTAAACTTTCCTTTTCCTGGGGATCCATAAGGTCCAAAGCAGCCCTCAGGTCCTCCAGGAGATGCAGTGCCCGGAGGCTGCCCAGGAATGGCGAAGTTGGTGACTGACAATCAAACAGGCCGTTGGTGTAGTTCATGGCCTTAGAACCTGAGGCAAGTGCAGGAATGAGGATCAATGAAGGGATTTAGGAATTTGTTGGGCTCTATGATAAACTGAATCTACCCAGCAATGAAAATTCTGTCATTATTTACTAACCTTTTATTTCTTTCCATGGAAAACAATTAAAAAAATTCTAACATTACAAATTGTAAAGTAACACCACTGGTCCTTACCGAACTTCATGATGTTATACTGGAATGAAGACTATCAGTGATAAATTACTGAAATTTCATTGGTTCATCACACAGAGCTATTGTTAGACTTCAGTCTATTAGACTATCAAGGGGGGAAATCTGCATATTTGTTTGAAACAAAGAAAGAGGGCAAGTAAATAACTGAAATTATTTCATTTTAAATGTAATTTTTGGGTGAATTTATTCACCTTTAAATCTCTGTTTTTCTGTAGTTGCTTTTAGCACTTTTGAAAACAAAACACAGGTTGGATGACCATGACCACACAACTCGGATGGCTTGTCATCAGATGATGTAAACAGTGGGACGTCCACTGCCATAATTATAGAGTGAATGGAAAACCATAACCTTCACTCTTGCTCCAAGCAAAGACATTCATATCTCTCTGTGTCCCTGATGTTCCCAGAGATGGACAGTATTGTGGTCGCATACCGAATAAGCATTAGATTTCATCAGTGCTGAAATAGTGGAAAAAGCTTGTAACGTAGCTCACTACGCATACTCTCAGCTCTTACAAATCTGCTGAAACACTCTGAGCAAAGTCATTCCCTTAACGGGTTTATGTGCACTGTTCTCAAATTCCTTCAAATAATTTGTTTCTCTATTTTTTATATACATGATCACACAGATGATGATTGTGTAACGCTCCAAATAATACACATAAGAATGAATTTTTGTGCAAAGTATTTTTTCCCTTTATATACTTGTACCTGCAATGATGCCATCCATCTGCTCCAGAGCAGCTGCCAACATTTCACTGGCATCACACATCATGATCACCTTCTTTGAAACCTGCAAATGAGACATTCAAAAGGTAAGCAAGAATATGACTCTTCAAATGGCGTTAGTGGTGCAGAAATTTTATATATATATGCTTTTCATCAATCTGATGTTCTCTCTCCTCCCTGGAACTAATATGAGGCGTTTCTGTCTTACTACACAAAATAGGAGGGCTTGTGTGTGGGATAATGGCACAATTCTCCCAGGACTTTTCTGCAATGTGCGTTGGAATGCTTGGAATTCCAGACCTTCAAAACAATGTCCCACAGGCTTCATGACCAGCATGCTAGTGCCATTGGCTTACAGCTCAAGAGAAGCTTCTCTACTCCACCCAAGAGGTTGGATTCCTGAATAAATCCTGGAATTACGATTTCAAAATGAATTTATATTAGCAAGGCAAATGAAATCTAATAGACGTTTATGCCTCACTTATGATGAATTGTAGCAACAAATGTCAAAATATGCATGTCAGCTGCTCACATGTGTGAACAAGTACTAAATCATACTATCCTTAAGGTAAATAGGACAGTGCTGTTGTCAAACTATTCAGTCATTCGCATTAATTGAAATACAGCAAAAATATAAATATTAGACAAAAAGGTAGTTGTGGCCTAACGGTGCGGGAGTCGGGCTTGTAAGCTGAAGGTTGCCGGTTCGATTCCCACTCCGGCAGGAATTGAAGGTGGGAATTGTGAATGAACAACGAACAGCACTCTCTCCACCTCCGCAAGGCACGTAACCCCTAATTGCTCTGGGTGTGTGTTCACTGTGTGTGTGTGTGTTCATTTTTTCACTACTCACTGCTGTGTGTGTGCACTTGGATGGGTTAAATGCAGAGCACCAATTTTGAGTATGGGTCACCATACTTTACCATACTTGACAATATGTCACGACTTAACGACTTAAGCTGAAGTACTAAAATTAATAAAATAAATTAAATGTTAAATCTAAATAAATCTTAATACCGGCATAAGTAAAGGTGAACTTCAGGTTTATAGGACAAGAGATGTGAAAACATTACAGAGGTCTTAAAAATGCAACGCAACTAATTAAATGGAACTTTTTTTTTGATCTTGAGGAGGGAAACTCAAAAAACAGATGCAATGCAATGGCCAAAGACGCCATTCTAAATTTGTATAGATGTTAAAATGATTCTTTAAAAGGGGGGTGAATACATTTGAGTTTTACCATTCAAATAGTTAATATAAGAAATAAATAAAATAAAAAAATAAAAAAATCAGAAAACTCAAACACTAGTAAACCATACTGACTCATCCCTATACAGGACAAAATACTGTACACTACTGGTCACAATTAAAAGCCAAAACAGTGGGGGTAAAAGATTCCAAAAATTACCCTGTTAATTTTGTTACTGACTGGGCAAGAGAGCTGAAAATCTCGACAACTAAACACAGAAGTCTTTGTTTGTCTGTTTACCACCAACCCCCAGAGAAAGAACAGATACAAGCTACATTCTCATTCTAACACTAATCTAATCTGATCAATGTGGACTGCAGAAAGGGCAAGACCGGCCCACGTCGCTCACAGTTATGATGTAGGAGCGGGCCAGGGCTTTGTTTATGGATATCAGATTTTGTTAAGTCAATGAGTCCTTTGTATACAATTCTTGTTCAAAATACACCATCTAGTGAGTAGCTTTTCTTGTAACCCAAGTTGTTTTAGAGCCTACATGACCAAGTCAACCTTCGGACCACAAAACCACAACTAAATCCTCACCGAAATCATTATGAAGAAGTGTTAAAATAAGTTATGATCTACTGGATTTGAACTGACATCCAGACCCATTACCACCAGTGGAAACACTGGCCAAAGTGAAGGTCCGCCCCAGCTTGAAATCCACGGCTTTTCAAGTTACTTTTGGCTAACAGAAAACATTCTCCAAATCCCTGGAGGGAAAAGGAGCTGTATTTAGTCAGCTGCCTTCATCACTTCCTATGGGGAAGCCCTGGACTTCTGGCAGCTTCTTCAAATAGTGCAAGGAGAAACTCTAAAAACTGAATATTTGCTTTTGTGATTACAACTTTAAAAGTGGGGAAAAAATTATCAGGGATGTAATTTGTCTAGTTTAAGAATACACAATAAGAATTCAATGCTACATGAGATCTAGAGGCTTTGACCCAAGTATGACCACACATATTGTGTTTCCATCTTCAATGAGAACCAGTTCCAATCTGTTCAGCTCATGGATATTTTGAAAGCTTGGACGGAAAATCATATGGATGAAAGCGAGCACCTCATAATGGCGTGGAGTGATCTTTGGCTCCGAACAATCTTTTGAACAATACTTTCCAGTAGTGAACGTAGGAGATTTTAATCAGTCACAAATGGAGTGAGGAATTACATTTCCATACGGAAAGAAGGGGGAAAAAAAAACTTAATTGGCCATAGTACTAAATGTTTTTGTTTCAGCTTCTTAACAGATCGGGTTCGCCACTCTCAACAAGGCTCTAAATGAGCACCATGCACCAATGGCTCCATGACCCAATGACCAGCTCCATCGAGACCCTAAACCTCCCCCTTCTCCCAGATTCCTGAAAAACTCCTCCAGATGTGCACTCCCTCTCACATACCTACACAATCAGTACTTCCTCTAAACAGATATCGTACAGCCTGCCCTCAGGCCAAATCAGTGTCAAGCTCCTTGCACAGATTAATTCACATGTTTTGCTAGTAAATCAGCAGACCACATATTCCCTTAAAGGGTTGTTAACCAAAGCACTGTAGGAGGGATGGTATTGATTGGCTCAAAGCCCAGACAGGCCTACGAGTACAAAGGTAGAAGTCGTTTTTATTTATTTACATACTCTGACGTTGGCCAGATGTGGAGATAGGGATGGAGTGGGGGTGGTTTAAAAGAAAAACAACCCACTGCCCGTGCCGTTATCCGTCCTAAACACACCAACCCCTCAGACGAGTTGTGCTACTGAACTACACAAACACACAGATGTGACACATGTGGCCTTCAGCATTAAAAAAAAAAAAGCTCCTATAGTGGCGAGATCAGATTCACTATTAATCATTGGACTGGATGTGGGCGCGTGCGAGTTCAGATTTCTAAACTGAAAATCCTATGCTTTAAGTTTCTGAATGAAAGCAAAATCATAATCCCATCTCTTATCACTTGGTTTGATAAAGTGCTTTAAAGGCAAGGAATGTTAGCAGCATCCCTCTTAAAGAGAAGCGAGCTGTCGACTGATGTAGACCAGAGACACCTCACTCACCATTTACCAACCCGTTTGTCTCTTATCCAACCCACAGTCCCATCAGTAAAGCTCTTAATCAACAATACAGAAATGCATTCTTATTCATTTTATAAGCATATCATTAAACATCGATACTGGGGGTGAAAAACTCTAATTTATAAAACATGTTATATGAATAAAAACAAAAATCTAGTTGTTTGAATCTACATGTTTACAAAAAAGCAGCAACAACAAGAGTTATAATATTGTTAATTTCACACACACACATCCTCTGAGACACTAAAATTTTAAGATTTTGGAGAAGTGATCATGACGGCCAACAAAGCTTTTCTTTCAATCACTCACAACCAAGTATTACATAAACATAATCAAGATTTCAAAGATTACAAATGGCTTTGATACTGACATTTTGTAGCTGGTCTGTTGCTTTTTCACATCAATAAAAGGAAACATGTGGAGGACAAGATAAGAAACATCTGACCCACACTTCAAGCCTGCATAGGAGCAATTTGGGGTCTTATATTTGAAGAATTTAAAAAAAAATCCCTGATGCCAAGCTGACCTTTTTCCACAGTGAGAGGCCACAGTTCCACCCAGAAAGTTACAGTAAACACATGCAGGATATGCATACACACTCCAGGTTTAGAGGCTTTACAGTACCACTCTTTACTGTGCACAACCAAGAGTCACACACAAGCAAATTCGGCTCTGAAAATGAATGTCTACATTCACGTTTTTTTTTTTGAGGCTCATGTCCTCATGTCACTCTCAGAATAAATAAATAAAAGTGTCGTACCTTTATGGGTGCAACAGCTTGCCAGTGGGGCAGTACCCTTAAAAGGACATCTTTCTACTTTAGTTAGCACTAAAAGGTTAATAGTAGGTATCCATTCCTACTTTAAAGGTAATAATATGCACCTTTTAGGGGTAAAAGGGTACAAAGATGTTCTTCAAAGTGTACTGCCCCAGTGACAATCAGTTGTATAAAAAAAAAAAAAAAAAAAAAAGGTACTTTATCCCACTCTGGCCTGAGTGATAGCATTTCCTCACAAAAAGTGGAAGATCTCTAGTGATCAGTACGGTCTTCAATAGGTAAACAGACAGTAAAATAAGTAATAATAAAAAAGATGGTTTTGTACAAATGTATTTATAAAATAATAATAAAATGTTTGTAATGCATAAGCAGATAAGAAAAAGAAAATACGAGTGAGTAAACAAAAGAAAGCCTAAAAACAAACAATCTTAAAAAGAGCAAATGACTCTCAGGTGTGACAGATAATGTGCATGATTACGGTTTAATCGCTTTTTCACATATCATAAATGACTTACCTTCTAATGTAATGAGGGTCCTAAAGTTATATGAAATGATAAACTTTCTTCAGCAGATGTACGTGTCCGAAATCAACAGATATTCCTCAGCGTCCCTCATATTAAAGTGTTGAAATGAGATGAACGCGTCTCCTCAGAAAGCAGAAGTGGAACTTTCGGACTTGACTTGAGAGTTGTGCGCTCGACTGCGCATGCGCCTATCCAACCAATCGCACGCATAAAACGTTACAAAGCTGTTAATTACCTCCAGAGAAAACAAGTAGCCTAAGAGCTCCCGAGAAAAAAAGGTGAACACCGCCCTCTTGTGGATATTGAATGAGTTGATAAATGTTACTTTTTTCAATAACATGTCCAAAATATTTATAGTAAACACTGCCACAACATTTTCCATTTGTTACCGAGTTGTCTGTTAAAGACTCCAGTGAGAATCTTCGTGAACTCATTTCAAACACTTCACACTAGATGGCAGGCAAATGCAAGCTTTTTATAGTTGAAGTTTGATAAAAGAGCTGTTTCTCCTTTTTTTTTTTGACTGAAATTCTTCAACTTTACACACACGTGACTGCTATTGTAATAACCATTATTTAGCCTACCGTACAATCATTTCATAATTAAACGGACTTTTGTATTTAATGTATACATGTGGTATTTATGTCTTGGATGCTAAAGGGTGGTAAAACGTGACCTGATATTGCTGAAACGTGAACAAATATTGTTTAGAGCCGTGTTTTTTTAGGATCTAGAGATTTGATGTTCTCTCTTTACAGTCATTGAAAAAAGCACATGTGAAATTACTTCTACTAACCTGTAACATCTTGGTCTGTTTTCTCTGCCTTTTGGATCAAGGCACTTCAGTGTCCATGGCAACCAGGCTCAGAGGGAATCGTTTTTAGTCCTTGTTCCTGAATGGCACAAACATCACACTTATTTAGCCCACAGGGGCAAGAGTTGCCCCCTGTCTGGGTTGAGTTGTTGAACAGGAGAAAATGCACTTTAAGAGCAAAAAGCAAATTAATCTAATACAGGACCCGTATCTTAGTTTTCCAAGTAACTTCTCATAAATACCATGTGAATCCCAGCAATTTTGTGTAGGCAGAGGTATTGCTGAATTTAGCCATAGCGAATAGCAGATACCCAAAAAAATAGTATTGAAAATCCTCAGTAAAAAAAAAGAAAAGGCATTTTAAATCCATCTCTGAATGAAACCAGTGACTCAGAGAACATAGAGGACTTTCCATTACAGCAAACATCCCACATCAAAACTGGAATATAAAGGGCTTTTTATGTAATCATCTTTCCATCCAGGTGTTACAGTCACAGATATGACCTTTGTTTATTTCACTGTCACAGACACAGCATGTTAATTAAAGGGAAGGAGACCGGCAGTATCTTCCTCTCACCTGGGAAACCGCATGGTAACGCTCACCTTGATGCATGCAAGAATGTCATTTTCCCAGAAATTGAAAACGTGTCCAATTTATTTGTGCAAACTAACCACCTTAATTATTTAATTTGTTATTATATTATTCATTTTAATGGTCACTTTTTTACAGACCTACCTTAAACAGTTTGTTCACCCAAAAATAAAAAAAAGTTGTCATCGCTCACCCTCATGTCCATTCCAAATCCATTAGACTTTCGTTCATTTTTGAAACACAAATGAGATATTTTTAATGAAATCTGAGATTTTTCTGTCTCTCCTTTGACAGTCCATGCAACTACCAATTGATGCTTCTAAAAATGCCACTATGATGCTTCAAAAATTTCATAAAGAGATCATAAAACTAATCCAAGCAGTTTAGTCTGAATTTTCTCAAGAGTCTCGATCTCTTTATATGATGAAAAGATTGAATTTAGGCTTTTATTCACATTAACATTCATCAGCGTACACATCAGTTGTGGTAAAATGAAACTCAAGCATGTTTACTCAAGCAACGAGGTTAATTATCGCGTTACACGGCACGTTTGAGCTTCCGCAAGAACCAATGAAGTTAGTTCTAATGCATCAAGAAAGTACAGTTGAGCTTCCGTTTATGGTCGCTGATCAATGTAGTATGTGTTTAAAAGCCTACATTTAATCTGTTCATCATACAAAACAATCGAGTCTCTTCTTATGGATTTAGTTTAAAGTTGATGAACTTTTTGAAGTCAGCTGTCAGTTGTAGAGCTGTCAATGGAGGGAGAGAAATGTTTCATTTCAAATATTTTCATTTGTTTCGAAGATGAACAAAAGTCTTGTAGGTTTGAAATGAATGGTGACATATTGTTGTCAGAACTAACCCTTTAATAACAATTCACAAATACAATTTCTTCAGCAGGAGGTGCATTTAAAGAAATATTCCCCCAAAGTCACCATTTACTCATCTCGTCATTCCAAACCTGTATGACTTACTTTATTATGTAAGTATGATGATATAAAATGTCGTTTTGGACCTCCATGAAGATGTTTGCATGGACAAAATCAGTTCTTTAGAATATCTCCTTTTGTGTTCCACAAAAGAAAGTTTGGAACACCATGAGGTAATGAAGCGATATTTATAATGATCACAGAATGTTCTTTTGTGGCTGAACTGTCCCTTTAAAACCTTAAAAGGAAGAAGTCTACAAATAGCCTTCCATTGTATGGACGGCCCTGCAACATTCAGTAATTATCTGTGGTTGCTGGGAGCCAAGGAGCCCGTGGATCAACAGGGGAATCGCCATAGGGGAGGCACTTAGTGACACCTAGTAAAGAAATTGCCATAAAGTCGCTCTTAGTCAGATGGATGAGTTGGATCTTGGGCTCCATAAGAGAAATGCTTATTTAGAGTCAAGCTTCTTTATATCCCAGAGGTTTCCAGTTGCATTACTTATTCATGGTCCTGCACACATTTGTTTTTCCTCTCTTAATACTCACTCGAAAGAACTTCAAATGCTGTAGAAAGTTCTTGGAAAACAGATTATTTTGGAGTTTAAAATAAGCTCACACTGAAGCAATGACGTTATTTACTCATCAATGTTATTTGTTTGTCGTGAGCGTGTTGGAGATGGAATTGCTGATAATAATTGCTGTGTAATTAATGGTCATTCAGTGTAGTTTTTAGACTCGTTCCAGCTCTGAATGACTCAAGCGGTGACTCATACATACATGGACTCTTTAGCACAGGACTCCACCATGGCAAATGATAAAGCCTCAATATCTTTTTTATCCATTGGATTGAAATGTACTTACTTTTCAAGATCTTCCTTTGTTTTCCAAAGATGAATGAAAGTCTTACAGGTGTGGAATGAAAGGGTGAGTAATTAATGACAGAATTTTCATTTCTGGGTGAACTAACCCTTTAAACTAAATTACTGAGATTACTGTCAATTAATCATGCAAGATGTTTGAGTTCTTTGCAACTTTCACAAAGTATAAATTATACATTTATATTCAGTCCCTCTATTTTCATATTTAATTTTTCGAGCTATGTCCAAAGCTAATAATAATGATATATACATTGCACATCCTGTTCTAACAGGTCAGCACTGACCAAAATATAAGCTGAGGGATAATGGCAAAGCTACTAAGGATGTTTGGATAATGAAATTGAGAAGCTAATCTCTTAATGCTACATGCGTGTACCCTTTCGTCTCTCTGATGATAGCAAGATAGAAGTGTCCTTGTACAGTACATGAAAAACTCTTTTATTCTGGGTGCACATAGAACACCTAGCAACGAACAAACCAGACAGAGTTGGCTGTTGCTACCAATAACAAACACACACTGATAACACAAGAACATTTATGTTTATAATGATCTATTGCAAAGGTTTAAAAGATAGAAGCTGAAGGAAAAAAAGGTCTACTTACCGACCTATCTATCTACCTACCAATCTATCTATCTATCAATATATCCATCTATCTATCCATCCATGCATGTTTGTATAAACTCAACCTAAAACATTTCTGAATTTAAAAACAAAAAATTACATGAATTTTATAATAAAAATGTGCATGTGAATTTTCCACAAAAAACGGTATGCTTTCTTAGTGATAAGCAATGGCACCGTCTCTTTAGTGTCTTTGGTACTAATTCCTCTTTACAATTTTTGTTTTTTCATATTCTTTGTTCATAAGTCTCATTGACTTCTTTTTGCTCAAACCCGCATAACACTTTTGTGATAATAATGATTTGTCCTTTGAAATAAATGAGGTCGACAGACAGTCTCTCAGACAGTCTACCGTCTCCTCTGCTCCGCTACTCTGTGTAATTACATCATTCCTGATGATGTGAAAGAATAAAGAATAAAACTGTCTACATACTTATGGAACATCAAGCTGCAGGGGCTGGCGAGATTTATAAGTTTGGTCCTTTATTCATTATTCGCTTTAATAACTTTCAATCTGTTTGTCTTGAAGTTAAACTGTAATTAAGTAACGCCATTCTAAAGCGAAACTCAATAAATTAAATGCATGAAATATAATCTGTCCCTGAAGCTTTTAAACACAATATGCTGCCAAACAGACATCTCACTTATCTGCCTAATTGCCACATTGAAAACAAAATGAAAGATACACACAATTGTAAAGCATTGACGCATTAATTAATCCAAGTCACTTTCATGTAAATGAAAGGGATTCGATATCTTTGTACAATGGAGTTTGTTGGCTCTGCGTCTGAGGGGAGTATTCATGTCATCTGGATGGGGCTAAACCAAATCACTCCTCATTTTCATTCAGCTTGAGTTAAGCAAATTGACAGATCTGCAAGATAAATGTAATTATGCTTACAGAAGGACTCGCATTAGACCACCTGTTCCAATATCATATCACTCATTAGTTCAGTTGTCCAGCACTCCAACAAATGACATTCTGATAGAAGCTGTAAATCACACTGAAGAGCTGAGGGGAATTTACAGAGATCTGTTTCACGTGGGCATGAGCTCAGATTTGTTAAAGTCAAATGAAATCAAAATTTCTTCTTTCTTTATGGAACATTGAAGCTTTTATTATAAATGATACGTGCATTTTCATTTGAATTCATGTGCCCTCGTAAACTGTCATTAACATAATTTCTCACCATTTCTTCTCTGATGACGTGTTTACTGGCATGAGAGCGGGACATCATCATGTCAGTCACATGAGATCACAGCAATAGCAAACTACAACCATCCAATCAATTCCTGATGGACATAATCAATTCCCATGTTTTTCTTTTTCAAGAAGCCTTTTTACTCAGATATATGTCACAATGTGGAAGAAAAGATTATCACAACTTCCGTTTCATGCCGACTTTAACACTTGATTTTGGCTACATCTGAAAGCTGAAACTGATGTTTTTGCAAATGGTTTCAGAGACAGGAAGGGGGAAAAAGCACATCCAAATTCAATTTCATGTCACATCTTGTTAACTGGATGGGGTTTAAAAAGCAATGAATTTAAACATAGTAAATGACACACATTGCAGCAATAAAACAAACATTTATTTCACATAATATATATTTTTAATATTTCAAAAATATTTGAAATAATTAATTGGAAATTAATAAATAAAAAATTATAATTTAAATAGCCTAACTTCATTAATCTGTTCTGTAAGGACATTTTTTTTCACAAATAAAAAAATCGCTAAATAAAAAGGACTGTAAACACAGAAACCAGTAATGCACTCATAAGTCTGTGTACATTGGGAATAACATTGTGTCAAGTAAAGACCAGATAACACTAGATAGGTCAACAGTAGGCAAAGCAAATTTCTCTGTGGGTTCTCTGTGCTGTCAAAATAAAGGTCCCGCTAAAAATCCTGCATATCAATCAAAAAGGAAAACCTATAGCCAAAATGGCAAATATCAGCCGATATGTTGACCTTGGTGTTACATTATAGTAGTTGACCACTACCTATGGTATCCAAGAACCCTGTGTGTGCATTTTGGCAGTTGGTGAAAAGAATCGTATACAAAAACTGCCTGTTCAGACATTGACTGGACAGCAATAAAGTTACTTTGGGTTTCAGACAGTTTTCTCATTGATGTTTGAGCATCTGTGCAGATCTGTCAAAACCATTCACAAGCATCCAAACTTAATGCCTTCTAATATATGAATGAGTTACCGTACTGTGCGGATGATTCTTACTCAAATTTGTTACTTTGAATGGCATTAATTACTGTATCCATAAAAACAGAGCAGCTTTTAATTCTAGTATCAGCCTGGAAGCAGGAGATATGGGGGCTCAGTTTGAGGAGAAATAGACTTGATAGTGATTTTCTGCAGAAAGTGTTTGTAAAGCCTAATCCTCTTTAGACATCCCACATTCTCTAAAGAAAACAATGTGAAAAAAAAAACCCAACATGAGGCTAATGCGCAAATATTTGCTGTGTTTAACGACCGCAGTCGATTATGTAACAGCACTGGACGTCTTTGAAAGAAACTCAGGTGCTGGTGGGGGTTACAGGAAGAAGTTGATTGCCTGTCAGTATTACATAATTCTTTTAACCAAGATCATTATATCAGGCTCTAATGCTCATTTGAAGTTGTCAACATATCAACCACCTTGAAGGTTAACAGTTACATAATGATGGTTCTGGCTCACCTGTAAAGGCCACAGATCCAGCTCGCTGCCGCATACATATGATCCAAAAGCACTGAACTCACTGAACCATACCATTTAAAAGGCTTGGGAACAATCCCAAGATTATATATACAATATTTCATCAGCAGAACTGAAAAAACCCCACAGACTAAACAAACCTATCTACAAAAGGCTAATGTAAAAGTATGCAATGCAGTTATGCAACAATTATGAAACTCTAGAAGCTGCAGATTGACTGGCCCTTTATGCACTCTGCAAGCAATCATATTATTACTGCGTGGCACTAGCTGACTGGCCTCTGCCAATCCTGCAGCCAATGAGTTTGCTTGATCAACATTTAAATAGTCTGGTTCACTGTTTGCTGTAAGATAGTTGTGCAGTGCGCTATCAGAGTTCCTCTGAAACCCTCCACCTCCCCCAGCTCCACTTGCTTAGAACTGCTATGGGATTTATGTATGTCTATTTATGCAGCAGCAGCATATTTTACATGCTCACAGCAGTGTGTCTGTATCATTTAGCGGCAGCAAGTTCAAACTGGCTCTGCAGCAACAGCAGCAGTGTGACAGATCTACTCCATAAAGACTAATACATTAACATTGTCATATTCGATAACATGGAAAAACTATTCCGATAGTTGTCATGATTGAACTATTAATACAAACAATTTATTTTATAATAAAGACAATTTATTTTTATGTACATATGATATTAAATGACAATAGATTTTGTGTAAAAAGTTAAAAGTAAAATACAAAAAAAATGATATCAATTGTTTTAAATGATAATGCATCACATCATTTTAATGTATAGGATGAAAAATGGAATTACATATTGAGTTTTGCTAAAGATTCCATTGAATAGTGCTAATAGATTATTAGTGTTTTTGCAAATGTATAAATTGAACATGCACAATTAAATATCCAATACTGACCAGTTTTCAATGTCAACTAGCAATTAATTAATTAAAAAAACTGATATTGGGTGATAATCACCCAATATATTGTGCAGGCATTTAATTGTCATTAAACATAAAGAGTAGCTTTAATTATCAATAACTGAAGATCTAGTTACAAAGGTATGTTTATCCTGGGAAAAACATTCTGGGAAATGTATTGCAATTCTTAGAAGGGGCAATTTGCATGTTCAAGGTTAAGATTTGATTATCCAGATTTAAAAGGCAACTCTGAAGGAAATTGGTTTGCTTTGAAGCACAATTGCGCATTTATGCTTAGAATCAAATTTGTGATTTTGTGATGAAGCAGAGAGGATGACCAGTACAAAAACCTTTTAAGCCATGCTTAAAGCTAGTTGTGTCATTTGAAAATCAACATCACTTTGCAAAATTGATATTTTTAATAAATAATATTTCTCTCTAAAACTACCCATATATGGTCGATCCTCAACCAGCAAATAGTCCTCAAATGATGAGTTGTACTTGTAAGGGTAAGCAAGTACTTGTAATCTCAAAGTCAACCATACCACACAACAAGACTGTTGTCTAGCAGGAAAAGGTCATGTGCCCGCCCATCAGCGGCTATGCTAATACTGTGCCAAATGCTTTGAGGTCTTACCCAACAAGAACTTCATAAAGGTCAGGCAATGTCTAGACATCCTCACCATTTCGCCGTCTTAACCAAATGCCAGCAAAACAAACAAATTTTTGATAATAATTGTGACAACATCAAAACATACAAATAAAAAAGGAAGATGAAAATCGAATTACTCTTTAATCATGTAAGACATCTTCACAGTACAGAGCAGTCTTTCTGAGCTCAGAGGAGTTTCATAAATCCAAAATGATATAATTGTGTGATATAAAATAAAATAACGCTATCCTAATCTTCTGGGAAATAAATTAGATAGATAGAGGTTTTAAGCACTAACATCTGCATATGCACACATAGAAACACTTGATTGAAGAGGAGTGACAGAAGGCATGAAGTGCTTTTGTTCCTTGTGTTACAGAAAATGGTAATGACTTCAAGCCTCAGTCTGTCTGCACTGCACTGCAATCTGAACCGAAGTCTTGAACCGTAAGTCCGTTTGAAGAATATGCTATTGATGTTTGAATGAATTTTATAACTTGACATAATGGCAAGTTGAATCTTAAGTGTCTCTCAGTACTTGATTATGGAAGAAGGAGTGTGTATTAATTCAGGTTGTATTCTACGTATATTTGCGTTGTTGGTAAATACTGTAATTGCAAAGGTCAAGCTGCTGCTTCACTTCAGGAAGCAAGCATTAATTTCAATCATTTCAGATTAATGCCAGTGAAATCACTCTTTATTTGAGCATCCCGATTACTCAGACACAGCAACACTTGCTCAGCCAATGGTGTTTGTTTAGGGGTGGGATTATCTGTTTGGCCAACCAATGGCAGAAGTGTACAGAAAAATTGCAAGTGAGTGTGAAATTACACTATTTAATTTTCTGATATTATTAAATTACACTAAATCTAAATAATGCTAGGTTAAAAACAACACAAGCTGGGTTGAAAATGGACAAACCCAGTGATTGGATTGTTTTAATACGCTGGGCAGTTTTATTTAATCCAACTATTGTTTAAAATTACTATATGGGTGGCTTATAATTAAAAATCAGACACATAATTACTAGAGACAACAATAATCAAAAGGTGAACATTTATTAACAAGCAATTTAATAAATGTTTATTGTTTAATTATTCTTAATGAAACTTTACTAATAGATGTTCACTAACTAAACATATTAATAAATATTCATTTCCAACATACTTTGGGTTCATTTTAAGCAAGCAACACGGTAATTTTTAAACAATAGTTGAGTTAAATAAAACTACCCAGCAGTTTGGGCAAACATTTAACCCAACAGCTGGGTTAAAACAACCCATTTGCTGGCTTTGTCCATTTTCAACCCAACTTGGGTTATTTTTAACCCAACATTTTTTAGTTATAATAATATCACTGAAATAATTTATATTATTTAGTAATAATTAATAATTTAGTTCACTTTCCCATCCTTGCTGAATAAAAGTGTTAACATAATAAATAATTATAATAATTTACTGCCCCAAACTTCTGAACGGTGATGAATGAGGACAGAATGTTTTTCAAGGTTTTCATTACTCACCACGTAAAATGTTTGTTTTAATGATCCATCTGAAAAAAAAAAAAAAAATCAGAACTGTGTATATTTTGTAGCCTTTACAAATTTTGCATTTCATAACTCCAATTAGGTTTTATAACTAATTATTAATAATGTTGTTTTTGCAGCTCAAACCACGTCAACCACTGAAAATGGTGACCTCATAACAAATATGGGCATATGGTAGAACACCATTTTGCAAACTGTTTTTCACAGAGGAGAACAAAACCCAGCTTTCTGAAGTAAATAATACATTTCAAGTCCATTAGAAAGACTTTATTAGCTCCGCATCGTGCAAGCTGTCCTCCGTTTATGAGGAGAGAGAGCACACAGTGACTGCGCCACTTTGAAACCTTTTCAATATCCCTTCTGGCCCGGCTGTCCTTCATTACTTTCAGAAAGACACTCGAACCGACAGATAGGACAGATAGATAAGTGCACACACATGTTTTTTCCCCTGTTCTTTCAAGTAATGATCTCTTTTCCCTTTTTATTGTTCATTGTATTCTCTCGCCGGCTCTAAGTTCCCCAACACACACACGCTTTTCTTTTACTCTCCATCCTTGGGTGTTTTATTCTTTTTTTTTACACTTAGTTTTATGTTTTAAAGGTTGCAAAGTATGAATGTTGGCAATTTAGTCCATAAAGCCCTCATTTCACACCCTCACACTTTTCTCCCATCTTGCCCTTCCGTGTGAGTGAACAGCTCAAACGAGGAAGGTACCATGCTAAGTGCACATTCACAGAACCATTCATGACCTACTGTGTGTCCAGCACCAGCTACAGATGAATCCTGGCAAGACACCTAAACCTGCTGAGTCTTAAACCACATATCCCGAGGACAGAGATGGATGTGCGCTCTTGGTTTTCTAAAGGCTTTTGATGTACAGTTGAGGCCAGAAATATTGGCACTCTTGCATTTTCATCAAATGCAGGACAACAGCAGTTGGAGGAAGGAAATCCTTCAAATCTAAGAGAAATAAGTACAGTTTTCAAAAGAATGGGCCAGTGGTAGTCGAGAGGTTACAATTTACGTTTTTGGTTAAATGGGTGAAATAAGATCCGTAGTAAACACAAGCTCAAGATACTTTCACATTTTATTCTACAGCATAAAATACATCAGTATTAACCTACCCGTGATTTTTTAAAGCTTTGAAAACGTCATTGCGCTGAACTTAGTCCGAATTTACAGCCTTGTTATGCTTATTTTATTATTAATTTATTTAAATAAAAGAAGAAGAAATTACAATATCAGTTCATTCTCTGTACTGTCCTAAATGAACAAATGACAAAAGTAAAATAATAATATTTATTTATTTACGAATGAATAAATTATTATTTAAGCGAATTGGTGCATAAGTAATTTGGCCTTTTTTTTCCTGCACTAACTTGCGGAATGGATTTAAACAGGGTAAAAGGTGATAGCTGAAACCTTAATGAAATCAATATAAACATACACAAAAGGGCTGGGAAATGTGAAAAACAGTAATCTGTGTACATTTCTGTATATTTATATTTCCTATATGCTTGTAGATTTCCATGCAGACCTGCCTCAAACACGCATACAAATGCAAAGACAAATAAAAACAGTAATTAAATGCTAAAATAGAAGCCCAGTTTGGCCTGCCCAGATGTTTCTCTGCT
The DNA here is from genome assembly GCA_038088235.1 of Zacco platypus. Taxonomy (NCBI): domain Eukaryota; kingdom Metazoa; phylum Chordata; class Actinopteri; order Cypriniformes; family Xenocyprididae; genus Zacco; species Zacco platypus. Next base: position 6,744,104 of record CM076066.1, read on the forward strand.
GGATGTAAGAATTAAGCGCTCAGATCCATCTTAGAGGTCACTTCCAAAAATCTAATCAGAACTATTACATCAGGTGAAAAAAAAGACTGTTTACCCATCATATTTGGGAAAGCATACAATTATCTAAGAAAAATTGTTTAGACATCAGCAATATCAGCAAGAAAAATACTTGTATCTAGAAATTACAGTTGTCACATCAGAGTAGTTTAAACACTGAAAGTATATTATCCTGTCACATGTTGTATCATTACACAGTCTCATCTGCCCTCAGCTTCCCTAGTGTTGACATTGTAATGTAGATCTCAGCTGCTGTAATGGGATTCACAGACAGATACGCATATGTGAACTAGTCTGCAATTAACATCTGACCTCAATCAGCTCTAATAGCTCTGAAGGCTGAACTGCAGCTATGCAACAGCAACAGAGCAGCTCAATGACCAATTAAAACAAAAGTAAAATCCCATTACTGGCGTTACAGGGGTCCGAAGGGCACAATCCCTGCTCCCACTGACCTGCAAAGGCCATAATTGGCATCTCTGTGGTATGAAAGTGAATAGACACCTATATTGAAGACAAAATGATGCAGGGCCAAACTACTTCTGTATGATTTTTTTCTCTCTTTTTTTGCATCATATGATATAGTTAATCAATATCACATGAGCAACGAGCGCAATATCACACCACTCTTTGTTCAGAATATCACAAGTACAAATGTCATATTGATTTTATATAACAGTTCAATAAATCCGTTTTATTATATTGTGTTATATTTTGGACACAATATTGTCTGTTTTGTTATTGTCTCAATTTTGCCAACAAAAATATTACCTGTAAAGCCAAAGCCGAACTGTTGTGCGTCTCCAAAATGTGTTTCATTTATGAATGAATCCACGTTTTGAGCGAATCAATAGGGTGAACCAATGATTCATTGGCCAATTCATAAAGCGAGCCATTTACTTCATTCCTGAGTGAATCAGCCATTTGAATGAATCGAATGAATGAATGATTCAATGACTTACTCACTTAGACAGTTACTGCTACCTACTGGCAATTTTAGTTTCTTACTTAGAGTATCACTTCATTAAAAAAATCATAATAATTTTATATTTGGGGGATATATTTGGATGTTTATGTACATTTGCTCATCCTCTTGACATTTCGAACCTGTTTGACTTTCTTTTGCGAAACAAAATTACATAGATCAAACAAATTTGAAGTCTGTAAATATATCTAAATATCAATTCAGATGGAGCCTCTGAAAAAAACATTTAAAATGTTCAAATGTTGAATCAAATAAAATATTCATTTCTAAATCTATTTTTGTCATGTCCATTTGATGCTTTTCTCATTTAACACAATAATGACTGATCTTTTGGGGTAATTTGCTGTGCGATCAATTTGTGATTAATTACATTAATTCATCAGCACATCATGTAATGCAGTAAAATCCGAATGCATTGTCCCCTATATGCCGCAAAAACATCTCTGCCATCTCTAGTGCCACAATCGTATGGGTGTTTGTCAAGCAATCAGGAAGTACTGTGGGAGAGGCAGCCAATCATGGAAGGGGTCTGAGAGGAACCATAGGTTATCCACAAGACCGGCTCAGCAGTGTGAATTGATTTAAGGGTGAACTGGAGGTTAATTAAAAAGGCGAGACAAGGGCAGAGAGAGGAGAGAGAAGGAAGATGTCTGCGTGTGTATTTGTGTGTCTGACATTATGCTGGCAGGACTATCAGATCCGTTGGCAGTGAGCAGCGTACAAACAGCCCAACAAAATATTTGCCCATGCCCATCCTGACTCTTTGAAGGCAGAATGTTTGGATTGAAAACACTGCTTTAAAAAGTGCTTTGATTTTATTTATTCATTTCTGTAGCCTTGGGACAGTCAAAAAAAATATAAATAAATAAATAATGGGAAAAAAACTAAAACCGCTTGAGAATAATATCTCACATAGCATTACATGTACCTCAGGCAAGTCACTTACTGTCCACAGCATGTTAGTTCACAAGAGAAATGAACTTTAGAGGGGAGCATTTCACTAAATATATGCACTATATTAGCTTATATATTCATTATATTTTCTATACCTTTTAGTAATGTCTTAATTAAGGGCTGACTGTATATAGTTTACAGAGATAGATGAGATAGATTTTTTTTTATCCTTAAGAAAATGTTAATTATAGTTGAATTTATTTAAAGTGAGAGAAACAATTTGTTCAATAAACCACTGTTTAATAAAAAAGAAGAAAAGGGACGCAATTTTATGAAAAGTTTCTCTCCCTGCTACCGAACCCATACCGAACCTTGGCTTCAATGCTGAGGTACATACTGAACTGTCATGTTTGTGTAGCGTTACATCCCTACTATTAGGCATACCTTTTTTTAAGCCTTAGAGTTTGACATTTTTTATAGCAAAAAGTAGTTAATTGTTAAATGTACATTAGCTTTAATTTGATCTTTTAATTAGTTTGACAGTACAAAAAGAAAAAAGATGCATTGTAAATATAGCAGTTTGCTATGCACACACACACACACACACACACACACAATTATTCTTTTTACTTTTAAACCAAACATGTTATACATTAGCTTGATCCATGAAAGAATGAACTTTTACGCAGATCTTAAAATGTGAGGAAAGTTAGAATGAAAGGTTTCTAAGCGCCAAGAGCCAAACGAAATAATATTAGACACAGAAAAATTTCCCTAATACCCGAAGCGTTTTGTTAGATGACTTAAGACGGACCTGAATCATTAGCATGTGCTTATTTCCTGCTGTTTTAATGAGTTCCAACAAATGAACTGAAAAAAATGTATTAATACCATAACAATCATAATGTATTCTTGTTCAAATGCTGCTTTTTCGAATGCTTTGTACCATCATCAGTTTAAGAAACAAAGCACATATTGTTCAGTGCCACTAAATGATAACAATGTGGGGCCAAGAACACAAGCTTAACCTCACCTGTTGTGAATTTGATCTTGGTTTGAATGGCGTTCTGTCATCTGGCCTTCTGCAGTGTGTTGTAACAGTTTAGATCATGTTGTGTGCACGGGCATTGATTTCAGCTGATGGGATCAATTGAATGAAGGCACTGCCACTTTGTCTTCATTGCAGGAGACCCAGAGGGACAGCTGTGTTTGTGTGTTACTCTACACTAAGAACTGGCATTCCTTTTTCCAGCATGTCAGTCAAGCTGAATGTCAACATCTGAATGCGGACGTCTCGTGGTTATTGACTCGGGTATCCTGAGCACACTGGAGCGTAACCTCAGACTTCGATACTTATTACCTGTCAGCCAGCGGCTGCTTTCTTTTTCTATGCTTGATTTCGTTTCATTCGGCCCCTGCGGTCAGCTACTAGACTTCTGTCTCCATTCGTCTTTGTTTTCTTCTGCCACTGAACTCTCTGTAGGGTCAGTGAATCTGTGTCTCAGTGCTGAGAGTCTGACTCTACAGGTTAACAGTGAGAGCTTTTAAGCCAAAATACTGCAATTAAAGTGTAAATGTGCTGGCAAGAGGGATGCATTTTTATTAAATTATGGATTTCAAATAAATATTTGCAGAAAATCATATTCATAGGCCATTTCACAACTAAGGTTGTTGATGTAATATAGTGTGATGATGACATAATAAATGTGATTGGGACAATTAAGGGTAAAATTTAAAATATACAATACAGTTTAAAAGTTTGATCATTTCATTCAGTAAGGATGCATTAAATATATCAAAAATGATAATGTGGCACTGAAGCAATGATGCTGAAAATTCAACTTTGCCAACACAGGAATAACTTACATTTTAAAATATTTAAATTTAAATTGCAATAATATGTCAGAATATATCTGTTTTTATTGTATTGTAGATTAAATAAATTTAGCCATGGGTATAAAATACTTTTTTTCATTTACAAGAAATAAACTACACTACTTTTTTTCTATGAATATTTTTAGTTGCTTTACCAATGCTTCATCATCATATGTCTATATATATATATATATATATATATATATATACACACACACACACACACACATATATATATACATACATATATATATATATATATATATATATATATAAAAAAAATTTTTTCTTTAATACAAATATCCATGATTTAATGATTCCCATATATCATTAAAGTGAAGTAAAGTGAAGTGAAACGGGCTTGTGGCAAATCAGGTTAAGTAAGACTAACTCTGTAGCCACCAATGAAAACACGAGACAAAACAAGACCCCGTGATGGCAAAAGCATCAATGCATGTCAAAAGGTATTATGCCGATTTCCACTTCGCATTTTCTGTAACCCATGCCGCCGACCCTGTCTCTGTCAATCTCGCCGGCGGTGGAGCGCTGGCATGTTTCTTCCTGCTGTGCTTGATCATGATGGCAGACCGCTTATGCAACCCATGATGCACAGCCACGCTGCTGCTGCTGCTGCTGTCAGCCAGGGAATCAATTTGCCTGGTGTTTCTGCTAACTAGCCCATTACCTCTGCACTGCTACCTTCCTTTTGTGTTCAATTCAAAAACCTCTTTTTTGGCTCCTTTCATTTAGAATCAGACTTGTTGCTAAAGATTGTTGTGCAGGTGTATCTGATTTGCTAACCCCAGACATTTCGATTCTCTTGAACCGTTTGACAAATATTTTGTGTGAAAGAGTCACTGCAGGCATTAAAGTGTCACCAATCGATCTGGGAGGACCCTGCAGGGCAATGGTATAGATTTGGCAAACTGCTTCCTTACTGACTCAAAGCAGGTGAGAAACGCACACAGCAGGTGAGCAAGAGCGTTGCAAGACCAAACACACAAACAGAAGTCCTTGTCTGAGTTTAGGAACCTTGTTCATGACATTTGTTTGACCCCAGGCAGAGTATTACTGCCCATGGTGACCTTTACTTTGTGGTCTGAAGGATAAGATTTTCATCTTTCATTATGTGACAGCTCCCCAGTGAGATTTCAACCTCTTTTGTTGGAAAAGGAACATGCAGGGTCTGCCCTTTACATGTACTCTATATTTGAATAGAGCTTGTATCTTGCTAGGCACCTTGAATAATCAGAAAATCACGGCATTTTTCCAACTTCAAAAAGTTTTACCTCTAAAAAATGTAGTGACACATTTGATCAATATGTAAAAAAAAAAAAAGAAGATGTACACTCACGTGAGACGAAACCTTGAGTCATCAGTGGTTTTCATTTAATCCCTGCATTCGACGGCCGCCTTTTGAGATCACATACTAAAACAAACAAAAAAAACAAAATGTTCCCGAATTATTGTCTTTTAATCACAACAGCCTCTTACAGGAAGCTAATAAACTTTTTGTAACTCATTCTTGATAAGAGAAATGCCTTAAATGTAAAAAATTATGTTTAAAAGTGCGGTTTCAAACCTTATTCTGATATTTTCTCATATCTAATTTCAATTAATCGTTTTTGTTCATTAAAATAAAGCTGAAACAAAATAAAATACAATTATTAGATGAAAAAAACCTTAAAAAACCTTGCCTTAGCAGCTAACTGAAATACTGTAACTCTTAAAATTATATATAAAAAAAAAACTAAAACTGAAATTAAAATAGAAAGCTAAATAGAAATATTTTTTTAAAAACACTAATAAAAATGACAAAAGCATTTTAAATTTCTAAAGCGTTTAAAGTTTACACTGACTGCTAGTTTACATGTAGTTTCAAAGTTATCTATAGTTAGTAGAATATCTATAAAGTGGACAATCGAAATAAAGTGTTAACCACAAAAATAGTAAAATAGTAAAATCAAATCATGATTCAGCCAGCATATTGAGAATTACAAATTTTCCCATTCATTTTTCTTCTGTGGTCCTTCTCCTCCCACTCAGTGAAGATGTCTGTTTTACATGATCTTGAAACAATACACAGATGATCTGCATGATTCACCCGGTGTGCCGGCACCATTCACAGTCCTGTTCTATTATTCATGTCCGTGTTCCGGAGTATTCAGTGCTCAAGGGGAGAAATCAATTAACCTTTAGGGTGATAGGAGAGACACCGCCCAGCTTGAGAAATGGAAATGAATCCAAAGGTTAGAGGGGTGAAACCCCCTGGTACAGTCACCTTCATACTCTTTCATGTGTTTGCAATACATCTGTGTGACAAAAACAAAAATTAGTATCACAAATCATGCCACTCGCTAATTTATATAATTGCTTTAACTGTGCTGCATCTACATTGCAACACATCATTTAAAAAAAAAGACATTTTGGTTTCGATGTTAATGCGCAATATGTTTTCTTGTAGCAGAAGCTTCATGCATATTATTACTGTACTAGACATAAGGCAGCTTGAAAAGTAAATATCTCACAACTTAAAAAATACCTTGAAAAGAGGCCATTTTCTGCTTGGCTGTAATTAATAACATCTGGCTATGGGTCATCGCCACTGTTTTGAATATTAGAGTGTAGCCAAAAGTCAGGACAAAGACTGCTTATGTAAGTTGTGATGCAGGATGTATGCGAGAGCAGTTTTGATCCAATAATGAGAGGAACTCGGGAGGAGGCTGGCTGATGGAGAGGAAAAAACTCTGCTAGACTTGGCATCACAAAGAAAGTAGAATGTGACCAAGTTTAACACAAGCCAAATGAGAACAGCCAGTGATTGCACTCACCCGAGAATTAATTATACAATGGTTGTATAAGTAGTTGACCAAGAACATCAAAACAAGCTGAAGTTTCACTTTGAAACAGTACTATTTTTAAAAATAATATAATAAATAATAATGAAGTGCTTTACCATTACCATGTTGTCGGTTAGTAATATTGTGGAGTGCAGTGTGATTATTTCATTGTAAAAATGTTTGGGGAAACACTGCTTTGTTGTCTGAGAATTTACAACGGTCAGGGTCGCAAGGTTTCACTGTGTTTTTCCCAGTGTGTCTGATTACTGATTTCATTCACATGTTCTGTCAATCTTCTCATTAGTTCTATTTGTTATTTAAGCCTAGTGTTTCCTGTGTTTATTGTTCAGTGTCGTCTATGTTTGTATGTGGTTATGTTCTCCCGAGTTAATTTTTTTTTATTAAAGACTGTTCTATCCCTTGATCTCCAGTGTTGTGTGATTTGTGCAACCATTACATGACAAAACACTGAACCAAAACAGAAGTTAATTTTGCAAAGGTTTTTTTTTCTTTTCTTTTTTTTTCCCTCCCTCTGACCAGGTGCGAGAGCCAGAAACACCATGGATCATAGAGGGAGTGTTAGTGAAGATTGACGGCTTGGAAAATAGCCCTGCCCACACTACTAAAGGGCTTGTTTGAGGAGGATTTGATGGACTTTTTTTGAGAAATTATTCTTAGTCCCCCTATATCTCCAATATTTACTGTTTCTCCAGTGTTTCCTGTTTCTCCAGCACACCTGTGTCACCAGAATACCCTCCCAGCCTCCCTCTCCCACCCCCCCAATCAGCCAGTTTCTCAGGTCCGCCTCCGCTGATGTCCTTCAGCCCCTCTGCAGCTCCCATGTGTTGAAGACCTGCCCAGTGTCTTCAGGCCATCAGCTCCACCCAGCAATGAGGATCCTCTGCTTCCACCTCTAGCCTCTGGGCCCATTGCTCCACCTTGGCCTGTTGACACTTTGGCTCCGCCTTGGTTCCTCCTTCCCTCGGCTCCACCATAAACCATATGGCTCCACGTTTTTCCTGTGTTCATTGTTTAGTGTCGTCCATGTTTGTGGTTGTGTTCTCCCGAGTTCCCTATTGGATTTATAATTTAAGACTGTTCTATTCCTTGATCTTCCACGTTGTGTGATTTGTGCAACCATTATGTGACATCAACCAAACTAATTATTATTACTATTTTTGGCCTGAAAATGTTTGTTACTTTTTAAAAAAAATAAATGCCACAGTTTGATATTTTGTTATCCAGTACAATGACATTCATGCATTTTTAAGTGTGGTTTAAGTGGCTTAAAAATGGAGAATTTTCTAAACTGTATATAAAAGCTAGCTTCACTTTGGAAGCATTGTTAACGCATTTCCATATTTTAAACATAAAATGGAACTTTTGAACAAGAAATGGCTCAAGAACTCTGAACTCACTATGGGCTTAAGTGTGTGCTCAGTAGCTCTTGACATTTTATCGGATTTGAGAGGGTAATCACACTGTGGATAAATCAGATAACTTTTTGGCACTGCTAAAATAAAGATTTGATGCACTGAGTGGAGGTATCAATGGGCAAAAACACTAGAGCACTCTCTCTTAATTTTTTTTAGCCTCTGACCATAAAGCTTTACACTTCACCCGAATGAGATGGCCATTGATAGGGTTGCTCTTAACCACATAATTTATAATTTGATTTCCAGCTTAATGAGAACAGATAATTGCTGGGTCTTCACATTTCTAGTTGCACACTGAAAGAATTCAATGCAATTGATATCCTATGAAGGCCTTAAGAATTTGAATAGCATTGTGAGAGTTAGATGAATCGTTTTTCTGATGAAATTATATGTGTATCATAAATACACGTCATTTCATAAGAAAAACCTGACCCTTATTCATGAAAGCCATTCAATTCATTTTTATATAAGAAAATATTCATGAATGATTTGCACAGAAAGTTGTCGTGTTTGTGTTTAAAGGGGCTATATGTAAGAATTTTCATATATTCATCACTTTTTTTTATTGCCAGTGTGTGAACAACTAATAACAAGGGTTTCTGAATTCTATTTATAGTCCCTTTAAAGAGCTTGAATGAAAGGATTAAAAAAAAAAATATATATATATATATATATATGTAATATAAAATATCTATTATAATTTAATAAATAAATATACAATTTAGAGATTGTATGTTTTTGGGATAGTTTTTGAGCAAAATACATACTTTTGAATGATTGTCAATGGAGAAAAATGCTTTTTGGGCCCAGATGTAGTTACGACATGCACGTTCTAACCAGGTCATGCTAACCAGCAAAACTTTGATCTCTTGTTCTACCCTAAATAAGGTCCATAAGCTGTTAGCAAATTAAATGTATTAACCTTTTGGTAGATACTGACATATTAGAGGATATTCATTACCTTTTGTACAACACTGAGTATTATCTATTTTAAAAATGGGATTTAGTGTCATCCCAGGTACTGTAATATGGGCACATAATACAAATATTCACATGGAAGCTGTGAAACCAGGTCAGCTCTCATAAACATAGTCTTATTATAATGCATTGGCTCTGAGCATAGCACAATTCTCTGACTCACAATCTTTGCCATTTTAAGCATGTTTCATGACCCAAATATGATTACTGCGTTATCCATTGGAGCAATTCATAAACAAGACATCCATAGAGGGGATGAGGATGAGAAACAAGAGCTCATGAAATTCAAACTAAATCATCATAATGATTCACAGTGCTGATCCGAAGCTCAGAAAACCCAGACTGCCTTTTCATAAAGACTAGCTGGTGGACTCTGTGAAAAAACAAAATCATTCAGTCTTTCTTAACAAATAAATATTGTTATAGCAATTCATTTGTATAGTAACAAGGTTTGTTGTGGGTTTTAACACATTACGCTGAGTGTCAAGCTCTTGAGTATCCTCTTATCCACTAAACAGTCCAATTAAAGCAGTGAGAACCTCACTGCCGCTAGAGGAAAGAGAGCAAACGCGCCATGCTAAGTCTTTTTTGGAGCAGCTACCAGGGGCCATTATTGATGTCATGCTGGCTGCCTTTTTCATGTTTGCAATCCTCAGTCGACACACACTTTTGCTGTTGCTCAGAATGCTCTCCTAATGCAGAAACTCCCCCTTGCCGGAGGTGAAGTTAGGACTTGCAACGTATCAGTTTCTAATCAGATCTCACAGCAGGCTCTGTTCACCAGTTCCACTTCAAATCGCACTAATGCAGAAGCGTTGCATAGAATGCTTTTAACTTTTATAAGAGGAAATAATGCAGAGTCTCCTGTGCATATCATAGTCCATCACTTAAAGTACCGTATTTTAAATTGATTATCACTTAACTGGAGTATTTGTTTTTTATCTTTGTGTTTTCACTAGAAACCACTTACTTGTAGATAACACAGCATTGATTTTTTAAGCCTATAATGTAGCACACTTTGATTAAAGAGATTAAGGAAATGGAAGAAACGAGGCACCAAAAGAGTAGTGTTAAAAGTTCAGAATAAGCTACGTTTTAAGCCAAATATGCGTATGACCTAAAAGAGGATCTTTTTGACCTAAAGAGTCACATCAGTCACATATATTTTTGGCTGAATTCAAAGATCACAAAAGCTTCTGAAGCGATTTTGCATGCTTAAAGAGTATTTTTGTATTGTTCTTTTGTATTGAATATCTGCAATATATTACAATAGAAGAATAGTTGTTGGTTAGCTACTGAATGGAGAACATCCTAACAATCTAAGCGAATATTAATTATTTTTTTAATAATGTAAAAAAAAATATATATGTGTATATATATATATATATATATATATATATAGATAGATTTTCATAACAAATAAAAAAAATTTTTTTTTCTTTTTTCTCTATTTTGTACCAGTAATTTTTGTAATTTTGAGGACTAAGTCCAAATCAATTCTCATTTCTTGGGGGTCCAAGCCCATGTCAAGTCTCACGTTTTTGGGGTCCAATTGTCCAAGTCAAGTATTTGTTCTATTTTTAGCAGTAGTTATTTCATCTAGTTACTGTAATTAATAGTGTTTTGAAATATCAAAACTGATTATTTCTCAAAACTGTCTAATAAAGCACAAAGTATTACTATAGTACTAATTTCTAAAGTATTAACATATATATATATATACATATATATATATATATATATATATAGGCTTGGACTGGTAATCTGGCATACTGGGCGATATGATATGATTTTTTTTTTTTTTTTAAATAAACATAAAATTGGCCAACGACCGGCCCATTGGTTCATTTTCCATACTGACACTGGGCCGGCCCAATCACATCTCTTAACAGACTCCACCCCGTCCCCTCTGTTTCGTGTGTCAGATGCAGTGGCTCAGAGCCAAAGCATCTGTGTATTAGGAAGGTGGAAAAACAAAAGCGCAAGTGCAAGTGGGGTGCGGAGAAGTTGCGTGATTAACAGGGAGGGAGGGAGCGAGGGACTCACGATGCGATGACGACAATGATGATGCTTTACCTAAATTAATGAATATTATAAGACAACATAATCGTCGTTGTTATTATAAAGTCAGACTGTCACCTACTGCACTGGTCACTGAGTCAGCTAAAGTCAAATAGCACAGCAAAAGCTATTTTCTTTTTTGTAGCTATCAGAGTTCTCTTATGCAGTAACGGCCCTTCACATTAAGTAGAAAAACCTGAAATGCTGCAATTTGATTTTTCAAAAAAAAAAAAGAAATTAATGTTATTATTATAAGGTAATATTACTGATAATGTGTTTATTTCACAACGATACTATAGGTGTCTATTTATAGCCGTTATTCGTGATGATGGTCTACTAGATCTCACTTTTCAGCTGTAAAAAGTTATGTTTTGTAGCTCTTGTACCCTATTACTCTGGTATGAAAACTTGGTTGTTTTTCTGCTGTCTGTTTCATTGAAAAAAAATGAAATATATATAAATGAAAAATATTTCTTTATAGAATTATCAGTATTCTACATCCATTATAATGCAAAGTTAAACACTTAAAATAAGAAATTTTGGACTTGCTGTCCATTGGTGTGTAGGCCCTGGTGTGTACTGCCACCTTTGATCACCAGGGATTCGGTCAAGAAAGAGTGAGTACACTGCTCCACTTGCACTTACTACTCAGCTTTGTAGGGGCTTTGGGGAATGGAGCAGTATGTATGCATATTTACAGGGACCGCAAGGATGGTGTACTGGTGGGTGGTGCCCGACCGATTGTGGTGGGCCAGTCTGAGCAAAAATGCCAGGGCCATTTTTTTGTCCCAGTCCAGCCCTGTATATATATATTCAGGGTTGGGGAGTAACGAAATACAAGTAACTTAGTTACATATTTAAAATACAAAATTTGAGTAACTGTATTTCATTACAGTCACATTTTAAATGGGTGGTAATCAGATTACAGTTACATCTGAAAAGTATTTTAGATTACCAAAGTGATTACTTTGAATTTTAATGTCATTTAAACAGCAATTGGTGATTCTCTGACTCTGACAGTCTGAAAAAGCGGAGTTAAGTTTTATGTTTTTGACTGTTTTCATGTTTTGTGATAGTTGTTTGTGAGTCATTTTATAATTGTAAAAAAGGTCACTGCATCTTTTTCTCACAATTTGTTTTTTCCCCTCTCAATTGTGAGTTTGCATTTAACAATTCCGACTTCTTTTTATTACAATTGCGAGATTTAAACTCACAATTGCAAATTATAAAGTCAGAATTGGGAGATATAAACTTGCAATACTATTTTACTTTTTCTTGCAATTGTGAATTTAGTATGTGAGTTAAATGTCATAATTCTGACTTTTCTCAATATTGTGAGTTTATCATAATTCTGACTTTTCTCAATATTGCGAGTTTATATCTCATAATTCTGACTTTATAACTCGCAATTGCAACTTTATATCACGCAATTCTGAGGGAAAAAGTCAGAATTGTGAGATAAAAACTTGCAATTACCGTTTTTGTGTTTGTTCCACACTTATTAGTATTCCACAGTATTCTAAAGTATTTAGATTAAGATACTAAACTTGAGTAATGTAACGAAATACGTTACAAAATACTTTTTAAAGCATGTATTTTGTTATCTGTAGTGAAATACATCTTAAAAGTAACCTACCCAGCCTTATATATATATATATATATATATATATATAGTTTTATGATGATTGTGGTTGTTATTATGATAATGATAAATATGTTGAATTTTGGTTTTCTTTACTATACAAAAATAAAAATCAACAAAAGCTGTAGTCTTTCTCCTTCTACTTTCTTTGAGAAGAGTTATGTTCCTTGCGCATCTCTTATGCCTCATTGTATGCTGTTTCTGCATGAACACAGTGTTTCTGTCAGCAGCAGCAGGAACGGTGTTCTCATGCTGTGTTCACAATACCAGCACCAAGGTGGAGCACAGACTGAGAATGTCCTGTCCTAGACGTTTTCTGACTGACATTGTCTGTAAATTGAAAGCCTGGTCCATTTATCTCCTGTCACCAAAAACTTTATGTGGACGTGAGTCCAAAGAAAGAAGGACAGCTGGATACACAGACTGTGGGATCAATATTAGATCCAGATTTTATTTCATATTACTTTCTATCTGAGTGAGGATTGAAAAATTTACCTGAACTGTTGGTATATTCTGAAATGTACCTATAACTTTATTGTATTGATTTTGTGCTGTTGTGCCACTCTGTCTGACTTGGTAGTGATGTTATTTTGGTGACCTCCGGTCATCCAGATGACAAACATTCGTCTAGCCATCGATCAACACAAAAGCTTATATGACATTTATACTGTGAACCAATAAATATAATATCATGTTTTAATGCACACGTCCAGTCAGAGGTGTAGGCACAGTTTTGTAGACTGATGTTAATTTTTAATGAAAACTGAACTGAACTGAATGTTAATTTTTTTAAAATGGACAGGATAATTTTTATGACATTCCTTTTATTCTGAAACTTATATGCATAATAGTAATAATAGTGTTAATATTTAAAGTGTAATAAATTAAACTTTATTAATAGACTATAGAATAGATTATAGACTATTAATTATTTTATTAAGATGTCCACATGCACACACACACACACACACACACACACAAAACCCATAAAAACAAGTATTAAACAAATGTGCTTTTAAATGCAACCGGCTACACTGTTTACTCGCTCTCTCTCAGCTTTTTTTTTTTTTTTTTCGAGGAATCCATCTCAGTGGGAACATGTGTCCAGATAAACCTGAGCGAACAAACAGATAAACTTAAACAGGAAACAACAAAGCTCTATACCTTGATAACAGGCTCTGCACACCTTTGGTCTCCAAAGTATTCAAAAGTGTCTCACTGCCAGGTGTGACAGGGCAGCTAAGGAAAAGGTCTGATACCATCGACAGCAGACCCAAAAGGGCAGTGAGCACATAAAGAGCTGCGGTGGAACATGTACAGCTGCTGCCAGTGGTTATTCTGGTCACAGATCACCCACAGAGCAGCAGTGCAACACATTACATGCATACAAATAGAAAGGCTTCAGTATCTGCAAGTAATGACAAGAGCAAATGCTGCTATTTTAGTCCTTTTGCACATGGTTTTGAAATTATGGCACACGTTATGGTTTTGGAATCCATGTTTCGTCATGTTTTAATGGTTTACAATCTAATCATATGACTGAGTATTACAATGGAATTGTCAGTGAATACTTGTAATAGTCAATTATAAAATGGATAGTTCTGGCCCTGGCTTCTGATTGGTTTATACAGTGTTCCAGCTGTGCTAAAATAAATGATATATAAACAGCTGTGACAAGAAATTGTATTCACAATAAAACACAGCCTCTCATACCAAATTTTTAAAAATTTATTAAAATAATAATAATTATTATTATTTAATCATTAGTATACAGCATAAAGATGACTGGATGTTGAATAGAATTAAAAGATTAAGTAAAATGGTAAGAAAGACAGAATAGAAAGACAGAAAGAAAGAAAGAAAGAAAGAAAGAAAGAAAGAAAGAAAGAAAGAAAGAAAAATTCAATATTCAAATAAATACTATAACATATATATATATATATATATATATATATATATATATATATATATATATATATATATATATATATATATATAAAAGACCAATTACAATTCAGTACGCAAATACTACAGTGATGTCATTGTTGGTTTGATTAGGTTTTCAATAAAATTATATTTAGTATAAAATACATACTAAAAAATAAGTATGTATAATTTTAGTTATTTATCCTTTTATTTATTATACATAAAACAAAATTATTACTTAAATTATAAACATTATGATATTTTTGATCATTTTAATTATGTTAATTTTGTAACTTTCTTTTATTTATTAGATCAATTATATTAACAGCATCATCTTTTACGTATTTTCCCATTTTAGTGACTCCCATAAACTACTTACATATTATTAAGATGAATATCTGTTGAACTCTCTGAAAGCATTCACTATCAATGTCAATAACATCAGTGTTTCCAAAGGATGCACAGTAGAACAATACGATTAGAATGAATAATCCTGATCATGAATTTATGATCTGTTCATTCTGATCTGTTCATTCTGTTCTGTTCATTCAGAACACCATTCACTCCTGTCCAGTGCTCTTATATAAGACCTCTTATATAACCAAGTGTACCTGATTACATAAGGTGTAGAGATAACTTTTAAACAGTCTCAGAACCACCATAAATAGCATGCACACCTCTGTCACAGACCTGCTCTCACAATCCTCTATTGAAGGGAAGTGTTAGGGCTGCTTTACTTCATTAAATTGACTCTCTTAGTGGTTGTGGTGGTGGGTTGGTATCAGTGCACAATGTATGAAAATATCTTTCAGTATTTCACCCCCGTAAACCGACGCTGAGTGAAGGTTTTATGTGCCATAGATTTGTTAGTCATGACTTATGCTGTAAGGCCAATACAGCCCTCTGATATTCAATCATGCTTGGCCATGAGCAGAACTGGTGAATGTTTCAGGTGAATGCTTCTGTTAGACATCTTTCTAAGAGAGCTTAATTCATTGAATTTAAAAAGTACGGGGCCATTTACTCAACACTTGAAAATGTGTTGATGTCGTTACTTCATTAACAAAAAATAAAATCAAGCGTCCTTTACTTTAAACAAAGGCAATACAAGCACACTTTACAAGCAGAACATTTCAAGATGTGTTTGGTTCATTCGCTAAAACAAAAGACCTGTTGTTCAAAATTAGGACAAAAGGTATTTGGACATTTTCTGATGTTCAAATGTAAGAGGAACATCCTAATGTGATGAACTACACTGATGTGAAATTCAAAATGCAGATACATTAATGAACGAAACAAGTTAGTTTCTTTATAATTACCTTTATTTACAAGTCATTGAATCATTCAGTCAACCAATTAGTTCAAAAACGCTGATTCATTCAGGAGTTGCTAGTGTTTATTACAATTATTACATTACAATTACGCATTACAATTAACGCAAGTTACGTAATTAGATTACTTTTTTCAAGTAACTTGTAAAGTAACGCTTTCTTTTAAACTGAATTACTTCGAGTTTTTCTTAAATAAAAACAGGGAAATGCAAACTCTGAATATTACACAAACTGACAATAATTAAATGTTAAACAACACAAATATACTTGATGTGTTTAATCTCACTTTATTAACCAATGTCTTTGCTGCTGACATTCTATGATCCAATTCAAACATACTAATAAGCAAAAATGACTAGATAAAAATCACATTTGTGGTTCATACTTTTGTTTATATTACTTAAGTAAGAGCGTTGAACTTTCTTCTCCTGTATCCTAATCTTCTGCAATCCAGAATGGCAACACAGCTGAAAGGTTTGTTTGAGCTGCGCCATCTAGTGTACAGGTGTGAATTTGCATTTCAAGCAAAAAAACAAGCAAACCCAGCCCAAATGAGTAAAAGTAACGCAAAAGTAACATAACGCTTTATTTTACATAACATGTAACTAAGTAATGTAATTAGTTAGGCAGTAACGCAATATTGTAATGCAATACTTTTCAAAGTGACATTCCCCAACACTGCTCAGAACCAAATTCTTGTTCATTGGACTGTTCAAAACAAATGGCATCCTCGCAGTCATGCTATTTTTCAGAATGTACATAGACTTTAATAAGCCTTACCAACGCTATCTGATGAAAATGTACCATTCTTTCACATTTATGCTGATAATGAGGCATAAGATCAACTAGGGCATCCCGTGGCTTACAGTAACAGGCACAATCAAGATGAAGTTGTTACTCTTGATTAGCTTTCTTAAAAATCAGATGCAGAGAGGATAATAACTACACTTGATGGCAACTTTGGACACTTTTAAGAATGCTCTGTCATCTGTAAGATATTCAAGAGTTGCAAAGCCTGTTTTATATAAAGAGAATGATTTAATATTCTCTGATTTATTATCGTTTCCACTGAGTCATATGAGGACACTTTACAGAGAAGCGTGTGAGAGTGCAGATAAACAATCAAATTTACAAGCGGTTTCTCCTGCATAGTAAATATGGTGATGTTTGGCTTCAAGTCAAAGATCTGGACAGCATGCTGTAAGGATGAGGATTTAATCTCTCACTGACTGGGGGGGATGATGGAGTCACTGGAGAGTTACTGCTCACAGACATCTTTTCTTTTCTTTTTTTTTCCCCTTCTAGTTGTGTTTAAGCTTCAAGCTATGCCAGTCCATGGAGGTCTCACCTTGCAACTGGCCAGCCACATTAATAGCTGATTTATATAAAAGCAGCAAATGGCCAATTTCAATATTCCTTCTGTAAACATTTCTGTTAACCTATCAGATGCAGTGCAGAGTGATTGTTGGTAGTTTAATGCGGCGTGTAGGGCTTGTCCCCATCCATTAAGCACACGTGTGGCTGGACTGCTCATGCTGAGACACTCCTTTCCGTCTCTGCCCACTGCATTGTACAAAAAACCGGTGGCGGAGATTAGCTGTGGACGCTCAGTCTAACTGGAGTTTAATTATAGCCCAGCTAAGCGGTAGGGAAGACCTCCACCGGCAGTCCCCAACCAGTATTGACTGGTGGCGAGGTTGCCTTGGCAACGGGGCAATCAAAGAGCAAGGCTGATGAATGGTGAACGTCTGTTTCAGAGTAAAGCTGTGGTCCAAAGCATTCTTGCATGGGGATATTCACCCACTCATGCACATATGTTAAGCCTTGGATGTGTTTTGGGAGACTTCATATTGACAACATCACTATATAATGTTTTTGTGTCAATTTTTAACTTTTTAAAAAACACTGATAAGGATATCTTCACATTTAATACCTATGCCAAATCACACTCATAACTCACTTTACAGAGGTTATGGAGATAGCAAATGGATTATACTCATTGTTAGCAAATATGGAGTAACACATCTGTTTCTTTTCACAAATTTCTAAAATAGAGGTTGCCAACATAACCACTATAAAAAGCATTTTATTGTCAGAATCATGTTGTTAGAACAATTGAGATATACATAAATACACTGTCAAATATCAACTACTAAACAACCAAACACGGGTGTAACAGTCTGTACGCAGTTTGCAATTTGCTCTGTTTTGACATTTTAATGTCATTTGTTACCATGGTGATCCTTGAAATGATAGCACCAACAAGAGGATGCAAGAATTGATTTTTATTTGTCAAGCCCTCTCCTTTTGATTTCACCCTTTTGGGCAATGGGGGAAGCAGAATCCTTTGTAATGAAAATGAAATGTTTGTGTGAAAATGGCAAAAATAAATAAATATATATACATATATAATAAATAAATAGTACAATCAGGTAGTTGCGTCAATTATAAGAATAAGATATGGTTTGTGGCTTCTGTAATGGATGTGTTGTCATTTTGGCACATCCATTACAGATTGTGTTATCAGCTGACTCGCTGGTAGGAGCGCTTTCAAAAGAAACAGAAAAACGTGCATTTTTGGTCAGACAATGGCATGACCATGAACAAGCAAAGGGAACAGAAAGCTGCAGGAATGTCAGCTTTCAAAACATTGTTTCAGGGATATTAATAGCTTGCAAGAAGCATATTTCCAGCCAACTATTGAACATTTTAATTAAGAATATGACTGATAAACACGCAGTAATGTTATAGTTCTGTGAGAACCACCTCTTTTATGAATAATGCCTTCCCAGGGGGTGTCCGGAGGGTTAACCATGCAGAGGTAATCACTCAGAACAGCCCAGTATGAGGCTCTCACTAACCTCGGCTCATCTTTAGATGTGTGTGTGTGTGTGTGTGTGTGTGTGTGTGCATGAATATGTGATGTAAATATATGTAAAAGGGAAAAAAAGATCTGAATTTTTAGAGTGTGCTTGTGAATGTGCGTCTCTCAATGTTCACCAGTGACAGACAAGCAGCAGCTATTCTGAGAGCACAATTAACATGCTTTTACTAATGTATTTACTGTACAGCTTTTCAGGCATACATATTCAGTGTGTTATTCTCTTGTTGTCACTGAATTAGTACCTGTTAGCTAGGGAAAGACATAAAAATGTCTAATAGATCATTGTAAGCTGCTACTTCGTTTTAACGGGGATCGCTTCTATAATTCTACTTCTACAGTGGGATTCTTGGGCAGTGAACCATCTCACATGAAGAATTCATTTAACCTTTAGAGGAATGAGAAGTGATGTAACAAATTATACGTGTGGCCATAGGATAGTGTCTGTTAAGCATGTGATTAAAGGAAAACAACAGCTTCTAATTAGTGGTCCATCAGATGCAGGAGAAACAAGTAGTTGCATTTGATTTGGTTAAAGGTCAGCTTCTTTTTTAACTGCAAACCAAAAATCTTTTTCAACCTCTTATACTGTACAATAAAATAAAATATATGACTTGTATTTTAAACAGTTGTATACTTTGTTCACACAAAACATTATCTTCCTGCTCACTGGCTACAAACACAAAAGCCTATGATACAGTTCTTGTATTATAATTATAGAGTATGATTGCACAAAGGATGTCAGAAAATTAGCAGTTAAAAAACGACAGAACATGGCAACAGAATTTGGTGAGATAAATCATAAATTTAAAAATCTGCCATACTTCTTAAACTCAATTATCCTCGTGTAAATGCCTGAAATGTTCTAAAATTCAAAAACAAGTCCTTGTGCACTGTTTAGACTGTTTTATCTCCCAAATAGATCTCAACATCATAAAAACAAATCTAAGTGATGCTTCCACCTCCATGGTAAGAGAGTGATATTTTCACTGTAAATAAAGAGCAACTTGAAAAAGTAATTTTGGTTTCTGCATCTTCCTGCTGCTCTAATGGATGTTTTTGGAGATGTGAGCCATGGGAGTGTGCCATAGGAACCGTGCCACTGAAAATGATCATAATGTACCTGTCATTTAAAAATTTATTTCAAATGATGGAATTAGCACACACTGTGTGTTTTGATTGACCTGTCATTCTGGTCACTATACAATTTTGTCCTTAATTTGGCTGTCAGACAAATGTTGAGAATCCTATAAGGTTTCTCTGATCCTAGGCCAAAATCAGAAGTCTTTAATCGCTAGTTTAACATGTTCGCCAACAGCCGATTACTGACCATTATGATCAAATTTTACCTCCAACGAATTTCTGAAAGTCCTGCAGTCTGGCTTCTCCTACAACAACCATCAAATCAAAAACCAATAGGAGTGCAGACAACAACAAAACACGACTTGATCCACAAACATCATCTTCGTTTTTTTTTTATTCCATTTTTCTTTTCAAGACAATCCATGATTAAAATTAACATTATGGTTTTTGTTTGCCAGCCACCATTTCAATCCTGCATGTATTGCAACAACACCAAACGAACTTGTCACAGATTAATGATGCAAAACTTTGAGTCTTCTTGCATTCATGAGTTTTGACTTGTACATTCTGACATTAATGACAACTGAGATCCCACAGTGTGACATGGCTTACAGTGGGGATCATATTTGTACAGTATGACAAGCCACAGTCGTAAGGACTGTTATAAATCGCACAGTGTGCACCCGGTTTTACATGTGAAAATGAATACTTTTTATGACCAGAAGCTACCATAATCTCTCACATTTTGACTATTGAGAACAATGCACATTATAATTACTACCATACCATGTGGTGGGACACCTGAAATTTTCTAAGCTAATTTGAGTAAAATAGTAGTAAGTGGTGTATTTATTGCATTGGCTTGTGCACATTAACATTCATCTGAACTTTATGCAGCACAAGAGTGGCTCTCAGCTTTAAGTACAGTCTGTTGTAATTACATTTCAGCACCATGGAGTATAAAAATACTATTGCTAGTACGTTGAGGAAACTTCACAAGTGAATAACATGCCACTTAGGCCTGAGAGTAAGTACTGTTTGATGGCAATCTTTTTCATGGTTGTCATTGCTGGAAACAGACCTTCCCAAGCACATGGCACACACACACACACATGCACCTCTAAGAAACCAGGTCAAGTTTTTTCCTAGTATCACACTGTTATCATGATCAACAAATGCATTCAGAAAGAACATGGTCACATCCAACTGTAACAGAAGCAAGACTCAAGGAAGGAAACAAGTGCAGGTGATGGTGAGAGAAACCAGGGTGGTGATAATGGTGGGAGGAACCTGCAGTAGCCAGGCAGAGACCCAGAGTGCAGCCAGGATGATAACCTACGGTAGAGTTGAGGAAGTAGCCATGGTGGAACCTGGGCCGAAGAAACCATAGGGATGACATGTGCCGATAGAGGTGGAAACCCAGGCGGAGATGGAGAGCTGATGGGACAATGCAACACAAATGGTTCATAAGACCAAGGCGGAGACGCAGTGATGAGAATCCAAGATAAAGCCAGAGTGCCAGAGGAGCGCAGAACCGGTGGAGGCAGAGAATCAATATTGAGCCAGAAGGCTGGCGGAGCCAAACAGAGCCGAAGGGGTGGAGGAACGGCACACAGGTGTAGGCCCGGAAGTCTGTGGCACAGACAGAGTGACATCTGACCAAACTGGAGCCAGAGGGACGAGGGAGCCTAGTGGAGTTGGAGGGACGAGGAAGCCCAGTGGAGCTGTAAGGAACAAGGCTCAATATGGAACTGAAGGAGTGATGAGCCAAGGTGGAGCCAAGGTGGAGCCGAGGTGGAGTGATGGGCTTGGAGGCTTGAATTGGAGCCAGGGGATCCTCTTTCCAATGTGGAACTGGTGACTGGAAGATCCAAGGCACAGAGTAGATCTGAGGAGTAGACAAAAGAGGATCTGAGAAGCTGAAGGGAACCAGTGGAATTGGCGGTGATGGACTGGCTAGCTTTGGAAGAGGGGGATGGACAATGTTGCCAGCTCATACTCACCTGGTTAGACTCACTGTGGGGCTCAGGCTCCAGGGCAATGGTGGGCCTTTTGTCTGGCATACTCATCGCGGCAATCTCTGGCTGCAGTGGGTTTGCTCCGTGCAGAGTGGGGAGTGGGGGGGGCTGGGCTCTGGGTCTGGAGCAGGGCTCCTCGAGGTAGATAGTGAAAGACAATTCATTGTGACCAGCACTCACACCTCAAATGCTGCAAAATCTCCCCAAGGGCCGTAACAGGTGTGCCAGATAGTAGGTTAGGCACACAAGATCTAAAAAGTCCCTAGTGTGGTCCTCCAGTGAACAGTCCCTCTGTTCGAGGCAGAGCAGTTTGATGGCTGGAAAGTCCATTGATGAAGGGGGAGTAGGAAAAGTAAGGAAAGTAAAGAAGTACTTACAAAGTAAGCAAAACATTGTGTTCTGTGACACTCAGTGGATGTAGAAACAGTGAAAAAGAAACCAAACAAGACTATTCAAGTCTATACTTGCTATAGACATATAGTGAAGTTTTACTGTGTATGTGAAGATTTACTAATTTTAAATTATGACATTTTTTTCAGTTGGACTGAATAAAAAAACTGCCTAGTCCACATGCTGGGTCAAAAAGGGTTTGAGTGAACCCAGAAACTTTTGTTCTGTATCCAGTCTGCCTCCATAATTGCTAAGGAAAAACTATGCACATCTGTTTAGCATGAGACAAGCGCATTCTGTAAAGCCGCTGGTTTCACAGGGCAAAGCCACATACACATGGGTCTGCATGAGGATGATGCCTCAACTGCTCCCCAGTTTGCGTTTGGTTGTCAAGGAGATTGTCAGACTCTATGAGCAGCACTGAGCCAAGTACATAGTGTTCTCTCATTCATCAGACATGCATTCCCAATCCTCTTTTGTTCTATTAAAAACAATGTCTACTCATATTTGTCCACAAACTATTAAGCAAAACTTATTTAAAGAGTTTTAAAAGTAGAATGTGTGCACAGATGTTACAGTACAGATATTCAATTTACAATTACTAAAAACATTGTCATATAGATATATAGAACATATTTTTTTTTTTTTTACTCTTAGAAGGCTGTAATTGCTATGACAATGTTTTTGGCAATTGTAAGTTGAATATCCATATATGTACTTGAGATAAAGCTGTAAATATACAGCTTTATAAATTTATCTCAAGTTTGAAAGACGTGGACATTTTTTCGGAAAAAACTGTAGACAATAGTGTGTTTACAGCTAAGTCTTAAAGCAAATTCGTGTTCTACTGTAGGAACTTCGTTTTTTCCTAAATACAGAGAATGTAATACATATTTGTTTATGATCCTCCCTCTCTAGACAACGCGTCTCTCCTATTGGGCAGTGTAGAAATGCCCCTACAATGTTCCACCGCGCCAAAGAATCTGGTGCGCCTTTGCGCGGATGACATGGACTTGAACGCATCACTCTCTCTCCATTTCCTTGCGCATCAGCTGCACTCAGCAGCTCACATGGTGCCCCAATGAACCCTCGCCCTCACGCATCGTCCAACATACAATGGATTAACAGGAAAGACATGAATGTCCGCACAGAGGACGGCATCAGCCTGTGCCAAAGGGCTCTCCAAATAGTGACGGAGCTGTGCCTCGCCGGGCACGTCGACCGGGAGAAATGCGCGGATATATTTCCACTGGAAAGCAACATACCAGGTAAAGGAAGTTCAGGTAAATTTAACTTAAACAACGCTCTATTATCCTCTCACAAACATATTTTCTCCAGAAACTTTGGTTGGCCAGTAAACGAGAAAACTTTTTCAAAGAACGAATGCATGAAGCCAGAGCAATGAAAGTTTGAATAGTTCGTTTGCGGTCACAAAAACAATTCTTGGCATTCATAAAATGACCTGAAATCAGCCAGTCATATAGGACACGGTTCTGCTTGTAGCGTATCATCAGTGCGCAACAAGTTTGAAACTCTGTTCGTTGACTGAGTTTTGTTTCAGTAATATATAATATTGCGTTTAAGACATTTTAGTGAAATTAATTTTCTGTAGCAAAACTCGAGAGTTTTGCCCGATAAAACGTTGTAAATGCATTTCTGTGCTACAAATGAAGAGGTTAGAAAACGCAAATGGAGACGTTAGAATAACGCACACGCTTAATTGATAAAAACCTACATAGACATTTTGTTTCATTTTGTTTTTGCCCGTATTTGTTAGCAACAAGTAAAAGCAGTGCTACACTTTATTTTAAGGTGTCCTTTTTACAGTGTACAAGTACTGAGTAATAATAATTAGGGTAACTGCATGTATTATAACTACTTACTATAAGGTTAGGGTTTGTTTTGGGAATATTTGCATGTAATTATGCATAATTTATAGTTATTACTACAATAACTATATGTAACATATAGGACACGGTACAAAATAAAGTGTTAACAAAAGTCTACAACTTATCTATAAAATTTGCAAATTAGTTTGCAACCTATCACACTACTGGTGAATTTAGTTCATTATAGAAATCAATTTAACTTGGTTAGTATATGTTTTGATTTATATAATCAAAATGAAACAAATACAGAAATTCAAATAATATATAAGCTAAGAATTTTCAAAACATATCAGATAGTACAGGCTGTACTATATTGTGTGACACAATGATCATGAGTACAGCAGAAGCCATTAATTACATCAAATGACCACATGCTGATGCAGATATTGTATCATGGTACAGTCACCTCAGGAGGTTGGTGGTCATGTATGAGAGTGATTCCATCCCTGTAGCTCATTTCTTTTTGGTTAGCAGCACGTTAAAAACTCACTGATTTGGCAAACAACTATACGTGTTGCATTACGCAGTGCATTAGGCAGCTGAAACTCTTGCACCTGTTGGACACATACGAAGGTTCAACAGTGCCACTCATTACCCATTTCAGCATCCACACTGATATAATTAACGTTTTTATAAAAATAAAGAAAAAGTCAAATCAAGTTTGTTGAGTGCCGGTGAACTGACTTTTTATTCTCTATTTTTCATTCTCTATTAACTTTGGTTGCATGGGCCACTGAAAACAGGAGCAAAATAACTTTGATCTCTGCTTTACTAAACAAGCACATTTCAGTCTTCTTTTTCTTATACCTTGCCCTCTCTTTCTTTTCTTTTTCTCTCTCCCTCTTTCTCCTGTTTGTCTGTCATGCATCATTTATTGCTGCTGGTGCTCTCTGTCTGCCCGTCTGGTGTTCATTTATCTCTTTCCTATCCTTGTCTCCTTTTACCCTCACCTTGTGTTCTTTATGATCTCCTCAACACACTCTCCCCTTCTTTCTCTTTCCAATCTTCATATACTTGCCTCTTTTTCTTTGCTCTCTCTTCCTCTTGTTGCCTGTAGACATCTCTGTAAGTCTCCTAGCTGTGGTCGTAGGTTTCTGTGGGCTCGCCCTTTTGGTAGTCTCTCTCTTTGTCTTTTGGAAGCTGTGCTGGCCCATTTGGAGAAGCAAGGCACTCTCGTCCAATGCTGACAGCTGCCCGCCGGGGGTGCTGCCCGAGGCCCCCCCGGCCCAACCTCTGGTGTCTCGTTCTGTTTCTCCTCATCTTGAGGCCAAGGCAATTGCAATCGCGGGAAGACAGCCATCGCAAGTCCAGCAAGATGATGAGGATGACAAGAGGAGGAAGGTACCAGAAGTGAAGGTCAATGGCCGCAGCTCGGTTAAGATCCTGGAGGCCGCCATGAAGATCAGCCAGACTTCACCAGACATCCCTGCTGAGGTGCAGCAGGCTCTGCGTGACTGTCTGAGCAAGCAGGCCAAAATCCAGAGGCAGACCACTGAACCTACCTCGTCCTCCAGGTGATATGCCAATTACATGATGAATTACATCGAGATCTACTTTTGATGCTTGATTGCACGTTGAATGACACTACAGAAGAGGGTTAATCATTCCATTATTACCACTTGAGTTAATAACTCATATCTAGCTTAGAAAACAGAACATATACTTGGTGTAATTGAGAGGATGTGCTTTTACTGAAGGATAAACACATGCTGAATGATTTGTGATCAGTGTGTGTGCCTTTAAATACAGCAAATGTCGGAGCAGCTGTTTTTTTTTCTTTTCCATTTATGAGATATCCACATTTATGCTTTCCATGGCTGCCTTCCAGCTAGAAATAAAACAACCGGATCTAAGCCAATGCACAGCTACTAAGTAGATTAAGCCCCACAAGCATGTACAACACAGAGCATTTACATATATCCATATATGCTGTGTTTTTCTATTTTCCTATATACTGTATTTTCCCCATATTTTTAACAATTAATATGCATGTTAAAACAATTTAAAAACAAATCAGAATTTTCCATGTTTTTAACAATTAACAATTTACCACTAATAACAATTATAACAATAATGTCCAGTCTTTCAATTAAAGGGAATTAATTAGGGCATTAAAATTCAAATTATTTTATAGTTCTGGTGTTACCATTAATACAACTCTCTTATTTTCACATATTCACCTTGTTGGTAGGGTGAGGGCACGTCTGCTGATTGCTGCATATGCCAATTAATCACCAGCTCACCAATCAGAGCCCTAGAGTCACATTGCCATGGCAACAGCATTAAGTGACCCCAGCAATTAAACAATCAGCTCTTCTTCTCTTTGTTTCATGTGGCACCGTATTTAAAGAAAGCAGGGATGTAATTAGTGTTGCCACGCAATAGCACTGACATGCTGCGACTGTTTGTCCGACTGGGAAACGGAGGAACAGCTGTGCTCAGTTCCTCATGGAATCCATTATTGACAAGCTACAGAAATATCAGTAACAACTCCTATGCAGTGTAACAAATAAGGTGTCTTACTGTTGATGAGCTGCACGAGAAGGCCAAACGAAGCTGCTTAAATGTCATTGTGAAAGACGTTTAGGTGGAACATTTGTTTTCTTATTTCTATACTTCTGTCATTCCTCCAATATTAACTACTTCTCTTTGAAAGTACATCACTCTGACTTGTCTATTTTCACTCCAAATATTAAAGAAATATAGTAATAAAATAAGTAAATAGACCGATATGTCATGAGATAATGGCAAACCTTGTTTAAAAGTCTTTAAGCTTGTTTCTTTGAAATGATCATTTCATGTTAGGTTGATCACTAAAGTGAGCTGAACTATACCGAGGAGAGGATAGTTAAACTATTTTTGATGAGTTAATGCACTTCTGAAGGTTTTTAAATCATTTAGCTTTCTGGAGAAGAAACTGAAGATATATGAAATGCCATTATTATATAACTCCTTTCTGTTTTACAGTGCCTTAAGTGAAGATTTCTTAGAAATGATTTGCAGACACAACCCATTGAGTTTAGTAATAAACTGCATTATTTTACACATATCAAGCAAATCTATTAAATGCCTTTAGTATTCAAGATGGAATTCACGTCCGTTTCTGTCAAAATAGTTTATAGTTCATAGTTTATAGTTCACTGTATTCTGCAACAGGTGACCGGCCGATAAGACTTGAACATTTCCATCCACCGCCTTCTGCAATCTTTTATATGGGAGCGTAGAAACACATATTGTCCATTCTGGCATTGACTCACATACTCATTCATTACGCTTGGCAAGATATTTCAGAAACACTGCCATCAAACACTGGATTCCGAAAGAAGTGCTTTTCAAAACATCCCAACACATCAGTTAATTACTCTGTGTCTCTTCAATTTATCATCGCATTGTGCTGGGACGTTTGTGCAAATTGCCAAGGCGTAATGTGCAGCAAACATGTGCAGGAGACAGACAGAGTTGGACAAAGTGGAAAGAGAGAGATTGACAGTGATGATAAGAGATCAAGTGAAGAAAAATGGTGGAAAGACTTATTTGAAAAAATATATATATATAAAATTTATTAATCGTAGATTTATATAATTCATGACTTTTTTTAACATCCTGTCACTGTCATATGTTTGTTGTCATTGTCCTAAAGATGCTAGTTGCTAGGAAACACCAAGATAAGTAGAGAATGATTTCCTCAGGAGCATGACGAATGTTGAAAATAGGTTTTCTTGCAAAAAAAAACAAAAAAACAATACAGGCCTACCTATTATAAAACTACAATATAAAAGTTGCCAAAAATTGATTAAAACACCTTGACGTGGAACACAGTATTAAAGTTCTTGTTGTCCAGTGCTGAGTAACTTACTAAAAGGAGCATTTTTACTAACTTCCTAAATTTTTCACTGAAATCCACTGTTACATACAGTATATAGTGCCGATTCGTTTTAGTGAGTCAGTTCATTTAGATGAATCTGTAAATGATTTAATAAAAAAGAATCAAATTGAATCAATTGAATCATTCAAGTGACAGATTTTTTTTGTGTATTTACTGACGGTTATCTGCTATGTATGGAAGCATGTTTCCGCCACTAAATAAAAAACAATAAAAAGGCAATTGCGACTTTTTATCTCACAATTCTGACTTTTATTTCTCAGAATTTTGAGATATAAACTCACAATTGCAAGTTATAAAGTTGAGAGATATAATTGCAATTATGACTTTTTTCTCAGAATTGCGAGATATAAACTCACAATTCTCACTTTATATCACAAAACTTTGACTTTATAACTCGCAATTCTCACTTTATATCGCAATTCTGAGAAAAAAAAGTCAGAATTGTGAGATATAAACTCGCAATTACCTTTTTTATTTTCTATTTCATGGTGGAAACAAGCTTCATAGTTATCCTCTCACCCTAATTGATTGATTGATTGATTGATTGAATTAATTCAAAATACCTCATAAATACTGCTTTACATTTTAAATGATATAATCCGATATATTTTAAAATACATTGCTCTTAGCTACTTTTTAGTAGTAGCTTGTTTTCTAAGTTTTTTTTTAAAGTTTCCCCCACTCAAAGTGTATGACCAATATTATTTTTTTTCATAAGTATATAAAAGTTCTCCTCCTTTCATAGGCATAATTCTTTCCGCCGACACTTGCCGCGGCAGATGAATGTGACCAGCGTGGACTTCACCATGGACACTCTACCTGTGCGTCAGTCTTCTGCAGTCAGTATCGGCCGGATCAAACCTGAGCTGTACAAGCAGAAGTCTGTGGACTCTGAAGAAGGAGCCAAGGAGCCGGTGGAGACGTGCGGAAAGCTGAGCTTTGCCCTCAGCTACGACTATGAGGAACAAGCTCTAGTGGTTCGCATTCTTAAGGCCCTGGATCTACCAGCCAAAGACTTCACAGGCACCTCCGACCCCTACGTGAAAATCTACCTGCTTCCAGAGCGCAAAAAGAAGTTTCAGACGAGGGTCCACCGCAAGACGCTCAACCCCATGTTCGACGAGGCGTTCCGCTTTCCTGTGGAGTACAGTGAGCTGTGCAATCGCAAGTTGCACTTCAGCGTGTACGACTTTGACCGCTTCACAAGTCATGACATGATCGGTGAGGTGGTGGTTGATAACTTGTTTGAGCTGTCTGACCTTTCACGTGAAGCTGTGGTTTGGAAGGACATCCTTGCAGCTACTACAGTAAGTATACAGTCCTTGTGCATATAGAAAGCATAGTTCATAAACAGTACTTTCATCAGATACCTCAATAAGACCAGATTTCTGTCAGGGTTGAACTGAGAATGCCTGTTAAATTCTGAGTCAATTCCTGAATTTAGATCAAATTTGAGTTGAAGTTGCAAACAGAATTGCAATTCAAATGTGAACATCAGGAAATTTAATAAATTGAAATTCAAAAATATTCATTTAACTGTAAAATAGATGAATGGTGGCTTGACGAGAAGAAAGTCTCGTTTAAAAAGCCTTGGACGTTTAGGGATGGATGGATGGAATGATTGATGATTGAATGATGATAGATAGATAGATAGAATTCTTTGAATTGCACTTCCTATGGGGTGTTGCCAATCCAACTCAAATGTATATTTGCATTTACATTTATGCATCTATATATATATATATATATATATATATATATATATATAAAAATATACACACATATAAGTTTTATATCATATTAATAAAAGCATATGCTAAACTGTAACATACATGGAAATATTAAAAACCATGACTTTGGTATTGATATATCATCAAAGGACAATTGTATTCACATATGTACTAATTATACTTCAATCAAACTGAGAAAAATTGACTGCACAAGTGTGAAGGTCTCATTAACAGATAGATTGATCTGGTATATGAAGCCAGGTGTGCGGGAGGGCTCATCTCCAAACTGACTCACCCTTTCAGGGCACCCACATATCCCTTCCAAATATAGATCCAATTGCCAGTTTCCAGAGCCACAGGAAGCATGTTTATCAAGCCAGAGCCTTCAAACAACAGCCGTGACTAACCCAACAGGTGTGGAATTGACTTTGCCCTACCATCCCACTGACTTCAGAGTACAATAAGAAATGTTACTGGCTCTACACTTCAGGACTAAGTAAAAAAAAAAAAAACATTAGCAATTTCCGCACTTTTTTTTAGGTTTCTTAGTCAGATTGGCCCTCATGACAATGAAGCCCACTCATTACGCCTCAGTTAATATATCAGAGCTTATGTAACTGCATCAGTCATGTTACGAGGGATTTTTAAGGACAGCACTTATATTTATATATGTTATATAAATATATTAATATTTAAATTAATGATATTAAAGTGTTTAACTTTCGCTGAGCATATGCTACAAGATATCTGATTGGAGGATACAGAAAAAAAGGTTTGTGTACTTAGTTCAAAAGCTATATCCATCATTTCTCATAGGACCTGGAACATTTAACCATAGTTTAAGAGGTCATCTGTACACTTGTTCAATAACTAGAAGATCTGTAGAAATGAAAGGCATCGCCCGTCATACTCGCCTCACTTACAGTGACTCATTTGCATTAACAATGACGTTTGACTGGCTTCCTGTTACAAAAACAAAGTGAATGGTGACAGCGTTTCATTTTGTTCAACACAGAGATTCTGTGGTGAGTCATTCCTGTTTGGGAAAAGCAATCTCTTCCTCCTACTTGCTTGACGCTACAGTCTCTTTAAGGCTCATTAGTTTCCTGATTGTGTTGTTTTCAGCATATTTATTCATTTTCCTGTTGTTGGTCAGCAGAGATGCACACTTCTGCTCCTGTCAGGTCACTTATGTTGTGTTTTGCTAACATTTGGATCACTCTCGTGCTCTTTCCTTCTCATTCTCTCCACTGACTATTGCTTTCCCTCATAGCTACAATATAAAATTATTGATGTGGAGAGGTTTCGACCTGTTGTTCCCAGTTATGAGAGTATCATGACTGCCCTTTAGGGACAAAAACCGACTCTCAGAACCAGACCAGATGCTCTTCAGCCCCCGACTGAGGAAAGAAGCTAGTAACTCTCAATTCCTAAAATAGTTGGATCCAAAGATTGCAGCCTTGCTCTGTTACACTTCCGACTGCACATTGAAACCCTCTATTTTATCTTACGCTGACGTTTGGAGGTCTAATTTTGTTCTGTTTTTGGAGCACATTGCTCTGGTGGTACAAGGCCATTCAGATCTGGAGGAGGGGAAGTTGGAGAGTCAAAACAGGAAGAGTATTATTGCCCCCACAAAGATTTGTGAATCGTTTCGGACACGAACGCCGATAGGAGACGTGACTCCTGAACTAGCCTTTGGCTATACTCAGCATTTGTGGTGTGGATAACAAGAGATGTGGGAGGAGAGGATAGGAGGAGACAGAGAGGGTTTTGACGTCAGACTACACAGAGGCAGTATAACATCAGCGTTAATCTCGTCAATGAAATTTCTGACAAAAGTGTAAAACAAAGACTGGATAAAGAAATGCACATCTATGAGAATTAAAATATACTATGAGAATTAAAATATACTGTTGATATAAAATATTATGAGAAAAAAACACCACTAGATATTAATATCACACTAAAGGATGTTTTTTAAAAAAAAAAGAAAAAATGATATTTTTCAAATAATCAATAAAAAAAGCTAAAGCTAAAGCTGAACAGTAAATAAAGCCGAACAGTAGTGTAATTATAGAAATAACGGATATTTTTTCCTTCAAAATACAATTACTATATCTTAAAAAAAAGAAACTGTGTAAAAATAAATACTGTTTGTAATCAATGGTATTGAGAAATCGCATGTGATTTGGAAGACTGGAAAATAGGCATGTGGTACACCTGAAATTTAAACAGAACCTACAGTACGACAGTGATTAAGTATGTACATTTCTCCCTCTTACGCAATCTGTTTTTAATCTTTACTTGGACAGATTAATCACTATCTTTAGTTGCCTTTGAAAGAATAATGGCCGTCTTATTCCAGTACTGAGAGGCTGTAAATACCAAAATACACACTGGCCTTTTAGAATAATCTTTACCGCCTCTGCAAAGCTAATAAAGGTCAGGGAAGCTAGATTTGTCTCATTCAAAACTGGAAAAAAAAAAAAAAACAGAACCAGCCACCCAAACCAAACGTCCCACAATAACACTTCCACACACACACACAAACACAAACACAGCTGTTATGAAAGTCCTCTTGGAAAAAGCTCAATTTCTCAGAAGAGCCATATTTCTGTACATAACTTTGTTTCTGAGTAACTGATTCTTTTAAAGGAGATGTATATCCACTCTCTAGATGGGTAGATCAGGTTTAAACTTGGTGAGCAAACATTAGTCCAGTATCTCACATGCTACATATGTCTGAATTGTCGTTGGAGAGGCAAACAGAAGTCTATTTGGAGAGTCAGTAAATAAGGGTTTTGTTTGCAGTTGTATCAAGGGCTCTCTGAAGAGTCTCTTAATAGAAAAATCATATTACAATATTTGCTAAAAGGATGATACCTGCAGATCATTTAATCAATAGTATGCAATGCTATTTTAGAACATGTGTTGACATTGCTTCAGCCATCTCCTGGCATCATTCAGAATTAATTAATTCTCTTTCTTTCTTTCTTTCTCTCTGTCTTTCTTTCTGTCTTTCTTTCTTTCAGGAGAGTGTGGATCTGGGTGAAATTATGTACTCCCTTTGCTATCTCCCCACGGCTGGACGCATGACCCTCACCGTCATCAAATGTCGCAATCTAAAAGCCATGGACATAACTGGCTACTCTGGTCAGTAATATGTAGAGAAAGACTTTTCCATCTTTATGTTTGGGGACTTAGAGCGGGAGTGTCCAATCCTGCTCCTAGAGGGCCAATGTCCTGCAAAGTTTCGATTCAACCTACCCCAAAACACACTGTAATAATGTTTTGTTCTGTCACATGAATTAAGTTTCTAGTCTATGTTGTTCCTCTCAATGAGCAATAGTTTAGTAGTTCATAGCAACTATGCTAGCTTGAGAAGCTATTTAATAACAATAAAAAGTCATATTACTCACTTTTTATAAGTAATTACTTTTGTAATGTAATGCATTGATGAATGTTATAGGTAGACTTTACATAATTCCTTCAAGTGTGTCTCAATTTTATTTATTTTCACTGTGCACTTGTCTTCAAGTTTTTAGCTGGTTCATGTATATTTAATTAGGATTGAAGGATATAGTGGCCCTTCAGGAGTAGGATTGGACACCCCTGACTTCACTGATGATGAAAATAATCATTGCAATTTTTAATCCACTTTTCTCCTCATTTTATGTAGACAGAAAATGTTGAAACTTTAACCATTGGTTGTATCACAAAGCAGATATGAGAAATGTCACTGGTATCTGATATATTAGGATTATATATACAATAAAATAAATCAAATTAGTCTATTGGTAAGATTGGTTTCCTTCTACAGTGTGCACATAAATAAGAAAAAAGTGAAAATGAATTGCATTTAGTTTTATGCCTAGGGTCTCTGCGATCTCAAAAAGACGTAACATTTTTCACAGAGGACATTTGATGCATGTTAATAAGTTAAAAAATTTTTCATAATCAGTTCGCTTAAGAGTAGGAAAAAGCCATCCACCTGACACATCAATGCAAATATGTTTTTTGAGATATTAAAATGCCTGTGGGGTCTGTCAGACTGCAAGCAGAACATCAGGGTTAAGACAGCTAAAAAGAAAATACATGTAAATGTAATTCTTCTATGCATAAAATATTATCAAGGTCTAAATGTTCGGTTGTTGAATATGAAAAATTGGCTGCTTTTTTGCCAGTGTGTGTTTTAAATCTGAAAAGCTCCAAACAGATTCACTTTGCTTTTTCCCCCCACAGATCCATATGTTAAAGTCTCCCTCATATGTGACGGTCGGAGACTGAAGAAGCGGAAGACGACCACCAAAAAGAACACACTCAACCCTGTTTATAATGAGGCCATCATTTTCGACATCCCACCTGAGAATGTGGAGCAGGTCAGCCTGTCAATCACGGTGATGGATTACGACAGGTCAGTCCCTGCTCTTAAGATAATATCAAAACAATAACCATTCAAATTCAAAACCTCTATCCATTCATCCTCCAAACCACTTGTCCTATGTAGTGTCACGGGGATGAGTCTATCTCAGTGTAAACATATTGAAGATAAATTATTCTGACATGAAAGATGATGATGATTATAATATTAAGTCAGATAGCATGCTTGGCAGTTGTTATTCCAATATTTGCAGCAAACATTTTAATCGAGAACATTCAGTCTGATCTTGTAAAACTGTGAAAAAAAAAAAAAACCTCTGTTCCTTTATTAAACCAGACAGCTACACTGTAATTAAGGACAAATTATGTCATTAAAACGTCAATCAGCCATCAAGAAGTATATGTGTAGGTGAATATGGGAGCGTTTATGCAATGGTCCTGTTGATCAAGTACGATCGCTAATATTTACACTGGTTTCCTCAGCTTTTGTTTATCCATTATTTTGCATCAGGATCTAAAACGTACAAGCTTTCTCTCATGAGGCTAGAAAGTCTCTCACAAATGACATGTTTTTCTAAAACAAAGTCTTGCGTTCTGTTTCTCTTTCAGAGTTGGACACAATGAAGTGATAGGGGTGTGCAGGACAGGGCCGGATGCGGAGGGTCTTGGAAGGGACCACTGGAACGAAATGCTAGCTTATCCACGCAAGCCCATCACCCACTGGCATGCACTTTGTGAGGTGAGAGACTAGAAATCAGCAGAAAGCAGGGAGCAAATGTAACTTGCCCATAAGGAAAGTGTTTCATTATCATGCTGTTTTTATGCCATGCAAAATTTAAACATTGGGATGAAATGTTGTTCTGCTGATTTAAACACGTCTAAGCAACGTTATCGATTTTTTCAAATTGTGCGAATTAATTTTTTTCATTG
This sequence comes from Zacco platypus, assembly GCA_038088235.1. Lineage (NCBI taxonomy): Eukaryota > Metazoa > Chordata > Actinopteri > Cypriniformes > Xenocyprididae > Zacco > Zacco platypus. The sequence goes on from CM076066.1 coordinate 6,779,319, forward strand.
TTAAAAGAAGTATGAAGAACTGGCCCACAATGAAAACATTATAATAATTTTATTTAAATATATGTAACTAAAATCAATATTTAAATATATTGCTAAAGTTGCTAATATTTAAGCATGTCAAAGTAATGTTATTGATTTTGATGAAATTGCCATTTTTTTCAATATTAAGTTATTTATTAAATATTATTTATATATTTTCACTTGTCTTACCACAAATGGTATATATATATATATATATATATATATATATATATATATATAATATACTAAAACATTTTTACATTTTTATATAAAAATGACAAAGTTATGCTATTTATTTTGTTGACAATCAGTTCAAATCAAAATGTTGACAGGGTGATAAAAAAGTGAAATAGTGGCTCACAGATGGAGATGTCAATTTGATGGAACAGTTTTATGTAAATTGAGCCCCTAACATGGTGCTAATATGTCCTAAACTACTCTGGTGTGATATTTTAGTATCATCTGTCCCTGCAGTGGCCAGGAAGAGCATCCAGTTTTGAGAGTCAAGGATCATGTCCATCCCCAAAACCTCCACAGACCCCATAATATCCTGGAATCCACACAATCATAACATATTTGGTTTGTATATTTTCTTTAGTTGTAGCTTGTAATGTTGCATTTTTATTTGAAAAAGGACTAAACAGTACTGGTATCCCTGCTACAAACACAATCATGTATCCAAATCTCACTCTGGCATTTTGCTTTTACTGGTGCTGAGTTTAGGAGCTCCTAAAACAATAGTTTTCAGGTCACTTTGAAGCTAACAGTGAAATAATGCGAAACCTCTTGCTGTTTGACAGAATAATGATACCATGTCATTTTGCAGACGCATGTAATGACAGTGCTTATCATTTTATATTCTTGAAAGTTTCAGATACATATCCCCATGTCTGGTGAAAATATTTGACAAATCTGTTTCAGGGTTAGAGGGGGTGAAAAGAAGAGGCGTTTGAATTTGAAATCAAAACCGGTTTGATATGGATAAACAATCACACAATCGTGACCAAATAAAGATCAAGGGATATATCAACATTGTTACCCTTATTGATCAAGGCTCTATAATAAATAAATAAAGAAAACTTTACATTTGTTATAAAACAACACTTCTTTACACCAACTAAGGGTGCTTTTTCACACATGGTTCGATTACTTGGTCCGAACCAGAGTTCGATTGCTCTTCCCCTGCTGGATTGTGTTCACATTATATTATTTGGGTCTGAACTGCACTACTCTTGCATCATCAAAGCAGCAGCTGTCTATATGTTGCATGGTAACGACGACAGATGGCAAGAAGGTGGCAAAATGCATAGCATAGTTCATCTCGCTTTTATATTCTGGTTTTTGAACCTTTGGTTTTGTTTTCAAAGCATCAGCACAAATGTACTCCAAATGTTCTAAAGAATGTGAGTCCAGCAAAAATGAGATATACATTCTCTGCTTGCAGTGCATCAGTCATGCTTGTCAAGAAAGTGAGTGAGAACACGCACAAATACAGTTTTATTGAATCACACGTAATCAATAGCGGAATTGTACCCGAGTTCACATGAACCGTAGCCCAGACCACCCTTTTTATGCTGGAAAACAGAGTTCACATCAACCAAATGAACCAAAGTCTGACATCAATCGAACCCGGGTGCGCACCAAAAATGCTTGTGTGAAAGCACCCTACACTGAGATGTCAATAGTCATAAAACTCAGCTTTTATCTATTTGAGACAGGTGGTTTATACAAGATGGATAGTCGTTCTAGAGGCATTAAGAAAAAGAGAGCATAATCAAAGCATGTTTACTATACATTAATGATGAATCTACAAACTAAAATCATTTGCTTGATGCTTCTAAAGACTCTTTATTTGAATTAAACTGTTGTAGTATACTGATTTAAAGACATTACAATAAAATTAAACTGAATTAAATTACATATTAATCAATATTTTATGATGTTCTCATCATACTTGAACGTCTCAAAGTTGTTGAAAAAATGGAAACGAATCCAATAACTCAGCTGTAAAATTGTATATATACATAAGATAACAGCATAAGAAAGTATAAAAAAAAAATATTAAAAAGATATACAAAAAGGCACGAATCTAGCAGGCAATTGTTTTGGTAGGTCATTAAAAGTTAAAAAAATTATTAAGCATTAAAAATATTCCTTTTTTTTTCTTAGCTAGCATGTGCTTGAAAATGATGGTCAAAAGGGACTTACACAGTAGCCAAAGATGTAGCGTGTTTTGTTGTTGTTGTTTAGAGGGATAGTTCTCTCAGTTCAAAATAGAACAAACATCATAAAATTGTTGATTATGTCCAATATTATCAACATGCTGGATAATATTCATATCAATATATTGATATTTTTAAAATCTTTTTAAATATATGAAACACTTGCCAAACATTAAATACTCATGTCTATAAACAATCCCTCTCCCACTCCTACTCTCCCATCCTAGAGTTATTGATGTATTAATGAACTGTCAGTGCTTACAGGCAAAAACAACATTCCTTTACAATGATTTCTGAAACTATTACAAGCGAGAAACATAATTGTGCCTGGAACACTAGACAAAGTAAATTAAAAATTTGATGGTGTCTGTCACCCCATGCTGTAAGGAAGTTGTGTGTAATTCTGTTAAGGTGCTATAAATAATTTAGGCATATATCAGCAAAATATACTACAGTATATGCAGATCCATCTTTAGATGACATTCAAAAGGAAATCAATGTTGATGCATCATTAATGATAACATTTTCTGAAGATGTTTAGCATTCTTCTCAGGGGGCCAAGGATAAAATGGTTTTGGGGTAAAAATGTTATTTTCAAACGAATTAATAACATCTAAAGCAATTAATGCCATTGAAACAGCTTTCTTTGCACTGCCAACCGCACAAGATACAGGTACAACTGAAAAAATAATTTTCAAAATAAAAAAAGAGTAATTTAAAATGAATAACCGACAGAAATTTACCTGGTGTTGTAGTCGAGTTTTGTTATGTCAGAGAATTAGTATTCATTATGTGAAGTTATCCAGCATCTGTTCAGTCGGTATGCAAATAATATGGTACACCATGGTAATAGCACACCTTTAAAGCTGGACCCTCACTTTTGGGGATTCTGAGTGTTTTCTGGTGTGTCCATTAAGTAATAATGCAATCATGGCAATTACACAAACGGCTGTGTACTGTTAACTTTGATTTGCACATGATGAAAGTGCTTCTGCCCCAGAGCTCGGTCAGAGTGATAGAAAAAAGATGAAGTATTCTTGTAGCATGTTGATACCAGTACATTAAATATAATTTCGAAATGTATTATTTCCTGGAGGTAGTATTTTTTATTTCATTTAACTTTGCCAGTGCCGGCATGTGTATATATAATGGAGAATTTCTTCGAATTGTTATCTTGTTAAAGTGCATTTCTATGGATCGTTTGGTGGTTGGTTTGTACTATGGGCTCGTGATCTTGAATAACTTTATACACAATTTGCATATATTGTGTAATGGCTTCTAAAAACTGTACAACTGTTTTGATTAGCACTCAACTTCCTGAGATGATTTCTTGTTGAGCTATTGATGAACTGCTTCTCAGTGATTTTTTGTCATACTTGCACCAGACAACTAAAATGATTGCTATATGTTGTTATGATGTGTACAGTTTGTGATAACTTTTGTAAAAAAACAACAACAAAAAAACAAAAAAACAAATGCAGTAAATATTTGAAAAATAATTTTACTGGATGTTTCAAATGTATTTTAACTAAATAAATTCTGAATTGTCAGTGTATTTTACAATGTGTTGTATATTAAAGCTTCTTTATTTGTAGCTCTGAGTGAAAAATTGACTTAGCTGGACAGATGTTACATCATTTTGCAAACAGTAGCAGCCTTTGACATTTCACTTGAAACGGGCCTCTCAACAGAAGGGGCCTCCGCTAAAGTCCCTTTCAAGGAAAATCTATTCAGTCAGTTGCACGTTGCAGTTTCTCCCCTTTCATAAGTATTTCTATATCTATAGTCTTTGGTCTCCGCTTGTGCTTGAAAAAGAGCCCCGCCCCCCAAAATGCCCCCAAAATTCAAGATATTGGGCAAAAATGTCCCTGTATTAGTTCTTTTTTTTAATATTTATGACAGGATATAGTTAAGTTTTCTGTTTAGTTAAGTTTAAGTTGACGTTTTCCCCAATATCGGCACAGCTGCAAATGTGATAGGCCTATTAATTTTATACAACAGTTCAATAAACAAGTTAATATTAGGTGAATTACATTTTAGAATATTGCCTCAGAATTTTTTGCTCTATTTCGTCAACAGATCCACAGTAGAGCCATTGCGCGTCTCAGAGCAACGCATTACATTCCTGAATGAATCAGTGTTTTTGAACAAATTGGTCTAATGAATGATTCACAGACTCACCGATTCACTTATTATGCTTGATAATAATAATAATAATAATAATATAATAAAATAATACAATCTTTTTCCCAGAATGAATCCGTTTTGAACAAATCATATGACTGAATGATTCAATGACTCACTCGCTAAGACATTCGGTGTGTTTGCAACTATAATTTCTAAACTTCAATTTCATGCAAAATCCAATTATGAGAATATTCTGGGTAAATTTCAACTCAAAATGTACAGTCACATTTCACATCTGTCAATCTCAGAAATGGAAACTAAGTATGGGTGAAGTAGAAAACGTTTTCAACATCTTCAGAGAGATGATGGACGTCTTTCAGACAGTAGCAATTGAAGAGAAAAAGCTCTGTATGCTGTGCTGTGCCAATTTTTCAGACAATTTACTTAATGGCGTCACACTGTTCAGATGTAATTAGGCTTTCTCTGATATTTAATAATTAATGAGACAGACAGAGTGGGAAAGAGAAAGAGCATGAGAAAGAAAGACCTCAAGCCAATTAAGGAGATGAAAGGTAAGATGTTTGTCAAAGTGCTCCATATTTGATCATGTTTGTGAAAAATGCTTATAATATGATGTCACAGCCCTAATCTGTTTCTGGGATTTCTAAAAAACAAAAAAAATTATAGGCCTATACATATAAAAATCTTAACATTTAACAGCTGTGAAGAAGAAGCTTTGAACAATTCATGTTCAGATACATGTTTTTGACCCACATCAAGGGCCTATTTAATAAGAGACCAGAGCCAAATGGCTAAAAGAGAAGATAGAAGCACCAGTCAGATGATGCTTGTATTGAGGAGTAAAAAAACAAACATGCTTAACACAAAAGGAGATGCTGCTGAAAGAGGCGATGCTTTCTTTCTTACCTCTGAGCCTCAGACTGCTAAAAGGTCCTTCATCAAAAGCCTGATGCACCTAAGAAAACCTTGATCAGGCTGACAGGCAACTGCCATTTCCTTCATCTCTGCAGATATCAAAGAGTTGTTTGCCTCGGTGGTCTGAATCCATTCAGTCTGCTGGGAAAATAGATGGTAGAAAAACAATTGGTCCTAATGTTGAGCTTATATCTTGTTACCCTGAGCTATGAACTGCAAAGGCTCTACAGTCCCAAGGCAAGTTCGTTTTACACATTTAGGTTGTTGTACAGCTCATGATAAGAAGATTTGGATGGAAAATAAACCCTGACCTGACAGAGTGGGCAAGTTTTGTATCATCCTAAAGGGGTTTGTTATGCAAAAATACATTATTCTGTTAATTACATTGTTAAATAACAAATAAGAAAATAAATGGACATATAATATTGATTTGAGCTTAAATTATTACATTATACAAACTGCCAGGGTCAAATATTCAGTTCAGAATCGTTACACAAAAATGCAAATTAGTATGCCACGATTGAACAATCAGAGTCAAGTATACCGAAGAAAAGCCTGTAGGGTATGTGCTAATATGAAATGATTTTCCATGTTGATTTTTCTCTGGTGTTTTACCAGCACTGTCTGTAACTTTTCTGTAAACTTGAAGTCAGTAACTTTTCTGTTTACAGAGTATTATGCATGATGATCCAGTGTTTTGCATCTTTTGTTAAAAGAAAACGTCAAATTCTGCATTATTTGGTCCCTATATGCTTTACTATCACTTTGTGCTCTTTACTTGCATGGCAGAACCCAAATAACGCAAGCTTTTAGTTCAAAGAACATTGTGTCATATCCTACAGACTGTGTGAAATCTCATTTTTCCTCTATAATACAATGCCTCTGTTCCAGCAGGTTTTGAACAGTAGGCACATGCTATTCTTTTTTGTTTTTTTGACCTACAAAATGATTGAAAACACATACACATGCACACGCACACACACGCACACACACACAACACACACACATTAACTGCTAGACCTCTCCACACTGAAAATATCATGATACCGGTCTGCTCAATAAAACCAACAATGAACAAAACACAAGTAAGTCTACATCTATTATTCAAGCAGAAATCAGTTTCAGGCGAGTGTCATTACAATGCTCTCCTGGCTTCCATCAGCAATGATTGGACATCTGAGTGGCCAAAGTCCACATGCTGTTTGCAGCTTGTAAAATCTACAATGCATTTAGTCTCCTAAGATAGAGGCTAGAGGGCAAGCGTGTGTGAATGTGTTCACCTTGTCAGTTTAATTGTTGAACTGTCACTCAACAGGCTCCATTTATATCCCCTCAGGCTGACGTCTGACATGTTCTCCTTTCTAGCCATTTCTGGAAACGAATGCAAGATGTAGCCGATGATTGTGAACTACTTGTGTCTTCTTGGTGTCCGAGAAACTGGTTTAGAGTGAGCGTGAAAGTGTTAAAATGAATTTTTATCATAAGTCCTCAACTTTATTCTTATATTACTCAACTCTTCAAAGGTTACGCAAATCAAAAATGTCTTCTTTTGTGTTCAAATGAAGAAAGTCATACAGGCTTGTAACATGAGAGCGAGTAAATGGCAGAATTTCATTTTTATTTAGGTGAACTATCCCTTTAAACTTAATGTAACAATGTTGTATAGGAGAGAGTTACATTTAATAGTTAAATTCACTCACTCACATTTATCATCATCATTCTGAAAGGTTGGATTGGTCCACTTTGATACAGAATGACTTTTGGAAAATCTTCATAATTGCTTTCAAAATGAGACATTTACTGTGTTTAGGCAGCACTTAAACACAGTCATGACCAATTTAAATGAGTACCAGGCCTGTAATTAGGCTTCAATTGCATCTAATAACACATCAGGTGGTGGTAGTCAGCTGCATGAGTTTGGTGTAGATATGATGAGGACTTATCGCCAATGTCCTTAACTGAGGTCAAAATAAAGAAAATTTTCTAATGTGCATGTCTGAACAATTTGTTTGTCAGACTACATTTTCAGAGCAAGAAAGAACAGCTTCAGCCCAAATTGGTAAGATTGGACTTAATAGTTGAGCAGGTCACAAAGACCTCGCACAAACGTCAACTGCCACTTTTTGTTTATATCATATGATTTGAGTTTATAATGCTTGTCATATTTATACTCCAATCTGAATTTAAGCCTTTTACTTTCACATTTAAAGTTGTAGCCTCTTTCTACATACATTCACAGCTCGTTTTTCTTGAGTGAAGTAATCCCTGCACAGCATTTTAGCTCAGCCGAAAACCGATCGTGTGTTGAATGTGTCACGGAGCCCTGTCTTTGATTTTGCGTTAGCGCTGTCCTGATCAGCGTGAGCCAGAGGTTATTCTGTGATATATGAGTGTTGTCATGTTGAGGGGACGTAGTGGACAGGGAGTTCAACTCTCATTATGAGGGTCATCACAGTCACCCTGCAATGCTTCATAGACACTGTGGTTCATGGATCAATCATGGAGCTGCCAGATGCAGATGATTTTAGTGCTGAAAATGTGTGGATGGAATAATAAGCGGGAAGATAGGTAGCAAATAATGATCTACTCATAACGAAAATGTGAACACAATGCTTCCATATGCATCTGACTCAAACACCGCATGTCTCCTTCTGTAATCATCAGTGAAGAGCTGTCATGTCATTTGAAGGTTTAATTATTAGAGGGCATCACACTTCTGCTTCTTATATTTCACACATTCTGGTTGAGTAGTCACAGTCAACATGGCCTATCTGACTGCTTTCCTACACTGACATTATCCTTTAAAAATGCATTGAATTCCTCAAGATAAACTGCAGATGTGCTCACACAAGCATGAAATGATTGAATAACATTCATGAAAATGCTATAGTATACACACACACACACACATGCACACACACGCACACACACACACACACATATGCCTGGCATCAAAAAAATGTATATCTTCAGATACATATATACATAAATACATATATATTGTTTATAATATATATATATATATATATATATATATATATATATATATAAATTATAAACAAACAAACACACACACACCTATGCCTAGCCTCGAAAAATGTATATCTTCAGCCTTTATTCAAATATTATTAAAAAGCTGTTTGAGATTTTGTAAGCATATTAAATAGTCAATTGTTTTATTTATGATTATGTAATAACATGCTGAATTTTGCATACAACATTTTTAGCCAGGATGACATGCAAAGAAATTATGCGCAATATAATGTGCAAAAGTTTATAGAGCAATGCAAAGGAGGATGGCTGCTATAATCAAAACAAACCAAAAGAGAACCAACAAAATATTAATAACTGATTTTACTTTAATGATTAATTGTAATATATGCAAATTTTTTCATAGTAAAATAAAACACATATTCCATAATACGTGCCCCCTCCCTCCTCCCTCCAGTTTAGTGTTTTGTTCTTCCCAATATAACATACTCATCATATTTTGATGGTTTAAACCATTAAAAACAAATATCTCAATATATTAATATATAATATATTGAATCTAAGCTCATTTTAAGAAGAAAAGTTTTTTCAATTAATAAAGCTACTAATTCTTTTTCCAAATGTAATTTTTCACTACAGGTTTTAGTGACTGCTCAGAGAATCTATCACTGTTCTCAACGAACATTCTGCAGTTTGTTGTAAACAGCTTAATCCATTACTGTCCTTATTTCTTGAAACTCTGGCAGGAGCTCGTGCACAAATGAAATGCAGCGCCTACTTTCCAAGCTACTGACAGAGGTGCCGGAGGTGGATGTGTATTGATATGAGGAACCAGAAATAGACATTTTGCCCCGTGGATCAGAGTGCAGAAATCATCTTTCATTAGAGCACTCTTGGCTGATATCCTTTGACACGCACATACAAACTCATGAATAAACAAGACGGGTTCATGTGCATGGAGGGGAAAAACAGTTCAAATAGGGATGCAGTGCAAACAAAGAGCATGATAAAATAATGGAATGGGTTTAAAGCAGAAGTGTCATTTTTTTAAAAATATTGAAACATTCAATATTTTCTCTTATCCCTGCATAGTATGCAAAGACAACTATAAGTAGCCATTTGTAGGTTAATTCTGCTGCTGCTACAAAAAAAGTGTAAACTATTTGTTTGAGCATCTCAACTAGAATTATTTTTTAGTTACATTTTGTGAGGCACAAATGACACACTTTAATGATCAGTTCAATTAAAGCAGGTAATTTTTTCAAGACACATCTCCAACTATATTTAGCATGTGCCCTATCCAGTCTACTCAGTGCTATGAAGTGGTCTAGGATTAGTGAAGGCATCCACCGCATGTGTTATGACAGCGTCCCTATCACTTACAGAGCTCCAGCTCTAATTCCCTGGAATTATACATTTGACTTTGACTTGCAATCACTTCACGTCAGCAGCAATAAACCCGCTTCTTAATCCAAACACGTCGCTTTCGGTCGGTCAGCATGCTCTTGGATTTAAGCATGGTTGCCTATTCCCGTTACTGAGTCTAATCTGAGGATGCTATGTCGTAAATCGCTAGCAAGAACAAAGAAACGTGATGGTGAATTTTAATGATGACATTCATTATGTGATCAATGAAGAGTAAGCCATCATGGTAAATACAGCCCCATGTTTTTCTCCTGCTGTCTGTACACACTGTCCTGCTCTCTGAAAGCAAATAAATGGGCTATTTGTAATACTAAATGGCCATTATCCTCCTTCATTTTTAAATTTTTCATTTTGAACTATTCCTATTATGGTTTTACTTTGTATGTACTAAGTAAAAGTTTAAAAAGGGCAATGAAAAAAAACCCAGCTCATTATTAAATAATACAATCCATTTTTCTGTGTGAATTTCCCAGTGGCACCCAAGCTCTGTCCGTAGAAAATGGTATTTCTATGAATGAGTGTTCGGACGCCCACTCCACACATCATGAGTCATTGACTGAGACTTGTGTTCTCAGAGTCAGTGTGGGAGCCGCCAACTGTGCACAGTTAGATCACTCCTTTGCGAGACATGACCCAAGTTGACTCTCGCAGACACCAAAACACACCAAAACACACACACCATTACACAGCTGTACCGGAATTTAAACAAGCTAACATCGATGCTGTGGATGCAGACGTAAAATAAAATAGCATTTGCTCTTAGGTAATCTTAATGATTGGCAGTTTAACACATTCCAATACATTTGATTTAGAAAAAATATATGAAAAAGTTTGCAAAGTGCTCCATTTTGCAAACTTAACTATTTTTAATGTTTTGAGTCTCTTTTGCTCATCAAGCCTGCATTTAATTGATCAAAAATACAGAAAAAAACAATAATTTTGTGAAATATTATTACAATTTAAAATAATGGTTTTCTATTTATATATACTTTAAAATATAATTTAATTATTTGATGCAGAACTGAATTTTCATCCGCCATTACTCCAGTTTTCAGTGTCATACGATCCTTTAGAAATCATTCTAATTTGTTTCCATATCCTTATATTCATGTGTCCCAATGCCCCTCTTCAAACTCTTAATTTTGATCTGATCTCATGTGAGCAATACGCAGGTGATTCTGGGTCTTGAAGTAGCATTTAGCAAATATCTTTAATATTCTCTAAAGTGAGACTGCTCACCATCTGGCACATAATCATCGAGCTTTTAACAGCAGGAAAAACATCTGCGGTCAGAGTTTGATGTCCATTACGGGAAAGCAAATCTCTACTATTGGCTTGTGTGGTGACAGGCTGGAAATTTAAGAATAAGGACCATCAAGGGGGAGGTAGATTGATGCCCTCATGGTCAGGCTAAAGCTGTTTGATACCGTCAGCTAGACACAGGTCCCTTCTCAATTTGGTGAGCAGCAGCGATAAGCCTGCCAGTGGCGTGTGCTGAGCCGGTTCATCCATTGGTGCCAATAGAACGATAAGAAGGCAAATATGAGCTGGAAGGTCTCTTTCCTTCATAGTAAATTTTAGTATGATAGCAAGGTGCAGAAAGACCTTACAAAATAAGACGGCAGAACACATACAAACACAGGCACACATTTAAGTCTGTGTTTTTGAATGGTCATGAAATGAACAGCTGTTTTAATATTCTCCGAGACAAATCCATCTACCTATTAATTACAGGATGGGAAGTTTAAGGGAATGTTTAAGCCGCAGGGTGTAAAGATAGTTTTGGAGTTGCTTATTGTGGATTTGGCCTCCTGCAGTCTCTATGGAAACCCCCGTCTGGTTCTGCAGTCTCTGTAAGAATTTAATAGGTATACCTGCGTTCCCACGGTGACCAGACGGCAGATAAAGCTGGTGTCAGTCACAGCTGTTCTTTGAGAACACATCACTTATTGCCGGAGCGCATTCATGATTTAATTGCTTGTGAGTAACACTTCACATTACAAACATAATCCAGCTGAACTGCAGTGAATAGACCAGTGATTAATATGAGAACAATATCTGTATTGTGAGGAAAAGCTGTGATTTTTATTCTAATCTCTGGTCTATTGACCATAGCAGTGTGACCTAACATGGCCATAGTTCTGACCTTCTCTGGCTTTTTTAAAGGACAGAAATTAGAGGAATGTATTGAATTCAACATTAATTTTGTTGTTATTTTTGTTTGTTTTTTACTTATAAGGCATGATAAAAGATGGATGGATGGAGAGAGAGAGAGAGAGAGAGAGAGAGAGAGAGAGAGAGAGAGACAGGGATATAGACATCACAATCACATATTTTAGTAGTTTTGATCTGCTCAGTCAGTCACATGTTTCCACCTTGTGATCAAAGCGTGAATTGCAGGTGAAATCGTGCATGCTGTAATTTCACCTATCCTTAAGGTGACCCAGTGCTACCTAATCACTTTTAAGCATATAATACTTAGAAATTTTGTGTTTATTAAAAAAAAGTAAGGTAAGATAAGATTTAGGTTTTTGGGGGAGCAAATTAAGTGTTAGCTATTAATACACCACAAGTACAATTACAACATTCATAGTGTGAAAATTTTTTTTTTTTGAACAGCTTGAAACTTATATCCCAGTAAAGCATCAAGCAACAAAAGTGCTTTAACAAACCTATGAGAGTAATGACTTAAAAATAAATAAATAAGAAGTTCTCAAACAAACCTGTAAGATCCACACTTCATATGTGGAGCACTTTCCTTCAGAGACAACACTTGTGCTGAAACAGGGCAACAAAGACAATAACTATCACCAATTCTAGTGCCAAAACATAAACGTAATTTAGCATGATAAATCTCTCAAATATTAGTCTAGGCAAGTCCTCCCATCTTTCTTGTTTACTCTTGGGTAGTTAATTTTTTTTTTTTTTAAACTAACACACTAATGAAACTGTCAATAGTGCTTAATTGACGAGTTATCAGTGTGGTCATGGTCATTTAATGAGGTCATTTTGCCCCATTAACTCTTAAAATGGTTTGTGTTTAGACAGAATATAACTTACATCATCTTCAATCGTACGAATATTTTTGTTTAGCTAAACAGCTACTGTTTTCCGTCGTCATTGTCAGCAAACTTAACTCAACCAATCAAATACGCCACATCGCGTACCAGCAATTAAAGGGACCGCAATCATTCTCATTAATACAATACAATATATATATATATATATATATATATATATATATATATATATATATATATATATATATATATATATATTCCATTGATAGTTTGCCGCATCTATATTGCTAGCATGCGATTCTCCGTCCAAATGTGATGCTCCGTACCATATTCGTTGTAATGTGTGAAACTTGCGGGGAAATATGATTCATATGATTATATGAAAAATGATGATGGAAACTCAATCTTGGACAAAAAATGTTTTAATCAATTATTGTTACATTTAAAATACTACAAATGGAGGAACACATTTAGTTTAGGGCCTACATTTACAGCTGCAATATCGTTGTATTTCCAGAAGATGGCAGTAAAGACAAAGAAGATGAGCGTGCTCTTTATTTATTTATTTATTTATTTGCACTTTCTTTAGGAACCTTAACACACGTGTAGATGTGTATATAAATGAGTGTAATTAGCTCACTTTGCCATTTATTTCACTGAAATTAATTGCAAAGGACAGAACATGCATTATTAATCACACAGTCCACTGGATACAGAGTTAAAGCTCATTCATTTCGTCTCTTTGTAAAACCAATATTTAACAATAGTTGGATAGACAAAGTCTACATTATGCAATCATATAGCCTATTAGTTCTTTATGGCTTAAGCAATTTCCCATCGTTATGCGTGACTTTGTATTGTTTTTTCAGTGGGGCACTACATGGACAACCAAATAGTGTTATTAAATGAAATAAACCATTTAAATGATGGCAGTTGGAATGTATCAAGCTAAATATATAGTATTCTGTTTGGTTCTTTATTTTAGTTCGTCTGATTGGTCACTCATTTCAGTGACAACTGCAGAGTGGACACTCCTCCAGAACCATGGACAGCGACCGGTACAACTCAGCACCAGTGGAAAGGAGGCTTCCAGGAGGAATGAACCGAACCCCTCGCCATTGGAAGGTGCTCGAAATACGACAGAATTACTGAAACAATATTTCATAAACTACATTTAGAACAAGGAGATGATGAGTCATCTGCATTTCTCCTGGTTGTAAGAAAAGGTTTAGGCAAAGGCAATATTGCAAAGAAAAGAAAATTAAATTTTTTTTTAATAATAATATAAAACATGTTCATTTTATATTACCTTATATATAAATCACCAGGAAACAAATAGTAATAATAATAATAATACAATTATTATAAAAATAAACAGTAGAAGCAGTGATTGTAAGCAGTTCACACACACTTCCTGTTCATTTGGCTCCTCTTCCCATATTCTGTTTGTTTAAAAAAAAAAAAAGAAAAGAAAAAGAAAATTAATCTGTAATTTTTGCAATATCATCAGAATTTATAGTGTAGACATGCACTAGCTGACAGCAAATGAAAATAAGCAAGATGATGAACAAATTATTTGTTTTAGATCAAATGGGTTGCCAGACGTGAACATAATAAGACACAAATGATTGAAACCCACCCAGATTCATCCCTCACAGCTCCAACATTTCATTCACAAGAGACGACATCATCATAATTCTGCGGTGTTTCCTCTAAAGATGTACAGCAGATGCATATTTTGTAAATATATGTCATGCTAAAACAAACTGAAAAACTGGTAACACTTCACAATGAGGTTCACTAGCTAACATGACTTGCACTTATACAGCATTTATTAATCTTTGTTCATGTTAATTTCAACATTTACTAATACATTATTAAAATCTTGTTAACATTAGTTAATGCACTGTGAACTAACATGAACAATAAACAACTGTATTTTCATTAATTAACATTAAAGAAGATGAGTAAATACAGTAACAAATGTATTTCTCATGGTTACTTCATGCTAGTTGTAAAGTGTTAAGACTAAAAATCACCTTCTCTCATGGTTTCACCATCATCATAGGTCTCATTCGTGCGATCTGTGTCAAGATACAGAGATGTCATCACTGTCTCTAAACAAGCACTAAAGTGATATCTACTCTCCTATTTATTTATTTTGAAGTAAAAAATTCTCACAATCGAGTGCATCAGTGACGACATCATACGCCTCTGGAGCCTCTTCATCCATTTTGTCTGCATCAATGAAAATAAAGCATACACTCTAAGAAATGTATTGTGTTAATATGAAAGAATTTTCTGTAAAAATAACAGATCATTTCCTGGCAGAAAATTACCAGAACCTTTTCCATTTTTTCTTACAGTGTAGAACCAGAATAATAACCAAAAAGTTGTTAAATGATGAACTGCATTACTAAGAGAGTCACACTAACACCTGTGTGCTCTCTCACTGACAGTGCAGCGCTGTGGTTTTCACTGCTGAATTCTGTGGTTAAAAGCAGGAAGCCTAACAGGATTAACATTTCTTAACTTTAACTGACAAAAAGACCAGTAGAACCATTAAAAATGACAGCATGGTTAAATGGAATCAAAATAACAAATACTTTGATGACTTTAACTATTCACACCTACAGTATAAAATGTTTTGTCATTATTATTAATAATGGTGATCATTTCAGCAGCCTCACCCGTCTGAGTGAAGAGACTTTGTCGATTAGTGGGCCTGTAATGGATCTCCTCATAAACAGCCTCATTCTTCATAGAGAGAGCTGTGAGTGTAGACAGACAAACCTGCTGTCAGTTCACAACACTATAATACATGATTCGCAATATGACAGTCTCTGGATCTCTCTTACCTCTCCTCATCACTCTGTTCTGCTGAATCAGTATAAGCAGTGGCACTAAGAGCAGTAAGAGCACAACTCCCAGTACAATCACAAGAGCAGAGAGAGACGCTGCTGGACGAGTTTGTGGACGAGTGACTGATGTTGAGCTCTCTGTCTGAGAAACTGGAGGAGGAGCTGATGTTGTTGTGGCAGGAGTAGAGGACACTGACACATTTGGCAAATCTGTCAAAACAGACAGAGACACATTAAATTCATGCAAATACACAAAAATTATAAGCACTAAAATGGCAAATTTTGCTCAGTGTTCAGCTGTGACCTGCACAGGTGAGTCCAGCGTGATCTTTGTTGGAGCAGTCAGTGTGGTTCTTCAGGGAGAGAGGACAGTCCCACAGGTGAATCTCATTCCCTCTGCACTCGACTCTGTTCAGCCACACAACACCTTCACCGGCACCAAAGACTGAATTCCCATCAGCCCTCAGTGCTGTTCCACAACCCAGCTGCCTGCAGACCACCTGAGCATCGCTGATGTCCCACAGATCATCACAGACTGAGCCCCACACAGCGTTATGATACACCTCCAGCCTCCCAGAGCACCGGCCCACCCCTCCACTCAGTCTGAGAGGAACATGATCTAAAATGGACACATCATACATGAGGAAACTTATCAGTTATCTCTTACCAGATAGATAATTCACAAGTATATGTTTGAAGAAAAAGCAATTAGTTATCCATATATTACTGCTCTCATTAACAGAACATAATCTACTCACTTGAACACTGTCTATGGTGAGGAGATGCTGAACATGTCAGACGCCTCTTTGGCGACTCAGGAATCTCTGAGATTACAACATGGGAAACTCAACAAACCTCCAATTTAGATGAAATTTAGATACAACAACAGTAACAATGTATGATTATGGTTTTACTGTAAAAAATCACTCTACAATCAAAAAATTTAATCATGATTAAATCACTAAATTAAGTCGTACCAAAGCAAGTGATATTGGCAACCTCATTATCATAACAGTTGTTTTGTCCCCAAGGTAAAGATGGACACTGCCACAATGTTTTGTCATGTTTTCGACATTTCAGATGATCTAACCAATTAGGAGCAGATCTCAGGCCCACTGAATTACTGGGTTCACTGCCAGATCTTCCACAGTTCAGCTCTTGACAGATCAGACTTGCTGTTTCTCTGTCCATCTGGTTCCAGCACACATTTCCCCAGGATCCATTGTAGAAAACCTCCACATTCCCTTCACAGCCCTCAGTTAACCTGATCTCTTTAAACTCTAGAAAAAAAAATGTTAAATTTAATTTAGTTATTTTTGTGTCTGCATTTTCTGACACCAGATGATACACATGATATGTAGGTTATTTGTCTCGGAGAAGATCTGTTCTGTTCTTGAGGGAGAACCTTCAGACAAAACTGCTGGTGATGTGTACTCTGGGTGCTCTTTTGTACACAAGGTTGCACTAGAGTGACGTCAAGGGCTGCTGCAGGCCAATGTCACTGTAGCGTTTGTATACATACTACAGACATCGTCATCCAGAGGCCATTGCTCAAAGTGTCTTCGGATGCAGTGTCTCATTCCCCTTCTTAGGGAACCATGGTTACATGTGTAACCTGAGATGTTTTGTAAATTAACTAAAAAACTATATGATTCCAAATACTACATTAATATTACTTTCTCAATATATATTGAAATTACCAGCTGCTGGTCAATTATTTTCAATAATTCCTAAAATGTGTGGGACTTTACCTGAGCACACGACTCCTACATCGTCCTTGTGTTGACAGTCATGTTTTCCCCAGCCTGGAGAAGAGCAGTTCCACAGGGACGTCTCATTCCCCTCACACTCCACCTCATCCAGCCATATGGGTCCAGAACCAGGACCAAACCAGGCTGGTACCTGCTGGTTACTGAGGGCCACTCCACACTGCAGCTGTCTGCACACCACATGGGCATCTTTAATATCCCAGGAGTCATCACACACTGTCCCCCATGAGCCGCTGTGAAAAACCTCCAGCCTCCCTGCACAGTCTCCCCCAGAACCCACCAGCCTGATGGACCCGTGACCTGATATTCAGAGAGAGAAAAACACATTAGTGATCACTAACAACTGAAGAATCTGCCCAGATGTTGCTCTTCTCACCAAGGCAGGTGATTGACAGCTGTTGTGAGGAGCTGCAGTTGAGAGTTCGTGGAGAGCTGCAGTTCCTCAGATGAGCTTCACTCCCAGAGCACTGGAAGCCTGTCACACACTCATGACTGTGTTCAGGACTGGATAAAGAGGAGCTGGAGAAGTTCAGCACAGAGCCACAGCCCAGCTGTCTGCAGACCACAGAGGATTCAGTGAGACTCCAGGAGTCCAGCAGAACTCTCCTCCAGACCTGATGGATGGAAACCTCCACCTCCCCCTCACACTGTCTCTCTCCAGACAACCGCACCAGACCGTCATGAACAGCCAGAGAGGAATCTGAGTGAAACATGTGACAACTCATTAAGATATTTGTAGATAATTTATTAAAAAAAATTTTTCCAATAAAATCCCCTCACCGGAGCAGATGACTCCAACATCTCGTCTATGAGAACATTCAGCTCGACTCCATGAAGAGATGGAACATTCGGAGAGTTTTGTTTCATTCCCGTCACAATCAAGCACATCAGCCCAGATTTCACCACTTCCCTCTCCAAACCAGTCTGATCCCACAGCAGACACAGCAATCCCACAATTCAGCTGTCTACAGAGGACACTGGCAGCTCTCATATCCCAGCATGCATCACACACTGTGCCCCATTTACTGAAGTATTGATGCTCAACTCGACCAGAACAGATGTCAGGACCATTGACCAGTCTGAGGTCAGTGTAACCTGGACAAAGAACAGAGTTTTTACTAAAGCAGTATGAAAAATGCAAAATGCAAAATGCAAAAAAAAAAAAAACGTTTTTAAAACTCCTGCTCCATTACCAGAACATAACAGTCCAATGTCATCCTCATGGGTACAGGTATGTTTGAGAGAAGATGATGTTGGACACAAAGATATATAAGACTCATTTCCTCTGCACTGAATCTCTTGTGTCCACATCTGAGCGTCTCCTTTTCCAAAAGCATCTTCTCTCAGCACCTGTACAGGAGCCCCACAGTCCAGCTCTCTACACACAACCTCTGCATCCTGCTGGTCAAAGGCAGCAGAACACACTGAAACCCATAGCTTTATTTGACGTATCTCTAATCTTCCAGCACAAAGATGAGATCCATTAACGAGTCTGGGGAGGCGATCTGTGTATTTACATTAAAAACATAAACAGCAATATAACCATTTCATTGTTAAGATAAAGACATCAACTCAGTTCAGTTTATTTTATTAAAAAACATTTAAGAAGATTGGACAGTCTTACCTAAGCAAGTGACTCCAGCGTCTTCATTATGACCACAGTTATTTTCACCCCATTGTTTTGATTTACAACTGTTTAGTGTTGACTCTGATCCAGTACACCTCACTTCATCCATCCATATTGGTCCTGACCCTTGTCCAAAGTGAGCAAGACCAACTGCACGTAATGCTCTACCACAGTTCAGCTCTTTACACACCACCCCAGCAGCTTTTAAATCCCAGCCATCATCACACACTGTTCCCCACTCACCACTATAAAGAACCTCCACTCTACCATCACAGGGACCATCACCTCCAACCAACCTCACACTGCCTGTACAAGAGTTGTTTATTTATGAAATGTCATACATTGTAGCTCACTTAAATAGTCCTGTGGTGTGAAAAATCATTTTTTCATTTCACTCAATTAATATGAAGTCATAAAAACTGCATGTATAATATTATACACGACAAACCACAAGACCATTTAATGCAATTACAAAAAAAAAGAAAAACAATTCAGTGAGAATCTAAACTTAGGCTTCCAGAAGCAATTTTTTCATTTAAATAAACAAATAAATACCAATAAGAAAATATAAACAGCAATCTATATAAATTAAACGTAGGAATAAAGAAATTTAACAAGTTATTGATGGTACGAAGGAAGATTCACATATTAAATATTAAACTACTTTCATTTAATATGTTGAAAGGAACTGTTTAGCCCTTTAACTGAAGGCAAAAATACCTGCACTGGTGAGTGTGATGACTGTGGACATCAGTAGGATTGTCAGACAGTTCTTCATCTTCCTCAGCTTCGCACTTCAGCGTAAAATTTTCATCAACTCTCTTAGCAATTCTGAAGAAAAAAGAGACTCTTGTCTGCTCTGGTGGGAAAGATAAAGGTAGAGAGAGGGGAGGGGGCTTCTGACAAGCGCCAATCACACTCAGAGTTGAACTTCAAGAGAACAGCTACAATGACAAATCAGCAAAGGCATTTTCAGTTTTCTCCATATATATCAGGAGAACGCCACTGTTGATGAGCGGGACTCCTCCTCTACCATACAAAGACACTTTACTGAGGAGACAAGCACATGATAAAGTGCTGACAAAGTCGCCCAGCTGTCATGAGAGTAAATGTGGTAAACACTTCAGTGTACATGCAGCGCAAAAGTCTGACACCTGCAGAGAAGAGATACAAGCACTGATAACTAACTGCTGACGAAAAACACTGATAAGACCGAGACATGTCAAAGTACTATTCCAGAAAAACAATATAAAATATTTCATAAAATGTTTTTATTTTTTTTGCATTTTGAGATACTTTGGAAAAAAAAGACAATTTGCTGAAACAAAATGTGTTTCAACATTCCCCAATTTCACAATAATAATAATAATAATAATAAATGACATAATATCCATGCACGTTGTCACTGGGACTTAATTGCAAAACAGAAAACATTAAAATCAATGTTAAACAACAATCTAAAATCAAAACAACAATCAAATTGTAAGAGGACTAAAAACATAATATTGATATATAGCCAATTCAATGCCAAATTTTAAGGGAGCTAATTCAATCAATTGTGAATTCTAAACATGAATGATGTTACAATACATTAATAAAGTGATAATACAGGAATACATAAAATACAAAGACAAAACTGTTATTTAACTGTTTTCTCATAACTAGGAAGTTTAGATGATGCAGGGAATAACACTGATCTTAAACATTATACCATATTTATTCTTTATTTAAGACATTATGCATCAAATTACAATATATTAAAATTTCATTAATCAAGAGATACATTTTCAGGAAGTTTGCCTTCATACATGATTGTTGTATATATAACATTTTTAATATTTGAACTCAAATTTCAAATACTCTTATGAGTTCAAAAAATGTTTACAAAAAAGAGATGTATGCAATTCTTTCAAAAGAAAGCAACTGTTTTCATTAAGCAGAACAGCATGTGGGTCATTTTTTTTTCCTGTAGGGGCTTCATACCCTCAGAAACCGGTTTCTCTTCAATTTTCTTAAAAAAGCAATATAATAAGCACATTAGTATTTGCAATGCATTATAATTTCTAGTAACAAAAACTGGATATATTCAGAGTGAGATAAAACACGATAAACTACCAGGGCCTCTCACGTCTTCACTGACATTTCACAGATCATCATACTCCTCCAGACCTCCCTCTGACATAAATGTGTCAATCATTAATTACATAAATAAAATCTCACACTTCAAAGTACATCAATATATTATAATAAATATCTATATAAATTACAGCACTGGCCGAAAGTATTGGCAGTGACAAATTTTGTGTTTTGCAAAGTTGCTGCTTCAGTATTTGTAGATTATTTTTTCCACATATTTCTATGGTATAATGGAAAACAATGATAGGCATTGCTTAAATTTTACAGGCTTTTATTGGCAAAAACATTCAATATATGCAAAGAATCAATATTTATAGTGTTATTGACCCTTCTTGATTAAAATTTGTGGACTTCTTCTTGTCCACTTCCCTTTTGAAGATTGACTATAGGTTCTCTATGGAATTAAGATCCAGGGAGTTGCCTGGCCACTAATCCAAAGTCAACTGAAGCAGCAAACTTTGTGAAACACAAAATTTATGTCACTGCTGCCAATGCTTTTGGCCACTGCAGTAACATAACAGTTTAAAATGGAATACAAAAAAAAAAAAACCTGCTCAAGACTATCTAAAAGATCAAATTTTGAAACCCACACCTGCTTTATTATTGGAGAACGGTCTTAGGATAACAACATCATCATAGCCTTCTGATATGTCATCTGCAATAAAATAAAGAAAAAAGAAATGTGACAATCAAATTACTTATAAGTAATAGCATAATTAAAATACACATAAAATATACATGCATATTCAAATAATATTAATAACTGAATAAATAAACCTGAAGCACAATGTGCCAATCCAACAGTGATTGCATCATCATAATCCTCTGATAATTTCGTAATGCTGATTTGTTTCTCTTCTAAAGGAGTTTAAAGCAAAGAGGAAAAACAAACAGATTTTCTGTTCAGAGGCCCAACAGGTTTAACTTTAAGTGAAATCCTGTGATCAAACACTAACACTGACCTTTAGCGGTGGTGACATCCTCATAGTAGTCAGGTGTGGATCTTACTGCAGATTCTGATATTGAAAACAATGCACAAAACTTTTCAGAAAAAAGAAATAACAATGAACATTGTGGTTTATTCTACAGAAAGGATGCTGTTTTCCTGTTAATGGAAAGTAGAGCCACAGAAATTTTTACAATCACAAACCAGCCAAAATCCCCACTTCCTTTGGATCATATAACACTAATCCTACATCATTTGACATCACTTGACACACAAAAGGTCCCACAAATTAATCGATGTACTTTACTCACATGATTTCTTCCCAAAACAGCGCAAACTCCTCCTCGCAGTCAATTCTAAAGATTTAATTGGTCATGTCAATCACAGTTCTGATTGCCTACAATGCTTCAACAAATTCTAACCCCTAATCCTACCCCATAGCCTAACGTTATCCAATGAAATTGGCTGCGAGGCAGGATTTGAATGGGAACTGAAGGAAAAAAAAAATCATGTAATTTACTCCACTCACTGCTCTTGTACCCCTCTTCTACCATTTTGAGCTCAACATATCAGGTATTTACTCACCCCTCTGAGGGAAGTGATTGTGTCTGTGATGAATCTCCTCATAAATGGCCTCAGTCATGCTCCTGTGTCTCCTCTTAGAGAGAGCTGTGAGTGTAGACAGACAAACCTGCTGTCAGTTCACAACACATGACTGATCACACACTGAATAAGACACAATATGACAGTCTCTGGATCTCTCCTACCTCTCCTCATCACTCTGTTCTGCTGAATCAGTATAAGCAGTGGCACTAAGAGCAGTAAGAGCACAACTCCCAGTACAATCACAAGAGCAGAGAGAGACGCTGCTGGACGAGTTTGTGGACGAGTGACTGATGTTGAGCTCTCTGTCTGAGAAACTGGAGGAGAAACTGATGTTGTTGTGGCAGGAGTAGAGGACACTGACACATATGGCAAATCTGTCAAAACAGACACAAACACATTCAAAATCAAATAAAAGCAAATGATTGATTTAACATTCCTCAGTGTTCAGCTGTGACCTGCACAGGTGAGTCCAGCGTGATCTTTGTTGGAGCAGTCAGTGTGGTTCTTCAGGGAGAGAGGACAGTCCCACAGGTGAATCTCATTCCCTCTGCACTCGACTCTGTTCAGCCACACAACACCTTCACCGGCACCAAAGACTGAATTTCCATCAGCCCTCAGTGCTGCTCCACAACCCAGCTGCCTGCAGACCACCTGAGCATCGCTGATGTCCCACAGATCATCACAGACTGAGCCCCACACAGCGTTATGATACACCTCCAGCCTCCCAGAGCACCGGCCCGCCCCTCCACTCAGTCTGAGAGGAACATGATCTAAATCACACACATCAACATCACTGACCAGCTTCAGCACAGCATTTACAGTAACACCTTAGCAATGCATTTTATAACTATTTCAATTTGTGATAATAATAAACTTACTTGAACACTGTCTCTGGTGTGAAGATGGTGAGGAAAAACATGTCAGATGACTCTGAGGAGACTCTTGAGTCTGCTCCTCTGAGATTACAAGTTAAAATTTAATTCACCACCGAAGAGAAAAATAATTAAAATAAAAAAAAAAACATTTAAACAAAACACATACACTTAACTCACAAAAAACACAAAGTTAACTATCATCTTACCTGAACAGGTGATCTTGGCCACTTCATTATCACAGTCATTCTGTCCCCAGGGTGAAGATGGACACTGCCATAGAGTGGAATCATGTCGTCGACAATTAAGTTTATCAAGCCAATAATGAGACTTCAGTCCCTCTGAAATACTGGGTTCACTACCAGATCTTCCACAGTTCAGCTCTTGACAGATCAGACTTGCTGTTTCTCTGTCCATCTGGTTCCAGCACACATTTCCCCAGGATCCATTGTAGAAAACCTCCACATACCCTTCACAGCCCTTAGTTAATCTGATCTCTTTAAACTCTTGATGGAAAAGGATGAGAATCAACTTCAACTCTAATCCAACCCCAATACATTTCAACTACTTAATGTTTATATATAGCCTATATTTATATCAGTGGAGTGCGGTCCATATAAGCTGCTCATGCTCGTGTGTGTGTGTGTGTGTGTGTGTGTGTGTGTTTGTGTGTATATGATTATATACACTACTGCACCGTTTACCTGAGCACACGACTCCTACATCCTCCTTGTGTTGACAGTCATGTTTTCCCCAGCCTGGAGAAGAGCAGTTCCACAGGGACGTCTCATTCCCCTCACACTCCACCTCATCCAGCCATATGGGTCCAGAACCAGGACCAAACCAGGCTGGTACCTGCTGGTTACTGAGGGCCACTCCACACTGCAGCTGTCTGCACACCACATGGGCATCTTTAATATCCCAGGAGTCATCACACACTGTCCCCCATGAGCCGCTGTGAAAAACCTCCAGCCTCCCTGCACAGTCTCCCCCAGAACCCACCAGCCTGATGGACCCACGACCTGATATTCAGAGAAAGAGAAACACGTTAGTGATCACTAACAACTGAAGAATCTGCCCAGATGTTGCTCTTCTCACCAAGGCAGGTGATTGACAGCTGTTGTGAGGAGCTGCACTTGAGAGTTCGTGGAGAGCTGCAGTTCCCCAGATGAGCTTCACTCCCAGAGCACTGGAAGCCCGTCACACACTCATGACTGTGTTCAGGACTGGATGAAGAGGAGCCGGAGAAGTTCAGCACAGAGCCACAGCCCAGCTGTCTGCAGACCACAGAGGATTCAGTGAGACTCCAGGAGTCCAGCAGAACTCTCCTCCAGACCTGATGGATGGAAACCTCCACCTCCCCCTCACACTGTCTCTCTCCAGACAACCGCACCAGACCGTCATGAACAGCCAGAGAGGAATCTGAGGAGAAATTATGTTTTACTAAAATATTGCAAGAACACAGAGGAACATTTGCATAATATATAAAAATTTATTTCAATTTTACATGTTACATAAACAAATTTAGAACTTAAGTAACAAAACCATTAATATTCAACCTGAAATGTGCATGTACAAGGAACAAATATAATGTATTTTGAGATTTATGCTATCGAGTAGCACAAAATCAGTAAATCTTCCAGTAATATGGACTCACCAGAGCAGATGACTCCAACATCTCTTCTATGAGAACATTCAGCTCGACTCCATGAAGAGATGGAACATTCTGAGAGTTTTGTCTCATTCCCGTCACAATCAAACACATCAGCCCAGATTTCACCACTTCCCTCTCCAAACCAGTCTGATCCCACAACAGACACAGCAATCCCACAATTCAGCTGTCTACAGAGGACACTGGCAGCTCTCATATCCCAGCATGCATCACACACTGTGCCCCACTCATTGAGGAACTGAAGCTCCAGTCTTCCAGAACAGGAATCTGAACTGTTTACCAGTCTGACATCAGTGTAACCTGAATAAAAAAACAGAAAGGTTGGAAACAGTATAATGCAGATGACAAAGAAGAAGCAATACTTCATTCAAAACAAATAACGACTGGACACTGAATATTGATAATTTACCTGAACAGATCAGTCCCACAATGTTTTCACTGGTGCAGCTGTGTTTGTGTAATGATGATATTGAGCAAAATGAAATCTGGGATTCATTTCCTCTGCACTGAATCTCTTGTGTCCACATCTGAGCATCTCCTTTTCCAAAAGCATCTTCTCTCAGCACCCGTACAGGAGCCCCACAGTCCAGCTCTCTACACACAACCTCTGCATCCTGCTGGTCAAAGGCAGCAGCACACACTGAAACCCACTTCTGATCGTCAAGTATCTCCAACCTCCCAGAGCACACTTGAGATCCATTAACGAGTCTGGAAGGTTTATGACCTGTTTTTATGTACATGTACCACAGTAAACAAAAAGAAATGTAAACAAAACAAAATAATTATCTGTCACCATATATCCATGGACAACAAGTTAAATGATTTGCCTGAACAGATGACACCGGCATCAGAATTGTGACTACAGTCATGTATACTCCATCCTGATGACCCACAGTTCTTCAGTGTTGACTCTGATCCAACACAAGATACATAACTCATCCAGATTGGTCCTGATCCTGGTCCAAAATGAGCATCACCCAGAGCATCTACAGGTTCTCCACAGTCCAGCTCTCTACACACCACTGCAGCATCAGTCATATCCCAGCCAAAACCACACACTGTTCCCCACTGACCTCTATGATGAACCTCCACTCTACCAGCACAAGGACTGTTACCACCAACCAACCTCACATTCTTTTTATCTATGTGACAAGAAAGAGACTATGAGTAAATGATAAGATATCTAAAAGATATTATTCTTATATTAACTCTTACCAGCACACAGTAGCCTCTGATTATTATCATATGAACAATTGTGTTTGAGTGATGGTGATGTTGGACAGAGGTGAATCTGAGATTCATTTCCTCTGCACTGAATCTCTTGTGTCCACATCTGAGCGTCTCCTTTTCCAAAAGCATCTTCTCCCAGCACCTGTACAGGAGCTCCACAGTCCAGCTCTCTACACACAACCTCTGCATCCTGCTGGTCAAAGGCAGCAGAACACACTGAACCCCACGACTGATTATGAAGCATCTCTAACCTCCCAGAGCAACTGGAGTTTCCAATCAGCCTGAGACCTGAAGTACCAAGAGATAAGAAAAATTAAACATTAAGTATAGCACTGTTTTATAATATTTGTTTGTCATTAAACTGTGTTATACATGTAATTATTGGTCTATACCACGAAGCAACACTTTCTCATGTGAAAAGCAATCAAGGTAAATTAATTAAATTCATCTCTTTCATGTCAATCCAATCTTGTATGACTTTCTTTCTTTCGTGCAATACAAAAGGGTATATTTTAAGAATATTATGGCACTCTTTTCAGTATAATAAAAATAAGTTATCCTTTGTGCTCCACATGTAACCCCTTAGGTCCTTCTCTGTGTGGGCCACGAACCCGGGTCACCAACGTGGGAGCCGGGCAAGCTAACAAAGAGGCTGAAGACTGTAGCCTCAAGTGTCAGTCGCTAGTGCGCCTCTTTAGGCAAGAGGAGTGAGGTTTAGTTGCACAGCTCTTACTAGCTGGCCTCTGTTATACAAAGAACAAAGTCATACAGGTTTAGAAAGACAAGGTGGAAAGTAAATGATGACTGAATTTTTATTTTTGGGTGAACTTTCAATTTGAGGCAGTTGGACTATCAGTGATGTTTAAAAAAAAAAAAAAAAAAACAGGTCAGGGTTTGGAGCAGTTTACCTGAGCAGATGACTCCTGCATCTTTTGTATGATCACAGTCATAAAAACCCCAATTTACTGATCCACAGTTCTTCAGTGTTGACTCTGATCCAGTACATAACTTGCGATTTGTCCAGATTGGTCCTGATCCTGGTCCAAAATAAGCATCACCCAGAGCATCTACAGGTTCTCCACAGTCCAGCTCTCTACACACCACTGCAGCATCAGCCATATCCCAACCAGCACCACACACTGTTCCCCACTGACCTCTATGAAGAATCTCCACTCTACCAGCACAGCGACTGTGACCACCAACCAACCTCACTCTCATAATGTCTATTTAATGAATAGGGAGAGATAAGGGAAAAAAAATTACAATAAGAATAATAATAATAAGTGAAAAAGTACCACAGAAAGAGAACAAAACTATGGTGACTGTGACGAGCAGGGTGGGCGAGAGCCGTGAGGGAACGGCGCGAGGCCGGTGGCGCGAGTGATAATGAGCTTCAGCTACTCGGCGCACCGGTCTCGTATCTCTCACGGAGGAGCTCTGGAAGCATAAAAGAGGAGCGACGACAGTGAAGGACGAGAGAGGACCAGGCCTGGACTTTATGTTTGTGTTTAGGAACTGTCGCCCTTTTACTTTCGTTTTATTGTTTGGTTATTTTATTATTAAAGTATGTTGAATGTTCGCCGGTTCCCGCCTCCTTCCTCCCATATTTACGAACCGTGTTACAATGATCACAAAGTAATTATGTATTTAGTTTATATTTAAGGGATATTAAATTAGATTTTTATTTAAAAAAAAAAAAAAGAGGAAAAAAAGACAAACCTGCACACACCAGTCCAACATTACTGTCATGTGAACAGTTGTTGTCATGTGATGGTGATGTTGGACAGAGGTGAATCTGAGACTCATTTCCTCTGCACTGAATCTCTTGTGTCCACATCTGAGCGTCTCCTTTTCCAAAAGCATCTTCTCCCAGCACCTGTACAGGAGCCCCACAGTCCAGCTCTCTACACACAACCTCTGCATCCTGCTGGTCAAAGGCAGCAGAACACACTGAAACCCACTTCTGATCATCAAGTATCTTCAACCTCCCAGAGCAGCGAGAACCTCCAACCAGCCTGACTTCTGAAAGAACAACATTTATGTTAGGAAACTTAAATTCAAAATCATCTATCATTCCAATCATATAAGAAATTATATTTTCCTTGATCATATGAAATAAATTTACTATGAAAACACTATAAATTTCAGCAAAACGTCCGCCCCAGTCCAAAAAGACCTTCACTGAAGGTAAGCTATGAATGGCTCATATCAAAAACAGCATATTTGTATGGTTACTGTATGCCATAAATCTGTATACATACAATCATTAACAAATGACCACTCATTATGTCAACGTCTATTTTTTTTGTTTGTTTGTTTGTTTGTTTTTTAAGAAATTTGGCTCACAAAGTTACGAGGAAATAAGGATGATTTAGGATTTTTATCGTAAATAACAGTAGAACAAAGGATAAGAGTAAAATGTGGGGAAATCCACCAATCACATCTAGACAACACAAATCAACAAAATCATGGCATATAAAAAAAATTAAACTATAAATTAAATATTTTTAGTCTGAATCCTTTAAGGACATGGCATTAATATAAGCCACTGAAGTTTATTTGGTAACACTTTAGAATACTGTTCTGTCATTAATGAATGACTACACAGAAACAAATGAGTAACACACTATTAACACTCTAGTAAATACTATTAACTAACAAGAAACTGGTTAACGAATTAGTAAGCAATAGTGCTGTAAAATGTGGTAGTTCACTATTAGCTAATCAGTAACTACTATTTTTTTCATACCTCCTGAAGAACTACTATATACAGGTGTGTAAGGCTGGAGTCGGATTGTCTGGACTGAAGGACAACTTTTCCCTACCAGAACAAAGGACTTTCCTGACAATCAACATTTGAATGTTCCCCTGCATAGTAACAGCACCATCCGAGACGCCCCATGCCGAACAGTTCACACCTCACCACTACACTCTCGCCATCATCCTCCGTTTCCCATCCTTCTCCATCACCTAAAACTCAATCCAAATCCATGCAAAGTTGAATGTGTACAACAAATGAATATACATGTTTGGTATCATTTAAAATGTCTCAGTGCGCCTGGTAAAATGGTCTCATTCTCCCAGACATAGTACGAACTTCCAAGAAGTTCTAGAAAGTAAGTAATATTGTGTGCCACTAAAGGCGTGCACGCCCCCAGATATGCAAATAAGTGCCCCCTTCTACAGGTACCAATAACCCATTCAATCTGATTGCCCATTTGTGACCCCCAGAACAGGGGACCAAACCTAATCACAATTGCAGACACCACCATTTGGTCTTATTGAATTATCTGGGTATTTAGGGATGAGCTGGCAAACGGTTCGGGGAATCTGTCGACAGATCTCCCGCACAATCGCTGTGTGTAGACTATTTCACTGCCAGGTAAATGCTTCTATGTTCATTTATTATTGATTTGATGTATGTTTTATTCTTTGAATTGGATTTGAATTATTGTTCTATTACCTGGTTAATAAATTGTTTTGTTTGAATTTATTCTGATTGACTCTGAAATTATTAACTCTAGTAGGTGACGTTAACTCCACAAATCTACGCTCAGGTTAGTAACGGACCAAAACTTGGAGCTCCGACTAACACATTGGCATTAGTCACGTGTACTTAGACTGTAGAGGCTAATAATGGGTTTTTCCGTTCAGAACAACAAAAGGGTTGTCAGACCAATCTGAATTCGGGTCAACCTCAACCTCTGATTATTGTAATATTATTCTAACTAAGTGTATGTGGGAAACCCCGGCATGATTATGTAAAGTTATCATCAGAGGGAGTTAGATTGGTCAGCTTGGTTCTATGGTAATGGTCATGACCTCTGGATAGATATAGTCTTACTTTAATTAAGTGTGTACAGATCTATGGGGACTGAATAACATTTTTAGAAATAAGCAAGCATGGTGCAGCGTCTAAAAGTATCAGTCAATTTGCCTCTGTCTAGATGACAAAGACTGACGAGTTTGTGATTAAGAGATTGTGTTCCCGATCGGTGCGAGACTCAAAGGGTTATAGGAATCCGAACGAACGAGTATAATTCAAACTAAGGGTTAAAAGGAATAATCAAACATTTATTCATATGTATAACTAATCAAATATGATTTAAATCTTTTTTCATAATTGGAGTCAGAAGAAAATACAGAGGTAATGCATATAAAGAAATGTATTTAATTCAGTTGATGTGGCGTTGTATAAAAGAAGACAGCAACACGCAGATCCCTTCACCCGCTCTATTAGAAACCGTCATTGGACCAGTGGGCGGGCCTTACAGGTGCAAAATGTGGAATTATTTCTAAGTGAAGATGATGGTAACCCCCTAATGACTCAAGTATTACAAAATCCTTCAGAAGGAATTACTAATTGTTTGAATCAGTATTCTAAAGTGAAAAGAATGATAATCCGTTAATGTTGACTGAAATCACTGTAAACTTCTGATGTTTTTGTAAGGTTTTGAATAGTAATGTAAAGTAAAGTAGTTCCCTCTGTAAGATTTGGTAATACTTGAGTCATTACTAGTGGGTTGATATTTACTTTAGAGTTAATTATAAATTATGCATTACTTATGTTAATTATGACTCTGTATATAGTAGTTCTTAGTAGTCCTCTGGGAAGTATGAAAAAAATAGTAGTTATTGATTAGTTAATAGTAAACTACCACATTCAACTGAGCACTATTACTTACTAATTTGATAGTTTCTTGTTAGTTAATTGTAGTTACTAGAATGTTAATATTGTGTTACTCATTTGTTCCTGTGTAGTTATTCTAAAGTGATACTGTTTATTTTTAACAAGGTTGCTGATAAATACTCTGACCATAACAGGTTGTGTGGTCACAGGACTGCTGTAAAACAGTTATGTAAAATAAAATCATGATTACTTTTGGATCAATTGTTTTGTATAATAAAAGACAGGATTTTTAGCTTACCTGAACAAATGACTTGAGCGCGCTTATCAAGACACACACCAGGAACAAGTGAATCTATGAATCCACATTTCTTAAGTGTGGACTCAGATCCAGTACACATCGCATTTTTCAACGAGATTGGTCCTGATCCTGGTTCAAGATTATCAACATACAGAGCATCTAAAGGTTCTCCACAGTCCAGCTCTCTACACACCACTGCAGCATCAGTCAAATCCCAACCAGCACCACACACTGTTCCCCACTGACCTCTATGAAGAACCTCCACTGTACCAGCACAGCGACTGGTACCATTTACCAGTCTTATATTAATTATGTCTATGGATGTTAGAGAGAGAGAGCGAGGTGAGTGGAAATATGTTACAATAAAATGAAAACTGCTCTGTTGCATTCTGAAATCTTACCAGTACACTGCAAACCAATGCTGTGCTCATGTGAACAGTTGCTTTTGATTGGTGATGATGTTGGACAGAAGTGAATCTGAGACTCATTTCCTCTGCACTGAATCTCTTGTGTCCACATCTGAGCGTCTCCTTTTCCAAAAGCATCTTCTCCCAGCACCTGTACAGGAGCTCCACAGTCCAGCTCTCTACACACAACCTCTGCATCCTGCTGGTCAAAGGCAGCAGAACACACTGAAACCCACTTCTGATCGTCAAGTATCTCCAACCTCCCAGAGCAGCGAGAACCTCCAACCAGCCTGACTTCTAAGACAACACAAATCAACAAAATCACAGCTAATAAAAAATATAAAACTATAAATGAATTTAGTCTTTGAAAAACATAGAAACAACATAGAATAACAAAAATATGGATTTTTAAAAATGTATCTGACTAAAGTCAACATTTTAATAAATAAAATCAACAATTTATTTAAAGCCAAAATATCGAAGCACAAAAATACACTATCTGAATTAGAATATGTATTAGAATACTTTACCTGAGCAGATGACTCCAGCATCTTTACTATGATCCCAGATGCTTTTACCCCATCCAAATGACCCACAGTTCTTCAGTGTTGACTCTGATCCAGTACATGTGACAAAACTCATCCAGATTGGTCCTGATCCTGGTCCAAAATTAGCATCACCCAGAGCATCTACAGGTTCTCCACAGTCCAGTTCTCTACACACCACTGCAGCGTCAGCCAAATCCCAGTAATCATCACACACTGTTCCCCACTGACCTCTGTGAAGAACCTCCACTCTACCAGCACAGCGACTGTGACCACCAACCAGCCTCACATTCATACTGTCTAGATGAATAACAAACCAAGAGAAAGAAGGAATAAATAAGATTAGAAAAAAGAAGAGGAATACATGGGAAATAAAACAACGGCTCTAATAAATATTACTAAATGCACAAAATATAGATAATATATGTCAGTCAGATAGTATTTTCCTCCTTGACTCAAAATATAAGTCTACCAGCGGTGACGAGTTTTAGCAGAAACATCAGCATCAAGCATCTCCCCATCATCTCCTTCAGCTCTATTTCATCAGCTCAGATACAGCACAAGTTTCTCCTTCTGCTCCCTCAAACACACTGAAGAAAGTGGCTCCTGTCAGTCCCCTAAAGAGAGAGAGACTCTCACAGCTGCCAATGACACTCACTGTTACCTTATTAGACACAACAGAGGAAATCATCAAACACAATCACTGACAAATCAGAAAGCAGCATTTTTATTTTCTCCATATATATTGAAAGAACGTCAGCTCTGAAAATAACTCCTCCTTCATATTGAGAAACTTCAGTATGGATGCAGACACACACCTGCCAGAGGCAAAAATAGTCACATATCATACAGGAGACTTCAAAAGATTTCAGAGAGGAAGCACTCCAGGGTATTTACAGCATCAAACACCTGCTGAGATACAGATACTGGTAACTGCTCATATTCATAAAACATAACTCAAACTTTAAAACACATGAAGTTTCCAGCTATCCAGACTAATGTTTGGATGTTTAATGTTTATCTTTATTTAATTTACAGAAATTGCATATCTTTATAAATGACTATAAAACAAATTCTGACAAATTTAAGCTAAATGTACAACCATTTTACCCATTCAGGGATAGTTTTTATTATTAATCCTCAATTTAATAGAATGTTTATTGTAAGAAAAGTCGCAAAATCATAAGTTTAAACTGTTAAAACATGTTCATAATAGCATACATATTCACTATAGCAAGTATAAGACATCAGCGTTAAAAAACATTAGCATCTGCGTTGGTGACAATGTGTTACTCACCCACAAGATGGCAGCAAAACACTACTTATATTAAAGACAGGAAACAATGAGGATTTTACACACAAGTGTGTAAAAAATTGAGATAATGATATTAAAAATATTACATTTGAAAGTATCTTGTTTTTGTCTTATAATGTATCAATAATCACAATAATATCAGTAATCAAATAATCATAAACAGCACTGTTCTAATTTGATTAATTTGATTGCACATGAAAGCAATAATGATATAGAAGCAGTAATTTCGATTGTTTTACTTGTATGATTTACAGTTGTATGATTTTATGAACTTTCACTAAAAGTGCATGTAAACTAAAAACATAAATGTTTTGCCTGATAAACACAGAAATGGCTGATAAAACATTCACCACAGAATAATAAAAACGTAGATTGCTGTTCGAATTATAGCTATTCAAGTATGCCTGGTTCCCTGAGATAACAGGAATGAAAATTTGTCAGTTTTCCTGACGCTTATGGGGAAAGCTCCTGTTTTTTTCGAATCCTGAAGCCTAATTGATTCACGTTTGTGCCACTGCACAGACAAACGCCATGTCAGGCTCCCAAAAAGGGCAGGGTTGACTGCCTATATAAGTCACGCAGACATGCTGTCTTGTTTAAAATCTTTCAACTGAGGAGCAGCTAGCGTGACTCACTATGCAGTGTAGTAACACGACATGCTCATTCCCGTTATCTCAGGGAACCAGAGTTATGCGAGTAACCATAATGCTCCCTTTTGATACGGTTCACTTCCTTTATTTCAGTTTTGGTGACATTTATGAGGCACTTAATCCAATAGCGCCGTGGTACAAGTGCAGAACAGCAGCCACTTTGCAAGCCAGCAGCTTGGCGGTGCTCAATTGAGGGTCCCTAAATCAGCTGCATAAACATAGGCTCAGACCCCAGTCAGAGCCTGGTACATAGAGTTTCAAACTGACAACTCCCGTTGCTGAAGAGCAGGGATGTCCAGGTTGTAAAATCTAATGAAAGTGGATGGTGAGGACCATCATATATATATCTGCGATAGAGACTCCACTGGACCATGCCCAAAAGGAAGCCATCCCTCTAGTGGAGTGGGCCCTCACTCCTAAAGGCCACAACACAGACTTGTAAGCCAGCGCTATCAGATCCACAATCCATCTGGAAAGTCTTTGCTTTGAAACCGGCAGCCCTTTAGTGCAGCCTCCGAAGCTGACAAACAGCTGCTCTGATTGCTAAATTGGCCAGAGTGCTCATTATACACTCTAAGGGCCCTTACGGGACAGAGTGGACGAGGTTACTGCTCGTTTTCCACGAGTGGCAGTGCTAAATTCACTGGTGTTCTGAAGAGGGTACAAAGCACTTTCAGCACGTAACCTTTTCTTGGCCTAAGGACTCAAGGCAGGAAGGTTCCACAGACAGAGCCCGCAGATCTACAACTCACTTGACTGATGCTAAAGCCAGCAAGAGGGCAGTCTTAAGCAAGAGGGACCGAAGGTCAGGTGACTCAAGCGGCTCAAATGCCCCGAATGCTCTAAGGACTGTGGAGAGGTCCCATGACGGGACCAAGCAAGGGCAGGGAGGTTTCAACGTGCAGAAACGTGAGAACTGACACGATTTCGCATATAATAGTGTTTAATTTCCAAGTCAAGCACTAGCTTGAGAAAATAGATCATTTCTGGGCGTAAAGGCGACTCGTAGAAGGGGCCCTCACCTCTGAGATTGTTCTCATAACCCCTAGGGGAAGCCTGACGGCTCCCATCGATGGGCCATATGTGCAGGCCCAATAACTCCGGAGGAGGGTGCAAAATTCATTCATGGAATGAAGAAATGAATCAATTGAGACTGTGGCTGCATCCTGCAAACTTTTGTTTATTAAACTGTTAAAATCAATATTATATTTGCAATCATGCAGATACTCAGGAAAACAGCACTACTGCTTGTGGGATTTTGCTATATCATAATATATAGCCTTCAAACATAACTCAAAAACCCATACAGGGGCATGGCATCCCTCATTTCATGCTTGTATCTTTAAATGTAAATGAGCTGCTGCTCCCCACCCCACTTTACAGAAGAGGGCAGTGCCAAAAGCTAACAAAACATCTGTTTGGCTTTGATTATCATCTCTAACACGGTCACGCTCATATGACATTGCAGTTCATCATCATGAAAGTTTATTATCTGCATGTGTTTTAAAGCCACATCAATCTAGACTTCTGATATGTTTTTCTGAGCGCACACATCCGTGGCATGGAAAGTTGGATGCCAGACAGCGTGTCCCGTCACGTGAGTATTAAACTAAGTTCTCTTTCACGTGTTATTGCGCTAACACTGTCAAATACACGCAAGGTTATGTCAAAAACAAAGTTCACGTAAACGTAGTCCGTTATGTCTGTAAACTTAAACAGCAGAAGAAATTGCATGTGTATATTAGATCTGTGTATTAAAGTGAAAGCAGCATAATATACAGTCCAACTGCTATGCTGTAAATATGAATCAAACAAAAAAGAAAAACAGAAAATCACTCACTGTTCTTGTTTGAATAACAGTAGATTTAATAAGAATTGTAATATATATATATCTATGATATATACAGTATCACACCACGTCTTGCCATCTTCTTTGTAATTAATGGAGTTATTATTCAGTATTTCCATGAATTAGCCTACATGTACATTTCATACATCTTTGGTTTCACTGAAACCTATACGTTAGTTGAGTGAAATCATTAAATTTGCATTCATAGTGTTGGTATTTAGATATATCTTCAATTAAAATATGAGCGATTAAATACTGATGACATTGTTTATTCAATTATTCAACTAAATTGTTAACATTCAGTTTTAAATAGAATAGTTGGTATAGTATTTTTATATTAATGACACTTTAAAATATATAAATAAATATTAATAAGAATTATATCAAAAGTCATTTATACATTCTGAAAAAGTTTAGCCGGGGGGACTTCTAACCCCAGGTAAGGGACCAACTTACACCAGTAATGGGGTAAGATGGCCTCTTTGAATAATTTATCAATTTTGTTCCATACCAATTAAATTAGCAGATGTTTCTATTTATTTACTAATCTATTTAACATCATTATCGTCAGTTTTACAGTTACAAGTCCTCTATAATGTCTTTACGTCCTTCATTATGTGTTTATTCTGAGTGTCAGTGGTTCTGAGTGGTTTGCATTCAGTAAGTATTCAAAGTACACACTGTGACTCATATCTTTTGAATAAGACATGCAATATTTCTCAGATATGTAATGCAACTGTATCCATATTAATTTATTAATAGCCTACGTGCATAACACAGCCAGTCTGACTCAATACTTGCGCAAGCATTCTGTTTTGGGTGGGATACAATGTTTTGATTATTAAATAACCAAATGATTAAGGCTTAAAACAAACAAATAAATAAATAAGTAAAGAAACAAGCAAACAAACAAATAAGACTAATTTATTTCTTTATTTGTTTTAATTAAGATAGTTGTCCTTAAAAGTTTACATACCCCTTGCAAAATCTGCGACTACATAAAAATAACATGCAATTTTTTACTATGTGTTTTTGTATCTTTTTTTTTTTCTTCATTGCTTTTATGATCATTAAAATGTGCTTGTTAAAGAAAAGCAAAAACAAGAGAAAATAATCAAAGTTATAGGCCTATAAATTTCAAAGCAGTCCATTCTGCAAACACATCAATAAAAACTCATTTTAAAACATAAAGCAGCTATGTAAAATCAATTTAACCCGACTCCAGAAGCTGTAAAATTTCATGTGGCCATTTGGTCATACAGTCGTGTCCTCATTTTTTGACTCCTCCCCCACATCATCATAGTCTGTTATTAAGAATAAAAGAAAATATATCATGTTCAATGTTGTATTTAAATCTAAAACTGAGCCTAAAAAAGGAGATAAAAACTTACCTAACAGGTTTCTCTCATCTTCATTGCTGTTCTTCACATCATCATACTCCTGATCTTCCTCTGATACACATGTGAAATAAAACCTCACATTGTGATTTGTAACACAGCTTGTGCCATTGATGTCATTGATCTCTTTCCTCTCATGAATGTCTGAGACTATTAGATTTACTCCTGATGAAGCCACGATGAGTCATTAATGGTATATGAACACATGTTCAATATATTGTACTTTAACTCACCTGTTATACCTTCAGAGTCTTCTCCTGGCTTGCCATTAATGATGACATCATCATAATTCTCTGACATGTCCACTACACACAGAAAGAGAGAGAGAGAGAGAGAGAGAGAGAGAAACATAGACAGAACAAATGTTGCATTTCATCGGTACTGAGCATCACTTTAAAGGGATTGTGTTAGAATATTCATACACATAAAAAAATGTATAAATAAATAAATTAAAAAAAAGTAAAAACACCTTTAATACCAGAGTTCTGTTCATTGGTGATGACATCATCATAGCTCCCAGGTGTGTCTTCTACAAATTTAACATGAATCAGATGCCATCACAAACTTGTATGTGTATATTTCCTTAATTTATATAATAACAGGGAATTACATATATAGTACAGAACTGCACCTGTTTCACTTTCTGGTTTTAGTCCATCAGTGATGACATCATCATAGTATTCTGGTGTGATTTCATTCACCCCATCTTCAAAAATTAAAACAGATTATTTTTAGGAATGAAATGCTTTCTCTGGCCATGAGGCTGTTACCATTTTGATCAATCAATGAATGATGTGACAGTTTACAAGACAAGAGTAGGTCTATAATGTAAGATCAAAGGATTTTAGAGACAAATGATCACAGAAACATACCAACAAATATATGAACCCCAACCTTACACAACACACACACACATACATACATACATACGTGTGTGTGTGTGTGTGTGTAAAAGAAAAACACACAGAGCTGAAGGTGCATGTCTGTCATCTGACATGCATTCACAAATCAGACAAAATATCCACTTTCTTTGGATGATATAACACTATCCAATCATTTCAGATTGGGCAACAAAGGTCGCACAAATATGACTCAATGTGATTTACTCCACTCTTCCCTCTGAATAAAATGATTTCGCCGTTGATCTCCACAAATCAGAACCTATGATACCTATGATCAACTGCCGCTCGAGGCAAAACACCGTCGTGCCGCCCCTCTTCACACTCACAATTAAACTCCATCTTTAAGATGCATGTGAAAGATTGGAGGTTTTGTTTATTGATTTATTAATAAACTTGCACTAAAATAAAAGCATGTACAATCACATTTTCGGATTTCTTTTTTTTTTCATTCTGCAATGGCAAAAAAAATCAAAAGCACGTAACCACTAACTGCAAATGCATGCTGTATTATATTAGTAAGAATATCTCCTGGAAGATTCGGGAGAATTCCTGGTGGGCTG
The DNA here is from genome assembly GCA_038088235.1 of Zacco platypus. Lineage (NCBI taxonomy): Eukaryota > Metazoa > Chordata > Actinopteri > Cypriniformes > Xenocyprididae > Zacco > Zacco platypus. The sequence goes on from CM076066.1 coordinate 6,818,333, forward strand.
GTGATAAATTGGGCGGGTAGTAGCCTACTTCGACATAAAGACAGTTCACGGGACGCACAAACTACAAGTCTCTAGTTCATTTTCAATGAAAGCGGCAAATCGTAGTTCTAGTAGTGGCGAAGCGATTATGTGCAAGTGGTTCTCACACTCAAAATCCCATCACTTGCTCGTGCACAGCTCTTCGTTATAAATAGAGGTTATAAATATATGGCATATATTACGTACACAAAAAGGTGAGCTACCTCTTCTCCACTTTCTCTCACACACATATATATGCGGAGGGTGAACTCCTTAGGAGATGTGCTTCTCCTTTAAAAACACATACATTCCTTGTAATAGTTTCAATTTACGTGTCGTTGCATAACCTACACAGCCCAGCATAAACACTCCTGATAAATCATTTGTTATTAAAGCGTCTACGCGCACAAAAGCGCTCCCTCTATAATCACTAAAAAATTGTCATATTAGGCTACTTTATAGCGATCTCACAAAGTTCCGTTATAATAAATGAAGCGGTCTGAATAATGAATATCTTACTTACATAATGTCTAAAATTTGTTTGTTATTATGAGAGGATTTGTGAGCGTGCGGAACTCATAGTCCACTCACGCCGGGGTTTTTGTTCAGTATACCTTAAACACCTCTAATTGGCCATTGCGAAATCAACAGACCCATATGCCGCTCTTGGTTGGGGTGGGTTTTGGTACTTTGGTAGAATGAAGGAAAGATCATTTAGATTTAGAATAACTAATCGGGTGATACATTTTTGATATAAAATAATTCCAAACGAATGTCCCAAAAATAAATAAATAAATAAATAAAATTAAAAAAACGAAATCCCTGTCTTTCTTGCCGCCCTGACTGTGCTGCACGTCGGCCCTGATGATACTTACCCCTCTGAGTGAAGAGACTGTGTCTAATAGTGGCTCTGTGATGAATCTCCTCATAAACGGCCTCAGTAGTGCTCCTGTGTCTCCTCTTAGAGAGAGCTGTGAGTGTAGACAGACAAACCTGCTGTCAGTTCACAACACATGACTGATCACACACTGAATAAGACACAATATGACAGTCTCTGGATCTCTCCTACCTCTCCTCATCACTCTGTTCTGCTGAATCAGTATAAGCAGTGGCACTAAGAGCAGTAAGAGCACAACTCCCAGTACAATCACAAGAGCAGAGAGAGACGCTGCTGGACGAGTTTGTGGACGAGTGACTGATGTTGAGCTCTCTGTCTGAGAAACTGGAGGAGAAGCTGATGTTGAGGTCACTGTCTGAGAAACTGGAGGAGAAGCTGATGTTGTTGTGGCAGGAGTAGAGGACACTGACAAATCTGTCAAAACAGACACAAACACTTTCAAAATCATGCAAATACACAAATATTATTAGCACTAAAATGATGTAAAAATGACAAATTTGGTTCCGTGTTTAGCTGTGACCTGCACAGGTGAGTCCAGCGTGATCTTTGTTGGAGCAGTCAGTGTGGTTCTTCAGGGAGAGAGGACAGTCCCACAGGTGAATCTCATTCCCTCTGCACTCGACTCCATTCAGCCACACAACACCTTCACCAGCACCAAAGACTGAATTCCCATCAGCCCTCAGTGCTGCTCCACAACCCAGCTGCCTGCAGACCACCTGAGCATCGCTGATGTCCCAGAGATCATCACAGACTGAGCCCCACACAGCGTTATGATACACCTCCAGCCTCCCAGAGCACCGGCCCGGCCTCAGTCTGAGAGGCACATGCTCTAAAATCACACACATCAACAATCACACTCAAGTTTCAGCACAACATTTACAATAACTCCTTTGCAATGCATTTTATAACTATTTCAATTTGTGATAATAATAAACTCAAAATAAACTTACTTGAACACTGTCTCTGGTGAGAAGATGGTGAGGAAGAACATGTCAGATGACTCTGAGGAGACTCTTGAGTCTGCTCCTCTGAGATTACAAGTTAAAATTTAATTCGCCACCGAAGAGAAAAATCATTAAAAGAAAAAAAAAAACATTTAAACAAACGTCTCAGGTTACGACTGTAACCCTAGTTCCCTGAGAGAGGGAACGAGACGCTGCGTCACATGACACTTTGGGAACGCGACAGTGTGAACGCATCTGATGCTGGAATGTCAAGAAACCAACAGCGAGAATGACGTCGCGGGCGGATGATGTCATGACAAGGAAGTATAAAAGCACATCCGGGGCAATCGCTCACTAGCTTAAGGTAGCTGAAGCAAGCGATCACAGGCATGCAGGAAGTATGGAAGGTCGATGCAGTGTCTCGTTCCCTCTCTCAGGGAACGTGGGTTACAGTCGTAACCTGAGACACTGCCTTTCGAGGGAACTTCAACACTGCGTCAGATAACGCTTTGGGAACGATATACCAAAACGCCATACTTGCAGGTGCCTGTCTGTGTGAAACTGTGGCACATCAAGACGAGAGCACTGAGGAACCTGGAGCTGCATCCAGGTCAAGATTGTAATATCTCACAAAAGTGAGCGGAGAGGACCAACCCGCCGCATCACACACTTCTTTGAGGGAAACCCCCGATAATAAAGCCTTAGAGGCCGCCATACTCCTAGTAGAGTGAGCCCTGACCGCCAGAGGCGAAGGAAGTTCAGAAGACTCATACGCAACAGAAATAGCCTCGACTATCCAGTTACTCAATGTCTGCTTGGACGCTGGCAGCCCCCTTTTTTGTGGCCCAAAGCAAACAAACAGCTGATCACATTTTCTCCACAGGGCAGCTCTGTGGACATAAGTGTCTAGTGCCTGTACTGGACACACTAGATCCACAGATCCACTTCTGCTTGGCCATAACTCTCCCATATGAACTTCACCGCCTTGGGGTGAAGTCTCCATTCCCCTGGCCTCAGCCCCTGTCTCGACAGGACGTCTGCTCTTATATTCTGGGCCCCAGGGATGAAGATCGCCCTCAAGGAGAGCATCTTCCCCCGGGACCACAGGATGATCTGGTGAGCCGAAGAACCCGATATTGTTATGCCTCGCCCCCGAAAGCGAACCTCAGGAACTTCCTGTGTTGTGGGAGGATGGAGACATGGAAGTATGCATCTTTTAGATCTATCGTGACAAACCAGTCCTCGGACCTGATTTGAGACACGATCTGACTCAGCATCAGCATCTTGAACTTCAGTTTCTTTACTGTACGATTCAGTTGACGAAGATCTAGAATAGGACGCAACCCTCCATCCTTCTTTGGAACAATGAAGTATCGGCTGTAGAAACCTGACTCTCTGTGTGCAACAGGAACCCTCTCTATAGCCTGCTTTGCTAACAAAGTTTTTACTTCTTGCTCCATCACCAGAGCCTGCTCGGGACGCACTAGTGTTAATAACACCCCGTTGAATAGAGATGGGTGCATACCGAACTGAATTCTGTACCCTTTTTCTATTGTCTGCAGGACCCATTTTTGGTAGACGTATCCACTCTGCCAGAAAATCTACTAAAGTAACCAGCCTCTCGAGGCTGGCCTCTGGTGTTACTGATACAGCCCTCTCGGCGTCCTAAAACATACTGGCAGGAACTGCCCGATCTGAACGGAATTTTTAACCTCCTCGGAGGCCGAAACTGTGGCGCAGTGTCGAGGGACCACAGTCTCATTTGAAGCCGCTGTTCCCCAAAGCACCAAGGGTGGTGGGATTGGCAGAATGGCCCCTTGAGGGCCACGAGATGGAACAGGCACCGTATACTGAGGTGTAATCCGCTCCACCCCACGTGGGGCTGCCCTTGAGGACCTGACCCAACTGGCGTCAGGATCTCTACTGGCCCGAAGCCTTCCTCGCCTGAAGAACGGTCCTCAGATCCGCCTTAGGTTTGGAAGGCTTGGGCTGTCACCCCCCTCTCCTTCCGCTGCGCTCTGTATGAGGAGCTTGACGGCTGATACTGCTCATGCCCAGCAGTCCCAGAGGGTTGGTGGCGGCGTGGTAAAAACTTTTTGAACGCCTCCGCTTGTTTCTTGGCCTCCTGGAAATGGTCGACAACTGTCTCGACAGCGTCACTGAAGAGGCCAGAGGGTTCAAGTGGGGCGTCCAAGAGAAAGCCCCTGTCTTTATCTTTTATCTCTGACAGGTTGAGCCACAGGTGCCTCTCCGTTGCCCTGAGAGACAGATCTGTGGCTTGACGCAGTTCGTGAAGGTTTCGCAGGTTTCTTCCATGATCTAGACAGCTCACAGTGCAGATCGGGAAAGAATGGGAGGCCCCTCGGTGGAGATAGTGTGCTTGGTGTTAGAAAACGCTCATCCAGTTTGCTTTTAGGACGAGCGCCCTGCTTCTCGGCTGGCCAGCTGATATTTAATTTGGACACAGCGCGAGTTACTACCTCCACCAGCTCCTCGTACGCCGGGGAAAGAGATGGCGAGTCTTCTTCCCCTGCTCCGACACTCAGCACATCCAACTCCTCAGAGCTAGACAGGTGAAGTGACGGGCCCTCTCCCTGGGCGGAAGAAACCGCAGAGCGGGCTTCCGACACCTGAGATTGGGAAATGGATCCCCCAGGTGAAGGCAGAGAAACCCCTCTGAGAGATCCATCTGCGAACCCCACGATCTCTTTCTCCGCTCTGCCTCAGCAGCAGCGGGTCCAGAGCCATGCAGAACGCAGTCCTGATCACTCTCTTTAAAGAGTGCCAGGCGGGAGCGGAGCGTGCGAAGCGGCAGCCTCTCACAATGCTTGCAGTCAGCCCCCTCGAAGGCTGACAAAGCATGCTCCGCTCCCAAACACAATACACAAAGATCATGTGTATCCCCACCCGACAAGAAACGCGGGCAGAGAGGAACACACTTTCTGAATGATTGTGACGCCATTGAACTGTATAATTGAGCTGCACTAAATCTTGACAGACAACAATAAATAAGACAGACAGTTTTCACAACACAGAGTGCTTTGCTGAAGCAAAAAAGCTAGTGAGCGATCGCCCCGGATGTGCTTTTATACTTCCTAGTCACGACGTCATCCACCCGCGACGTCATTCTCGCCGTTGGCTTCTTGACATTCCAGCATCAAATGCATTCACGCTGTCGCGTTCCCAAAGCGTCATCTGACGCAGCATTGAAGTTCCCTCGAAAGGGAATCACAAACACTTAAATCACAAAAAACACAAACTCTTAAATCGGTTAACTATCATCTTACCTGAACAGGTGATCTTGGCCACTTCATTATCACAGTCATTCTGTCCCCAGGGTGAAGATGGACACTGCCATAGAGTGGAATCATGTCGTCGACATTTAAGTTTATCAAGCCAATTTTGAGACTTCAGTCCCTCTGAAATACTGGGTTCACTGCCAGATCTTCCACAGTTCAGCTCTTGACAGATCAGACTTGCTGTTTCTCTGTCAATCTGGTTCCAGCACACATTTCCCCAGGATCCATTGTAGAAAACCTCCACATTCCCTTCACAGCCCTTAGTTAATCTGATCTCTTTAAACTCTTGATGGAAAAAGATGAGAATCAACTTCAACTCTAATCCAACCCCAATACATTTCAACTACTGAATGCTTATATATAGCCTATATTTATATCAGTGGAGTGCGGTCCATATAAGCTGCTCATGGTGCATTGGTCCACCCAAGCTATTCGTGGACTGGGCAATTATTATTAACTCTATTTATAATAGGCTGCTAATACTAATTATATTATAGGCCTATATATATATATATATATATATATATATATATATATGTGTGTGTGTGTGTGTGTGTATATATACTACTGCATCGTTTACCTGAGCACACGACTCCTACATCCTCCTTGTGTTGACAGTCATGTTTTCCCCAGCCTGGAGAAGAGCAGTTCCACAGGGACGTCTCCTTCCCCTCACACTCCACCTCATCCAGCCATATGGGTCCAGAACCAGGACCAAACCAGGCTGGTACCTGCTGGTTACTGAGGGCCACTCCACACTGCAGCTGTCTGCACACCACATTGGCATCTTTAATATCCCAGGAGTCATCACACACTGTCCCCCATGAGCCGCTGTGAAAAACCTCCAGCCTCCCTGCACAGTCTCCCCCAGAACCCACCAGCCTGATGGACCCACGACCTGATATTCAGAGAAAGAGAAACACATTAGTGATCACTAACAACTGAAGAATCTGCCGGGATGTTGCTCTTCTCACCAAGGCAGGTGATTGACAGCTGTTGTGAGGAGCTGCAGTTGAGAGTTCGTGGAGAGCTGCAGTTCCCCAGGTGAGCTTCACTCCCAGAGCACTGGAAGCCCGTCACACACTCATGACTGTGTTCAGGACTGGATGAAGAGGAGCTGGAGAAGTTCAGCACAGAGCCACAGCCCAGCTGTCTGCAGACCACAGAGGATTCAGTGAGACTCCAGGAGTCCAGCAGAACTCTCCTCCAGACCTGATGGATGGAAACCTCCACCTCCCCCTCACACTGTCTCTCTCCAGACAACCGCACCAGACCATGAACAGCCAGAGAGGAATCTGAGTGAAACATGTGACAAGTTATTAAGATATTTCTAGATAATTTAAAAAAATATTTTTCCATAAAATCCCCTCACTGGAGCAGATGACTCCAACATCTCGTCTATGAGAACATTCAGCTCGACTCCATGAAGAGATGGAACATTCTGAGAGTTTTGTTTCATTCCCGTCACAATCAAACACATCAGCCCAGATTTCACCACTTCCCTCTCCAAACCAGTCTGATCCCACAACAGACACAGCAATCCCACAATTCAGCTGTCTACAGAGGACACTGGCAGCTCTCATATCCCAGCATGCATCACACACTGTGCCCCATTCACTGAAGTACTGACGCTCAACTCGACCAGAACAAGAGTCTGAGCCATTCATCAGTTTAGCCTCTGTGTAACCTGAATAATAATAAAAAAAAGTGTAATAAAATAGTGTATAATGCAACTGACAAAGAAATTATACTTTATCAAATACAAATGAAGAGACACTGAATATTGATAATTTACCAGAACAGATCAGTCCCACATTACTGTCACTGGTGCAGTTGTGTTGGTGTGATGGTGATGTTGGACAGAGTTGAATCTGAGACTCATTTCCTCTGCACTGAATCTCCTGTGTCCACATCTGAGCGTCTCCTTTTCCAAAAGCATCTTCTCCCAGCACCTGTACAGGAGCCCCACAGTCCAGCTCTCTACACACAACCTCTGCATCCTGCTGGTCAAAGGCAGCAGAACACACTGAACCCCAGGTGCTCCCATGTATCAACTCTAATCTCCCAGAACACAGGTGAGGCCCATCAGTAAGTCTGGAATGTTTATGATCTGTTTATATTTAAAACAAACAAAATAGATTTATTCAAAGTCTCAGGTTTAAGAGTATGTTTAATACTAACTTTAACTAAACTTGTATTCTATGCAAGTTAGTATGAAAATAACAAAATAACACATCACATCATGTTAGATTTTCAAAGAATATGGATTGCAAAATACATCCAATTACCAAAATAAAAAGAATGTAATTAACTAAGAATTGACTACGCACATTGTGCAGGTTAGCCAATTAGCACAACGACACAAAAAAATGCACAAAATCAGTGAAAAGGGCAGTTTTCACAGCATGGTTTGGATCTGATAGCCGTGTTGACAGTGTAAGAGCCAATTTAATGTTAATCATTTTTATATTATTGTTGTTTGCTTAGTATTGATTTGCAAGTAATAACAAAGTGTAATTTTTATAATAATTTTTATAACTTTCTTTGCGAGGCAATTCTGATATTACATATATACATATATATATATATATATATAAATATATAAGCCAATGTTGTTTCTAATCTTTAACATTTCCAAGACTGTGATAAAAGGTAAAACAAATCCAGTCCACAATCACATTTTATATTGAAAATAAGTCATTTTGTGTGAGTTTTTTGCCAAATCAGTGACATCATTTATGAATATGGCAATTAAAGAGTTAAAATCCTGATTTTTTTTTTTTTTTTTAAACATTTAGTAGTTTTGATCAGGACTGAGGTTGATCAATAGATTCATGCAAAAAAAAAAATTAAAAAATATTTTTCTGATACATTTTAAAGCAGTTAAAAGTAGTGTCTGTTTTCAGCCACGAACAGTAAATGAGGGAGAAAAAGTTAAAATCTGATGCTGCACAAAAACTAACAATGCATCAAAGCCAATGTTGTTTCTACTCTTTGACATGTCCAAGACTGTGATAAAAGGTAAAAAAAAATCCAGTCCACAATCACATTTTATATTGAAAATAAGTCATTTTGTGTGTTTTTTTTTTCCCGAATCAGTGACATCATTTATGAATTTGGCAATTCAAGAGTTAAATTTTTTTAAAAAAAATTAGTAGTTTTGATCAGGACTGAGGTTGATTAATAGATTTAAGCAAAAAAAAATTTAAAAAAATATTTATCTGATACATTTTTAAAGCAGTTAAAAGTAGTGGCTGTTTTCAGCCACGAAAATAGCGAAAGGGTAGTGAATTTGAACAATGCACAAGGGTAATTATGTAATTGGCATTAATACAATTTTACCTGATTAATAAATTGTTACATTTGATTTTATTTTTAATTCTTCTGAAATCATTGTCAACGATAGATTAAGAGGTTTTTGATATTTCCGCAAATCTTCGTCAGGATATGGTCATATTAAAATTGCAATAAATGGAGTAAGTGGCACATGAATTGAGATTTTAGATTTCTGTCTGTCATGACATGTATGTTTTGATTAGAGATTATTTCTCTCATGAAAAAAAAAAATACTGTGAAATAATAATGTGAAATATAAAAAATACTGGTACACTATCTGACAATACAAATATTGTTGTTGGTCAACCATTAAGCACCATTTATTAAAAGCTAAAAGTAAAAGTTTTAAATATGGAATTCAGTACAGCTTTTTTTTACTTTTTCTTTTTTAAATATAATTATGAATGAGAGGCTGATTTAAGTGTGGCTCATTAATGAGGTTAGGTCTGAAGCAGTTTACCTGAACAGATGACTTTAGCATTTTCTGTAGGACCACAGCCAGGTCCAACATCTAATGATGCTCCACAGTTCTTCAGCGTAGACTCTGTTCCAGCACATAACACAATATTCATCCATGTTTGTCCTGGTCCAAAATAAGCATCACTCAGAGCATCTACAGGTTCTCCACAGTCCAGCTCTCTACACACCACTGCAGCATCAGCCATATCCCAACCAGTACCACACACTGTTCCCCACTGACCTCTATGATGAACCTCCACTCTACCAGCACAAGGACTGTTACCACCAACCAACCTCACATTTGCATGGTCTGAACAGAGAACGAGAGACAAAGACACAGTGAAGGATAGATGAGAGAAAAACAACTTATTTTATTATTGTTAACATTATTATTTTTACACAAAGAAAATTTGTTCAAACCTGCACACACCAGTCCAACATCACTGTCATGTGAACAGTTGTTGTCATGTGATGGTGATGTTGGACAGAAGTGAATCTGAGATTCATTTCCTCTGCACTGAATCTCTTGTGTCCACATCTGAGCGTCTCCTTTTCCAAAAGCATCTTCTCCCAGCACCTGTACAGGAGCCCCACAGTCCAGCTCTCTACACACAACCTCTGCATCCTGCTGGTCAAAGGCAGCAGAACACACTGAAACCCACTTCTGATCATCAAGGATCTCCAACCTCCCAGAGCAGCGAGAACCTCCAACCAGCCTGATTTCTATAAAAAAAATAAGTATGAATGAACCTTACAGTTCAAAACATATGCTACCTTAACAAAATTAAGTATTGAAGCTACCTGAGCAGATGACTCCAGCATCTTTTATATGATCACAGAAGTCATCAAACCCTTCTAGTGACCCACAGTTCTTCAGTGTAGACTAAACTTTAAACTTTATACACAGATATGAATTAGAATATGTAAAATACCTTACCTGAGCAGATGACTCCAGCATCTTTACTATGATCACAGTTGTGTTTTTCCCATCCTCCTGACCTGCACTTCTCTAACGTTGACTCTGATCCAGTACACATGACAAAACTCATCCAGATTGGTCCTGATCCTTTTCCAAAATGAGCACCACCCAGAGCATCTACAGGTTCTCCACAGTCCAGTTCTCTACACACCACTGCAGCATCAGCCAAATCCCAGTCTTCATCACACACTGTTCCCCACTGACCTCTATGATGAACCTCCACTCTACCAGCACAGCGACTCTGACCACCAACCAACCTCACATACATATGGTCTGTTTATTGAACAGAGAGAATGAGACATGAAGAGACATTGAAACAAAACAGGTAAAAAAAAAAATAATAATAAAAAAAGATAAACAAATCACATGAGGAAGAGCACCTAATAAAAATAGGACCCGTGGTAAGCAAAACAGGCTGTGAAAAAATGTATTTCTTGTTTCCTATCTTGATCTTTCCTTTAATTGCAGGTTAGATTTTTGGTATTATTTTGAAGTAAATTTATAGAAAAAATAATGTGAAATTAAATACATTCAATTGTTACCAGTAATAGGCACAAAACATGCCTGCTAGATTTATTTGCACCACTAGAAATTCTTATTACGATTATTATGAGTAAAACTCCATCGAAATTATATACTCTGATTCCAATTGTGCATTTTTAAGTCAATCTGAGTGATTAATGAAACTGAAGTGGTACATGACTTCCTCTTTCACTGGACTCTAAATTTGAGGTGAAACTAAGGACAGTATCCTACATTCACCAATCACTATTGGAAGATCTGAGAATACCGCAATGATGTGTGAAAAATTATTGTTGAGCTGCACAAATCAGGAAGTGGCCATAATAAAACGTTTAGAATTCCCATTTCTATTATGATGGCAAAAAATAAGAAGCTTAGAAAAACTGCAGTTAAGAATCACAATAAGGAGGATAGTTTGTGTGACCAAAAAAATCTTCAAAGATCATAGTTGGAGAAATGCTGTGTTACAGGTCTTGGGGTCATTAAGTCTCCAAAGCTATGAAAAAGAGTATAAAAAAAGAGTCATGTGTGTACCTCAGGAATCTGAAGGATCTTTTTGAGATTTGATATGGAAGAATTGTCTCAGATCCAATGCCACATGTTCCCTATACCCTTCTTACACATTATTACAGAAGATTCAGAACTGTTATTTTGGCAAAAGGAGGTTGCACAAAGCATTAAATGAAGGGGTGACAATAATTGTGGCACATATATGTTTGAGACAGAAAAAAAAGAAAACATTTTTGTAATCTTTTACATTTTAAGAACTTTAAAGTATACATTTGTCAATACTGAAAAATTGTAAAATTCTAATACCAAGAAGAAAGAGCATAGTCATTTTTCACAGCCTATTTTGAAACATTACATTAGGTTTCAATCTGGAGATTTGAATCTGAAGTGTAAATTAGTGCTAACCTGCACACACCAGCCTAACACTATTTATATGTGAACAGTTGTTTTCATGCGATGTTGGACAGAAGTGAATCTGAGACTCATTTCCTCTGCACTGAATCTCTTGTGTCCACATCTGAGCGTCTCCTTTTCCAAAAGCATCTTCTCCCAGCACCTGTACAGGAGCCCCACAGTCCAGCTCTCTACACACAACCTCTGCATCCTGCTGGTCAAAGGCAGCAGAACACACTGAAACCCACTTCTGATCATCAAGTATCTCCAACCTCCCAGAGCAACTGGAGTTTCCGATAAGCCTGACACCTGAAATAGCAAGAGATAACAAATGTTTCAATTCTGTTTATCTAAATGTGTAATTCTTGTCATTCAGTCTACCACAAAGCACCACTTATTAATGTGAGTAAAATAATCAAATTACTCATGTCAATCCAAACTCATTTGACTTTCATGTAACATAAAAGGGGAATTTTACAGAATATCATGGTACTCTTTTCAATGTAATGAAAGTAAAATGCCAAAAAAGAAATACATTTTCTTTTCAATGTAATGAAAGTAAAATGCCAAAAAATAAATACATTTTGTGTACAGAACAAAGTCATACAGGTTTGAAAAGACACAAAGTAAATGATGCCTGAATTTTAATTTTTTGGTGAACTATCCCTTTGAAGCAGGTGGATTATAAGTGATAGAAAAACAGGTCAGGGTTTGGAGCAGTTTACCTGAGCAGATGACTCCTGCATCTTTAGTATGATCACAGTTATAAAAACCCCAATTTACTGAGCCACAGTTCTTCAGTGTAGATTCTGATCCAGTACATAACACATTACTCATCCAGACTGGTCCTGATCCTGATCCAAAATAAGCATCACCCAGAGCATCTACAGGTTCTCCACAGTCCAGCTCTCTACACACCACTGCAGCATCAGCCAAATCCCAGCCAACATCACAAACTCTTCCCCACTGACCTCTATGAAGAACCTCCACTCTACCAGCACAGCGACTGTGACCACCAACTAACCTCACTCTCATGTTGTCTATATAATGAATAGATAAAAACACATGGGCAAACAAAAGGAATTATGGGAGAAAAAGAAAAAAGGGAAAAAAAACTAATTAAATGAAACTAATAGTTACAGAAAATTAAATTTGATTTCAGCTTATGAAGAAAAATGTTCTAACCTGCACACACCAGATCAACACTGTTGTTATGAGTTGTTTTCTCACAGTTGTTTTCATGTGATGGTGATGTTGGACAGAGGTGAATCTGAGACTCATTTCCTCTGCACTGAATCTCTTGTGTCCACATCTGAGCGTCTCCTTTTCCAAAAGCATCTTCTCCCAGCACCTGTACAGGAGCCCCACAGTCCAGCTCTCTACACACAACCTCTGCATCCTGCTGGTCAAAGGCAGCAGAACACACTGAAACCCACTTCTGATCATCAAAGATCTCCAACCTCCCAGAGCAGCGAGAACCTCCAACCAGCCTGACTCCTGAAAGAATAATTTAAATGGTAAAGCCGGGAACACACTTAATGTCTAGTTGAAACATTCTATTACTGAACTGAACACACAGATCGTTTCCTTCATCTGGAGCAGATTTTAATCTTTGACAGTCAAAGAGCACAAATGTTTACAACTGAGTTCACAACACATTTAACGATTGGACATTCTGCCAAACTCAACTTTGCGAAATATCTGGTACCGAAAGAAACATGGATATCAAGAGACAGCTGCCGCTACTTAATTGCAGTGAAATTTTTTTGTGCATAAAAACCAGGGGAAGAGACCCTGCCAACACTCATGGTTTTATTTATGAATCGTTAAACATAACTTGGATTAAAAAAAATTCATAAAGTCCTTTTTTTCTCTTTGCCGTTAAGCTAAGCTACTGCCTGAGTAGACACATTTCATTATACATTTCCTAAATTTGTATTAATCACAACATTTCAAGTGCTATTTTTTAAACCTATAATCACGCAATAATACAGACTTATTCTCAAATCAGGAATTAAAAATGAATTGGGCTATTTTTCTGTTCCGTTTCCAGAGTTACCACTTGCCGGTTAGAACGAAATAAAATAATGCTTTATTTATTCCAAAACAGAAGTCGTTCAAAATGTTATTTGTATATTTTCAATTTCATTCTATCAGTCTAATGTAAATGTACAAAGCTCCCAAAACTATTTAACTGGACTGACAACACTGGAAACTCTTAAAGCATGGCTTCATTTTGACAGAAGAACTGCAGATATATTGTATTTCTTCATCATATTTCCTCAAATATAGGCTACTATTAGAAATAATTAGGTGTATATAGGCCTATAAAATTCTTTTATTTACAAATGTCATGTTTGTGATTTTTTCATTCGTTAGACTATACAGGAACAAGTGCAGTCATATAGACAGCCTACATAAAAGCTACCATTTTATTTTATTTTTTTGTTTAACTTTTATTACACTGAGCACGTTTGCTGCAGTCCACACTTGGCTTGGTTTCACACTTGGGTTTACTGTATGTGCCTTATTTTATTTTATTTTATTTTCATGATAATTAAGTAACACAAGCAAGAGTGTTGATTACATCCCCGATTCTGACTATATAGCAAATGTGAGAACAGTGCAACAAACAAGAAGATTACATAGCTAACTTACATTTAGACACAGTAGTCTTTTCTAGTTGTTCCTTCAACAAAAATATTTCCAAAAAAGCCACATTAGGACCACTGCATTTCTTTGAGAAACATGTTTCGTTCCTGAATGAACGTTTCTGAATGCCCCCGGACCCCACTGGAAATTCAATAGTACTTTGGGGAAATTCTTGGGCCAAGTGTGAAAGATTGTGAGTTTAAACCTCAGAGTTAGTTTTAGTGAGTTGTGAGTAAAGAGTTCATTAGAATGAGTACTGATATAAGAGATGTGTTTTTGGTTGCTTCTTTGAAGGCATGATTATTCCATCATTGAGAAACAGTGAAAGTTCAAAGATTTGTACATATATGAATTAAAATTTAGTAAAACCCACAGTTCAGTGATGTAATAATGAAGTTAGATATGGAGCAACTTACCTGAGCAGATGACTCCAGCGTCTTTACTGTGATCACAGCGATGTTTACCCCATCCTAATGACCCACAGTTCTTCAGTGTTGACTCTGATCCAGTACACATGACAACACTCATCCAGATTGTTCCTGATCCTGGTCCAAAATGAGCAGCACCCAGAGCATCTACAGGTTCTCCACAGTCCAGCTCTCTACACACCACTGCAGCATCAGCCAAATCCCAGAAATCATCACACACTGTTCCCCACTGTCCTCTATGAAGAACCTCCACTCTACCAGCACAGCGACTGTGACCACCAACCAACCTCACATTTGCATAGTCTGTATATTGAACAGAGAGAATGAGACATGAAGAAGCACTGAGAAAATGAGAGAAAGTAAGAGATTGATAAAATAATTCACACTTTTTGCAACAGGTGAATAGAGAACAAGAGAGAGAGAAATGGAGACATTCTATGTCAACTCAGCTAAAAAACTTATTTTGCTAATTTATGTAATTATATATTTTCTGGAAAAAAAATACATAAATCAGTATTTCCCAACCACTGTGCCGCGGCACACTAGTGTGCCATGTCAGGTTGTCAAGTGTGCCATGGGAAATTACCAAATGCCAAAAAATACACTACCAGTCAAAAGTTTTTGAACGGTAACGTTTTTTTAATGCTTTTGATTTGAGCTTGATTTTCATAAATTGTTAATATTATAATGACACGTGCATGTTTGACATATATAAAGCCACAAAATCAACTTTGATGACACAGTGTTTAATTTTTTTTAAAAATACAAGGTTTTCATGTCAATTTGTTTTTTTTTCATCATCACCAACAACATCAAATAGCTACACATATATGATCTAATTGTGTTCCTACCTGACTTAAGCTCAAGTTTCACACTAAATGTTTCACACTATATTATCCAGTTTAAATAATCCATTTGCATGTTATGCAGTTTTGTTTTTTTAGTGCATAGTGATGTGCCATGGGAGTTTTTACTCATCGAAACTGTGCTGTGGCAAGAAAAAGTTTGGGAAACACTGACATAAATGATGAAAGCCACAATATTAAATGCCATTAATAAATTTTTACTGAGTAACCCACTATTTTGTATAGGGGGGTCAAAATAAGAGGGGCTTTAGAAAGATGGCACCATCATTATTTTTTATTTACATAGAGATAAATAGCGGATTACTCAGTAAATATTCATACATGGTATTTAATATTTTGACTTTTATCACCATTTATGTTTGTCATACTTCCGGAAAAAATTGTCAACAAGATCAAAACAAGATGTTACAGAAATTTGATTTGACACGGAATGATCCAAAAGGGAAAGAGCTATTAGAAAAAAAAACACTAAAAAAGAGGAAAGAAAAGTGAAAACAACATCACAAAACTCAAACAGTTTAATAAATGCGCAAAACATAGATATGTGGCAGTTAGCCAATATATATACATATATTATACCTACCAGCAGTGATGAATTTGATCAGTAACATCAGCATCAAACATCTCCCCATCATCTTCTTCAGCTCTATTTCATCAGCTCAGAACACAAAGTTTCTCCTCTGCTCTCTCAAACACACTGAAGAAACTGGGCGCTGTCAGCCCCCTAAGAGAGAGCAAGCCCCAAAACTTTCCAATCAAGTACATCATTACCTTATTAGACAGAACAGAGGAAACCACCAAAGAGCTTCAGTGACAAATCAGAGGAGGCTTTTCTGATTTTCACCATATTTATCGAAAGAACGTCAGCAGAGAAAAGAACTCCTCCTCCATATCGAGACACTTCAGTAAGGGTGCACAAACACACACACACACACACACCTGCCAGAGGCAAAAAATAGTCACACATCACACAGGAGACATTAAAGATTTCAGAGAGAGGAAGCACCCCAGGATATTTACAGCATCAAACCCAAACACCTGCTGATATACTGATAACTGCTCAAAATATTATATGAAAAAAAAAAATGATTACAGGAATAGAAATTTTTATAAATAACATATCATCATTGTGTGACCACTATAAGCTAATTTTTAATATATATATATATATATATATATATATATATATATATATATATATATATATATATATATATATATATATATAAAGCTAAATCACTACTTTAAGTTGTAAATAAAATGTTCACTATGGCATAAATATCATTCACTATAGCAAGTATACAGCAAATTAGCAGCCATGGGCATCTGCGTAAAAAGTGGCAATGCGTTACTCATCCACGAGATGGCAGCAAAACACTACTTATTATAAAGACAGACGGACGAAGCCCATTTCTTACTGCAATGCGTTAGTCCTCGTGCTAGAGGGCAGCAAAACACTTAATCCAGAAACGAGATGAGACAGTAAAGACACAGAGAGGGTTTAGATTAAACCAGGATAAGGCCAGCGTTCAGTTAGGACATTTAAATAGCTTTTATAAACATGCCTTAGAAGAAAAAAAAAACATTACTGGTGTGCATCTTGAGATTAAACGATGGTACTGTCATTTTAAGATATATCAGTGCAAGTTGCTTACAGATAAAACAGCTCAAACATGTATTTTAGTCTGGGATTAAGATCAAGACCTGTCTGTGAAACCAGGGCCAAGACTCTTATCCCCGGTTTCACAGACAAGGTTTAAGACTAGTCCCAGACCAAAATGAAGGTTTGAGCAGTTTTACCTAATAAAAGCTACTTAAATGCAATAAATGAACTTTGGTCTGATCCTGGCTTAATCTAAACCCTGCCTGTGAAACCAGGCCTTGAGGTATTACAACAAGCGAGGCTGTGTTAAGCGCTTACTGGAACAGAAATTGTTTGGTTCTTTATTTTAATAAAAATCCTGAATGACAGCTGAACAGCCATTATTATTGTGGTAAAACTTGTTAATTTCTCTCATAAGACTCTGCTGCCTTTTTACACATAAACACAAGTTAGAATAAGTAGCTTGCTGTTGAAAAAATATTTGCCAGATAGCTGTGGAATAAGCAGAATAATGTACAGTCAGCTGGTTATTAATCGCAAAATGGATGGAGTCCACCAATCCGCCTGACGCAAAAGTGTGCAGATGTGGCCATGTGAATGTTTGACAGACACACACCTGAGCATGTGAGCAGCGCTGAACACCACGTCAAACTCAGAACTGTCCAGCTCTGCAGCTTTCTGAGCCATTACTGCAGCCTCTCCCACACGAGACTCTTCCAACAGAAACTGACCTGAGAGAGAGAGAGAGAAAGAGAGAGAGAGAGAGAGAGAAAGAGAGAGAGAGAGAGAGAGAGAGATCACAGGATGGAAAACAACTCAAACACAGCAGGTCAGAAGACCGCAGGTTGAACAGTCGAAGATCAGATATATAGAACAAGCAGCCAAAAACAAAGACAGTGAGAGATCAATGCTCTGAACTGTCATTAGAGAACACCAACGTCTACATAAATCAAAGCATAATCTCCAAGTTTGCATCTCAATAAGCTCTCTAGTTCAGTAGTCAGGGCACTGATCAGGGAGTCGGCCACATTCATTTACATGATATACTGATTCACGACCTAGGGAGCTGAAGGTCGTATAGGTCGTCACGGCCTATACGACCTTGAGACGCAGGGTATGTCTTCAACACTTTTAACTACAAACCAGCAAGAATAGTCAATTGTGATCGGCCCATTACACACTGAGAGCACTGTCCATTAATGATGACATCATCACGATAATCTGGTGTGTCCACTACACACCCAGAGTGCTCTGAGAGGCTGGAGGTGTCTCATAATGCTGTGTGGGGCTCAGTCTGTGATAATCGGAAAACCCCATTGGAAAATCTAGAAGGGAACATGCAAATTAGTCTTCCCAGGTTCTGATGTCATACCTGCACAACACTCTATTCACCACTGGTTCCTTCGAAAATTTCCTTTTTTTTTTCAATTTGAGTAAATTACACACACCAATGCCGAATATTTTTGAAAACGTATGGCAAATTTACACAGCAAAGGAGGCACAGAAGCGCTTCTGAGGCGGCAATTAGGTGTCTTTACAGATTGTTTAATGCTGTTTAGAGGTGGCATAAATAAATTTACACAGCAATTTTAATTATGCATTTTGTTATACAAAGGGCTTAGGTGGGTCAAAGCAGGCTTTAGTGCTGCACTGCATCTTTACAAAGAATGCTAAGCAGGCACAGAGCAGCCTTAACTTAGCTGTATAAAGATGCCTTAATAAGTTACTAGATAAGATCGTTTGGGGTGTGAGTGTGTGCAGTTTATGTTGTAGAACAAAATGTCAAAAGTATCGTCAAGTTATATTTACCGCCTTATTTTACTCATAAATTGAAAACGCTCATTATAAAACCCCTTAGGAAAATCTCGAAGGAACCAGCGAACAATTAGGCCCTGTCCACACGGACACGGGTATTTTCAATGTGGTTTGGCCCCATTTTTACTTTGAATGAATGTCTCATAGTATTCTTCTGCTTCATGTAATTAATAATAATAATAATAATAATAGTAGTAGTAGTAATAAAATGTTAAAACGTTGTTAGCCTACCTGAACCGGTAATAAACTTTTTTTCCAGGCTTCTGATTGGCCAACATGGCTTTTGACAGCCTTCATAGCGTGTTTTTGCTTTTTCATGTGGACAGAATTTTTTTTAAAACCGTGTTTGTGTGGAAGCGATGTTTTTTTCTTAAACGGAGGATATAAAACTCAATTTATAAAAGTACGTGAGGACTAGGCCTTAAAAGGGTAGTTGGGCTTGTAACGGGAAGGTTGCCGGTTCGATTTCCACTCTCTCCACCTTCAATATCATGACTAAAGTGCCCTTGAGCAAGGCACCTAGCCCCTAATTGCTCCCCGGGCGCTGTAGCAATAGCTGCCCACTGCTCTGGGTGTGTGTTCACTTTGTGTGTGTGTGTGTGCGCGCGCGCACTTGGATGGGATAAATGCAAAGCACAAATTTCGAGTATGGGTCACCATACTTGACAATACGTCACGACTTTCACTTTTTTACTTAAACTTCCAGGTTCTGACGTCATAACTGTACCAAGCTATAGCAACACTATGAATGCAAATTTAATGATTTCACTCAACTAACCTATAGGCTTTAATGAAAGCAAAGATGTCTGAAATGTGCATCTAATTAATGGAAATACTGAATATTATCCCCATTAATCACAATAAGTATTACATTTAAAAATAATAACACTAACATCATGTCACAAAAACTTTGATATTCAACGCAATGTCCTAGATTATTTTCCAGAGACAAATTTAAATCAATCGACCTCAAACTGACTATATCTCACAAATGTAGACATTCAGATGAAGTTAAAATTGAAAATAACCATTCATCAAAAGTGCCCAGATGGGATTTTGTTCCCTCTATGGTCAGGAGAAATAATTGACAATATTCAATATTCAAAACAGAATTGCTGTTATGTACGTTACTCACCAAAGTGATAGACAGGAGGACATTAATAACGTGAAAAATTATTATTACAGTGTCAGTGAAGATGAATTCAAAAAGAGTTTAATGAAATCATTTATTAAAACATGAGATACATTTTTTTCACTTGCTAAAAGCACTTATAAGTTCAAAATACATTTACAAAAACAAGTAAAAATTTTAAATAATCATAGAAATGTGAGAATACTGAATACAAGAGCATAAAAAACTAATATATATATATATATATATATATATATATATATATATATATATATATATATGTATGTATATTTCCAGTGTGTTTGCTGCATGTTTTGAAACTTAACAGTATGCATCATTTAAACTCATTGTAGAGACAATTAAAAGCTGTAAAAGACTGTGAGGTGGTGGGTGTGGTCACAAACTGAACATAGCCCCTCCCTGTTCGCTTGGCTCCTCCCTCAAATAATCATAGCCTGCTGTTTGAAGAACAAATTATTGTATCAATACATGCTTCAATAGTAACATAATGTGCACATCAACATTGCCATTACATTGCAATTTCTAGTTATAAAATTAAACATATTCAGTGCAAGATAAACAAGTCACAATAACTTACCTAACAAGTCTGTCACATCTTCACTGATATTTATCACATCATCTACTCCTTCAGACCGCATTCTGATATAAATGTATCAATCATTAAATACATGAAATCTCACACTGCACTTGAAAACACACTACAATATATCAAAATTATAATACAGTAAGGATAAAGTATCATTTATATAATAATATAATTTGGAAAGAAACACTGTATCAGAGTATCTAGTTTCTAAAAGAGTAAAATGAAACCCACCGTCTTACGATGACAACATCATCATAGCTTTCTGATATGTCATCTGCAATAAAATAGTGAAAAATGAAATGTGATAGGTCTAATGAAATTACCATTTATTTTAACATAATAAAATACACATAATACACAAATATATTTAAAATACAATAAAAATACACAAAATATACATGTATATTCAAATCATAAGAATTAAAGAAATAAACCTGTTGCACGATGTCTCAATCCAACAGTGATTACATCATCATAATTCTCTGTTTTAAATGGTTGCTCCTCTAAATAAGTTAAAAGCAAAGAGGAAAAACAAACTGATTTCACTGTCTCCAGGCCCAATAAGTTTAACATGAAGTGAGATCCTGTGATCAGTCACTGACCTGTTGGACCTTCAGTGATGGTGACATCATTATTGTAGTCAGGTGTGACTCCTACTGCAGATTCTGATATTTAAAAAGTGCAATAAACATTTTCATGGAAAAAAATAACATTGTGCTCCATTCTGTTTTACATTGAATTTAAAAAAAATAACTATTTTGTTTAAAAAATTATGTTATATTGGAGTTCTCTAACCTGAAAGAAAATTACCAACATCTTCATACTCAGAATGCTGTTCTTCAGAAAGGACACTTTCTGTTATAAAGGAGTAGAACCATAAAACACCCTGACACTTACCCCTATGAGTGAAGAATTGGTGTCTATTAATGGGTCTGTGAATCTCCTCATAAACGGCCTCAGTCGTGCTCCTGTGTCTCCTCTTAGAGAGAGCTGTGAGTGTAGACAGACAAACCTGCTGTCAGTTCACAACACATGACTGATCACACACTGAATAAGACACAATATGACAGTCTCTGGATCTCTCCTACCTCTCCTCATCACTCTGTTCTGCTGAATCAGTATAAGCAGTGGCACTAAGAGCAGTAAGAGCACAACTCCCAGTACAATCACAAGAGCAGAGAGAGACGCTGCTGGACGAGTTTGTGGACGAGTGACTGATGTTGAGCTCTGTGTCTGAGAAACTGGAGGAGAAGCTGATGTTGTTGTGGCAGGAGTAGAGGACACTGACACATCTGGCAAATCGGTCAAAACAGACAGAAACACATTCAAAATCAAATAAAAGCAAATGATTGATTTAACATTCCTCAGTGTTTAGCTGTGACCTGCACAGGTGAGTCCAGCGTGATCTTTGTTGGAGCAGTCAGTGTGTTTCTTCAGGGAGAGAGGACAGTCCCACAGGTGAATCTCATTCCCTCTGCACTCGACTCCGTTCAGCCACACAACACCTTCACCGGCACCAAAGACTGAATTCCCATCAGCCCTCAGTGCTGCTCCACAACCCAGCTGCCTGCAGACCACCTGAGCATCGCTGATGTCCCACAGATCATCACAGACTGAGCCCCACACAGCGTTATGATACACCTCCAGCCTCCCAGAGCACCGGCCCGCCCCTCCACTCAGTCTGAGAGGAACATGATCTAAATCATAGACAAGTAGACAGGAGAGTAGTCACAACAGAGGTGCCAGCATGGGGGTATGTGTGTGGTCAGATGTATGTTTATATGTATAGATGTATAGATGAAATCCTATTGGTTCCCCATTTTACAACTGTCAGCACTGGACACGAGAAAATGACCCTTGCAAATAAAGTGTTCTTTATATCAGAAGTAACGCGAGCACTTGAAGTGCGTGAGAAATAGTACGGGGCATCAGTTTATTGTCGAGAGTCTGTATCACTGATTATAATGTATTGTCTTTAGTTGCATCGCATCATGCTGCTTGCATCTGGTCTAGACACAGTGTTACCTGACATTGCATAAAGCTATCACAATTTTTTTATTTCATGGCATGTTTGTTTCAATCAAATAAACTTACCTGAACACCGTCTCTGGTGGGGATTTGTTGAACTAGTCTGACAGCTTCGAGAGGACTCCTGATTCTCCTGTTCTGTAAACATATGTTAATTCAATATATAATATATGCATACTGAAAGATTGTGTATTTTCATCATCTTTAGTTAGATGCATTTAAATAGTGACTGTGCCTCAGACACAGTCAACTCTGTCCTTGATGCAATCAACAGTCTGTCTGTAAAGGTGTCAACCAAATGGCCTAGAGAAACTGAATAACAAAGAAACGGTTTGGTCAGAGTAGATTGCAGGGTCCTGTAGGAGGTCCTAACAGGTTTCTATTGTTTGTAGCCCTTTTGTCTTCATGTATAAAGTTCTGTCTCACAGACAGAACTTTGGGTTAAGTTATTTTGAAGGCTGACACGCTGACATCGCTGCTGAAGGACTGTGCTACACTACTTCCTTCAATAAACTCTTCTCCCCACAAGAACTCTGGTCAAGCTTATTCATTTTCTGTATTAGAGAAATCTAATACATTGGCGAGCCACCCAAAAAGACTGCTCAGCCAAATACAGCAAAATCTAACAATACTTTACAAAAATATATATATTTCATGTATATGTTAAATTAATATTTTTATATTGTTTAGTGCTGAAAAATTGATTTTACCTGAGCAGATGATTTTGGCCACTTCATCTTCACCACAGTAATTCTGTCCCCAGGGTGAAGATGGACACTGCCATAGAGTGGAATCATGTGGTCGACATTTCATTTCATCCAGCCAGTTATGAGCTGATTTCAGTCTTGGTGTAGAAACAGACAAAACACCAGATCTTCCACAGTTCAGCTCTTGACAGATCAGACTCACTGTGTCTGGTTCCATCTGGTTCCAGCACACATTTCCCCAGGATCCATTATAGAAAACCTCCAGATTCCCTTCACAGCCCTCAGTTAACCTGATCTCTTTAAACTCTAGATGGAAAATACCTGGTTAATACAAGGCTAATGCATGCTGTAAGCACTGATAGCATCTAAAATGACATAAGCCTAATAATGAGTTATAAAACATAGAGTATTTAGTGAAAAACAAATAAATACATCTATGGTAATCATTTCCAACAGTGTACCTGAGCACACGACTCCTACATCTTCCTTGTGTTGACAGTCATGTTTTCCCCAGCCTGGAGAAGAGCAGTTCCACAGGGACGTCTCATTCCCCTCACACTCCACCTCATCCAGCCATATGGGTCCAGAACCAGGACCAAACCAGGCTGGTACCTGCTGGTCAATGAGGGCCACTCCACACTGCAGCTGTCTGCACACCACATGGGCATCTTTAATATCCCAGGAGTCATCACACACTGTCCCCCATGAGCCGCTGTGAAAAACCTCCAGCCTCCCTGCACAGTCTCCCCCAGAACCTACCAGCCTGATGGACCCGCGACCTGATATTCAGAGAAAGAGAAACACATTAGTGATCACTAACAACTGAAGAATCTGCCCAGATGTTGCTCTTCTCACCAAGGCAGGTGATTGACAGCTGTTGTGAGGAGCTGCAGTTGAGAGTTCGTGGAGAGCTGCAGTTCCCCAGATGAGCTTCACTCCCAGAGCACTGGAAGCCCGTCACACACTCATGACTGTGTTCAGGACTGGATGAAGAGGAGCCGGAGAAGTTCAGCACAGAGCCACAGCCCAGCTGTCTGCAGACCACAGAGGATTCAGTGAGACTCCAGGAGTCCAGCAGAACTCTCCTCCAGACCTGATGGATGGAAACCTCCACCTCCCCCTCACACTGTCTCTCTCCAGACAACCGCACCAGACCGTCATGGACAGCCAGAGAGGAATCTGAGGAGAAATTATGTTTTACTAAAATATTGCAAGAACACAGAGGAACATTTGCATAATATATAAAATTTATTTAAATTTTACGTTACATAAACAAATTTAGAACTTAAATGACAAAACCATTAATATTCAACCTGCAATGTGCATGTACAATGAACATATATAGTGTATTTTGTAAGATTTATGCTATCGAGAAACACATCAGTAAATCTTCCAGTAATATGGACTCACCAGAGCAGATGACTCCAACATCTCTTCTATGAGAACGTTCAGCTCGACTCCATGAAGAGATGGAACATTCTGAGAGTTTTGTTTCATTCCCGTCACAATCAAACACATCAGCCCAGATTTCACCACTTCCTTCTCCAAACCAGTCTGATCCCACAACAGACACAGCAATCCCACAATTCAGCTGTCTACAGAGGACACCGGCGGCTCTCATATCCCAGCATGCATCACACACTGTGCCCCACTCATTGAGGAACTGAAGCTCCACTCTTCCAAAACAGGAATCTGAACTGTTTACCAGTCTGACATCAGTGTAACCTGAATAAAAAACAGAGAGTTTGGAAACAGTATAATGCAGATAACAAAGAAGAAGCTATTTCATTCAAAACAAATAACGAGATACTGAATATTGATAATTTACCTGAACAGATCAGTCCCACAATGTTTTCACTGGTGCAGCTGTGTTTGTGTAATGATGATATTGAGCAAAATGAAATCTGGGATTCATCTCCTCTGCACTGAATCTCTTGTGTCCACATCTGAGCGTCTCCTTTTCCAAAAGCATCTTCTCCCAGCACCTGTACAGGAGCCCCACAGTCCAGCTCTCTACACACAACCTCTGCATCCTGCTGGTCAAAGGCAGCAGAACACACTGAAACCCACTTCTGATCATCAAGTATCTCTAACCTCCCAGAGCAGAGATGAGATCCATTAACGAGTCTGGAAGGTTTATGACCTGTTTTTATGTACATGTACCACAGTAAACAAAGAGAAATGGAAACAAAACAAAATAATTATCTGTGTCACTCTATATCCATGGACAACAAGTTAAATAATTTACCTGAACAGATGACACTGGCATCAAAATTGTGAGTACAGTCATGTATGATCCATCCTGATGACCTACAGTTCTTCAGTGTTGACTCTGATCCAGTACATAACAAAAGACTCATCCAGATTGGTCCTGATCCTGATCCGAAATGAGCATCACCCACAGCATCTACAGGTTCTCCACAGTCCAGCTCTCTACACACCACTGCAGCTTCAGTCATATCCCAGAAACGATGACACACTGTTCCCCACTGACCTCTATGAAGAAGCTCCACTCTACCAGCACAGCGACTGTTACCACCAACCAACCTCACATTCTTTTTATCTAAGTGATAAGAAAGAGACTATGAGTAAATAATAAGATACCTAAAAGATATTTTACATATTACATATATATTTATATAAATATTAACTCTTACCAGCACACAGCAGCCTCTGATTATTATCATATGAACAATTGTGTTTGTGTGATGGTGATGATGGACAGAAGTGAATCTGAGACTCATTTCCTCTGCACTGAATCTCTTGTGTCCACATCTGAGCGTCTCCTTTTCCAAAAGCATCTTCTCTCAGCACCTGTACAGGAGCCCCACAGTCCAGCTCTCTACACACAACCTCTGCATCCTGCTGGTCAAAGGCAGCAGAACACACTGAAACCCACTTCTGATCATCAAGTATCTCCAACCTCCCAGAGCAACTGGAGTTTCCAATCAGCCTGAGACCTGAAGTACCAAGAGATAAGAAAAATTAAACATTAAGTATAGCACGGTTTTATAATATTTGTTTGTCATCAAACTGTGTTATTCATGTCATTATTGGTCTACCACAAAGCAACACTTTTTCATGTGAAAAGCAACCAAGGTAAATTAATTAAATGCATCACTTTTTAATGTCAATGCAAACTTGTATGACTTTCTTTCTTTCGTGGAATACAAAAGTGGAATTTTTAAGAATATTATGGCACTCTTTTCAGAATAATAAAAATAAGTTATCCTTCGTGCTCCACATGTAAGCCCTTAGGGTTCTACTCTGTGCGGGCCACGAACACGGGTCACAGACGTCGGAGGCGGGGAAGCTAACAAAGGGGCTAAAGACTGCAGCCTCAAGTGTCAGTCGCTAGTGCGCCTCTTTAGGCAAGAGGAGTGAGGTTTAGTCGCACAGCTCTTACTAGCTGGCCTCTGTTACTGTCACGATCGTCAGTTGTTGTGCCCACTATACACTCTAGAGGGCACTCCACTATGGACACTTAAAAACACACACTCACTCACAGACACTGACTACATTTTCCAGAAGCCCAGCACCCATCACTGATCACTCCACCAGCTGCAACACATTTCCCAGTTACTGATTACATCACCCAGCCAGTCACACTATTTAAGCTCAGCACACATACATCTGTGCGAGGTCTTGAGCTTCTGTAAAGTTATCATTTCTGAGCGTTATTCACTGTCTTGTTTTCCTGGTTTTTGATTCTGCCTGTTTCCTGATCGTTCCCTGCCTGCAGTTTTGGACTTATTGCCTTGGATTATTGGACTGTTGATTGTTTGCTGCCTACCTCGATCTACTTTGCCTGTCTATTGATTACGATTCTGGCATTCCTTGGATATACCCGTTTTGCTGTTGTTTGACCCTGCCTGTACGACTAACCTGTTTGCAATAAAAGCCTGCAATTGAATCTCATCCGCTGACTCAGCATTACAGTTACACAAAGAACAAAGTCATACAGGTTTAGAAAGACAAGGTGATAAGTAAATGATGACTGAATTTTCATATTTGGGTGAACTTTCAATTTGAGGCAGTTGGACTATCAGTGATGTTTAAAAAAAAAAAAAAAAAGGTCAAGGTTTGGAGCAGTTTACCTGAGCAGATGACTCCTGCATCTTTAGTATGGTCACAGTCATAAAAACCCCAATTTATTGATCCACAGTTCTTCAGTGTAGATTCTGATCCAGTACATAACTTGCGATTTGTCCAGATTGATCCTGATCCTGGTCCAAAATAAGCATCACCCAGAGCATCTACAGGTTCTCCACAGTCCAGTTCTCTACACACCACTGCAGCATCAGCCAAATCCCAGAAATCATCACACACTGTTCCCCACTGACCTCTATGAAGAACCTCCACTCTACCAGCACAGCGACTATGACCACCAACCAACCTCACTCTTATAATGTCTATTTAATGAATAGGGAGAGATGAACAAAACAAAAAAAAGTACCACACAAAGAGAACAAAACTATGGTGACCACAATGTAATTATGTATTCAGTTTATATTTAGGGGACATTAAATAAGATTTTTTTTTATTAAAAAAAAAAAAAAAAAAAAAAAAAGACAAACCTGCACACACCAGTCCAACATTGCTGTCATATGAACAGTTTTTTTCATGTGATGGTGATGTTGGACAGAGGTGAATCTGAGACTCATCTCCTCTGCACTGAATCTCTTGTGTCCACATCTGAGCGTCTCCTTTTCCAAAAGCATCTTCTCTCAGCACCTGTACAGGAGCCCCACAGTCCAGCTCTCTACACACAACCTCTGCATCCTGCTGGTCAAAGGCAGCAGAACACACTGAAACCCACTTCTGATCATCAAGTATCTTCAACCTCCCAGAGCAGCGAGAACCTCCAACCAGCCTGACTTCTGAAAGAACAACATTTATGTTAGGAAACTTAAATTCAAAATCATCTATCAATCCAATCATATAAGAAATTATATTTTCCTTGATCATATGAAATAAATTTACTATGAAAACACTATAAATTTCAGCAAAACTTCCGCCCCAGTCCAAAAAGACCTTCACTGAAGGTAAGCTATGAATGGCTCATATCAAAAACAGCATATTTGTATGGTTACTGTATGCCATAAATCTGTATACATACAATCATTAACAAATGACCACTCATTATGTCAACGTCTATTTTTTTTTGTTTGTTTGTTTGTTTGTTTTTTAAGAAATTTGGCTCACAAAGTTACGAGGAAATAAGGATGATTTAGGATTTTTATCGTAAATAACAGTAGAACAAAGGATAAGAGTAAAATGTGGGGAAATCCACCAATCACATCTAGACAACACAAATCAACAAAATCATGGCATATAAAAAAAATTAAACTATAAATTAAATATTTTTAGTCTGAATCCTTTAAGGACATGGCATTAATATAAGCCACTGAAGTTTATTTGGTAACACTTTAGAATACTGTTCTGTCATTAATGAATGACTACACAGAAACAAATGAGTAACACACTATTAACACTCTAGTAAATACTATTAACTAACAAGAAACTGGTTAACGAATTAGTAAGCAATAGTGCTGTAAAATGTGGTAGTTCACTATTAGCTAATCAGTAACTACTATTTTTTTCATACCTCCTGAAGAACTACTATATACAGGTGTGTAAGGCTGGAGTCGGATTGTCTGGACTGAAGGACAACTTTTCCCTACCAGAACAAAGGACTTTCCTGACAATCAACATTTGAATGTTCCCCTG
Source organism: Zacco platypus (assembly GCA_038088235.1). Taxonomy (NCBI): domain Eukaryota; kingdom Metazoa; phylum Chordata; class Actinopteri; order Cypriniformes; family Xenocyprididae; genus Zacco; species Zacco platypus. Next base: position 6,847,259 of record CM076066.1, read on the forward strand.
CATAGTAACAGCACCATCCGAGACGCCCCATGCCGAACAGTTCACACCTCACCACTACACTCTCGCCATCATCCTCCGTTTCCCATCCTTCTCCATCACCTAAAACTCAATCCAAATCCATGCAATGTTGAATGTGTACAACAAATGAATATACATGTTTGGTATCATTTAAAATGTCTCAGTGCGCCTGGTAAAATGGTCTCATTCTCCCAGACATAGTACGAACTTCCAAGAAGTTCTAGAAAGTAAGTAATATTGTGTGCCACTAAAGGCGTGCACGCCCCCAGATATGCAAATAAGTGCCCCCTTCTACAGGTACCAATAACCCATTCAATCTGATTGCCCATTTGTGACCCCCAGAACAGGGGACCAAACCTAATCACAATTGCAGACACCACCATTTGGTCTTATTGAATTATCTGGGTATTTAGGGATGAGCTGGCAAACGGTTCGGAGAATCTGTCGACAGATCTCCCGCACAATCGCTGTGTGTAGACTATTTCACTGCCAGGTAAATGCTTCTATGTTCATTTATTATTGATTTGATGTATGTTTTATTCTTTGAATTGGATTTGAATTATTGTTCTATTACCTGGTTAATAAATTGTTTTGTTTGAATTTATTCTGATTGACTCTGAAATTATTAACTCTAGTAGGTGACGTTAACTCCACAAATCTACGCTCAGGTTAGTAACGGACCAAAACTTGGAGCTCCGACTAACACATTGGCATTAGTCACGTGTACTTAGACTGTAGAGGCTAATAATGGGTTTTTCCGTTCAGAACAACAAAAGGGTTGTCAGACCAATCTGAATTCGGGTCAACCTCAACCTCTGATTATTGTAATATTATTCTAACTAAGTGTATGTGGGAAACCCCGGCATGATTATGTAAAGTTATCATCAGAGGGAGTTAGATTGGTCAGCTTGGTTCTATGGTAATGGTCATGACCTCTGGATAGATATAGTCTTACTTTAATTAAGTGTGTACAGATCTATGGGGACTGAATAACATTTTTAGAAATAAGCAAGCATGGTGCGGCGTCTAAAAGTATCAGTCAATTTGCCTCTGTCTAGATGACAAAGACTGACGAGTTTGTGATTAAGAGATTGTGTTCCCGATCGGTGCGAGACTCAAAGGGTTATAGGAATCCGAACGAACAAGTATAATTCAAACTAAGGGTTAAAAGGAATAATCAAACATTTATTCATATGTATAACTAATCAAATATGATTTAAATCTTTTTTCATAATTGGAGTCAGATGAAAATACAGAGGTAATGCATATAAAGAAATGTATTTAATTCAGTTGATGTGGCGTTGTATAAAAGAAGACAGCAACACGCAGATCCCTTCACCCGCTCTATTAGAAACCGTCATTGGACCAGTGGGCGGGCCTTACAGGTGCAAAATGTGGAATTATTTCTAAGTGAAGATCATGGTAACCCCCTAATGACTCAAGTATTACAAAATCCTTCAGAAGGAATTACTAATTGTTTGAATCAGTATTCTAAAGTGAAAAGAATGATAATCCGTTAATGTTGACTGAAATCACTGTAAACTTCTGATGTTTTTGTAAGGTTTTGAATAGTAATGTAAAGTAAAGTAGTTCCCTCTGTAAGATTTGGTAATACTTGAGTCATTACTAGTGGGTTGATATTTACTTTAGAGTTAATTATAAATTATGCATTACTTATGTTAATTATGACTCTGTATATAGTAGTTCTTAGTAGTCCTCTGGGAAGTATGAAAAAAATAGTAGTTATTGATTAGTTAATAGTAAACTACCACATTCAACTGAGCACTATTACTTACTAATTTGATAGTTTCTTGTTAGTTAATTGTAGTTACTAGAATGTTAATATTGTGTTACTCATTTGTTCCTGTGTAGTTATTCTAAAGTGATACTGTTTATTTTTAACAAGGTTGCTGATAAATACTCTGACCATAACAGGTTGTGTGGTCACAGGACTGCTGTAAAACAGTTATGTAAAATAAAATCATGATTACTTTTGGATCAATTGTTTTGTATAATAAAAGACAGGATTTTTAGCTTACCTGAACAAATGACTTGAGCGCGCTTATCAAGACACACACCAGGAACAAGTGAATCTATGAATCCACATTTCTTAAGTGTGGACTCAGATCCAGTACACATCGCATTTTTCAACGAGATTGGTCCTGATCCTGGTTCAAGATTATCAACATACAGAGCGTCTAAAGGTTCTCCACAGTCCAGCTCTCTACACACCACTGCAGCATCAGTCAAATCCCAACCAGCACCACACACTGTTCCCCACTGACCTCTATGAAGAACCTCCACTGTACCAGCACAGCGACTGGTACCATTTACCAGTCTTATATTAATTATGTCTATGGATGTTAGAGAGAGAGAGCGAGGTGAGTGGAAATATGTTACAATAAAATGAAAACTGCTCTGTTGCATTCTGAAATCTTACCAGTACACTGCAAACCAATGCTGTGCTCATGTGAACAGTTGCTTTTGATTGGTGATGATGTTGGACAGAAGTGAATCTGAGACTCACACACTCTACACACAACCTCTGCATCCTGCTGGTCAAAGGCAGCAGAACACACTGAAACCCACTTCTGATCGTCAAGTATCTCCAACCTCCCAGAGCAGCGAGAACCTCCAACCAGCCTGACTTCTAAGACAACACAAATCAACAAAATCACAGCTAATAAAAAATATAAAACTATAAATGAATTTAGTCTTTGAAAAACATAGAAACAACATAGAATAACAAAAATATGGATTTTTAAAAATGTATCTGACTAAAGTCAACATTTTAATAAATAAAATCAACAATTTATTTAAAGCCAAAATATCGAAGCACAAAAATACACTATCTGAATTAGAATATGTATTAGAATACTTTACCTGAGCAGATGACTCCAGCATCTTTACTATGATCCCAGATGCTTTTACCCCATCCAAATGACCCACAGTTCTTCAGTGTTGACTCTGATCCAGTACATGTGACAAAACTCATCCAGATTGGTCCTGATCCTGGTCCAAAATTAGCATCACCCAGAGCATCTACAGGTTCTCCACAGTCCAGCTCTCTACACACCACTGCAGCGTCAGCCAAATCCCAGTAATCATCACACACTGTTCCCCACTGACCTCTATGAAGAACCTCCACTCTACCAGCACAGCGACTGTGACCACCAACCAGCCTCACATTCATACTGTCTAGATGAATAACAAACCAAGAGAAAGAAGGAATAAATAAGATTAGAAAAAAGAAGAGGAATACATAGGAAATAAAACAACGGCTCTAATAAATATTACTAAATGCACAAAATATAGAAAATATATGTCAGTCAGATAGTATTTTCCTCCTTGACTCAAAATATAAGTCTACCAGCGGTGACGAGTTTTAGCAGAAACATCAGCATCAAGCATCTCCCCATCATCTCCTTCAGCTCTATTTCATCAGCTCAGATACAGCACAAGTTTCTCCTTCTGCTCCCTCAAACACACTGAAGAAAGTGGCTCCTGTCAGTCCCCTAAAGAGAGAGAGACTCTCACAGCTGCCAATGACACTCACTGTTACCTTATTAGACACAACAGAGGAAATCATCAAACACAATCACTGACAAATCAGAAAGCAGCATTTTTATTTTCTCCATATATATTGAAAGAACGTCAGCTCTGAAAATAACTCCTCCTTCATATTGAGAAACTTCAGTATGGATGCAGACACACACCTGCCAGAGGCAAAAATAGTCACATATCATACAGGAGACTTCAAAAGATTTCAGAGAGGAAGCACTCCAGGGTATTTACAGCATCAAACACCTGCTGAGATACAGATACTGGTAACTGCTCATATTCATAAAACATAACTCAAACTTTAAAACACATGAAGTTTCCAGCTATCCAGACTAATGTTTGGATGTTTAATGTTTATCTTTATTTAATTTACAGAAATTGCATATCTTTATAAATGACTATAAAACAAATTCTGACAAATTTAAGCTAAATGTACAACCATTTTACCCATTCAGGGATAGTTTTTATTATTAATCCTCAATTTAATAGAATGTTTATTGTAAGAAAAGTCGCAAAATCATAAGTTTAAACTGTTAAAACATGTTCATAATAGCATACATATTCACTATAGCAAGTATAAGACATCAGCGTTAAAAAACATTAGCATCTGCGTTGGTGACAATGTGTTACTCACCCACAAGATGGCAGCAAAACACTACTTATATTAAAGACAGGAAACAATGAGGATTTTACACACAAGTGTGTAAAAAATTGAGATAATGATATTAAAAATATTACATTTGAAAGTATCTTGTTTTTGTCTTATAATGTATCAATAATCACAATAATCAATATCAGCAATCAAATAATCATAAACAGCACTGTTCTAATTTGATTAATTTGATTGCACATGAAAGCAATAATGATATAGAAGCAGTAATTTCGATTGTTTTACTTGTATGATTTACAGTTGTATGATTTTATGAACTTTCAATAAAAGTGCATGTAAACTAAAAACATAAATGTTTTGCCTGATTAACACAGAAATGGCTGATAAAACATTCACCACAGAATAATAAAAACGTAGATTGCTGTTCGAATTATAGTTACTCAAGTATGCCTGGTTCCCTGAGATAACAGGAATGAGAATTTGTCAGTTTTCCTGACGCTTATGGGGAAAGCTCCTGTTTTTTTCGAATCCTGAAGCCTAATTGATTCACGTTTGTGCCACTGCACAGACAAACGCCATGTCAGGCTCCCAAAAAGGGCAGGGTTGACTGCCTATATAAGTCACGCAGACATGCTGTCTTGTTTAAAATCTTTCAACTGAGGAGCAGCTAGCGTGACTCACTATGCAGTGTAGTAACACGACATGCTCATTCCCGTTATCTCAGGGAACCAGAGTTATGCGAGTAACCATAATGCTCCCTTTTGATACGGTTCACTTCCTTTATTTCAGTTTTGGTGACATTTATGAGGCACTTAATCCAATAGCGCTGTGGTACAAGTGCAGAACAGCAGCCACTTTGCAAGCCAGCAGCTTGGCGGTGCTCGATTGAGGGTCCCTAAATCAGCTGCATAAACATAGGCTCAGACCCCAGTCAGAGCCTGGTACATAGAGTTTCAGACTGACAACTCCCGTTGCTGAAGAGCAGGGATGTCCAGGTTGTAAAATCTGATGAAAGTGGATGGTGAGGACCATCATATATATATCTGCGATAGAGACTCCACTGGACCATGCCCAAAAGGAGGCCATCCCTCTAGTGGAGTGGGCCCTCACTCCTAAAGGCCACAACACAGACTTGTAAGCCAGCGCTATCAGATCCACAATCCATCTGGAAAGTATTTGCTTTGAAACCAGCAGCCCTTTAGTGCAGCCTCCGAAGCTGACAAACAGCTGCTCTGATTGCTAAATTGGCCAGAATGCTCATTATACACTCTAAGGGCCCTTACGGGACAGAGTGGACGAGGTTACTGCTCGTTTTCCACGAGTGGCAGTGCTAAAACCACTGGTGTTCTGAAGAGGGTACAAAGCACTTTCAGCACGTAACCTTCTCTTGGCCTAAGGAGCACTTTACTGTCCTTAGGACCGAACTCAAGGCAGGAAGGTTCCACAGACAGAGCCCGCAGATCTTCAACTCACTTGACTGATGCTAAAGCCAGCAAGAGGGCAGTCTTAAGCAAGAGGGACCGAAGGTCAGGTGACTCAAGCGGCTCAAATGCCCCGAATGCTCTAAGGACTGTGGGGAGGTCCCATGACGGGACCAAGCAAGAGCAGGGAGGAAAACAGAAACGTGAGAACTGACACGATTTCGCATATAATAGTGTTTAATTTCCAAGTCAAGCACTAGCTTGAGAAAATAGATCATTTCTGGGCGTAAAGGCGACTCGTAGAAGAGGCCCTCACCTCTGAGATTGTTCTCATAACCCCTAGGGGAAGCCTGACAGCTCCCATCGATGGGCCATATGTGCAGGCCCAATAACTCCGGTGGAGGGTGCAAAATTCATTCATGGAATGAAGAAATGAATCAATTGAGACTGTGGCTGCATCCTGCAAACTTTTGTTTATTAAACTGTTAAAATCAATATCATATTTGCAATCATGCAGATACTCAGGAAAACAGCACTACTGCTTGTGGGATTTTGCTATATCATAATATATAGCCTTCAAACATAACTCAAAAACCCATACAGGGGCATGGCATCCCTCATTTCATGCTTGTATCTTTAAATGTAAATGAGCTGCTGCTCCCCACCCCACTTTACAGAAGAGGGCAGTGCCAAAAGCTAACAAAACATCTGTTTGGCTTTGATTATCATCTCTAACACGGCCACGCTCATATGACATTGCAGTTCATCATCATGAAAGTTTATTATCTGCATGTGTTTTAAAGCCATATCAATCTAGACTTCTGATATGTTTTTCTGAGCGCACACATCCGTGGCATGGAAAGTTGGATGTCAGACAGCGTGTCCCGTCACGTGAGTATTAAACTAAGTTCTCTTTCACGTGTTATTGCGCTAACACTGTCAAATACACACAAGGTTATGTCAAAAACAAAGTTCACGTAAACGTAGTCCGTTATGTCTGTAAACTTAAACAGCAGAAGAAATTGCATGTGTATATTAGATCTGTGTATTAAAGTGAAAGCAGCATAATATACAGTCCAACTGCTATGCTGTAAATATGAATCAAACAAAAAAGAAAAACAGAAAATCACTCACTGTTCTTGTTTGAATAACAGTAGATTTAATAAGAATTGTAATATATATATATATCTATGATATATACAGTATCACACCACGTCTTGCCATCTTCTTTGTAATTAATGGAGTTATTATTCAGTATTTCCATGAATTAGCCTACATGTACATTTCATACATCTTTGGTTTCACTGAAACCTATACGTAGTTGAGTGAAATCATTAAATTTGCATTCATAGTGTTGCTATTTAGATATATGCTCAATTAAAATATGATCAATTAAATACTGATATGACTCTCTTGTATCGTCTGACATTGTTTATTCAGTTATTCAACTAAATTGTTAACATTCAGTTTTAAATAGAATAGTTGGTATAGTATTTTTATATTAATGACACTTTAAAATATATAAATAAATATTAATAAGAATTATATCAAAAGTCATTTATACATTCTGAAAAAGTTTAGCCGGGGGGACTTCTAACCCCAGGTAAGGGACCAACTTACACCAGTAATGGGGTAAGATGGCCTCTTTGAATAATTTATCAATTTTGTTCCATACCAATTAAATTAGCAGATGTTTCTATTTATTTACTAATCTATTTAACATCATTATCGTCAGTTTTACAGTTACAAGTCCTCTATAATGTCTTTACGTCCTTCATTATGTGTTTATTCTGAGTGTCAGTTTCCCTCTGCAGATGATGAGATCGTTGTTGTTGTTTTTAATAGATTGTTGTCATGCTGAAACATAAATTTGTGGTTTGCATTCAGTAACTATTCAAAGTACAAACTGTGACTCATATCTTTTGAATAAGACATGCAATATTTCTCAGATATGTAATGCAAATGTATCCATATTAATTTATTAATAGTCTACGTGCATAACACAGCCACTCAATACTTGCGCAAGCATTCTGTTTCGGGTGGGATACAATGTTTTGATTCTTAAATAACCAAATGATTAAGGCTTAAAACAAATAAATAAATAAATAAGTAAACAAACAAGCAAACAAACAAATAAGACTAATTTATTTCTTTATTTGTTTTAATTAAGATAGTTGTCCTTAAAAGTTTACATACCCCTTGCAAAATCTGCGACTACATAACAATAACATGCAACCATTTACTATGTGTTTTTGTATCTTTTTTTTTTCTTCATTGCTTTTATGATCATTAAAATGTGCTTGTTAAAGAAAAGCAAAAACAAGAGAAAACAATCAAAGTTATAGGCCTATAAATTTCAAAGCAGTCCATTCTGCAAACACATCAATAAAAACTCATTTTAAAACATAAAGCAGCTATGTAAAATCAATTTAACCCGACTCCAGAAGCTGTAAAATTTCATGTGGCCATTTGGTCATACAGTCGTGTCCTCATTGTTTGACTCCTCCCCCACATCATCATAGTCTGTTATTAAGAATAAAAGAAAATATATCATGTTCAATGTTGTATTTAAATCTAAAACTGAGCCTAAAAAGGAGACAAAAACTTACCCAACAGGTTTCTCTCATCTTCATTGCTGTTCTTCACATCATCATACTCCTGATCTTCCTCTGATACACATGTGAAATGAAACCTCACATTGTGATTTGTAACACAGCTTGTGCCATTGATGTCATTGATCTCTTTCCTCTCATGAATGTCTGAGACTATTAGATTTACTCCTGATGAAGCCACGATGAGTCATTAATGGTATATGAACACATGTTCAATATATTGTTCTTTAACTCACCTGTTATACCTTCAGAGTCTTCGCCTGGCTTGCCATTAATGATGACATCATCATAATTCTCTGACATGTCCACTACACACAGAGAGAGAGACAGAGAAACATAGACAGAACAAATGTTGCATTTCATCGGTACTGAGCATCAATTTAAAGGGATTGTGTTAGAATATTCATACACATAAAAAATGTATAAATAAATTAAAAAAAGTAAAAACATCTTTAATACCAGAGTTCTGTTCATTGCTGATGACATCATCACAGCTCCCAGGTGTGTCTTCTACAAATTTAACATGAATCAGATGCCATCACAAACTTGTATGTGTATATTTCCTTAATTTATATAATAACAGGGAATTACAAATATAGTACAGAACTGCACCTGTTTCACTCTCTGGTATTAGTCCATTAGTGATGACATCATCATAGTATTCTGGTGTGATTTCATTCACCCCATCTTCAAAAATTAAAACAGATTATTTTTAGGAATGAAATGTTTTCTCTGGCCATGAGGCTGTTACCATTTTGATCAATCAATGAATGATGTGACAGTTTACAAGACAAGAGTAGGTCTATAATGTAAGATCAAAGGATTTTAGAGACAAATGATCACAGAAACATACCAACAAATATATGAACCCCAACCTTACACAACACACACACACATACATACATACGTGTGTGTGTGTGTGTGTGTGTAAAAGAAAAACACACAGAGCTGAAGGTGCATGTCTGTCATCTGACACGCATTCACAAATCAGACAAAATATCCACTTTCTTTGGATGATATAACACTATCCAATCATTTCAGATTGGGCAACAAAGGTCGCACAAATATGACTCAATGTGATTTACTCCACTCTTCCCTCTGAATAAAATGATTTCGCCGTTGATCTCCACAAATCAGAACCTATGATACCTATGATCAACTGCCGCTCGAGGCAAAACACCGTCGTGCCGCCCCTCTTCACACTCACAATTAAACTCCATCTTTAAGATGCATGTGAAAGATTGGAGGTTTTGTTTATCGATTTATTAATAAACTTGCACTAAAATAAAAGCATGTACAATCACATTTTCGGATTTCTTATTTTTTTTTTCATTCTGCAATGGCAAAAAAAATCAAAAGCACGTAACCACTAACTGCAAATGCATGCTGTATTATATTATTAAGAATATCTCCTGGAAGATTCGGGAGAATTCCCTGTGGGCCGGTGATAAATTGGGCGGGTAGCCTACTTCGACAAAGACAGTTCACGGGACGCACGAAGTACAAGTCTCTAATTCATTTTCAATGAGAGATGAAAGCGGCAAATCGTAGTTCTAGTAGTGGCGAAGCGATTATGTGTAAGTGGTTCTCACACTCAAAATCCCATCACTTGCTCGTGCACAGCTCTTCGTTATAAATAGAGGTTATAAATATATGGCATTACGTACACAAAAAGGTGAGCTACGGGACTTCTTCTCCACTTTCTCTCACACACATATATATGCGGAGGGTGAACTCCATAGGAGATGTGCTTCTCCTTTAAAAACACATACATTCCTTGTAATAGTTTCAATTTACGTGTTGTTGCATAACCTACACAGCCCAGCATAAACACTCATGATAAATCATTTGTTATTAAAGCGTCTACGCGCACAAAAGCGCTCCCTCTATAATCACTAAAAAATTGTCATATTAGGCTAGCGATCTCACAAAGTTCCGTTATAATAAATGAAGCGGTCTGAATAATGAATATCTTACTTACATAATGTCTAAAATTTGTTTGTTATTATGAGAGGATTGGTGAGCGTGCGGAACTCACGCCGGGGTTTTTGTTCAGTATACCTTAAACACCTCTAATTGGCCATTGCGAAATCAACAGACGCATATGCCGCTCTTGGTTGGGGCGGGTTTTGGTACTTTGGTAGAGTGAAGGAAAGATCATTTAGATTTAGAATAACTAATCGGGTGATACATTTTTGATATAAAATAATTCCAAACGAATGTCCCAAAAATAAATAAATAAATAAAATTAAAAAAACGAAATCCCTGTCTTTCTTGCCGCCCTGACTGTGCTGCACGTCAGCCCTGATGATACTTACCCCTCTGAGTGAAGAGACTGTGTCTAATAGTGGCTCTGTGATGAATCTCCTCATAAACGGCCTCAGTAGTGCTCCTGTGTCTACTCTTAGAGAGAGCTGTGAGTGTAGACAGACAAACCTGCTGTCAGTTCACAACACATGACTGATCACACACTGAATAAGACACAATATGACAGTCTCTGGATCTCTCCTACCTCTCCTCATCACTCTGTTCTGCTGAATCAGTATAAGCAGTGGCACTAAGAGCAGTAAGAGCACAACTCCCAGTACAATCACAAGAGCAGAGAGAGACGCTGCTGGATGAGTTTGTGGACGAGTGACTGATGTTGAGCTCTCTGTCTGAGAAACTGGAGGAGAAGCTGATGTTGAGGTCACTGTCTGAGAAACTGGAGGAGAAGCTGATGTTGTTGTGGCAAGAGTAGAGGACACTGACAAATCTGTCAAAACAGACACAAACACTTTCAAAATCATGCAAATACACAAATATTATTAGCACTAAAATGATGTAAAAATGACAAATTTTGTTCCGTGTTTAGCTGTGACCTGCACAGGTGAGTCCAGCGTGATCTTTGTTGGAGCAGTCAGTGTGGTTCTTCAGGGAGAGAGGACAGTCCCACAGGTGAATCTCATTCCCTCTGCACTTGACTCCGTTCAGCCACACAACACCTTCACCAGCACCAAAGACTGAATTCCCATCAGCCCTCAGTGCTGCTCCACAACCCAGCTGCCTGCAGACCACCTGAGCATCGCTGATGTCCCACAGATCATCACAGACTGAGCCCCACACAGCGTTATGATACACCTCCAGCCTCCCAGAGCACCGGCCCGCCCCTCCACTCAGTCTGAGAGGAACATGCTCTAAAATCACACACATCAACAATCACAGTCCAGTTTCAGCACAACATTTACAATAACACCTTTGCAATGCATTTTATAACTATTTCAATTTGTGATAATAATAAACTCAAAATAAACTTACTTGAACACTGTCTCTGGTGAGAAGATGGTGAGGAAGAACATGTCAGATGACTCTGAGGAGACTCTTGAGTCTGCTCCTCTGAGATTACAAGTTAAAATTTAATTCGCCACCGAAGAGAAAAATCAGTAAAAGAAAAAAAAAAAAATTTAAACAAACGTCTCAGGTTACGACTGTAACCCTAGTTCCCTGAGAGAGGGAACGAGACGCTGCGTCAGATGACGCTTTGGGAACGATATACCAAAACGCCATACTTGCGGGTGCCTGTCTGTGTGAAACTGTGGCACATCAAGACGAGAGCACTGAGGAACCTGGAGCTGCATCCAGGTCAAGATTGTAATATCTCACAAAAGTGAGCGGACTGGACCAACCAAAGGGCAGCTCTGTGGACATAAGTGTCTAGTGCCCGTACTGGACACACTAGATTCAGCTTCTCCTGGTCTGGGTTTAGAAATGGAGGAGGACAGAAAGCCTGTAGCACTACAGGCCGTGGTACATGGGTGGGAACCTTCGGGATATACCCCACTCTCGGATAAAGGAAGGCCTTAACCACGCCAGGTGCAAATTCTAAGCACGTGGGAGATACTGAAAGGGCCTGCAGGTCTCCTACTCTCTTAAGGGATGAAATGGCTAGAAGGAAGATGGTCTTGAGAGTTAAAAACTTGTCTGAGACAGACCCAAGTGGCTCAAATGGCGCTGTAGATAGGCCTTCTAAAACAATGGCCAAATCCCAAGCAGGAACTCTAGTGCGTCCTACAGGCCTAAGCCTCAAGGTGCCACGAAGGAAACGAGTAATCAACTGGTTTCTGCCCACTGACATACCACCCACAGGGACATGGTAAGCTGCGATGGCCGACACGTACACCTTCAGGGTGGAAGGGGCCAACCCTGCTGAAATTCGATCTTGCAGGAACTCTAGCACTGAACCGATAGGGCAGTTAACTGGATCTTGCTGATTTGAAGCACTCCATGCTGTGAACAACCTCCACTTTAGTGCATAAAGTTTCCTCGTGGAAGGAGCTCTGGACTGGAGTATGGTCTCAACAACCTCGGTTGAAAGACCAGAATCTATGAGCTGAGCCTCCTCAGAGGCCAGACCCACTGGCTCCACATCTCGGGGCAGGGGTGAAATATCGTGCCCTCTGCTTGTGACAGAAGGTCCCTCCTGAGCGGGATCTCCGAGGGAGACCCGTCGAGGAGAGACACCAGATCCGAAAACCATATTCGGCTTGGCCAGAAGGGCGCTACCGGCAGTAGACTTATTCCCTCCCGGCGAATTTTCTCCAGAACTCCTGGGAGCAGAACGATTGGGGGAAAGGCGTACAGACGAAGCCTCGGCCACGTCTGTACCATGGCGTCCAGTCCGAGAGGAGCTGGATGCGTGAGAGAAAACCACAGTGGACAGTGCGTCATGTTCTGAGACGCGAACAGATCCACTTCTGCTTGGCCATAACTCTCCCATATGAACTTCACCACCTTGGGGTGAAGTCTCCATTCCCCTGGCCTCAGCCCCTGTCTCGACAGGACGTCTGCTCTTATATTCTGGGCCCCAGGGATGAAGATCACCCTCAAGGAGAGCATCTTCCCCCGGGACCACAGGATGATCTGGTGAGCCGAAGAACCCGATATTGTTATGCCTCGCCCCCGAAAGCGAACCTCAGGAACTTCCTGTGTTGTGGGAGGATGGAGACATGGAAGTATGCATCTTTTAGATCTATCGTGACAAACCAGTCCTCGGACCTGATTTGAGACACGATCTGACTCAGCGTCAGCATCTTGAACTTCAGTTTCTTTACTGTACGATTCAGTTGACGAAGATCTAGAATAGGACGCAACCCTCCATCCTTCTTTGGAACAATGAAGTATCGGCTGTAGAAACCTGACTCTCTGTGTGCAACAGGAACCCTCTCTATAGCCTGCTTTGCTAACAAAGTTTTTACTTCTTGCTCCATCACCAGAGCCTGCTCGGGACGCACTAGTGTTAATAACACCCCGTTGAATAGAGACACCGCGCCACAGTCTCATTTGAAGCCGCTGTTCCCCAAAGCACCAAGGGTGGCGAGATTGGCAGAATGGCCCCTTGAGGGCCACGAGATGGAATGGGCACCGTATGCTGAGGTGTAATCCGCTCCACCCCGCGTGGGGCTGCCCTTGAGGACCTGACCCAACTGGCGTCAGGATCTCTACTGGCCCGAAGCCTTCCTCGCCTGAAGAACGGTCCTCAGATCCGCCTTAGGTTTGGAAGGCTTGGGCTGTCGCCCCCCTCTCCTTCCGCTGCGCTCTGTATGAGGAGCTTGACGGCTGGTACTGCTCATGCCCAGCAGTCCCAGAGGGTTGGTGGCAGCGTGGTTTTTGAACGCCTCCGCTTGTTTCTTGGCCTCCTGGAAATGGTCGACAACTGTCTCGACAGCGTCACCGAAGAGGCCAGAGGGTTCAAGCGGGGCGTCCAAGAGAAAGCCCCTGTCTTTATCTTTTATCTCTGACAGGTTGAGCCACAGGTGCCTCTCCGTTGCCCTGAGAGACAGATCTGTGGCTCGACGCAGTTCGTGAAGGTTTCGCAAGTTTCTTCCATGATCTAGACAGTTCACAGTGCAGATCAGGAAAGAATGGAAGGCCCCTCGGTGGAGATAGTGTGCTTGGTGTTAGAAAGCGCTCGTCCAGTTTGCTTTTAGGACGAACGCCCTGCTTCTCGGCTGGCCAGCTGATATTTAATTTGGACACAGCGCGAGTTACTACCTCCACCAGCTCCTCGTACGCCGGGGAAAGAGATGGCGAGTCTTCTTCCCCCGCTCCGACACTCAGCACATCCAACTCCTCAGAGCTAGACAGGTGAAGTGACGGGCCCTCTCCCTGGGCAGAAGAAACCGCAGAGCGGGCTTCCGACACCTGAGATTGGGCAATGGATCCCCCAGGAGAAGGCAGAGAAACCCCTCTGAGAGATTCATCTGCGAACCCCACGATCTCTTTCTCCGCTCTGCCTCAGCAGCAGCGGGTCCAGAGCCGTGCAGAACGCAGTCCTGATCACTCTCGTTAAAGAGTGCCAGGCGGGAGTGGAGCGAGCGAAGCGCCAGCCTCTCACAATGCTTGCAGTCAGCCCCCTCGAAGGCTGAAAAAGCATGCTCCGCTCCCAAACACAATACACAAAGATCATGTGTATCCCCACCCGACAAGAAACGCGGGCAGAGAGGAACACACTTTCTGAATGATTGTGACGCCATTGAACTGTATAATTGAGTTGCACTAAATCTTGACAGACAACAATAAATAGAGTGCTTTGCTGAAGCAAAAAAGCTAGTGAGCGATCGCCCCGGATGTGCTTTTATACTTCCTAGTCATGACGTCATCCGCCCGCGACGTCATTCTCGCCGTTGGCTTCTTGACATTCCAGCATCAAATGCATTCACGCTGTCGCGTTCCCAAAGCATCATCTGACGCAGCGTTGAAGTTCCCTCGAAAGGGAATCACAAACACTTAAATCACAAAAAACACAAACTCTTAAATCGGTTAACTATCATCTTACCTGAACAGGTGATCTTGGCCACTTCATTATCACAGTCATTCTGTCCCCAGGGTGAAGATGGACACTGCCATAGAGTGGAATCATGTCGTCGACATTTAAGTTTATCAAGCCAATTTTGAGACTTCAGTCCCTCTGCAATACTGGGTTCACTGCCAGATCTTCCACAGTTCAGCTCTTGACAGATCAGACTCGCTGTGTCTCTGTCCATCTGGTTCCAGCACACATTTCCCCAGGATCCATTATAGAAAACCTCCACATTCCCTTCACAGCCCTCAGTTAACCTGATCTCTTTAAACTCTAGATGGAAAAAGATGAGAATCAACTTCAACTCTAATCCAACCCCAATACATTTCAACTACTGAATGCTTATATATAGCCCATATTTATATCAGTGGAGTGCGGTCCATATAAGCTGCTCATGGTGCATTGGTCCACCCAAGCTATTCGTGGACTGGGCAATTATTATTAACACTATTTATAATAGGCTGCTAATATTAATTATATTATAGGCCTATATATATATATATATATATATATATATATATATATATATATATATATATATGTATATGTGTGTGTGTATATACACTACTGCATCGTTTACCTGAGCACACGACTCCTACATCCTCCTTGTGTTGACAGTCATGTTTTCCCCAGCCTGGAGAAGAGCAGTTCCACAGGGACGTCTCATTCCCCTCACACTCCACCTCATCCAGCCATATGGGTCCAGAACCAGGACCAAACCAGGCTGGTACCTGCTGGTTACTGAGGGCCACTCCACACTGCAGCTGTCTGCACACCACATGGGCATCTTTAATATCCCAGGAGTCATCACACACTGTCCCCCATGAGCCGCTGTGAAAAACCTCCAGCCTCCCTGCACAGTCTCCCCCAGAACCCACCAGCCTGATGGACCCGCGACCTGAAATTCAGAGAGAGAAAAACACATTAGTGATCACTAACAACTGAAGAATCTGCCCAGATGTTGCTCTTCTCACCAAGGCAGGTGATTGACAGCTGTTGTGAGGAGCTGCAGTTGAGAGTTCGTGGAGAGCTGCAGTTCCCCAGATGAGCTTCACTCCCAGAGCACTGGAAGCCCGTCACACACTCATGACTGTGTTCAGGACTGGATGAAGAGGAGCCGGACAAGTTCAGCACAGAGCCACAGCCCAGCTGTCTGCAGACCACAGAGGATTCAGTGAGACTCCAGGAGTCCAGCAGAACTCTCCTCCAGACCTGATGGATGGAAACCTCGACCTCCCCCTCACACTGTCTCTCTCCAGACAACCGCACCAGACCGTCATGAACAGCCAGAGAGGAATCTGAGTGAAACATGTGACACCTTATTTACATATTTGTAGATAATTTATAACATTTTTTTCCAATAAAATCCCCTCACTAGAGCAGATGACTGCAACATCTCGTCTATGAGAACATTCAGCTCGACTCCATGAAGAGATGGAACATTCTGAGAGTTTTGTTTCATTCCCGTCACAATCAAACACACCAGCCCAGATTTCACCACTTCCCTCTCCAAACCAGTCTGATCCCACAACAGACACAGCAATCCCACAATTCAGCTGTCTACAGAGGACACTGGCAGCTCTCATATCCCAGCATGCATCACACACTGTGCCCCATTTCCTGAAGTACTGATGCTCAACTCGACCAGAACAGATGTCAGGACCATTGACCAGTCTGAGGTCAGTGTAACCTGGACAAAGAAAAGAGATTTTACAGTATGAACAGTATGAAAAATGCAAAAAAAAAATTATTCATGATTATTTCAATAAGTTGAAAACTCCTGCTCCATTACCAGAACATAACACTCCAATGCCATTCTCATGGATACAGTCATGTTTGAGAGAAGATGATGTTGGACAGAAAGATATATAGGACTCGTCTCCTCTGCACTCAATCTCTTGTGTCCACATCTGAGCGTCTCCTTTTCCAAAAGCATCTTCTCTCAGCACCTGTACAGGAGCCCCACAGTCCAGCTCTCTACACACAACCTCTGCATCCTGCTGGTCAAAGGCAGCAGAACACACTGAAACCCACATGTTTATCTGAAGTATCTCTAATCTCCCAGCGCACGAGTGAGGTCCATTGGTAAGTCTGGAATGTTTGTGATCTGTTTTTATTACATTCAAAATGGTACAAAACAAAGAAAACACAGTTATTCAGAGTTATCTGCAAGCTTAAGAGTATATTTTATTCAGCAGTTACAGTCCCTAAATAACAATAATCATATGAAAATTATGAACATGAACATAACATGAGATTTGTTTTTTACCCCCATCAGTTTTGCAAGAGCGTTTTGTGAAATTTATGACATTTATCACAAAATAAACGTATACAAAATTATTCACCTGAGCAGATGACTCCAACATCACCATTATGATCACAGGTAGGATTACCCCATCCTGCTGATCCACAGTTCTTCAGTGTAGGCTCCATTCCAAAACAAAATAAAACACTGATCCAGATGGTTCCTGATCCTTTTCCAAAATGAGCACCACCCAGAGCATCTACAGGTTCTCCACAGGCCAGTTCTCTACACACCACTGCAGCATCAGCCAAATCCCAGAAATCATCACACACTGTTCCCCACTGACCTCTATGAAGAACCTCCACTCTACCAGCACAAGGACTGTTACCACCAACCAACCTCACATTCATCACATCTAAGAGGACAATCCAGAGAGAACATCATTTATCATATTTAATATAATAGACCAATGTGTTTTTTTGCTATTGGTTCATATACAGTATATATTTATCTTTTCTCTCATTCAGTTCAGCTCTTACCTGCACACACCAGTCCAATATCATTGTCATGAGAACAGTTTTTTTCATGTGATGGTGATGTTGGACAGAGGTGAATCTGAGATTCATTTCCCCTGCACTGAATCTCTTGTGTCCACATCTGACCGTCTCCTTTTCCAAAAGCATCTTCTCTCAGCACCTGTACAGGAGCCCCACAGTCCAGCTCTCTACACACAACCTCTGCATCCTGCTGGTCAAAGGCAGCAGAACACACTGAAACCCACTTCTGATCGTCAAGTATCTCCAACCTCCCAGAACAGCGAGAACCTCCAACCAGCCTGACTTCTAAATAAACAACAGAAGAGAAATATTTAAAAATAAATAAATGAAAACAATGACAAATATGTTTTTTTAAAGAATACTAGTGTGTACGGGTATGTAGACAATTTATATATTACCATAGTTGCATAAAGCAATAAAAAATATTTTGAAAAAACTTCTTCAAACTTAAGACCTTTTTTTTTTTAGGTTGCTTTAAGGCAGGCAGATAATCAGTTATAAAATAATGAGGTTTGGAGCAGTTTACCTGAGCAGATGACTCCGGCATCTTCAGTATGATCACAGTTGTTTTTACCCCATCCTGTTGAGCCACAGTTCTTCAATGTAGACTCTGATCCAGTACATAACACAGTACTCATCCAGATTGGTCCTGATCCTTTTCCAAAATGTGCATCACTCAGAGCATCTACAGGTTCTCCACAGTCCAGTTCTCTACACACCACTGCAGCATCAGCCAAATCCCAGTCATCATCACACACTGTTCCCCACTGACCTCTATGAAGAACCTCCACTCTACCAGCACAGCGACTGCTGCCATTTACCAATCTCACATTCATACTGTCTATATATTGAAAAGAAATTATGAGAGATAAAGAGACAATAAGAAACAGAGAAATAAAAGAGTGAGTTAAAATAAATCACACAACGAAGAGGGAAAACATATTGATATCACATCAAGTTTCAATCTGGGGATTTAATCTGAAGTGAAAATTAGTTTCAACCTGCACACACAAATTCAACATTGTTTCCACGAGAACAGTTGTTTTCATGTGATGGTGATGTTGGACAGAGGTGAATCTGAGACTCATTTCCTCTGCACTGAATCTCTTGTGTCCACATCTGAGCGGCTCCACAGTCCAGCTCTCTACACACAACCTCTGCATCCTGCTGGTCAAAGGCAGCAGAACACACTGAAACCCACTTCTGATCATCAAGTATCTCTAACCTCCCAGAGCAGCGAGAACCTCCAATCAGCCTGACTCCTGAAAGAACACAGTTAATTCAATAAAACAAAAGAAGAGATAGAGATAGAGAGAGAGAGAGAGAGAGAGAGATAGATAGATAGATAGATAGATAGATAGATAGATAGATAGATAGATAGATAGATAGATAGATAGATAGATAGATAGATAGATAGATAGATTCTTAAGATTTATAGTTTAAAATATGGAAGACAAATGCGGCAAGTTTTATTTTAATTTTATTTTTAATATAGCCTCAACCAACTGGGATCTTAAAACCTCAGGGCTCCAGACTAACTTTTCCACTGGTTGCACTGGTGCTACCAATTTTCTCAGTTGGTCGCACCAGCACAAGATTATATATACTTAAATATATTAAATCACAGTGGCTGATGGCCGATATAAATCTGATATATATGTATAATTTATATTTATTTTAATTCATATTAAATACATTAGAAATATGAAAAGTATGAAAATTAAATTAATTAATATATATAAAGCCATAATAATTATATATAAAACCTTAATATATATATATATATATATATGTATATATAATTTCGATCGCGTTTCCCGTGAAGCTGAACTGAAGTCTGAATTCACTTCACACGGATCGACTGTCACGCACAGAATACACGCGTTCACGCGGGTTACAAACACTTCAGAAAATCTCACTGTTGTATTTGAATAAATCTGCAAGGTCTGTGAGATTAAATGTTAATTAGATATTCAGAGATTTGTTTTAATGATATAGATGTGTATTTGCTGAATGCTGAAGGTAAATGAGAAAATATTAGCCATAAATATAAAGGCAAACGCTGTACTTCCTCACATAGGCCTACAGTTTACTTTCTTTCTTTGTTGAGGTTGGTCAGACAAAATAAACACAAAATTTTCAGTCTATTCACATTTGAGTCTATTTTTCCTAGTCAGTTTTTGAGTCACTGACAGACTAACTGCGCGTGACCACCGGCGCGGAGCGCGAGCATTTTCAACTCGCCAGTCGTTACGCAACGCGAGCAATGATGCTGCGTTTGAATTTTCGCGACAGAGACGTGCCTATATACATTACCTTGACAACACTATTTGACATTAGCGCAGGCCAAACATTCTCTCGCGGCCTATTGAGGAACCCTGGTCTAACCCATTGCTGTTGAAGTAGTGCCTTTCTACCTGTGCTCTAATCATCAGTTGTGTCTGTAAGCTGGCTCGTCCTTTCCACCAGCATCCTTGAACTCCAAAATGTGTTTTTTATTATTATTATTTAGCTATTTACCTTTTCATTTTTATATAGCTTAATTCTAAATTACCTGAATTCCTAATTGGCGCATTTCATCGTCAGTGTGCAATGCGCGTGTACGTTCGCTCTCTAGCGGTTAATAAATAGAACTGCATGTGTCTTGCGGAAGAACATTGTAGCTGGAACTACTTCTCTCTGTTTGTCTATGACTAGTCACGCAGGTACTGTGATACTCCGCAGCGGAGCCGAGCCCGGTCTGAAATAGTCCGAATATAAACACTTATTATTGGCGTACTATAGTGATTCAGGATAAGACAAAAACACGGTTTGGAAAATGGATTCATGTTGTACTCCTTCATTAAATTTTGTTCATTTTGAAAACAAAACAGTTATGGACGGCAGCAGCTGCTGATACCTTGCTCTGTTACACGCGCGAATAACATGATCATGCACTTGCACAAATGCGACCACATAAAATTTTAACTCGTACATCCTAAAAAAAGGTCGCATATGCAACCATTTTGGTCGCAGTCTTGAACCCTGAACCTAGTAAGAATTTGAAAACAGATTGGGAAATAATAAACATAGAAGCCTACATGTTAAAGCTATAGTCCTTGTGTGGTTACGTCACAGATATATAAGCCCAACATTATTATATTGTATTGCGTATAGACTATATTCAAATGAGGTTTGAATAATTTGCTATTACCAATAGGCCTATATGTTAAAAGAATATGTAAAAGTTTACTTTTTTTGTTTAATTTAAATTGTATGCATTAAACACTCATAAACATACTTTATCACAAAAAAGAAATTGAAATAACCACCTAAAAATGAAAGTATAATGCAATCGTTTAAGATATTTCTCCTTATATAGAACCTTTTTGGCAAAAAAAGGTTATTTAAAATTCAGTCAAAAACCCCAGGGTCCGTAGCAGTTTTAACATTAAGTGACATGGCATCTGACGCACAGAAGCCAATGACACGTCTCTGCTTATATTGGCACATATGTCGCGTATGTTGTGACACCTCCAGTAGTGACTGACAGATGAGCTACTAACGTAATTGTGACACAGAATACTAAATAAATAGCATATTTTAGTGATATTTTTAAGTAAATGTCAATTAAACATTCCAGAAGTTTGGAGTTCGCTGTCTGAGAGGCTGAGCATCGGCCACACAGGTTCTCACGGTAATAAAGAAGCCTTAAAACCATTAAGTGAGTCTATTGTTTTCTCAGTCGCTACAATAAACAAATGACAAATACACCACCCGTGGATCTTCCTCACTTGTTCTAAGTTTTGGCCAGTGTTATACTTAGGCTACTTATACTGACACCTACCAGACGTACACGCAAGTATCATGCAAAACTAAAGGTTTACAGTAACACAAGAAAAAGATGTAGTTTCCTCAACAATAGAATTAAAATTAAAATACTCTATATTTTGGTGAAAAGGGCACAATTGTAGTAATGTAATATCAAGGTGAGGTTCTGTACAGGGAAGTTTACCTGAGCAGATGACTCCAGCATCTTCAGTATGATCACAGTTACTTTGACCCCATCCTGATGACCCACAGTTCTTCAGTCTAGACTCTGATCCAGTACATAACACATTACTCATCCAGATTGGTCCTGATCCTGATCCAAAATAAGCATCACCCAGAGCATCTACAGGTTCTCCACAGTCCAGCTCTCTACACACCACTGCAGCATCAGCCAAATCCCAGTCTTCATCACACACTGTTCCCCACTGACCTCTATGAAGAACCTCCACTCTACCAGCACAGCGACTGCTGCCATTTACCAGTCTTACATTCATACTCACTGTATATTAAATAAAGAAGTCAAGAGAAGGAGAGATAATAATGAACAACCAGAAAAAAGACAGTTAAAAGAATCACACAAAGAGAGAAAGAGAAAATATTTCATACAGAGAGTCACAAAATTTGACATTAGATTTTATAAAAATAAAAGAAGTCCACCCTAACCTGCACACACCAGTCCAATATCATTTTCATGGGAACAGTTGTTTTCATGTGATGGTGATGTTGGACAGAGGTGAATCTGAGACTCATTTCCTCTGCACTGAATCTCTTGTGTCCACATCTGAGCGTCTCCTTTTCCAAAAGCATATTTTCTGAGCTCCTGTACAGCCCCACAGTCCAGCTCTCTACACACAACCTCTGCATCCTGCTGGTCAAAGGCAGCAGAACACACTGAAACCCACGACTGATTATGAAGCATCTCTAACCTTCCAAAGCAGCGAGAACCTCCAACCAGCCTGACTCCTGAAAGAATCCAGATCATTTAATTTTTTTTTTGAAAAATTACATTGTTGTACACTTGAAGTATAAGAATACTTTATAGATTCCTAATATCACGTTTATATGTAAGAGAAACACCACATGTTGTATATAAAAAAACAACTGCAACAACAACAGAAATCTAACATTTTAAAAAGTAAAAAAAAATATTGAGAAAAATGTTGAAGAAACATGTCATACATCGGTTTATTCTCATTTATTTATTAGCATACACTTTAGTGAAATACAGAGAAACAACAGTGAACGTTTAAACTTGAACAATTGTGATTTGAGGTAAGCAAGATTTAGTTTGAAACAAATTTATTCAGCAAAGATGCAATAAATTGTTTAAAATGGCAGTAAAGTCATTTAGAATGTTACAAAATATTTGTTTCAAATGCATGCTTTAAACTTTGTTCAAAGTGTCCTTCAAGGACACACACACACAGGTTTGTTTTGCCATCAAAGTGAGGACATTCCATCAGCATAATGGTTTTTATATTGTACAACCTGTACATTTTGTCCCCCTACACTACCCAAAACCCTAAACCTACCCGTCACAGAAAACATTCTGAATTTTTACATTTTTAATAAAACATTGTTTAGTATGATTTAAAGCTAATTGAAATATTAGGACACATGAAATGTCCTCATATTTCACATTTAAGTTGTAATACCAGTGTCATAATACAAATTTGTGAAAAACGCACACACACTCACACACACACTGTCAGGGTTATCAGCTGGACTGCCCATGACAGCCACTAGAGGGCACTCCACTCTGAACTACTATTCACTCACGACCAGACTTCATTTCCCACAATCCACCTTGGACTTTCATACCCTCACTCACACACAAACACATACAACACTTCCCAGAAGCCCCGTACCTTGTCACTGATCACCCCAGCCAGCTGTAGCACATTACCTGGTCTATATAAGCACAGCACACACACACACACACCATTGTGAGGTCTTGATATTCCTAGTGTTGTCACTTCTGAGCGTTACCTTCCTGTCTTGTCTGCCTGTTTTTTGATCCTGCCTGTTTTCACTTTTGTTGATGTTTTTCTGCCTGCCACCTGGACTTATTGCTTCGTGTTATTGGACTTTGTTTACCTGCTGCCTGCCTCGATCTATTTTGCTTGTTTTACACTTACGACTCTGCCTATCCCCTGACATTCCTGTTTGCTGGTGTTTTACCCTGCCTGTTTGACCATTCCATTTGTTAATAAAGCCTGCATATGGATCCCATTCCGTTGACCGTCCATTCATTACACACACACACCATTTATTAAGCAACACAACCATTTTCAGCTGTGCACAAATGTTTCTTGAGTGCCAAATAAATGATTTCTGGATCATTTATAAGGATCTAAGGATCATGTGTCACTGGGGTAATGTCCGCTAAGAGTTCACAGGAAAAAATTACATCTTAAAATATATTAAATAGAAAACACTTATTTTAAAATGTAATTCACGAGTTCATGTGCCCATATAATCTTAGCGTAAGTGGTAAATATATTTGGCTTGCTGTCTGCTGTAGAGGGACTCAGAGAGGACATTCTACTCCAGCTCCAATTGCCCCCCTATAACAGGCAACTTCCTTAACTGGAAGATTAGATGGGCGCACTCCTCCCGAAATTACGTTTAATAACTTCACTAATAGTACCGTTTCAGCTTTGGTGGTCACAAGCGACTTCTATCAAAAACGTAATCTTACTGACCCCAAACTTTAGAATGCTGTATATAAAATTAAAATAGTTTACATTTTATGCAGTTGGTGAAAAGCGGACTATTTTTACTGAAGCAATAATATGGTGCAGAATGGAGCGGTTTACCTGAGCAGATGACTCCAGCATCTTCAGTATGATCACAGTTGTTTTTACCCCATCCTGTTGAGCCACAGTTCTTCAGTGTAGACTCTGATCCAACACAAGATACATAACTCATCCAGATTGGTCCTGATCCTGGTCCAAAATGAGCATCACCCAGAGCATCTACAGGTTCTCCACAGTCCAGTTCTCTACACACCACTGCAGCATCAGCCAAATCCCAGCCATCATCACAAACTCTTCCCCACTGACCTCTATGAAGAACCTCCACTCTACCAGCACAGCGACTGTTACCACCAACCAACCTCACATTCATACTGTCCTTTTGTGCAGAAGAAGAATGAGAGACTGAGAGAGAGAGAGAGAAAAGAAAAAAGAAGAGAGGAAATAGTATATTAACAACAAAGCACAAAATATACAGTACATAATATGTGCTAGTTAGTTAACAAGTCAGCTGCTGTATCTAAATACATATAAATATTGAACTGAGATAATTTCTCCCTCAACTGAAGGTATTAACCTACTAGCGGTGATGAGTTTTATTAGAAAAATCAGACTCCTCATCGTCGTCTTCATCAGCTCAGAATGCATCATAAGATTTATTTCTGTTAGTCAAATACACTGAAAACCTGGGCACTGTCAGCCCCCTAAAGAGGAGAGCCCTAAAACTTCCCAATCAGGTTCATCATTACCTTATTAGACAGAACAGAGGAAATCATCAAACAACTTCAGTGACAAATCAGAGGAGGCTTTTCTGATTTTCACCATATATATCTAAAGAGCGTCAGCTCTGAAGTGAACTCCTCCTCTATATTAAGACTTCAGTGAGGATGCGCGCACACACACACACACACACACTTTAGAGGCAAAAAATAGTCACACATCATCTGGGAGACTTTGAAGATTTCAGCGAGAGGAAGCACCTTATTTTATATTCAGCATCAGACCCAAACACCTGCTGATACAGACGCTGATAACTGCTCAATTCAAACATCATAACATATAACATAATATATATATATATATATATATATATATATATATATATATATATATATATACAGGACTAAATCATTTTATTATGACAAAACATAATTTTCATCCCAAACTAAAGCTAAATTTGCAACCTTGATAACCATTTTAGCATTTATTATTATTATTATTTAATGTTAAAAATTATTAAAAATGTTTATTGTTAGAAAAACCAACAAATCAGTTGTAAATAAAAAGGTTTCATTCAGTATAGAACAGAACTTGGGCAATGTTTATGTGCATTGAAGGTGGCAATGCATTTCTCAACCACAAGATGGAAGCAAAACGTCTCAGGTTACGTATGTAACCATAGTTCCCTGAGAACAGGGAACGAGACGTTGCGTCATACAACGCTAGGGGGAACCGCCTCTGCGGGAACCGGTGTCTGAAACTAATATCCAATCTTGTCAATATGAACTTGACCGGCGACAGCCCATGACGTCATATCGATGCGTCCCACGTGTATATAAGGGGCGCTCAGATAACATGTCATCCGCTTATCGTCTGAAGGGACTGTAAGCAGGCGGGCCCTGAGGCATGGCAGGGAGACGCAACGTCTCGTTCCCTGTTCTCAGGGAACTATGGTTACATACGTAACCTGAGACGTTCCCTTTCGAAAGGGAACTTTGAGTTGCGTCATACAACGCTAGGGGAACGATATACCCACTCCGCCATGCTGAGGGGAGTGCATGCCAAATTATGGCAGTGACCACTGTCAGAATCAGGCAAATGAAATGCCAGACCCCCAGGGTCCCACTGGGCTGTCAGTGACAGCGCTCCCAGCGGTCAAAACCTCAGCACTAAGCCTTAAGGCGGCCTCTACACACATATGGAGACCTGCCAAGGCCGCACCAAGGCCTGGGACCAACAACTTCCTCAGAAGGGGTCCCTTGAGGGAGCGTGGCCTGGGGCCCATAGGCAACCCAGCCAGTCACTTGTTTGGGAATGAAGTCAAACCTGAATGCCACCATGGAGGCTGGCCCGGCCTCTAGCTGAGCTAGTAGCCTAGCCTGCCAACCACCTGACTGTTTCCTCAGAAACAGTGTCTCTTACAAAAATCTCACAAAGAGACGTCCAGAAAGAGGGACTGCAGAAGGGCAGTAACCAACTCAATCAACGGATCTTAGAGACGGGCATCCTGGAGAGCAGGACTCAGCAAAGTGCCATCAACCCTTACAAGCGAGGGGAGTCGCTGGCTCAACCTCGTGAGGGGCTTTAGTATACATAGCCCATGGCCGTCAGGGAGGCTGACCCAGCCTCTAGCTGTGCTAGTAGCCAGGTCAGCTAACAACCTGACTGTTTCCTCAGAAACAGTGTCTCTTACAAAAAATCTCACAAAGAGACGTCCAGAAAGAGGGACTGCAGAAGGGCAGTAACCAACTCAACCAGCGGACCCTAGAGACTCCTAGGATCTACATGGCATCTGCCTTACCAGTGCCATGGAGGCCGTGCACTCCCCAAGGGAAGTGCACACGGCCTACGGCCATAACCGGGCTGTCACTTCTCAGGGGAGCAAAGTCGACCCTGAATGCCACCATGGAGGCTGGCCTGGCCTCTAGCTGAGCTAGTAGCCTAGCCTGCCAACCACCTGACTGTTTCCTCAGAAACAGTGTCTCTTACAAAAATCTCACAAAGAGACGTCCAGAAAGAGGGACTGCAGAAGGGCAGTAACCAACTCAATCAACGGATCTTAGAGACGGGCATCCTGGAGAGCAGGACTCAGCAAAGTGCTATCAACCCTTACAAGCGAGGGGAGTCCCTGGCTCAATCCTATGAGGGGAGTATATAGACCGCGGCCGTCAGGGAGGCTGGCCCGGCCTCTAGCTGAGCTAGTAGCCTAGCCTGCCAACCACCTGACTGTTTCCTCAGAAACAATGTCTCTTACAAAAATCTCACAGATAGACGTCCAGAAAGAGGGACTGCAGAAGGGCAGTAACCAACTCAATCAACGGATCTTAGAGACGGGCATCCTGGAGAGCAGGACTCAGCAAAGTGCTATCGACCCTATCAAGCTAGGGGAGTCATTCTGCTCAATCCTAGGATCAGCACCGCACCTATGTTAACGGCGCCATGGAGGCCGTGGACTCTGAGGCTGGCGATGTCCAGCCACTGGGGCTCATTTCAGAGTGACCACAATGGCCGGCTAACTGGTAGCTGCTGTCTAGGGCCTACCACCACAGGGAGGCCTGCTAGCACACAGGGCGGCCTGCTAAGGCCAGCTTACCTGATGATTTGGACCACCAGCTGTCATATATCCGTACCCCTGGGGCTCGTCCACAGGGAGGCATGTTAGCATACAGGGCGGCATGTTAGCATACAGGGCGGCCTGCTAAGGCCAGCTCCCTGCAACCCTGGGCTCGCCCACAGGGAAGCATGTTAGCATACAGGGCGGCCTGCTAAGGCCAGCTTACCTGATAGCTTTAGACTAGCAGCTATCCAATGCCTGCAACCCTGGGGCTCGCCCACAGGGAGGCATATCAGCATACAGGGCGGCCTGCTAAGGCCAGCTCACCTGACAGCAAGACTACTCGTCGTGGATAGTCTGCAGCCCTGGGGCTCGCCTACAGAGAGACACGTCAGCATACAGGGCGGCCTGTTAAGGCCAGCTTACCTGACAGCCAGACTACCCAGTCAGACTAACAGTAGTGAAAAGCCTACAACCCTGGGGCTCGCCCACAGGGAGGCCTGCTCGCCAACAGGGCGGCCTGCTAAGGCCAGCTTACCCGACGGCAAGACTTACTGGTCTGCTGATGGCCTGCAACGCTGGGGCTTACCCACAGCGCGGCCTGCTGCCTCCCAAGTGGTGCTAAGCATTCCTAAGGTCAAAGTCACAAGACTACCCTGCTCTGAGATGGCAGTGAAGGTGGCCTGTCTTGAATATACAAGAGGGCCTACCTACACACAGCAGCAGCCTTAACCACACTCTCAAGTGGGGAGGCCAACTTACTGATAAAAACTAAAGCGGCGGTTTGCCAGAGGACCTAAAGCCTTTCCTCTCCTCAGACAGAAAAGCTCCTACTGGCATTCCTCCTACTCTCATATTTTGCCACACACACAGGGGACCTCAGGGGACTAATAAGTATATAACTGCACTCCCTTACTGAAAAAGGGGACCTATATACAAAATAGCCCTGCTTATTTGTAATGTAACTGCATGTATATCCACATATATACACACACGCAACCCTCATGCGTATATGTATATATATACAACACATACACGAAATCTCTGCCAGCCTCCTAAACAGGGAGAGCTACATTCCAAGAAATACATAGTAATTTCCCATAACCTGCCTCGCTTTAAAGAAAAGGAGAGGAACAATTCACCCTGCGGCCACAGGGTGGCGGTCTACCACCATGGAAACGTGGATCCTACCACCCTTATAGCCTGAAAGGGAGTCTCACTATCACGCCAAAGGCGGGCCATTAGAATTAATGTCACAGGCCCAGCTCTGGTCCGATATAGAAACTGCGGCTTACAGAGAACATAGACGGTAAATCATTTTAACCCTCTACCAGAGAGCGGGGATCCACCAGGGGCGCCGATCTTTACCGCGTCCCTGGCGGATCACCTCTCCCAAGTTTCTTGAGTCTCGCCTCCAAGTGACCTGCTCATACCAGGAGGGGTGCACGGGAGGCGACACTCTCCTTCTGGCCCTGTCTGCGACCCTCAGGTCGGGACGGGCCAGGCCATCTGTCTGGTTGAGGACTCAGACTTCAGCAGCATGCACTTCTTCTTGAATGCCGCTGGTCTAAGTCTCTCCGCAGGACAGCCTGGTGTGCCTGCCACACAGTCATCGTGTGCAGAGCAGCACCAGCCTGACCCGCTGCCACGTATGCCCTGCCATCTAAGGGAAATGTCACTTTAGGACCTAGATGGCAGAGTTTGAGCTGTATCCACGCAAGAAGTGCCAAACAATAAAGTTTATCATTAGTAATTCCAGCATCGATACGTACCCATATTCCCTCAAAAATAAACCCAAACAGGGAACCGAGGTCTAAAGAGAAATACTTCAGTATTTGCATATGAGTAAATGAAAATGTATCATATTACTTAGCCAAACAGTTCATCCTGCGGCCACAGGGTGGCGCATGGCTAACTCCATGACCCATACCACCCTATAGCCTATATAATACACATATATAACGCGCATACACATACATATATATATATATATACATATATATACATACATACATATATATATACATACATACATACATATACATACATATATACACACTTATATGGAATATTTAAGGAATACAGAACATGGGTACTTCCATGCCCCCCCAACTTTCTCAGTATAGGAAGGCATGGAAAGCTCACTAGAGCTGTAGAAATATGGCCAGAGAGAAACCGATCGTCATTCATTGAATGCGCGCGGCCTCTCCCCCAACGCGCTCCCATGGAAACTGTAATCTGCCTGCAGCGCGTTCCATAATCAACAGCTCAGCATACGCGGCACAGGGCGGCTGAGAGAAATCAATATTTACTCACCCTCTCCAGCCATCTCCTGCTCGGTTGGAAGAGCACTCACTGCTGGACTGCAGATGTAGAAAACAGCGCATCCTGTCCCAGCAGCTCCTTCTCGCGATCCGCCGAATCGCGCGAGCGGTCACACCCCTTTCAAATGTTCGGCGAGCGCCATCTGAAAGCCCCATGATCTGAGTCTCCGCTCTGCCTCAGCGCGAGCGGGACCCGAACCACCAGGCGCAGATGCTGAACTCTCTTCCCTCGAGAAGAGACCCAGACGAGAATGGAACATTCACAGTTTGCACCAGCAGCTCCCTCGAGAACTGCCCGTACGTGCTCTTCACGCAGACATAGAGCGCACAGCTCGTGTGTGTAATCTAATGTCAAATAACGAGTGACACGGATCCACACACTTAGTTTGCCTGTGCATTTCATAATACCACGATAGTGTTTCAAACATACAGTCCCTGAAGACGAAAAGAGGATGACATGTTATCTGAGCGCCCCTTATATACACGTGGGACGCATCGATATGACGTCATGGGCTGTCGCCGGTCAAGTTCATATTGACAAGATTGGATATTAGTTTCAGACACCGGTTCCCGCAGAGGCGGTTCCCCCTAGCGTTGTATGACGCAACTCGAAGTTCCCTTTCGAAAGGGAACGCTTGTTCTAAAAATAGAGTGCAGCAAAACACATTCATGAAACCAGCTTATAAACATCTTGTCCTTGTCTTGACAGAAGAGAGCGCCTCAATGCTGGATGCTTACTGGAACAGGATTTTTTTTTTTTTCAGTTCTTTCTTATAATAAAAATTCAGAATGACTTTTGGTCAAACAGATATTTTATTGTAGTAAATTGTTTTGGTAAAAAGTCAGCAACATAGTGCTTCATATTCAGGGCTGAGTGTTGAGAGATGTTAAGTTCTATTAACAACCATTCATAAGTGATAAATCACTGATTGATCAACAATAAATAAAGACGAGACATTTTAAATAGCTGCATAATGACAATATATGACACTTCAGTTGGTATGAGTTACCTCTGACGACTTTTAACCTTCTGCATACGCGAGACAGTTCATCCTGGTCACTGCTCTCAGAAAAACACAATCCAGTCTTTCCAGTGCACTTTACTGTTCTCTTATACTATTTACTGTTCAATACAGAACTTCACAGACGCTCCATCTTCACTCCCAACCACTAGGCCAGTTCAAGTTCTCTTTCATCATCTCGTGTTCGAGATCCACCTATGGGAAGGGCATCCGTACCTGACCTCTGCAGAAGCATCCAATTGCACCAAGTCTGGCTAGACAGACAGCGGCGCGCAGCCAATGCCAGGTAAGGCCCCACCCTCTTACCTGGGTACATATAGGCTGTGCGCGCCGTTATTCCTCAGTCAACATTCGCTTCTCGCGATCTCTGCACAGCTCGGGTTAGAAATCTGTTCACCTTGAGTCCTCAGGAGGACACATCATCTGATCAGCCTCCACCGGACGTGTCAGATTTTTCTCCAGCCCTACAAGCTGTTCTTGCGTCCTGAGCCGCCCACGCTCCATATCTGCTCTCCCGCTACGGTATGTCTCACTCCAAACCACCCGCATCTCCCGGTGGCTGCGCATCACGGGCCTGCCCGGCCGCGTGCGGCGCGCTTATCGCCGCCAAGGATCCGCACCCCTTCTGTGTGGTCTGCTTGGGCCTCAAGCATGCCCAAGAGGCCTTGGAGATCCCAGAGAATTGTAGCCATTGCCTCTCGCTGCCTAAAAAGCTTCTGCGGCGCCGGCTCAAAGTTGCCGCGACACAGTGCGTCGATCTCGGCCTTTCTGACTCGGATGGGGGACAGTGTGACGACGCTGCGCTACCGGGGGCCTCCCGGGGCGCAGCACCATTAAATTGGGCTGACCAGCCCAATCCTGCGTTTCCCGAAGAGGACATCTTCGGGGATAATATTCAGTTTGCCGACGAACCAGCCGGTTCCGGTGATGACGACGACGCGGGCCTGCTTGGAGTTTCCGAGGACGAGGAGGCCATCCCGCCCGCTAGCACTCCCCTGGCTAACGCCCCCGCTGTTCTACCTCAGTCCATCCTCCTGGAAGTGTGTGAACGAGCGGCCGCTCGTCTCAACGTTGAGTGGCCGGCTCCACAGAGCGCCACCGACCAGGAGAGGGACATCTACGACGGCAAATTGCTGGGACCGCCACCCGGCCCTAGGAAACAGCTCTTTCCCGTCCTCCCCGCATGCGCTAAACACATGAGGCATTACTGGGGCGACCCCCTTCAGCTCAAGCATGGTCTCGCGGGTCTCGAGGTTCAGGATATGGCGGCTCTCGGCATGGGTGACCCCCCCGCCATCGAGCCTTCTATTGCCAGACACCTAAACCCTGTCCACGGCGGGCTGCTTGCTCCCCCGAAGCCGGTCTTGCCGGGCAAAATGGATCGCTTTTCTGCATCCATACATCAATCTGCTTATAAGGCCTTCAAGTTATGTCTTCCTAGGAAGGTGGCCCCTCGCCAAGTGCCCCCTGCGCGGTTGCCTAACCCTCCTGTCGCGGGACGACCACTCCATCAGGGCAAGGACAGGCCCCGTAACAAGCCCCCCCTGCGGCAGAACAACCCACCTGCTGCAAAACCTTGGGGCAGAGCTTCGCCCGCCGCAGCCCTCTAACCAACCCCCCCCCGACCCGAAACGCAAGCGGCCGGCCTGATGCTGGATCGAGGGGGGCGCTGAGTCTACGTTCTCGAGCCGCAAGCTCTTTAGACTTCCGTCATGCCCCCGAGCCCCCGTTCAAGAGACAGAGAGTATCGCATTCACAGGGCGACAGCCCTCTGCCCGCGGCTACCCAGCCCGTGTTTTTTCCCCCCACGTTCTGGGGGACTGTTGTGAGGAGAAGTTCACAAGCAGTGTTGCCCCTAAGCACATTTTCTGTTCCCCTCACCCAACCAATAAAGGCTTTGGCCCCTGTGTGCCCCACAAAAAAATACACACAAAACAAAACAAAACTAACAAATCATATGAATTTGTTTCAGGGAGAGTTCATCTCTCTGCAGAGAGATCACCTCTCTCTGTTGGGAGAGAACATCTCTCGGAACCCCAGTATGCCGCCCCTAGTGTGTCCACTAGAGGGCGCCATTGCATCACAAATGAGCCGACAGGGCGCTCGCGAGCACGCCAGCGCTCCCTCGGCTCTGGTGGGGACACTCGCGAGCTACGAGTCAGCCTGGCAGGCTGTCTCGGCCCCCGAGTGGGTAATGCGCACAATACTGCAGGGCTACAGACTGCAGTTTGTCATCAAACCCCCACGGTTCAACGGTGTCCTTCCCTCTCACACGGAGGAGAGCGCCGCTCACGTCCTGAAAGAGGAAATCTCTTCCCTCCTAATAAAAGGAGCGATTCAGGTGGTGCCCCCCACTTTGATAAATCAGGGTTTTTATTCTCGCTATTTCCTGGTTCCGAAAAAGGACGGCTCTCTCCGCCCTATTTTGGACCTACGAGTGTTGAACAAGCATTTGAGGAAATACAAGTTCAGAATGTTAACCCACGGCACTCTGACTCGAGTCATAAAACAGAACGACTGGTTCACATCGGTCGATCTGAAAGACGCTTTTTTCCACATAAGCGTTTATCCGCCACACAGGAAGTTTCTTCGTTTTGCCTATCAAGGCACATGTTACGAATTCACGGTCCTCCCGTTTGGGCTTGCATTAAGTCCTCGGACCTTTTGTCTGTGTGCGGAGGCGGGCTTAGCGCCCCTGAGAATGTCAGGTCTGCGGATTCTGACTTAAATAGACAATTGGCTCATCATAGCCGAATCGAAAGAGAAAGTACTGCAGGACACCCGTCGTGTGCTCACACACATCACTTCACACGGGTTCAGGGTAAATGCGAACAAAAGCAACCTTTCACCCAGTCAGAATGTGATTTTCCTGGGCTTGGAGTTGAACTCAGTCTCCATGCGAGCGCGCCTCTCGCAAGAGCGCATTCTCTCTCTAATGAATTGTGTGTCACAGTTCAGACAGGGAGCGAGTGTGCAATATCGCACATGTCTCAAACTGCAGGGTCTTATGGCTTCATCTATCCAGGTTTTGCCTCTGGGACTTCTGAGAATGAGGGCGTTCATGAAATGGGTGTTAACACTGCATTTCAGCCCGTTACGCGATCTTTGCCGCTCTGTAACAGTGACGCGCGCCTGCACGGCGGCTTTGCGCCATTGGAGGAGCGCAGACTTTTACGCACAGGGAACCCCTTTGGGGACGGTGATGTTGCGGAAAGTCGTGACGACAGACGCGTCCCTAACAGGCTAGGGTGCCACCCAGGAGGGCAGAATGGTGAACGGTTTGTGGCCAAACACGCTACGTTCAGCGCACATAAATTATTTAGAGCTCATGACCATTTGGAAAGCTCTGAATCATTTTCTGCCTCGTCTGCTGGGACATCATGTGCTCGTACGCTGCGACAACACCGCAGCAGTAGCATATATCAATCGCCAGGGCGGGTTGCGCTCTTCGAAGCTCCACGCTCTAGCTCACAAGCTTTTAGTGTGGAGCGGGCGGTTCTTCCTGTCGTTACGCGCGACTCATGTTCCGGGGATTCTGAACAGAGGCGCGGACCTTCTATCGAGGGGGAACCCACTCTACGGAGATTGGCGACTCCACCCTCAGACAGTGGGTTTGATTTGGAAGAGATTCGGACAGGCAGCCGTAGATCTATTCGCCTCGCGCGAAAACAACCACTGTCTTATGTTCTTCTCGCTAAAGGACGCGGACGCGCCCCTCGGAGTGGACGCGCTGGCCCACCCATGGCCCGAAGTGCTGCTGTATGCTTTTCCTCCCCTGTGCCTGATAATTCCCACGCTGGCCAGGGTGAGAGAGCGGGGTCTGTCTCTCATTCTGATCGCACCCAGGTGGCCCAAAGCGCCGTGGCTGGCAGAGATAATTCCTCTGTTATATGCCCAGCCGTGGTGCCTCCCCCTCCGCATGGACTTATTGTCTCAAGCGAACGGGGAAATTTATCACCCTCATCCAGACAGGTTAGCTCTCTGGGCCTGGCCCGTGAGAGGGCAAACTTAAATGCGCTAGGGCTCTCCCAGCGTGTGGTTGCCACTATACAGAATGCCAGGGCAGTTTCCACACGGTCCCTGTATGATTGTAAGTGGCAAGTGTTTGACGGGTGGTGTAATGGGCGTGGTCTCACATCATATCAGTGTTCTGTTCCTGATATTTTGTGTGTCCTGCAAGACCTTATGGATAAAGGCAGGTCTTTTTCCACTATTAAGGTCTACTTGGCGGCTATTTCTGCCTGTCATGTAGGCTTTGAGGGCTCAACGGTCGGGCAGCATCCTCTAATCTGCAGATTTATGAAGGGTGCCCGTCGTTCCTTGCCAGTCATCAGGAGAACTGTTCCTGAGTGGGACCTCTCCGTGGTGCTGGAGGCTCTGTCTCAATTTTCTTTTGCGCCCCTGGAAAATATTTCCCTGAAGCTGCTGTCTTTCAAGACGGCTTTGCTCTTGGCCCTGGCCTCAGCTAGACGTGTCGGTGAGCTGCACGCGCTCTCAGTTCATCCCGCGTGCACTAAATTCTCTCTTAGCAGAGATAAGGTTTTTCTCAAGCCTAACCCGGCTTTTATGCCTAAGTGCTTCCCTGCATGTACAGTGGAGGTGTTGGAGCTGTCCGCCTTTCATCCTCCACCTTTTTCCTCTACGGAGGATCAGAGGTTGAACGCTCTGTGTCCTGTTCGTGCGTTACAAACGTATATAACTAGGACCAGCGTTTTCCGCAAGAGCGACCAGCTCTTTGTTTCATGGGCACCCCCCCGCCAAGGGGGTCCCATATCTAAGCAACGCCTTTCACACTGGCTTGTGGAAGCGATTGCTCTGGCTTACGAGTCGAGGGGTGTGCAGCCCCCTGAGAACATCAGAGCTCATTCTACGAGGGGCTTAGCTGCTTCTTGGGCTTTGTTCAGGGGGGTTTCTTTGCAGGACATCTGCTCTGCTGCTAGCTGGGCCTCTCCCCATACTTTTGTTCGTTACTACCGTCTGGATGTCACCAAATCCTCGGTAGCACACTCTGTTTTGGGGGTGGGGTCTTCATAGCCCCCGGTTACCTCCCTTTTTTCTTCCCTTTTCAGTGTCACCGCTGTATGGGTTCGGGGGAGGGCGGGCCAACAGGCCGCACACGTTCGTGTCACCAAGCATGCATTTTCATTCCTGCCTGTATGTATTTCACATGGGTTGCTGGGTGCATTTACATGTGAGTGCTTCACGCATTTTCGTGTCCTGAATATGCGCACTACAGGATGTGTGTGTATATCAGGTTGCTTGGTGGTTTATTATGGGACGGGTCAGGCACCGCCCCTAGGGGTGACCGTCCTTTTTCTGGCCCGCAGAACCTCACTGTGAGTGTATTGGGCAATCGGGGAGCTGTCCATGTCTCTCCCATAGGTGGATCTCGAACACGAGATGATGAAAGAGAACAATAGGTTACTGTCGTAACCCCGGTTCTCTGAAACATCGAGTGGAGAGATCCACCAGCTTTGCCCCGCTTGCCGCACGAGAAGCGAATATACTTGCTGAGGAATAACGGCGCGCACAGCCTATATGTACCCAGGTAAGGGGGTGGGGCCTTACCTGGCATTGGCTGCGCGCCGCTGTCTGTCTAGCCAGACTTGGTGCAATTGGATGCTTCTGCAGAGGTCAGGTATGGATGCCCTTCCCATAGGTGGATCTCTCCACTCGATGTTTCAGAGAACCGGGGTTATGACAGTAACCTATTGTTTTAACCAGTTCCATCAACATCTGTCCTCGGTAAGGGCTGAATAACCACAGAAATCCATTTCAAATACGATCAGATGTCCACAGATGAAATATCTGCAGAGGTTCCAGCAGCAGATCAAGTTCCGGCAGCTCGGAGACCCTGTTTCTGCATGACATTCCAGAGTTTGTGGAGGTTGGACTGAGTGATGAGGTCGTCTGGTTTGAGCTTCAGCGCACGGAGGTAGTTGCTCTCAGCTTCCTTAAGCTTCCCATTAAGATGGAGGATGGCCCCGAGATTCATCAGAGCTGCTGGATGCTGGGAGAACGAGAAAAGGAGACACAAAAACAAAGAATCGTGGATGGTTATAGAATTAGGTAAGAAGTAAAAACTCAACAATCTAAATAAGCAGATGCAACAAATATGATCAACAAAAATCTGAAGCTTGTAATTAAATAATGCATGTAGAAGATTCAATAATTCAATAGCAAAAATATGCATAACATCTAACAAAATGGCTACTTACATCAGGTCTTATATCAGCTGCCTTCCCATAATACCGTTCAGCTGCCTCATTCAGACTGGCCTGTCTGTGGACAAACACACATTACTAGAAGCTGTAAGTTAATATGAATATTATTATGCACTCATATATATTGCTACATAATGAGTGTTGGCCCAGGCAAATAGTTTTCTACATACTTATGTGACTTCCTCTTCTCACATCAATAAGTTATATATAATAATTAGCTAAGCTGTTAAAAATGATGTTTGATTAACAAAGTTCGGGAGGATCAGGTGCAGATAATTAACCATATCAGCACAAGTGGAGAGCTTTCAGTTAATCAACTCAATCAATGACAGGAGGTATAAATACAGCAGACTCACCTCTGTTCGTCTGAGAGTTTACCAGCATCCCTCCTCCACCCAATCTCCTCACTTGTAGTTCCATCTACTTATATCACAACCGGGGGGGAGTACTCTGGGTTCGGGCCAAAATTCCGAGCTCGGAACCCTCCCCCTGGACAGCACGCCAAATACGCTTAAACCTTTACTCTTCTTAATTATATGTAAATGTGAACTCGTGAAATTAATTTAAAGTAAAAATCAATGTCCATGTATTTATTTAGCAAGCATATGTGGAATAAGCAGAATAATGTACAGTCAGCTGGTTATTAATTGCAAAATATATTCTGAAACAAGTGGAGTCCACCTGCAATCCGCCTGACGCAAAAGTGTGCAGATGTGGCCATGTGAATGTTTGACAGACACACACCTGAATGCAACACTATGACTGCAAATTTAATGATTTCACTCAACTAACCTATAGGTTTTAATGAAAGCAAAGATGTCTGAAATGTACATCTAATTAATGGAAATACTGAATATTATCCCCATTAATCACAATAAGTATTACATTTAAAAATAATAACACTAACATCATGTCACAAAAACTTTGATATTCAACGTAATGTCCTAGATTATTTTCCAGAGACAAATTTAGATGAATCGACCTCAAACTGACTATATCTCACAAATGTAGACATTCAGATGAAGTTAAAATTGAAAATAACCATTCATCAAAAGTGCCCAGATGGGATTTTGTTCCCTCTATGGTCAGGAGAAATAATTGACAATATTCAATATTCAAAACAGAATTGCTGTTATGTACATTACTCACCAAAGTGATAGACAGGAGGACATTAATAACGTGAAAAATTATTATTACAGTGTCAGTGAAGATGAATTCAAGAAGAGTTTAATGAAATCATTTATTAAAAGTGAGATGAGATACATTTCTTTCACTTGCTAAAAGCACTTATAAGTTGAAAATACATTTACAAAAAAAACTAAAATTTTTAAATAATCATAGAAATGTGAGAATACTGAATACAAGAGCATAAAATGCTAATATATATATATATATATATATATATATGTATATTTCCAGTGTGTTTGCTGCATGTTTTGAATTGAAAACCATGTTTTCTATTAATGCTTCAACAGTAACAATGGTGGACTGAAACTAAAACTTAACAGTATGCATCATTTAAACTCATTGTAGAGACAATTAAAAGCTGTAAAAGACTGTGAGGTGGTGGGTGTGGTCACAAACTGAACATAGCCCCTCCCTGTTCGCTTGGCTCCTCCCTCAAATAATCATAGCCTGCTGTTTGAACACAAGAACAAATTATTGTATCAATACATGCTTCAATAGTAACATAATGTGCACATCAACATTGGCATTACATTGCAATTTCTAGTTATAAAATTAAACATATTCAGTGCAAGATAAACAAGTCACAATAACTTACATAACAAGTCTGTCACATCTTCACTGATATTTATCACATCATCTACTCCTTCAGACCGCATTCTGATATAAATGTATCAATCATTAAATACATGAACGAAATCTCACACTTGAAAACACACTACAATATATCAAAATTATAATACAATAAGGATAAAGTATCATTTATATAATAATATAATTTGGAAAGAAACATCACTGTAGCATCAGAGTATCTAGTTTATAAAAGAGTAAAATGAAACCCACCGTCTTACGATGACAACATCATCATAGCTTTCTGATATGTCATCTGCAATAAAATAATGAAAAATGAAATGTGATAGGTCTAATGAAATGACCATTTATTTTAACATAATAAAATACACATAATACACAAATATATTTAAAATATAATAAAAATACACAAAATATACATGTATATTCAAATCATGAGAATTAAAGAAATAAACCTGTTGCACGATGTCTCAATCCAACAGTGATTACATCATCATAATTCTCTGTTTTAAATGGTTGCTCCTCTAAATAAGTTAAAAGCAAAGAGGAAAAACAAACTGATTTCACTGTTTACAGGCCCTATAAGTTTAACATGAAGTGAGATCCTGTGATCAGTCACTGACCTGTTGGACCTTCAGTGATGGTGACATCATTATAGTAGTCAGGTGTGACTCCTACTGCAGATTCTGATATGTAAAAAGTGCAATAAACATT
The DNA here is from genome assembly GCA_038088235.1 of Zacco platypus. Lineage (NCBI taxonomy): Eukaryota > Metazoa > Chordata > Actinopteri > Cypriniformes > Xenocyprididae > Zacco > Zacco platypus. Next base: position 6,887,021 of record CM076066.1, read on the forward strand.
TTCATGGAAAAAAAAAATAACACTGTGCTCCATTCTGTTTTACATTGAATTTTAAAAGTAATTAGTTTGTGTAAAAATTAAATATGGATTATGTTATATTGGAGTTCTCTAACCTGAAAGAAAATGACCAACTTCTTCATACTCAGATTGTTGTTCTTCAGAAAGGACACTTTCTGTTATAAAGGAGTAGAACCATAAAAATATGTTTACCATCACAAACCAACTAAATCCCAACTTCTTTTGGATCATTTAGCACTAACCTCATCATTTGACATTAATTGACACACAAAAGGTCCCACAAATACCCGAGTACAATGATTACCCTGTTGATCTATTAAATCAGACACTCTGACACTTACCCCTATGAGTGAAGAGATGGTGTCTATTAATGGGTCTGTGATGAATCTCCTCATAAATGGCCTCAGTGTTCTTAGAGAGAGCTGTGAGTGCAGACAGACAAACCTGCTGTCAGTTCACAACACATGACTGATCACACACTGAATGAGACACAATATGACAGTCTCTGGATCTCTCCTACCTCTCCTCATCACTCTGTTCTGCTGAATCAGTATAAGCAGTGGCACTAAGAGCAGTAAGAGCACAACTCCCAGTACAATCACAAGAGCAGAGAGAGACGCTGCTGGATGAGTTTGTGGACGAGTGACTGATGTTGAGCTCTCTGTCTGAGAAACTGGAGGAGAAGCTGATGTTGTTGTGGCAGGAGTAGAGGACACTGACACATCTGACAAATCTGGAGAAACAGACACAGTAAAAATCATGCAAATAAACAAATAGTATTAGTAATAAAATGATTTTAAAAAGACTAAATTTGCTCAGTGTTCAGCTGTGACCTGCACAGGTGAGTCCAGCGTGATCTTTGTTGGAGCAGTCAGTGTGGTTCTTCAGGGAGAGAGGACAGTCCCACAGGTGAATCTCATTCCCTCTGCACTCAACTCTGTTCAGCCACACAACACCTTCACCGGCACCAAAGACTGAATTCCCATCAGCCCTCAGTGCTGCTCCACAACCCAGCTGCCTGCAGACCACCTGAGCATCGCTGATGTCCCACAGATCATCACAGACTGAGCCCCACACAGCGTTATGATACACCTCCAGCCTCCCAGAGCACCGGCCCGCCCCTCCACTCAGTCTGAGAGGAACATGATCTAAATCAAAGGCAAATAGACATTATTATTAGCCAACAGAGTTCTGTCAGAACAACAACGCCTACAGTGGGGTCCGTGTGTGGTGTGAGATTAAATCATGTTGGTTCCTCTGAAAAAAATCATATCCATACAAAAAACACATGAGGCTGTTATGATTGTTATGTTTTTATACATAAAATGAACTTACTGTTCACTACAGTAGGAGTCATACACTGTCTCTGATGTGGAGTTGAGGAGCAAGACAAATGAGGGGACTCATGACTCGCATGTTCTGTAATCACAATATTATTGATACAATTCATATAAAGGACTACTCCTGTTTTTTAGTGATGGAAATTGCATCAGTCTTACCCGAGCAGGTGATTTTGGCCACTTCATCTCTGTCGCAGTAATTCTGTCCCCAGGGTAAAGATGGACACTGCCACAGATTTGAATCATATGGTCGACATTTCATTACATCCAGCCAGTTACGAGCCGATTCCACCCTTGGTGTAGAATAAGAGAAAACACCAGATCTTCCACAGTTCAGCTCTTGACAGATCAGACTCGCTGTGTCTCTGTCCATCTGGTTTAAACACACATTTCCCCAGGATCCATTGTAGAAAACTTCCACATTCCCTTCACAGCCCTCAGTTAACCTGATCTCTTTAAACTCTAAACAGAATTTAAAAAAAAAAGAAAGAAAAGTACATTTTAAAGTGTGAGCATTATGGGTGTGTAAATGTGTTAAAGTCTGTACATGTTTTAAGTTTAATTTAAACATTATATGTACTATATACACATATATACAGTATAGCAGCATGTTTACCTGAGCACACGACTCCTACATCCTCCTTGTGTTGACAGTCATGTTTTCCCCAGCCTGGAGAAGAGCAGTTCCACAGGGACGTCTCATTCCCCTCACACTCCACCTCATCCAGCCATATGGGTCCAGAACCAGGACCAAACCAGGCTGGTACCTGCTGGTTACTGAGGGCCACTCCACACTGCAGCTGTCTGCACACCACATGGGCATCTTTAATATCCCAGGAGTCATCACACACTGTCCCCCATGAGCCGCTGTGAAAAACCTCCAGCCTCCCTGCACAGTCTCCCCCAGAACCCACCAGCCTGATGGACCCGCGACCTGATATTCAGAGAAAGAGAAACACATTAGTGATCACTAACAACTGAAGAATCTGCCCAGATGTTGCTCTTCTCACCAAGGCAGGTGATTGACAGCTGTTGTGCGGAGCTGCATTTGAGAGTTCGTGGAGAGCTGCAGTTCCCCAGATGAGCTTCACTCCCAGAGCACTGGAAGCCCGTCACACACTCATGACTGTGTTCAGGACTGGATGAAGAGGAGCCGGAGAAGTTCAGCACAGAGCCACAGCCCAGCTGTCTGCAGACCACAGAGGATTCAGTGAGACTCCAGGAGTCCAGCAGAACTCTCCTCCAGACCTGATGGATGGAAACCTCCACCTCCCCCTCACACTGTCTCTCTCCAGACAACCGCACCAGACCGTCATGAACAGCCAGAGAGGAATCTGAGTGAAACATGTGACACCTTATTTACATATTTGTAGATAATTTATAACATTTTTTTCCAATAAAATCCCCTCACTGGAGCAGATGACTCCAACATCTCGTCTATGAGAACATTCAGCTCGACTCCATGAAGAGATGGAACATTCTGAGAGTTTTGTTTCATTCCCGTCACAATCAAACACATCAGCCCAGATTTCACCACTTCCCTCTCCAAACCAGTCTGATCCCACAACAGACACAGCAATCCCACAATTCAACTGTCTACAGAGGACACTGGCAGCTCTCATATCCCAGCATGCATCACAGACTGCACCCCACTCATTGAGGAACTGAAGCTCCACTCTTCCAGAACAAGAGTCTGAACCATTTACCAGCCTAAGATCAGTGTAACCTGTGCAAAAAAAAGAAAAAAAAGTTTGTCATTACAAGGCCCAACACAAATATATCTATCATACAGCATACTGTATATTGACTGAGAAAATTTTCACTTTATGTGTGTGATGTAAAAATAATTCTAAAAGATACACTATAGCCCTTTTGCCCCTGTATTGGTTAAAAAATAAACCAGCAAGAACAGTTTTTTGGTGAGCACCCACCGGCAGAAACATAAATATTTGCAGAAGAATTGGGGTAAGAAGAAAAACTCGGTTTGGAAGATGGATTTATGATATAATCATAAATCATTTACATTTAGTTAATTCTGAACAAAGAAGTTACATAGTGTACTTAAATACTAAAAATAAACAACTTGGGGAAATAAAGTTTTGTAACATAAATCTTATATCAAAAATAAAAGACACTGAAAATTCATTCTTTACCAGAACAGATCAGACCCACATTATTGTCACTGGTGCAGTTGTGTTTCTGTGATGATGATACTGAACAGAATGAAATCTGAGATTCATCTCCTCTGCACTGAATCTCTTGTGTCCACATCTGAGCGTCTCCTTTTCCAAAAGCATCTTCTCCCAGCACCTGTACAGGAGCCCCACAGTCCAGCTCTCTACACACAACCTCTGCATCCTGCTGGTCAAAGGCAGCAGAACACACTGAAACCCACTTCTGATCATCAAGTATCTCTAACCTCCCAGAGCAAAGATGAGAGCCAGCAGCAAGTCTTGAAGGATTATGACCTGTTTATATTACATGAATCAAAACACACAGCAGACAAAAACACAAATAACACAGACATAATGAGGACAAAACATGTAATAATACAGATATGTTAATATACAATATACAATGTTTTCAACATAAAACAATCATTCTCTGTGTAAACAAAAATCCATTGGCAACAAGCAGAAAATACAAAATTGGAATGCTTTTAAGTCTAGTATTAGTCTAGTATTATTTACCTGAACAGATGACCCCGGCATTTGAATGATGATCACAAACATGTATGCTCCATCCAGATGCACCACAGTTCTTCAGTGTAGACTCTGATCCAATACATAACACAGTACTCATCCAGATTGGTTCTGATCCTTGTCCAAACTGAGAATCAGCCAGAGCATCTACAGGTTCTCCACAGTCTAGCTCTCTACACACCACTGCAGCATCGGTCATATCCCAAAAATTGCCACACACTTTTCCCCACTGACCTCTATGAAGAACCTCCACTCTACCAGCACAGCGACTGGTACCACCAACCAACCTCACATTCTTTTTATCTAAGTGACAGAAGAATAAAGAGAGAGATTAGGCATAAAAGGTAAATAATAAAAAGAATAAAAATCTCATAATTTATTTCTTACCCGCACAGAACAGCCCCTGGTAATTATCACGTGAACAGCTGATGTTATGAAGGGATTTTGAGCAGACGTGAATCTGAGACTCATTTCCTCTGCACTGAATCTCTTGTGTCCACATCTGAGCGTCTCCTTTTCCAAAAGCATCTTCTCCCAGCACCTGTACAGGAGCCCCACAGTCCAGCTCTCTACACACAACCTCTGCATCCTGCTGGTCAAAGGCAGCAGAACACACTGAAACCCACTTCTGATCATCAAGCATCTCCAACCTCCCAGAGCAACTGGAGTTTCCGATAAGCCTGACACCTGAAGTAGCAAGAGACAAATAACTTTGTTTGTTATCTAAATGTATACGTGTCATTCATTTCTACCACACACCATTTATTAATGAGAAAATGAATCAATGGAAAATAATTAAATGCTCTATGAAAGGTTAATTTAAATGGATAGTTCAGTCAAAAATGAAAACTGTCATCATTTACTTATTCATCCATCCTTCCCCCAAACTGCTTGTCCTATGTAATTATAGAAATGGTGGAGCCTATTGCGTTTCCACTGCAGGACTGACACATACAGACAAGCACATTCACATGCTCACTAATACCTACAGACAAATTACTGTCTCCAATTCACCTATCATGCATGTCAATCCAAATTCATATGATTTTTTTTTTCTTCCATAAAACACAAAAAGCTCATTTTTAAAGAATATTATGGCCAGTGGCTACTCTTAATGGAAGCGAGTTAAGACGGGCTGTCGAAGCACCAAAATATCAAAGATGAATACTACATTTTGTTCTGTTACTCATGGAAAAGCTGTTGGATGTCATTTTATAAAATAATGCATAAATTACATTTACCATTTTATGGTGTTTCTTATTTTTGGATCTTGAAAAAATCTATCTTTTTTGTTCCACAGATGAAGGTGATTGTGATTTGGTCTGACTTGAGGGTGTGTAAATAATTTTAAAAAATTACATTTTGGGGTGAACTATCCCTTTAAGGCAGGTGGATCATGACTAATATAAAAACAGGATTGGTGTTTGGAGCAGCTTACCTGAACAGATGACTCCAGCATCATTAGTATGATCACATTGATATATACCCCATTGAACTGATCCACAGTTCTTTAGTGTAGATTCTGATCCAGTACATATCTTGCGATTTGGCCATATTGGTCCTGTTCCTGATCCAAAATGAGCAGCACCCAGAGTATCTACAGGTTCTCCACAGTCCAGTTCTCTACACACCACTGCAGCATCAGCCATATCAAAGTCAACACCACACACTGTTCCCCACTGACCTCTATGAAGAACCTCCACTCTACCAGCACAGCGACTGTGACCACCAACCAACCTCACTCTCATAATGTCTATATAATGAATGACAAAAATAGTAAGAGATAAGAAAAAGATACAGACATAAAGAAAGAAAGTACCACACAAAGTACTGTAAAATTACAATGGAACCAATATGTATTCTAAATTTAGTGGACATTAAATTTTATTTCAGTTTATTAAACAATTTATATATACAGCTCTGGAAAAAATTAAGAGACCACTGCAAAATTATCAGTTTCTCTGGGTTTACTATTTATAGGTATGTGTTTGGGTAAAATTAACATTTTTGTTTTATTCTATAAACTACTGACATTTTTCCCAAATTCCAAATAAAAATATTGTAATTTAGAGCATTTATTTGCCAAAAGCAACAACTGGTCAAAATAACAAAAAATATGCAGTGGTCTCTTAATTTTTTCCAGAGCTGTATATTTCTCTAACCTGCACACATCAGATCAACACTGTTGTTATGAGAACAGTTTTTTTCATGTGATGGTGATGACAGAGGACAGAGGTGAATCTGAGACTCATTTCCTCTGCACTGAATCTCTTGTGTCCACATCTGAGCGTCTCCTTTTCCAAAAGCATCTTCTCTCAGCACCTGTACAGGAGCCCCACAGTCCAGCTCTCTACACACAACCTCTGCATCCTGCTGGTCAAAGGCAGCAGAACACACTGAAACCCACTTCTGATCATCAAGGATCTCCAACCTCCCAGAGCAGCGAGAACCTCCAACCAGCCTGACTTCTAAATAAGACAACACAGATTAACAAAATCATGATCAATCTTAATTTAAAACTACATAACAGGACATATCTCCACCTTCAAGGTCCTGTCCTGAATGGAGCACTTGAGGTGAATTTGGAGTCTTGCAGAATAGCAATGGCTGCTACATGTGAATACTTGTGAGTTCCACAGGTCCATCTGGGACACAACCTTAGATTTTCATAACTGAACCCAGTATTTATTTTTCCTCTTTACCATGTGCTAAAATTAGTAGAACTGCCCCCGAATTAAGATTTTTCTAGTCGCCATTAGTCAACTAATCGCATATTTATATTAATTTAATCACTTAAATACACACTTTTTGTTGTTATTGTGAGTGTTTACAAATAAAAGTAGACCCTTTACAGTTCGGAATTATCTATTAATCTTGTTCTTATGACAAAAAATGATGGCGTATTTTAAGTTGAGAAAATGCAAGTGATCACCGGCACCTCCTGATCTTGCACTGAGCACGATATAAAATAGCGCACATTTATTTAGGTTAACATTAGAGCGAGCAGCCATATAAAGTTGCTACTACTTACATGTTTCAAATGATAAGCAATATTTGAGCTAGATATGATGATATGAGAACGTTTGAATTTCCTGTACGACATACTGTATTTACAAAGACCCGTCGGTAACAAACTGTCCCTCAAGAACTAAGTGACTTTACCACTTCCTGTGGATTTTTTTCTTTTCTGTGCGACTAACTGACTAATCTTGGTCTAGTTAACTAACATTTAGTCGACTATTAGGGGCAGCCCTAACAATAAACAAAGCTAGGAAATGTTGTGAGTTATGTCCAAATGAAGACAAATTCATTAAAAAATAAAATAAAATAAAATTGTCTAAAATAGTCCCGTTTCACAGACTGTGATGACGTGTTTTAACAGTCATCAATATTGTAAATCCTGCAGAGTTTTTTATATTTTCATTTTTTTTTTAAAGTAGGCTGGGTAGATTTTATAACACTATACTTTATATTATATTACCTTTGCATCAAATTACAAAAAACAGTTAACGCTGCTGTGAGGTTGTTTCTATAAGGCCTACAGCGGCTATGGAAGTGAAGGCAAAAATTACATCTTTCTTCTGACTGCCATTATCAATCACTCTCTATTTTATCCTCTTTTTGAAAGTTGTGAAAACACTACTGTGGAATTTTCCTTTGCTATTGGTGCAAATGGAAACAAATAATATTCACTGCTCTAAAACTTTACCCAACTATGACGACTTCCTCTTCTAAGAAATCTGGAAATGTGAAAAGGGTCTATAGACAATATCTATTTTTATATTACAATTATTTTAGCAGGAGAGAGGGTAAAATAGTCATGGAAACTGAAATGATGACTGCTTTTGACAAGTGTTTTTTGTCAGGGTTCTGTCACTTCGGTCTAGTTTATGTTATTGGTTTTGTGACAGAGCTCTGACACTCCCTTCATGTCCAGTCTTTGTGTGAGCGTACGGTCTCGCGTTCTCGAGCCGTGCGCTCTCTTGTCTGTGTGTCTCGTTTCATGTTGGGGCGCGTGGTGTTCGGATCCCGGCATTCATGTCTGGTTCCGTTTCAGGTCGGGATTCGGACACTCGCGCTTCCTGTCTTTATTGTGAGCGCACGGTTGTTTCACTCACCGTGCGTTCTCGTGTTCCGTGAGTCTTGTCTTGTTGTGTCCTGTGTTGCACGCGGTTTATTTACATCTGCCGCGTGCTTTCATGTCGTGTTTTGTGTGAACGCGCGGTCTGTGAGTGCGCTCGCTGGCTGCACGTTCTTGTTACGTTCGTGTCTCGTTTTGTGAGCACATGGCTTGTGATTGTTTTCATTAGCCATGTGCTCGTGTTTTTGTCATGTTTGGTGTGAGCACATGGCTTGTCATGTTTTCTTGTGCCATGTGCTCTCTTGTCGATTGTCTTGACCCCACCCATCTTGTTTCCTGATTATTGGTTTATTTGCCCCACCTGTCTTCCCTCGTTACCCGCCTTGTTTGCTACCCTTCTTATTCTCCCTGTGTTTTCAGTCCTGTGCTGGATCATTTGATATAGATATCGTTTGGTGTTTTCTGAGTCAAGTCAAGTCAAGTCAAGTCAAGTCAAGTCTGTTTTCCCCCTTGTGGGTAGTTTTTGTTGGTTTGTTTTATTTTGGTTATTGTAAATAAAGATATACCCATTGCTCTAGCGATTGAGTCCCCGCTCCTTTTCCTTTTCTACACCCAAACCTGACAGTTTTTAATACAAAACTTAACTTACCTGAGCAAATGACTTGAGCGCTCTTATGATCACATTCATTCTGAACAGTCAATTTTATGGATGCACACTTCTTAAGTGCAGACTCTGATCCAGTGCAAATTGCAATTTTCATTAAGACTGGCCTTGATCCAAGTCCAAAATGAGCATCACCCAGAGCATCTACAGGTTCTCCACAGTCCAGCTCTCTACACACCACTGCAGCATCAGCCAAATCCCAGCCAACACCACACACTGTTCCCCACTGACCTCTATGATGAACCTCCACTCTACCAGCACAGCGACTGCTGCCGTTTACCAGTCTCACATGTTTTATGTCTTGGGATGTAAGAAAGAGAGAAAAACAATAGATAAAGTGAGTTGAAATGTAAAATGTCAAAATAAAATTAAATTAACTGCTCTGTTGCATGTTGAACTCTACCAGTACACTGCAAACCAATGTTGTGCTCATGTGAACAGTTGTTTTCATGTGATGGTGATGTTGGACAGAGGTGAATCTGAGACTCATTTCCTCTGCACTGAATCTCTTGTGTCCACATCTGAGCGTCTCCTTTTCCAAAAGCATCTTCTCCCAGCACCTGTACAGGAGCCCCACAGTCCAGCTCTCTACACACAACCTCTGCATCCTGCTGGTCAAAGGCAGCAGAACACACTGAAACCCACTTCTGATCATCAAGTATCTCCAACCTCCCAGAGCAGCGAGAACCTCCAACCAGCCTGACTTCTAAATAACACAACAAAGATTTACAAAACATTGGCTAATTAAAAAATGTTTTGTTGAATTGATTTGGAACAACTGAATAATGGAACATTTTAACAATTTAAATCAATTTGAGTATCAGTGGTTTCTACACTAACACTTTGTGGAAGCACAAAACTTTATACACATATGAATTAGAATATGTAAAATACCTTACCTGAGCAGATGACTCCAGCATCTTTACTATGATCACAGTTGTGTTTTTCCCATCCTCCTGACCCGCACTTCTCTAACGTTGACTCTGATCCCTTACACATGACAAAACTCTTCCAGATTGGTCCTGATCCTGGTCCAAAATGAGCACCACCCAGAGCATCTACAGGTTCTCCACAGTCCAGTTCTCTACACACCACTGCAGCATCAGCCAAATCCCAGTCATCATGACACACTGTTCCCCACTGACCTCTATGAAGAACCTCCACTCTACCAGCACAGTGACTGTGACCACCAACCAACCTCACATTCACACGGTCTGATGATGAGAGAGCTGAAAAATGAGAGAAAGACAAAGGGAGGAGAAAGAGTGGAAGAGAAAAATACATACAAAAGTGAGACAACAAGTTTTTGAATTTAATATTTCTTCCCTTTTTTTCTGTATTTCAGTGGACCTCTTTAGCTATTGAAATGGTTTTGTGTAAAAGGATTGTACAATACGGAAGCCCTAAAGTGCCATGGTTTCTAAAATTCTTTGATCACAGCTTAATTTTATTTAGGATCTCAACATAACAAAAATTGTTCTCTCCCCCTCTTTATTTTTTTATTTTATTTTTTTGGTATGGACGTAACAAAAGCCATTTGTATAATCTATAAACACACTGCGTAATTGTGTATAAGTAAACTGTACACAATTAAACCACTTCCAAATTAAAGTTTATCAAATCAGAATTATATCACTGCAGACACTTGACTATTTCAGTGAACTCAAGGGACAGAGATTTCTGTACAGTTACAGAATGATGATTGACAAATACATTTTGCAGCTGACCAGAGAAACGGTGTACAGTTTGTGTCATGTGAAAATTAATCAAAGATGTAATAATCCAATGATCTGTAAATAACAAATCCATTTATTAGTAGTAGTAGTATTCTATTAACTGAGTAACCACATGACAGTCATATTAGCCTATTTGTAAAACACAATACTTAAATATTAAAAATAACTTCACCACTTTCATTCCTTATGTACTTACCAGCTGTGATGAGTTTTACAACTGTAGTCAGTAGAATGAGTGTCAGGCATCTCTCCATCTTCTTCTGCTCGATTAATTCAACATCCACTACAAGCTTCTCCGCACTGATGATACAGAAGTACAAGCATCCTCTCGCCCCCCTTAATGAGAGAGAAAGAGGTCCAAAACCTCCAATCACACTCGCTGTTACCTTATTTGACAGAACAGAGGAAATCATCAAACAACTTCAGTGACGAATCAGAGGAGGTTTTTATGACTTTTTCCATATATATCTAACTGTCAGCGCTGATGAACTCCTCCTCCCCGCCCATCAAGACACACACACATATATTTGACTTACAGGAGACAGGAAACTCTCCAGTTTATTTACAGCATCAAAGCCTGACACCTGCAGAGAAGAGATAAAAGCACTGATAACTAACTGTGAATGTCCTAAACACTGTTTATTAGTGTAAACATATATGCTAGCATGACATTAGCACGCAATAAATTAAACTCTGTAAAATGAATGCTATTGTAAAATGGCACTTAAAAAAAATTAATGCTTGCAAGAGCACAGAGCACAAGTTAGCCCTAATTACACAGAGGGGTGAAAAACATCACAAATTAATTTTGTGAAACCTTCCTCTCATGTGTGACAAATAATTGCTTTGACAAATGTGAAACTGACCTAATTCCACAAAAGTGGTTTCAGGTGTCCCACAAAAACCATAACTCTCTTTCAGTGAAGATAAGCATGTTGTTCACCTTGTGACCAGCAGAGAGAGCCAGCACTACTGTACACATCTGCCAAAGCAACCTGTAGCTTACTGCACCTTCACACTTTGAGTATTTTACAGTGTCGACGAAACCTTTTTAAGTAATTCTTCTTAAAATGACAAGCAAAATGTCCCTCTTATATATATATATATATAAAATGTCAGTAGTTTATAGAATAAAACAAAAATGTTAATTTTACCCAAACACATACCTATAAATAGTAAACCCAGAGAAACTGATAATTTTGCAGTGGTCTCTTAATTTTTTCCAGAGCTGTATATGGTGAGACACAAAACTCATCATGCAAATACACAAATATTATTAGCACTAAAATTATGCTAAAAAAAAAAAAAAAAAAAAAGCATTCAGCTGTGACCTGCACAGGTGAGTCCAGCGTGATCTTTGTTGGAGCAGTCAGTGTGTTTCTCCAGGGAGAGAGGACAGTCCCACAGGTGAATCTCATTCCCTCTGCACTCGACTCTGTTCAGCCACACAACACCTTCACCGGCACCAAAGACTGAATTCCCATCAGCCCTCAGTGCTGCTCCACAACCCAGCTGCCTGCAGACCACCTGAGCATCGCTGATGTCCCACAGATCATCACAGACTGAGCCCCACACAGCGTTATGATACACCTCCAGCCTCCCAGAGCACCGGCCCGCCCCTCCACTCAGTCTGAAAGGAACATGATCTAAAATGTACACATCATACATACGGAAACCCATCAGTTATCTTTTACCAGATAGATAATTCACAAGTATATGTTTGAAGAAAAAGCAATTAGTTATTCATAAATTACTGCTCTCATTAACAGAACATAATCTACTCACTTGAACACTGTTTATGGTGAGGAGATGCCGAACATGTCAGATGACTCTGTGGCGACTCAGGACTCTCTGAGATTACAACATGGGAAACTCAACAAACCTCCAATTTAGATGAAATTTAGATGGAAACTAAACTCTGTAAAACTTTATTTTATAATACCATTGCATGTTAAATGTAGTTACTGTAGAAATAACTATAAATAATGCATAATTACATCCAATTAACCCTAAACCAAACCCTCACCCTAACCCTAAACATAAAGTACATGTAATTAATTATAATTACAGTACTTGCATGTATAATTACACTGTGATATTGACACCTTCAAATAAATTGCAACCTTAAACTCTTATTAAAACTTTTTAAGAATATAAAAATACCTGCACTGGTGAGTGTGACGACTGTGGACATCAGTAGGATTGTGAGACAGTTCTTTATCTTCCTCAGCTTTGGACTTCAGCTCAAACTTTTCATCGGCTCTCTTAGCAATTCTGAAGAAAAGAGAATGAATGTTGGAAACACTTCAGAGTACATACAGCACTAAAGTCAGACACAAGCACTGATAAAACAATAAGACAGAGAGACATAAACTACTCCTGAATAACAGTATATAATATTTCATAGACTTTTATTGAATTTTGCATTTTGTAAGCAAAAAAAGCTTGTTGAAACAAAATGTGTTGCAACATTCCCCAGTTTCAAAATAATGATAAAATAATAACAACATTGACATAATTTCCATGCACACAGTCAGGCTAATATTAAATGCTAAACAGAAAACATTAAAATGAATTCAAACCAGCAAGAAAATCGGGCACGAATATAAAACAAGTACATAAAACAAACATATGCATGCCATGTATCAATGTCTGACTGTCACAAAACCCTCTGCAGGACGTGAAGTGAACAACACGCTCTTCTGCTCAGTTCAGAGTCATTACATTCTTTTGAGGTAAAGATCCTTGAGCACAGCTGCTGTGTGTAAACTTGTTTCCATTACAAAGTACATTACAATTATCTTTAGCACAATATATGTGTACACTATCAGTGGGTCAACATTCAAAAGGAATATGATATTTTTAAGTTGATATTTTTTAAGCATAATATTTTTTAAATTGCTGTAAAATATTAAAGACTGGGGCAGTGGAAGGTAAATGGTGAAGCATCTGAAATCATAACAATTATATACAAACTGATTACATGTTTGTTTGTTTTTTTAGTTGTTTTTTTTTTGTTCTCTGAAATCGCCAAATTTACATCATAGAAATGTTTCAGACAATTTAAAAGCTTTGAAAGTATTTGAGGCAGTGGGAGTGGTTTGAGTTAAACAGTCCCTCCCTGTTTTCCTGGCTCCTCCCCCACATCATCATAGTCTGTTGTTAGAAAACAAGAGCAAATTTACTTATCAATATGTGCTTTAAAAACTATTATAAACATCAATATTGGTAGTCAAGAGCACAGAAATTTATATTACCAGCATAAAACGATTATTAAAAACTAAATGAAAATTCAGTGTAAGGTAAAAAGGTGTCAGTAACATACCAAACACGTCACTCATGTACTCCCCGACATTCTTCACATCATCATAATCCTCCTGAACACCATCTAATATAAATGTTTCTGTTATTAATAGCATGAGTTTATATGTCATTATAATTTGAAGACAAACAAACAAACAAAAAACGTGTAATTTGAAACCCACTTTCTGCTTTATCAGTGGAGAATTGACGTACAATGATGACATCATCATAGTTTTCTGGCAAGTCAAAACAGACAAATAGAGAAAATAATAAAAAAACATTAAATGCACCCATTAAATGTACAAAATTTGGGATTGTGAAACAGTGCATATGTATAATCAACAAAATATATAAACCTATATTGTTAAACTTGTAGAAATGATTAAAAGAAATAAACCTGTATCATGAGGTCTCAGTCCAACAGTGATTATATCATCATAATTCTCAGGTGTGATTCGCTGCTCTTCTAAATGAGTTAACAGTAAAGAGGAAATAAACAAAAACTGCTTTTCCTATTCAGAGTCCCAATAGTTTATATAATTTAGTGAAATCAGTTAAAGTCACTGACCTTTTGGCCCTTCAGTGGTGATGATGTCTTCATAGTCACCAGGAGCGGCTCCTGCTTTTTTAGATTCATATAATTTAAACTCAGTTAAGATAATAACATTCACTTAGCAGGTTAATTAAACATGCATTAATTTCTGTATGTAGCAAATAATATTTGAGTTATATTGGTTTATATACATATTGGTTTCTCTAACCTGAAAGAAGCTCATCTGCATTTTCAAACCCAGAATGCTGTTCTTCAGAAAGGAAACTTCCTGTTATGGAGAAACAGATCCATGAGACACATTCACAATCATAAACCAGCCAAAATCCCCACTTCCTTTGAATCACAACATTAACCCTGTATCATTTCAGATAACACACAAAAGTCCCACAAATGGATCTATGTGATTTACTCTAATCACCTCTATGAATAATGATAACCTTATTGATCTCCACAAATCAGACACTATGAAAATTACTCACGCCTCTGAGTGAAGAGATGGTGTCTATGAGTGGGTCTGTGATGAAGCTCCTCATAAACGGCCTCAGTCGTGCTCCTGCGTCTCCTCTTAGAGAGAGCTGTGAGTGTAGACAGACAAACCTGCTGTCAGTTCACAACACATGACTGATCACACACTGAATAAGACACAATATGACAGTCTCTGGATCTCTCCTACCTCTCCTCATCACTCTGTTCTGCTGAATCAGTATAAGCAGTGGCACTAAGAGCAGTAAGAGCACAACTCCCAGTACAATCACAAGAGCAGAGAGAGACGCTGCTGGACGAGTTTGTGGACGAGTGACTGATGTTGCGCTCTCTGTCTGAGAAACTGGAGGAGAAGCTGATGTTGTTGTGGCAGGAGTAGAGGACACTGACACATCTGACAAATCTGTCAAAACAGACACAAACACATTCAAAATCAAATAAAAGTAAATGATTGATTTAACATTCCTCAGTGTTCAGCTGTGACCTGCACAGGTGAGTCCAGCGTGATCTTTGTTGGAGCAGTCAGTGTGGTTCTTCAGGGAGAGAGGACAGTCCCACAGGTGAATCTCATTCCCTCTGCACTCGACTCTGTTCAGCCACACAACACCTTCACCGGCACCAAAGACTGAATTTCCATCAGCCCTCAGTGCTGCTCCACAACCCAGCTGCCTGCAGACCACCTGACCATCGCTGATGTCCCACAGATCATCACAGACTGAGCCCCACACAGCGTTATGATACACCTCCAGCCTCCCAGAGCACCGGCCCGCCCCTCCACTCAGTCTGAGAGGAACATGATCTAAATCAAAGGCAAATAGACATTATTATTGGCCAACAGAGTTCTGTTAGAACAACGACGCCTACAGTGGGGTGTGTGTGGTGTGAGATTAAATCCTGAACAAAATCATATCCATACAAACATCACATGAGGCTGTTATGATTTTTATGTTCTTCTACATCAAATGAACTTACTGTTCACTACAGTAGGAGTCATACACTGTCTCTGATGTGGAGATGTAGAACAAGACAAATGAGGGGACTCATGACTCGCATGTTCTGTAATCACAATCACAATATAATATACACAATTCATATAAAGGACTACTGCTGTTTTTTAGTGATGGAAATTGCATCAGTCTTACCCGAGCAGGTGATTTTGGCCACTTCATCTCTGTTGCAGTCATTCTGTCCCCAGGGTAAAGATGGACACTGCCACAGATTTGAATCATATGGTCGACATTTCATTACATCCAGCCAGTTACGAGCTGATTCCACCCTTGGTGTAGAATAAGAGAAAACACCAGATCTTCCACAGTTCAGCTCTTGACAGATCAGACTCGCTGTGTCTCTGTCCATCTTATGGTAACACACATTTCCCCAGGATCCATTGTAGAAAACCTCCACATTCCCTTCACAGCCCTTAGTTAACCTGATCTCTTTAAACTCTGTACACATAAGAGTTTAAAAAAAAAGACATAAAAGTGTGACATGACATTATGGACATGTAAATATGCTGAACATTCTGAAAAAAATATATTCATTTTAAGTTTCATATAGCAGCATGTTTACCTGAGCACACGACTCCTACATCCTCCTTGTGTTGACAGTCATGTTTTCCCCAGCCTGGAGAAGAGCAGTTCCACAGGGACGTCTCATTCCCCTCACACTCCACCTCATCCAGCCATATGGGTCCAGAACCAGGACCAAACCAGGCTGGTACCTGCTGGTTACTGAGGGCCACTCCACACTGCAGCTGTCTGCACACCACATGGGCATCTTTAATATCCCAGGAGTCATCACACACTGTCCCCCATGAGCCGCTGTGAAAAACCTCCAGCCTCCCTGCACAGTCTCCCCCAGAACCCACCAGCCTGATGGACCCGCGACCTGATATTCAGAGAAAGAGAAACACATTAGTGATCACTAACAACTGAAGAATCTGTCCAGATGTTGCTCTTCTCACCAAGGCAGGTGATTGACAGCTGTTGTGAGGAGCTGCAGTTGAGAGTTTGTGGAGAGCTGCAGTTCCCCAGATGAGCTTCACTCCCAGAGCACTGGAAGCCCGTCACACACTCATGACTGTGTTCAGGCCTGGATGAAGAGGAGCCGGAGAAGTTCAGCACAGAGCCACAGCCCAGCTGTCTGCAGACCACAGAGGATTCAGTGAGACTCCAGGAGTCCAGCAGAACTCTCCTCCAGACCTGATGGATGGAAACCTCCACCTCCCCCTCACACTGTCTCTCTCCAGACAACCGCACCAGACCGTCATGAACAGCCAGAGAGGAATCTGGAAAGAAGATGTCATGTTTTACTAAAATAAGAATTCCTTTAGAAGGTGAATTTGTTCAGTGTTTCAGTAACATGATACTCTCAATGTCAAATAAGTTTACCAGAGCAAATGACTCCAACATCTCGTCTATGAGAACATTCAGCTCGACTCCATGAAGAGATGGAACATTCTGAGAGTTTTGTTTCATTCCCGTCACAATCAAACACATCAGCCCAGATTTCACCACTTCCCTCTCCAAACCAGTCTGATCCCACAACAGACACAGCAATCCCACAATTCAGCTGTCTACAGAGGACACTGGCAGCTCTCATATCCCAGCATGCATCACACACTGTGCCCCATTTACTGAAGTACTGATGCTCAACTCGACCAGAACAGATGTCAGGACCATTGACCAGTCTGAGGTCAGTGTAACCTGAACAAAGAACTTTTGTTATTATAAGGCCCATTAGAAAAAATCTATCAATATCTATTTTTCTCAGTTAACATATCTTGATAAATCTAAATCTTCTGTTTTTGTGTGTGATGTAAAGAGGGGTCAAATAATTCTTAAAGATACACTAAGTAACTTTTGCCCCTGTAGTGGTTAAAAATAAACCTGCATGCATTTTGTTAAAGAACATTGTTTTGGTGGGCACCCAACGGCAGAAACATAAATCTGAATCAGAGTAAGACAAAACACGCTTGGGAAGATAGATTTATGATGTAATCATAATTATTATTAATTAATTAATTAATTAATTAATTAATTAATTAATTAAATTTGTGCTGAAAAGAAAGTTGCAAAGTGAACTACTACAGTACTACAACTACTACTCAGTAACAATACAAAAATATTTTTGTAATTAAAAGTTAAAAATTAAAGTTTTGTAATATAAATCTTATATCAAAAATAAAAGACACTGAAAATTCATTCTTTACCAGAACAGATCAGGCCCACATTATTGTCACTGGTGCAGTTGTGTTTCTGTGATGATGATACTGAACAGAATGAAATCTGAGACTCATTTCCTCTGCACTGAATCTCTTGTGTCCACATCTGAGCGTCTCCTTTTCCAAAAGCATCTTCTCTCAGCACCTGTACAGGAGCCCCACAGTCCAGCTCTCTACACACAACCTCTGCATCCTGCTGGTCAAAGGCAGCAGAACACACTGAAACCCACGACTGATCATCAAGTATCTCCAACCTCCCAGAGCAAAGATGAGAGCCAGCAGCAAGTCTTGAAGGATTATGACCTGTTTATATTACATGAATCAAAACACACAGCAGACAAAAACACAAATAATACAGATGTAATGAGGTCAAAACATGTAGTAATACAAATAGGTTAATACACAATGTTTTCCACATAAAACACAACAAATTACTTTGAGCAAACATACCTCTATTGGCAAGTACAAAAAGCAAGAGTGGAATGCTTTTAAGTCTAGTATTATTTACCTGAACAGATGACCCCGGCATTTGAATGGTGATCACAAACATGTATGCTCCATCCAGATGCACCACAGTTCTTCAGTGTAGACTCTGATCCAATACATAACACAGCACTCATCCAAATTTGACCTGATCCTGATCCAAACTGAGAATCAGCCAGAGCATCTACAGGTTCTCCACAGTCCAGCTCTCTACACACCACTGCAGCATCGGTCATATCCCAAAAATTCCCACACACTTTCCCCCACTGATCTCTATGAAAAACCTCCACTCTACCAGCACAGCGACTGGTACCACCAACCAACCTCACATTCTTTTTATCTAAGTGACAGAAGAATAAAGAGAGAGATTAGGCATAAAAGGTTAAATAATAAAAAGAATAAAAAATCTCATATTTGATTTCTTACCCGCACAGAACAGCCCCTGGTAATTATCACGTGAACAACTGTTTTTATTAAATGATGTTGGACAGAGGTGAATCTGAGACTCATTTCCTCTGCACTGAATCTCTTGTGTCCACATCTGAGCGTCTCCTTTTCCAAAAGCATCTTCTCCCAGCACCTGTACAGGAGCTCCACAGTCCAGCTCTCTACACACAACCTCTGCATCCTGCTGGTCAAAGGCAGCAGAACACACTGAAACCCACTTCTGATCATCAAGTATCTCCAACCTCCCAGAGCAACTGGAGTTTCCGATAAGCCTGACACCTTGAGTAGTAAGAGAAAAATAATATTTTTTGTTTGTTATCTAAATGTATTTGGCATTCATTTCTACTACACAGAACCATTTATTAATGTGAAAAAGAATTAATGGAAAATAATTTAAATGCTTTATGAAAGGTTAATTTAAATGGACTTCTCCATTTACTTCTCCATCCATCCATCCTTCCCCCAAACTGCTTGTCCTATCTAGGATTGTAGAGAAATGGGAGCCTATTGCGTCTCAAGGCGAAGGTAGGTAAATACCCATGATGATTGACCAGTGCACACACACACACAGACATGCACATTCTCAGTAATACCTTCAGACAATTTACTGTCTCCATTTCACCTATCATGCATGTGTCAACATGGGTGTGAACCATTCCCATCAACATTTGGGTACTAAAATCCAGGAGACCGCTGAATGGGGGGTGAGGGGTGTTATGATGATGTAACGCGCGCATGGGTTATACTACAACTTTACAGTCCTTACCCAGCCCTGCTTCGTGGGTCCTTGGCTTTGTTCTGTTGACCAAGTTATCACCGCTTATAGAAGACACTGACAAAGAGCTCGGGTGATCACAACATTTGCTTTACTGAACATTCAGAGGCGAACATCATAAATTGCCACAGCAGATTACAGAGCGTGCATCTCTCTCTCCGTCCCCTATTCAACCACCACACACACTGCTTGTATTCTCCCGCAATCTAGATCGGGGGCGCTGTTCTCGCGATATTATAACCCAGATCTATACAAGGTATCAGAACATTATTTTATAACCTTAATTTCACTCCCTACAATGACATTAATTATTAATGTTTCTTTATATTTATTTTTATTATTACAAATTGTATTACATAAACAGAAACACTGCACAGTGACTGTGGTGCATGTAAACGTGGAACGTGAATCAAAAACACATGTATTTAACTCTATACATTACACACACATTACACTGAAGGTCGAAATGGTCGATGTGCTTTCGCTGCGCGATGTGTATTAAAATCTTCAGTTTTCACGTCTTCTCTTCTCCCATTTCTAGCATTGATACTTTCTCACTTGCCTTGATTCGACTTCCCGCGTCGACTGCACAGATATCAAATGCGCAACGGGTTGTCGGTTGCCAGATTGAGGTCACAAATGGGTTGGAATTTGTTTGACGTGTCGATTGCGCGAGTAGAATGAGTTTCATACAAGATCTGGCAACTAGACAACCTTTGAATAATATATTTATGTGATCATTCATATAAGGAAGTTTGGGCAATACAAATTACGGGAGCTTCCCGGGAGAAATAGCAAAACGGGAGATGGGTGTGAAATACAGGAGACTCCCGGCAAAAACGGGAGTGTTGACAGGTATGGTGTGAACTCACTCCTGTTAATACAAATTCATTCGACTTTCTTTTCTTCCAGGAACATAAACAGCTAATTTTTAAAGAATATCCTGGCCAGTGGCTACTCTTTTGAACATAATTGAAATTAGTTGTTGAAGCACCAAAATGACAAAGAAGAATAATAAAATTCCGTTCTGTTACACAAAAGCTGTTAGATGTGATTTTATAAAATAACGCACAAAATTAATTTACCACTTTATGGTGTTTCTTATTTTGGGATCTTGAAAAAATCAATCTTTTTTTGCTCCACAGAAAAAGGTGATTCTGATTTGGTCTGACTTGGGTTGATATAGGGTGAGTAAATAATTAAAAAATTTGCATTTTGGGGTGAACTATCCCTTTAAAGCAGGTGGATCATGACTAATATATAAAAACAGGATTGGTGTTTGGAACAGCTTACCTGAACAGATGACTCCAGCATCATTAGTATGATCACACTGATATAAACCCCATTGAACTGATCCACAGTTCTTTAGTGTAGATTCTGATCCAGTACATAACTTGAGATTTTGCCACATTGGTCCTGATCCTGATCCAAAATGAGCACCACCCAGAGCATCTACAGGTTCTCCACAGTCCAGTTCTCTACACACCACTGCAGCTTCAGTCATATCAAAGTCAGCACCACACACTGTTCCCCACTGACCTCTATGAAGAACCTCCACTCTACCAGCACAGCGACTGTGACCACCAACCAACCTCACTCTCATAATGTCTATATAATGGATGACAAGAATAGTGAGATATGAAAAAGCCAGACAAATAGAAAGAAAAAAGAACCACACAAAGAGGAAAAAATATAATGGAACTAATTTGCTTTCTATATTTAGCGTACATTAAACTTCAATTTATTAAATAATAATAATAAAAAACTCTAACCTGCACACACCAGATCAACACTGTTGTTATGAGAACAGTTGTTTTCATGTGATGGTGATGTTGGACAGAGGTGAATCTGAGACTCATTTCCTCTGCACTGAATCTCTTGTGTCCACATCTGAGCGTCTCCTTTTCCAAAAGCATCTTCTCCCAGCACCTGTACAGGAGCCCCACAGTCCAGCTCTCTACACACAACCTCTGCATCCTGCTGGTCAAAGGCAGCAGAACACACTGAAACCCACTTCTGATCATCAAGTATCTCTAACCTCCCAGAGCAGCGAGAACCTCCAACCAGCCTGACTTCTGAAAGAACAACAAAGATCAACAAAATCATGGCTTATTTTAAAGGTATATTTCAGGACAGATCTCCACAATCTTCACCTGCCTGTGAGTTCCACAGGTCCATCTGGGACACAACCTCAGATTTTCATAACTGTATCCTGTATTTAGATTTCCTCTTTAATTGCTAAGTATGTGCTAATATAACCAAAACCAGGAAATGTTGCAACAATTATTTATGTTCAGATGAAGACAAATTCATAACAATTCATGACAAAAATATTAAAATTGTACAATTATTATTAATAGACAATATCTATTTTATATCCCAATTATTTTAACAAAAGAGAAGGTAGAAAATAGTCATGAAAAATAAAAATGATGACTGCTTTGGACAAGTGTTTTTATTATAATAATACAAAACTTTTAACTTACCTGAGCAAATGACTTGAGCTCTCTTAGAAAGACACATGCCACGATTATAGACCACACTTATGGATCCACATTTCTTAAGAGTAGATTCTGATCCAGTACAAATTGCAATTTTCATTAAGACTGGCCTTGATCCAACTCCAAAATAAGCATCATCAAGAGCATCTACAGGTTCTCCACAGTCCAGTTCTCTACACACCACTGCAGCATCAGCCAAATCCCAGCCAACACCACACACTGTTCCCCACTGACCTCTATGAAGAACCTCCACTCTACCAGCACAGCGACTGCTGCCATTTACCAGTCTCACATGTTTTATGTCTTGGGATGTAAGAAAGAGAGAAAAGCAATAAATAAAGTAGATAAAGTGAGTTGAAATGTAAAATGTCAAAATTAAATTAAATTAACTGCTCTGTTGCATTTTGAACTCTTACCAGTACACTGCAAACCAATGCTGTGCTCATGTGAACAGTTGTTTTCATGTGATGGTGATGTTGGACAGAGGTGAATCTGAGACTCATTTCCTCTGCACTGAATCTCTTGTGTCCACATCTGAGCGTCTCCTTTTCCAAAAGCATCTTCTCCCAGCACCTGTACAGGAGCCCCACAGTCCAGCTCTCTACACACAACCTCTGCATCCTGCTGGTCAAAGGCAGCAGAACACACTGAAACCCACTTCTGATCATCAAGTATCTCCAACCTCCCAGAGCAGCGAGAACCTCCAACCAGCCTGACTTCTAAATAAGACAACACAAATTAACAAAACATTGGCTTATTAAATTTTTTTTAGTTGAATTGTTTTTGAATGAATCAATAATGAAACATTAACAATTAAATGTGAATTAAATTTAATTGAAAATCAACTTAAGTATTAGAAACTAACATGCACAAAACCTAATACACTGATATGACTTGGAATATAAAGAATACTTTACCTGAGCAGATGACTCCAGCATCTTTACTATGATCACAGTTGTGTTTTTCCCATCCTCCTGACCCGCACTTCTCTAACGTTGAATCAGATCCCCTACAATTGACATAATTCATCCAGATTGGTCCTGATCCTGGTCCAAAATGAGCATCACCCAGAGCATCTACAGGTTCTCCACAGTCCAGTTCTCTACACACCACTGCAGCATCAGCCAAATCCCAGTCATCATCACACACTGTTCCCCACTGACCTCTATGATGAACCTCCACTCTACCAGCACAGCGACTGTGACCACCAACCAACCTCACATTCACATGGTCTGATGATGAGAGACCTGACAGAATGAAAGAAAGATAAATGGAGGAGAAAGAGTGGAAGAGAGGAAGAGAAAAATACATTAATAGGGTGAAAAAGTGGGACAACACATTTTTGAATCGAACATTTCTTCCCTTTTTTCTCTGTATTTCAGTTGGCCTCTTTAGCTATTGAAATGGTTTTTTGTAAAAAGATTGTGCAATACGGAAGCCTTAAAATGCCATACATTATACTTATTTCTGTATTGTTTTTGTTTGTTTGTTTTTTTTCACAAAAATATTTCTGTAGTTATAGAATGATGATTGACATGCAATTAAATAGTTTGCAGCTGATCAGAGAAACGGTGTACATTTTTTTGTTTGTAAATAACAAATTTATTATTTTTTAGCATTTATTATTATTATTAGTAGTAGTAGTAATATTATTATAATTATTAGAATGTCATCTGAGAGACCACATTACAGTCAAACTTAATTTTAAGTATTTGAAGAACACAATACTGAATTTCTGAAAATAACTTCACCACTTTCATTCCTTATGTACTTACCAGCTGTGATGAGTTTTACAACTGTAGTCAGTAGAATGAGTGTCAGGCATCTCTCCATCTCCTTCTGCGCGATTAATTCAACATCCACTACAAGCTTCTCCGCACTGATGATACAGAAGTACAGGCATCCTCTCGCCCCCCTTAATGAGAGAGAAAGAGGTCCAAAACCTCCAATCACACTCGCTGTTACCTTATTTGACAGAACAGAGGAAATCATCAAACAACTTCAGTGACGAATCAGAGGAGGTTTTTATGACTTTTTCCATATATATCTAACTGTCAGCGTTGATGAACTCCTCCTCCCCGCCCATCAAGACACACACACATATATTTGACTTACAGGAGACAGGAAACTCTCCAGTTTATTTACAGCATCAAAGCCCGACACCTGCAGAGAAGAGATAAAAGCACTGATAACTAACTGTAAATGTCCTGAACACTGTTTATTAGAGTAAACATATATATTAGTATGACATTAACATTTAATAAACTCAACTCTGTAAAATGAATGCTATTGTAAAATGGCATTTAAAAATGAAGGTAATACATTCTTGCAAGAGCACAGTGGACAAAATAGCCCTAATTACACCAAGGGGTGAAAAACACTACAAAATTAATTTTGTGAAACCTTCCTTATGTCCATGTCAAATAATTGCTTTGACAAATGTGAAATTGACCTAATTCCACAAAAGTGGTTTCAGGTGTCCCACAAAAACCATAACTCTCTTTCAGTGAAGATAAGCATGTTGTTCACCTTGTGACCAGCAGAGAGAGCCAGCACTACTGTACACATCTGCCAAAGCAACCTGTAGCTTACTGCACCTTCACACTTTGAGTATTTTACAGTGTGGACGAAACCTTTTTAAGTAATTCTTCTTAAAATGGCAAGAAAATGTCCCTCCTACCTGACTTTTAGGTCACATAAAAAATAAATAAAGTAAAAATAAAATAAAATATTTCAAGGCCACATTATAAGAGTTCATTCAACTGAAAATATGTGGCAGTGAAGGGCAATTTTCACTTAAATAAATTGTGGTTGTTGATAGTATTTGCAGCTTTAAAAGAGACAGCAGCAGCAAACAGTCACACACACGTATATTAGTGAGGATATTGCATAGACTTCCAATTATTTTATATCAGGTTAATGATATTTTCTATCGCCTAACTAACCCAACCGCTACCTATCACATATTGTTCCATCACAGGGACATTCTGACAGAGTTGCTGCCAAACTGTGCAATTCATAGCAATATTTTCCAACGACACAGGCACACGCTTCTTTTAGGCAGACTTTTAGTTGGTCCATCAGCCTCTTTTTTTGACCACCTGCATCTCAGTGGCCGAGATGTAACTGACCATACAATGCCTTTAGGCGATTAGGCATTCTGATGACATGACCAAGACATAATTGGTAGATGGTTGCTTAATGTGCATCTACCAGCTTTGCTTTCATGGTGTGTTTCCCCTGCCAAGTTAGCCTGAGGCCGCAGAGCACTCTTACTGTGTGCAGGAGGCCTGACAGGAGTCTTGGTGAAGGACAGGTTTTGTTGGCACAGGGAGATTTACAGAAAAGCTGCTTCCCTGTTCACTACCAAGGGCTAGCCATTAGCAGCAGCATCCAGCATCAAAACTTTTTAACAAACCTATGACTTAAAATAAATAAGTTCTCAAACCTGTAAGATCAATACCGTATATTCATATGTGGAGCACTTTCCTTCAAAGACAATATTTGCGCTGAAACAGGGCAACAAAGACAATTATAACAATAGTATTCACAACTCTAGTCCCAAAACAAACAAAGTTTAGCATGATAAACAGAAACTCTCAAATCTTAGGGTAGGCAAGTACTTCCCTCATTCTTGTTTAATCTAATGGATAATTTAGTTTTTTGTTTTTTTTTATTAATAAAAAATAAAAATAATGGTGCAAAACACTAACACACTTTTTTTTAAACATATATATTGTATTACTAATGAAACAGCAATTACTTAATTGATTAGTTACCATATCAGTGTGGTCATAGTTCATCTCATCAACTTTTAAAATGTTTTGTGTTTAGACATGTTATAACTTACATTTTCTTGTAATGAGTAATGTACATGTTATAAATCGCACAAATATTTTTATTTTGCTAAACAGCTACCTTTTCCGTCGTGCTAGTCTGCAAACTTAACTCAACCAATCAAATATGCCTATGGAGCCTCTAAAGGGACGTGGTGGAAAAAAATTGGGATAGGAGGATTTAAAATAAATAAATGAATCTTTTGCGTTTCCTCGCAAAGATAATGTTAGCAGTTTTCTGTTGATCCAGATTTTGTTAATGACCATGTTTAAGTAGTTTATCAAAGAATATTGAAAAGAGAAAGGAAACTCTAAAAGTTATTTTGCCAAATATTTTAATTTTGTTAAATTCATTAAAAAAAAACACATCCAGAAGCAGTAATGAACAGTGGCAGGAGGCGTGGCCATCGAGTCATGCAGCTTCTCCCTCATTGTTTGACTCCTCCCCCACATCGTCATAGTCTGCATTAAAGAAAAAGCAGCAACTAAGTTCAATGTTGTGATTGCATCAATATTTCAAACTGAGTTTATTTAAATCAGCAAATGATTTTATAATTTTGTATCTTTAATTTTATTTTAAAATGTTTTTATTAAATAATGGGGAGTGTATTTACAGTATATGAAATAAATAATGTGGTGTGGGCAATTCAGTTTCAACTGAAGGAGTCAATTCGTAAATTGTGAGTCTTAAACATGAAATATATTTCATATAGGAATCATAAGACAAAAAGGTTAGGCCTACCTAACAAGTTTCTCAAATCTTCAGTGATACTCCACACATCATCATACTCCTCCTGATCTTCATCTACACATGTATATGAAAAAAGATACAGAGCTTGTGTCATTGATCTCTTTCCTCTCACGACTGTCTGAGAGTATGAGATTTACTCCTGATGAAGACTTGATGATTCATTAATGGTAGAAAAGGATATTCAACATATCTTAGAAAGAATGTAGATTAAAAATGAATTTGTGCGACTCACCCATTACCCATTGAGAGCACTGTCCATTAATGATGACATCATCATAATTCTCTGGTGTGTCCACTACAAACACACGTACACAACATAAGCTCTTAAATATAACTTTAAGCTAATAAAATAATATTTTATCTTAAGAGCAAATTTATATCTGAAAAACAAAAACAAACAAAACAAAAAACCCACCTGTTTCAGTACCACAGGTAATGACATCATCATAGCCCTCTGGTGTCTCATCTATAAATTTAACATGAAATCAATGCCATCAAGCTTAAAACAAACTTGAATGTATATATTAATATGTATGTTGCAGAATTACAGTGAGAACTAGATCTACAGTACAGAAGTGAACCAGCACCTGTCTCACAATCTGGTTTTGGTCCATTAATGATGATTTCCTCATAGTATCCTGATGTGATTTCATTCGCCCTCTCTTCAACATCAGAACAAAATTTATAAGTCAAATAATAAAGATATTTGCAGAAATGAAATGCAGGAAGTGAGATCATTTTAATCAGTAATGAAATCACTTGACTAGTTTACAAGGCCAATGTCTTATTATGCCATTGCTATTCAAAACATCAGACTATTATATTAGCGTTGTATATTGTGGTGTGCACATTTACAGGTCATTTATCTCCAAGAATTTGTCAACTTCAGAGTTTACATTTGGTAAATCACCTCTCTAACCTGAGTAAAGCAAACCAACTTCTTCATACACCGAATGTGGGTCTTCAGAGATGAGACTCCCTCCTGTTAAAGGCGAGAGGAACAGAACGAAAACAGACTGAATTCTCATATACATTGGATCATGCAGCTCTGTGGATTGATACGTGATTATAATTAATTATGCAAATGTTGATGAAGTATTAGATGTACATAAATAAGACTAAAGAATGAAATAGCTCGTATAGTAACAAAACTAACACAGATGACTGAGGTTTTTGCTTGATGGTGTTTCTTTTCTCAGCAAGGATTTCAGAATGATCTAAACACATTACATTATTTGAAGTGGACTTCACTGGTTATTCCACTAACTTAAGTGAGATTCCATTCCAAAGGGAGCGTACACGTTTGGTTTGAATGGCATTGAAAATGAAATTGGGAATAAGGGTTCATCGATACATCACTTCACAGGAAGTGGAGAGGGAAATTTACCCAGCTGTCATTGTGCATCACTCCAGTACTTAAAGAAGTTTGAATGAAATAGGCACCAGATAAAGGAGGTGAGACTTTTTAATTAATTTAATGAGTCCCAAGTGTGGTTTGTTCATGGTAACAATTTTCTCCTATGATGCCTCACCTGTATGAGTTATGGGATTGTGTCTGTGATAAATTTCCTCGTAAACTATCTCACTTGGAGCCCTGTGTAGTCCTGTGTACCAGTCAGAGAGAGCTGTGAGTGTAAACAGACAAACCTGCTGTCAGTTCACAACACTATAATACATGATTCGCAATATGACAGTCTCTGGATCTCTCCTACCTCTCCTCATCACTCTGTTCTGCTGAATCAGTATAAGCAGTGGCACTAAGAGCAGTAAGAGCACAACTCCCAGTACAATCACAAGAGCAGAGAGAGACGCTGCTGGACGAATTTGTGGACGAGTGACTGATGTTGAGCTCTCTGTCTGAGAAACTGGAGGAGAAGCTGATGTTGTTGTGGCAGGAGTAGAGGACACTGACACATCTGGAAAAACAGACACAAACACATTCAAAATCAAATAAAAGCAAATGATTGATTTCTCAGTGTTTAGCTGTGACCTGCACAGGTGAGTCCAGCGTGCTCTTTGTTGGAGCAGTCAGTGTGTTTCTTCAGGGAGAGAGGACAGTCCCACAGGTGAATCTCATTCCCTCTGCACTCGACTCTGTTCAGCCACACAACACCTTCACCGGCACCAAAGACTGAATTCCCATCAGCCCTCAGTGCTGCTCCACAACCCAGCTGCCTGCAGACCACCTGAGCATCGCTGATGTCCCACAGATCATCACAGACTGAGCCCCACACAGCGTTATGATACACCTCCAGCCTCCCAGAGCACCGGCCCGCCCCTCCACTCAGTCTGAGAGGAACATGATCTAAATTATAGACAAGGAGACAGGAGAGTAGTCAAACCAGAGGTGCCAGCATGGGGGTATGTGTGTGGTCAGATGTATGTCTATATGTATAGATGTATAGATGAAATCCTATTGGTTCCCCATTGCACAACTGTCAACACTGGACACGAGAAAATGAAGTAACGCAAGCACTTGAAGTGCGTGAGAAAAAGTACGGGGCATCAGTTTATTGTCGAGAGTTTATATCACTGATTATAATGTATTGTCTTTAGTTGCATCACATCACGCTGTTTGCATCTGGTCTAGACACAGTGTTACCTTACATTGCATAAAGCTGTCACAACTTTTTCATTTCATGGTATGTTTGTTTCAATAAAATAAACTTACCTGAACACCGTCTCTGGTGGGGAGTTGTTGAACTAGTCTGACAGCTTTGAGAGGACTCCTGATTCTCCTGTTCTGTAAGCATATGTTAATTCAATATATAATATATGTATACTTTCCAAAAATATATATATTTCATGAATATGTTAAATTAATATTCCTATGTTATTTTGTGCTGAAAAATTGATTTTACCTGAGCAGGTGATTTTGGCCACTTCATCTTCACCACAGTAATTCAGTCCCCAGGGTGAAGATGGACACTGCCATAGAGTGGAATCATGTGGTCGACATTTCATTTCATCCAGCCAGTTATGAGCTGATTTCACTCTTGGTGTAGAAACAGACAAAACACCAGATCTTCCACAGTTCAGCTCTTGACAGATCAGACTCACTGTGTCTGGTTCCATCTGGTTCCAGCACACATTTCCCCAGGATCCATTGTAGAAAACCTCCAGATTCCCTTCACAGCCCTTAGTTAACCTGATCTCTTTAAACTCTAGATGGAAAAAGATGCACATTAAAACAAGAGGAATTCAGATTGAGCTAAACCTAAAATAAACGCCAAAATAACTGGTAAATACAAGGCTAATGCATGCTGTAAGCACTGATTTCATCTAAAATGACATAAGCCTAAAAATGAGTTATAAAACATAGTGTATTTAGTGAAAAACAAATAAATACATCTATGGTAATCATTTCCAATAGTGTACTGTTTACCTGAGCACACGACTCCTACATCCTCCTTGTGTTGACAGTCATGTTTTCCCCAGCCTGGAGAAGAGCAGTTCCACAGGGACGTCTCATTCCCCTCACACTCCACCTCATCCAGCCATATGGGTCCAGAACCAGGACCAAACCAGGCTGGTACCTGCTGGTTACTGAGGGCCACTCCACACTGCAGCTGTCTGCACACCACATGGGCATCTTTAATATCCCAGGAGTCATCACACACTGTCCCCCATGAGCCGCTGTGAAAAACCTCCAGCCTCCCTGCACAGTCTCCCCCAGAACCCACCAGCCTGATGGACCCGCGACCTGATATTCAGAGAAAGAGAAACACATTAGTGATCACTAACAACTGAAGAATCTGCCCAGATGTTGCTCTTCTCACCAAGGCAGGTGATTGACAGCTGTTGTGAGGAGCTGCAGTTGAGAGTTCGTGGAGAGCTGCAGTTCCCCAGATGAGCTTCACTCCCAGAGCACTGGAAGCCCGTCACACACTCATGACTGTGTTCAGGACTGGATGAAGAGGAGCCAGAGAAGTTCAGCACAGAGCCACAGCCCAGCTGTCTGCAGACCACAGAGGATTCAGTGAGACTCCAGGAGTCCAGCAGAACTCTCCTCCAGACCTGATGGATGGAAACCTCCACCTCCCCCTCACACTGTCTCTCTCCAGACAACCGCACCAGACCGTCATGAACAGCCAGAGAGGAATCTGAGTGAAACATGTGACACCTTATTTACATATTTGTAGATAATTTATAACATTTTTTTCCAATAAAATACCCTCACTAGAGCAGATGACTCCAACATCTCGTCTATGAGAACATTCAGCTCGACTCCATGAAGAGATGGAACATTCTGAGAGTTTTGTTTCATTCCCGTCACAATCAAACACATCAGCCCAGATTTCACCACTTCCCTCTCCAAACCAGTCTGATCCCACAGCAGACACAGCAATCCCACAATTCAGCTGTCTACAGAGGACACTGGCAGCTCTCATATCCCAGCATGCATCACACACTGTGCCCCATTTACTGAAGTACTGATGCTCAACTCGACCAGAACAGATGTCAGGACCATTGACCAGTCTGAGGTCAGTGTAACCTGGACAAAGAAAAGAGTTTTTACTAAAACAGTATGAAAAATGCAAAAAAAACATTATTTATGATTAATTCAATAAGTTGAAAACTCCTGCTCCATTACCAGAACATAACACTCCAATGCCATTCTCATGGGTACAGTCATGTTTGAGAGAAGGTGATATTGGACAGAAAGATATATAGGACTCGTCTCCTCTGCACTGAATCTCTTGTGTCCACATCTGAGCGTCTCCTTTTCCAAAAGCATCTTCTCCCAGCACCTGTACAGGAGCCCCACAGTCCAGCTCTCTACACACAACCTCTGCATCCTGCTGGTCAAAGGCAGCAGAACACACTGAAACCCACGTGTTTATCTGAAGTATCTCTAATCTCCCAGCGCACGAGTGAGGTCCATTGGTAAGTCTGGAATGTTTGTGATCTGTTTTTATTACATTCAAAACGGTACAAAACAAAGAAAACACAGTTATTCAGAGTTATCTGCAAGCTTAAGAGTTTATTTTATTCAGCAGTTACAGTCCCTAAATAACAATAATCATATGAAAATTATGAACATGAACATAACATGAGATTTGTTTTTTACCCCCATCAGTTTTTCAAGAGCGTTTTGTGTAATTTATGACATTTATCACAAAATAAACGTATACAAAATTATTCACCTGAGCAGATGACTCCAACATCACCATTATGATCACAGGTAGGATTACCCCATCCTGCTGATCCACAGTTCTTCAGTGTAGGCTCCATTCCAAAACAAAATAAAACACTGATCCAGATTGGTCCTGATCCTTTTCCAAAATGAGCACCACCCAGAGCATCTACAGGTTCTCCACAGTCCAGTTCTCTACACACCACTGCAGCATCAGCCATATCCCAGAAATCATCACACACTGTTCCCCACTGACCTCTATGAAGAACCTCCACTCTACCAGCACAAGGACTGTTACCACCAACCAACCTCACATTCATCACATCTAAGAGGACAATAGAGAGAGAACATCATTTATCATATTTAATATAATAGACCAATGTGTTTTTTTGCTATTAGTTCATATACAGTATATATTTATTTTTTCTCTCATTCAGTTCAGCTCTTACCTGCACACACCAGTCCAATATCATTGTCATGAGAACAGTTTTTTTCATGTGATGGTGATGTTGGACAGAGGTGAATCTGAGACTCATTTCCCCTGCACTGAATCTCTTGTGTCCACATCTGAGCGTCTCCTTTTCTAAAAGCATCTTCTCCCAGCACCTGTACAGGAGCCCCACAGTCCAGCTCTCTACACACAACCTCTGCATCCTGCTGGTCAAAGGCAGCAGAACACACTGAAACCCACTTCTGATCGTCAAGTATCTCCAACCTCCCAGAGCAGCGAGAACCTCCAACCAGCCTGACTTCTAAATAAACAACAGAAGAGAAATATTTAAAAATAAATAAATGAAAACAATGACAAATATTTTTTTTTTAAAGAATACTAGTGTGTACGGGTATGTAGACAATTTATATATTACCATAGTTGCATAAAGCAATAAAAAATATTTTGAAAAAACTTCTTCAAACTTAAGACCTTTTTTTTTTAGGTTGCTTTAAGGCAGGCAGATAATCAGTTATAATATAATGAGGTTTGGAGCAGTTTACCTGAGCAGATGACTCCAGCATCTTCAGTATGATCACAGTTGTTTTTACCCCATCCTGTTGAGCCACAGTTCTTCAATGTAGACTCTGATCCAGTACATAACACAGTACTCATCCAGATTGGTCCTGATCCTTTTCCAAAATGTGCATCACTCAGAGCATCTACAGGTTCTCCACAGTCCAGTTCTCTACACACCACTGCAGCATCAGCCATATCAAAGTCATCATCACACACTGTTCCCCACTGACCTCTGTGAAGAACCTCCACTCTACCAGCACAGCGACTGCTGCCATTTACCAATCTCACATTCATATTGTCTATATATTGAAAAGAAATTATGAGAGATAAAGAGACAATAAGAAACAGAGAAATAAAAGAGTGAGTTAAAATAAATCACACAACGAAGAGGGAAAACATATTGATATCACATCAAGTTTCAATCTGGGGATTTAATCTGAAGTGAAAATTAGTTTCAACCTGCACACACAAATTCAACATTGTTTCCACGAGAACAGTTGTTTTCATGTGATGGTGATGTTGGACAGAGGTGAATCTGAGACTCATTTCCTCTGCACTGAATCTCTTGTGTCCACATCTGAGCGTCTCCACAGTCCAGCTCTCTACACACAACCTCTGCATCCTGCTGGTCAAAGGCAGCAGAACACACTGAAACCCACTTCTGATCATCAAGTATCTCTAACCTCCCAGAGCAGCGAGAACCTCCAACCAGCCTGACTTCTGAAAGAACACAGTTAATTCAATAAAACAAAAGAAGAGATAGATAGAGAGAGAGAGAGAGAGAGAGAGAGAGATAGATAGATAGATAGATAGATAGATAGATAGATAGATAGATAGATAGATAGATAGATAGATAGATAGATAGATAGATAGATTCTTAAGATTTATAGTTTAAAATATGGAAGACAAATGCGGCAAGTTTTATTTTAATTTTATTTTTAATATAGCCTCAACCAACTGGGATCTTAAAACCTCAGGGCTCCAGACTAACTTTTCCACTGGTTGCACTGGTGCTACCAATTTTCTCAGTTGGTCGCACCAGCACAAGATTATGTATACTTAAATATATTAAATCACAGTGGCTGATGGCCGATATAAATCTGATATATATGTATAATTTATATTTATTTTAATTCATATTAAATACATTAGAAATATGAAAAGTATGAAAATTAAATTAATTAATACATATAAAGCCATAATAATTATATATAAAACCTTAATAGATATATATATATATATAATTTCGATCGCGTTTCCCGTGAAGCTGAACTGAAGTCTGAATTCACTTCACACGGATCGACTGTCACGCACAGAATACATGCGTTCACGCGGGTTACAAACACTTCAGAAAATCTCACTGTTGTATTTGAATAAATCTGCAAGGTCTGTGAAATTAAATGTTAATTAGATATTCAGAGATTTGTTTTAATGATATAGATGTGTATTTGCTGAATGCTGAAGGTAAATGAGAAAATATTAGCCATAAATATAAAGGCAAACGCTGTACTTCCTCACATACAGTTTACTTTCTTTCTTTGTTGAGGTTGGTCAGACAAAATAAACACAAAATTTTCAGTCTATTCACATTTGAGTCTATTTTTCCTAGTCAGTTTTTGAGTCACTGACAGACTAACTGCGCGCGACCACCGGCGCGGAGCGCGAGCATTTTCAACTCGCCAGTCGTTACGCAACGCGAGCAATGATGCTGCGTTTGAATTTTCGCGACAGAGACGTGCCTATATACATTACCTTGACAACACTATTTGACATTAGCGCAGGACAAACATTCTCTCGCGGCCTATTGAGGAACCCTGGTCTAACCCATTGCTGTTGAAGTAGTGCCTTTCTACCTGTGCTCTCATCATCAGTTGTGTCTGTATGCTGGCTCGTCCTTTCCACCAGCATCCTTGAACTCCAAAATGTGTTTTTTATTATTATTATTCAGCTATTTACCTTTTCATTTTTATATAGCTTAATTCCTAAATTACCTGAATTCCTAATTGGCGCATTTCATTCAGAGGCTGAGCATCGGCCACACAGGTTCTCACGGTAATAAAGAAGCCTTGAAACCGTTAAGTGAGTCTATTGTTTTCTCAGTTCGCTACAATAAACAAATGACAAATACACCACCCGTGGATCTTCCTCACTTGTTCTAAGTTTTGGCCAGTGTTATACTTAGGCTACTTATACTGACACCTACCAGACGTACTTGCAAGTATCATGCAAAACTAAAGGTTTACAGTAACACAAGAAAAAGTTTCCTCAACAATAGAATTAAAATTAAAATACTCTATATTTTGGTGAAAAGGGCACAATTGTAGTAATGTAATATCAAGGTGAGGTTCTGCACAGGGAAGTTTACCTGAGCAGATGACTCCAGCATCTTCAGTATGATCACAGTTACTTTGACCCCATCCTGATGACCCACAGTTCTTCAGTCTAGACTCTGATCCAGTACATAACACATTACTCATCCAGATTGGTCCTGATCCTGATCCAAAATAAGCATCACCCAGAGCATCTACAGGTTCTCCACAGTCCAGCTCTCTACACACCACTGCAGCATCAGCCAAATCCCAGTCTTCATCACACACTGTTCCCCACTGACCTCTATGAAGAACCTCCACTCTACCAGCACAGCGACTGCTGCCATTTACCAGTCTCACATTCATACTCACTGTATATTAAATAAAGAAGTCAAGAGAAGGAGAGATAATAATGAACAACCAGAAAAAAGAGAGTTAAAAGAATCACACAAAGAGAGAAAGAGAAAATATTTCATACAGAGAGTCACAAAATTTGACATTAGATTTTATAAAAGTAAAAGAAGTCCACCCTAACCTGCACACACCAGTCCAATATCATTTTCATGGGAACAGTTTTTTTCATGTGATGGTGATGTTGGACAGAGGTGAATCTGAGACTCATTTCCTCTGCACTGAATCTCTTGTGTCCACATCTGACCGTCTCCTTTTCCAAAAGCATCTTCTCTCAGCTCCTGTACAGGAGCCCCACAGTCCAGCTCTCTACACACAACCTCTGCATCCTGCTGGTCAAAGGCAGCAGAACACACTGAAACCCACGACTGATTATGAAGCATCTCTAACCTCCCGGAGCAGCGAGAACCTCCAACCAGCCTGACTCCTGAAAGAATCCAGATCATTTAATTTTTTTTTTTGAAAAAAAAAAACATTGTTGTACACTTGAAGTATAAAAATACTTTATAGATTCCTAATATCACGTTTATATGTAAGAGAAACACCACATGTTGTATATAAAAAAACAACTGCAACAACAACAGAAATCTAACATTTTAAAAAGTAAAAAAAAAATTGAGAAAAATGTTGAAGAAACATGTCATACATCGGTTTATTCTCATTTATTTATTAGCATACACTTTAGTGAAATACAGAGAAACAACAGTGAACGTTTAAACTTGAACAATTGTGATTTGAGGTAAGCAAGATTTAGCTTGAAACAATTTTTTTATTCAGCAAAGATGCAATAAATTGTTTAAAATGGCAGTAAAGTCATTTAGAATGTTACAAAATATTTGTTTCAAATGCATGCTTTAAACTTTGTTCAAAGTGCCCTTCAAGGACACACACACACAGGTTTGTTTTGCCATCAAAGTGAGGACATTCCATCAGCATAATGGTTTTTATATTGTACAACCTGTACATTTTGTTCCCCTACACTACCCAAAACCCTAAACCTACCCATCACAGAAAACATTCTGAATTTTTACATTTTTAATAAAACATTGTTTAGTATGATTTAAAGCTAATTGAAATATTAGGACACATGAAATGTCCTCATATTTCACATTTAAGTTGTAATACCAGTGTCATTATACAAATTTGTGAAAAACGCACGCACACACACTCACACACACACTGTCAGGGTTATCAGCTGGACTGCCCATGACAGCCACTAGAGGGCACTCCACTCTGAACTACTATTCACTCACGACCAGACTTCATTTCCCACAATCCACCTTGGACTTTCATACCCTCACTCACACACAAACACATACTACACTTCCCAGAAGCCCCGTACCTTGTCACTGATCACCCCAGCCAGCTGTAGCACATTACCTGGTCTATATAAGCACAGCACACACACACACACACCATTGTGAGGTCTTGATATTCCTAGTGTTGTCACTTCTGAGCGTTACCTTCCTGTCTTGTCTGCCTGTTTTTTGATCCTGCCTTTTTTTACTTTTGTTGATGTTTTTCTGCCTGCCACCTGGACTTATTGCTTCGTGTTATTGGACAACACGGTCTCACCCCTATTCGTCACATGCTGCCATTCGGTCATTTTCCATTCACGTCAATAGTCCGACGTTGAGGGTCTTCCGTTTAGGGTACCCCTCTTCGTCAATAAGCCGACGTTTAGGGTCTTACGATAATATTTGAATGCAAATCCCTCATCTTTGGATTTTGACGAAAAGGGTTTAGGCATTCAGCTGTTTTCCTGCACTGGAAAGGATTGCTTCAGGCGATTGATTTTGTGCTGCAAATGTGTATTTTGCAGTAGCGTGCGTCGTCGCATGGACTGTCACAATCATTGGTGCGGTGACCATACATTTTCATGGGGCAGAAACCCTTGTCTGAATCGCTACCACGACTTTTATATATAATTTCATATATATATTATATATCATTTTGGCCTACATTAAAATGGCATAATTACAGGACTTACAGGACTGCATATTTGCTGTAGGCTTAAATGTGTCTTAATTTAGGTGAGATATTTTATATCTCATTGTGATTCACACTGGGGAAATTTCTGTGTTACAGGAGCTCAAAAATAAAATATGCAAAATAAAGTAAAAAAAGAATAAAAAAATATAATGTCACTCTATTTGACTGTTGTAGGCTACTTACCGTGGTGAGTATTGACGTGAAGGGAAAATGACCGAACGGCAGCATTTGACGAATAGGGGTGAGACCGTGTTGTATTGGACTTTGTTTACCTGCTGCCTGCCTCGATCTATTTTGCTTGTTTTACAGTTACGACTCTGCCTATCCCCTGACATTCCTGTTTGCTGGTGTTTTACCCTGCCTGTTTGACCATTCCATTTGTTAATAAAGCCTGCATATGGATCCCATTCCGTTGACCGTCCATTCATTACACACACACACCATTTATTAAGCAACACAACCATTTTCAGCTGTGCACAAATGTTTCTTGAGTGCCAAATAAATGATTTCTGAAGGATCATGTGTCACTGGGGTAATGTCTGCTAAGAGTTCCCAGGAAAAAATTACATCTTAAAATAAATTAAATAGAAAACACTTATTTTAAAATGTAATTCACGAGTTCATGTGCCCATATAATCTTAGCGTAAGTGGTAAATATATTTGGCTTGCTGTCTGCTGTAGAGGGACTCAGAGAGGACATTCTACTCGAGCTCCAATTGCCCCCCTATAACAGGCAACTTCCTTAACTGGAAGATTAGATGGGCGCACTCCTCCTGAAATTACGTTTAATAACTTCACTAATTGTACCGTTTCAGCTTTGGTGGACATAAGCGACTTCTATCAAAAACGTAATCTTACTGACCCCAAACTTTAGAATGCTGTATATAAAATTAAAATATTTTACATTTTATGCAGTTGGTGAAAAGCGGACTATTTTTACTGAAGCAATAATATGGTGCAGAATGGAGCAGTTTACCTGAGCAGATGACTCCAGCATCTTCAGTATAATCACAGTTGTTTTTACCCCATCCTGTTGAGCCACAGTTCTTCAGTGTAGACTCTGATCCAACACAAGATACATAACTCATCCAGATTGGTCCTGATCCTGGTCCAAAATGAGCACTACCCAGAGCATCTACAGGTTCTCCACAGTCCAGCTCTCTACACACCACTGCAGCATCAGCCAAATCCCAGCCATCATCACAAACTCTTCCCCACTGACCTCTATGAAGAACCTCCACTCTACCAGCACAGCGACTGTGACCACCAACCAGCCTCACATTCATACTGTCCTTTTGTGCAGAAAAAGAATGAGAGACTGAGAGAGAGAGAGAGAGAAAAGAAAAAAGAAGAGAGGAGAAATAGTATATTATCAACAAAGCACAAAATATACAGTACATAATATGTGCTAGTTAGTTAACAAGTCAGCTGCAGTATCTAAATACATATAAATATTGAACTGAGATAATTTCTCCCTCAACTGAAGGTATTAACCTACTAGCGGTGATGAGTTTTATTAGAAAAATCAGACTCCTCATCGTCGTCTTCATCAGCTCAGAATGCATCACAAGATTCCTTTCTGTTAGTCAAATACGCTGAAAACCTGGGCACTGTCAGCCCCCTAAAGAGGAGAGCCCTAAAACTTCCCAATCAGGTTCATCATTACCTTATTAGACAGAACAGAGGAAATCATCAAACAACTTCAGTGACAAATCAGAGGAGGCTTTTCTGATTTTCACCATATATATCTAAAGAGCGTCAGCTCTGAAGTGAACTCCTCCTCTATATTAAGACTTCAGTGAGGATGCGCGCACACACACACACACACACACACACGTTAGAGGCAAAAAATAGTCACACATCATCTGGGAGACTTTGAAGATTTCAGCGAGAGGAAGCACCTTATTTTATATTCAGCATCAGACCCAAACACCTGCTGATACAGACGCTGATAACTGCTCAATTCAAACATCATAACATATAACATAATATAATATATATATATATATATATAAATATAATATAATAGTATAATATAATATAATATATATAATATATATATATATATATATATATATATATATATATATATATATATATATATATATATATATATACAGGACTAAATAATTTTATTATGACAAAACATAATTTTCATCCCAAACTAAAGCTAAATTTGCAACCTTGATAACCATTTTAGCATTTATTATCATTATTATTATTATTATTTAATGTTAAAAATTATTAAAAATGTTTATTGTTAGAAAAACCAACAAATCAGTTGTAAATAAAAAGGTTTCATTCAGTATAGAACAGAACTTAGCAGCCTTGAGCAATGTTTATGTGCATTGAAGGTGGCAATGCATTTCTCAACCACAAGATGGCAGCAAAACACTTGTTCTAAAAATAGAGGGCAGCAAAACACATTCATGAAACCAGCTGATAAACATCTTGTCCTTGTCTTGACAGAAGAGAGCGCCTCAATGCTGGATGCTTACTGGAACAGGATTTTTTTTTTCAGTTCTTTCTTATAATAAAAATTCAGAATGACTTTTGGTCAAACAGATATTTTATTGTAGTAAATTGTTTTGGTAAAAAGTCCTCAACATAGTGCTTCATATTCAGGGCTGAGTGTTGAGAGATGTTAAGTTCTATTAACAACCATTCATAAGTGATAAATCGCTGATTGATCAACAATAAATAAAGAAGAGACATTTTAAATATCTGCATAATGACAATATATGACACTTCAGTTGGTATGAGTTACCGCTGACGACGTTTAACCTTCTGCATACGCGAGACAGTTCATCCTGGTCACTGCTCTCAGAAAAACACAATCCAGTCTTTCCAGTGCACTTTACTGTTCTCTTATACTATTTACTGTTCAATACAGAACTTCACAGACGCTCCATCTTCACTCCCAACAATAGGCCAGTTCAAGTTTTAACCAGTTCCATCAACATCTGTCCTCAGTAAGGGCTGAATAACCACAGAAATCCATTTAAAATACGATCAGATGTCCACAGATGAAATATCTGCAGAGGTTCCAGCAGCAGATCAAGTTCCGGCAGCTCGGAGACCCTGTTTCTGCATGACATTCCAGAGTTTGTGGAGGTTGGACTGAGTGATGAGGTCGTCTGGTTTGAGCTGCAGCGCACGGAGGTAGTTGCTCTCAGCTTCCTTAAGCTTCCCATTAAGATGGAGGATGGCCCCGAGATTCATCAGAGCTGCTGGATGCTGGGAGAACGAAAAAAGGAGACACAAAAACAAAGAATCATGGATGGTTATAGAATTAGGTAAGGAATAAAAACTCAACAATCTAAAAAAGTAGATGCATCAACAAAAATCTGAAGCTTGTAATTAAATAATGCATGTAGAAGATTCAATAATTTAATAGCAAAAATATGCATAACATCTAACAAAATGGCTACTTACATCAGGTCTTATATCAGCCGCCTTCCCATAATACCGTTCAGCTGCCTCATTCAGACTGGCCTGTCTGTGGACAAACACACATTACTAGAAGCTGTAAGTTAATATGAATATTATTATGCACTCATATATATATTGCTACATAATGAGTGTTGGCCCAGGCAAATAGTTTTCTACATACTTATGTGACTTCCTCTTCTCACATCAATAAGTTAGAATAATTAGCTAAGCTGTTGAAAATTAATTTTAAGTAAAAATCAATATGTCCATGTATTTATTTAGCAAGCATCTGTGGAATAAGCAGAATAATGTACAGTCAGCTTGTTATTAATTGCAAAATATACTCTGAAACAAGTGGAGTCCACCTGCAATCCGCCTGATGCAAAAGTGTGCAGATGTGGCCATGTGAATGTTTGACAGACACACACCTGAGCATGTGGTCAGAAGACCACAGGTTGAACAGTCGAAGATCAGATATGTAGAACAAGCAGCCAAAAACAAAGACACAAAGCCTCTAACCTCCCAGAGCAGCGAGAACCTCCAACCAGCCTGACTTCTAAATAAGACAACATAGATCAACAAAACAGACTGTGACCACCAACCAGCCTCACATTCACATGATCTGATGATGGGAGAGTTGACATAATGAGAGAAAGATAAAGGGAGGAGAAAGGGTGGAAGAGAAAAATACATACATAGGGTGAAAAAGTGGGATAAGCCCGACACCTGCAGAGAAGAGATAAAAGCACTGATAACTAACTGTGAATGTCCTAAACACTGTTTATTAGTGTAAACATATATGCTAGCATGACATTAACACGCAATAAACTCAACTCTGTAAAATTAATGCTATTGTAAAATGGCATTTAAAAAATGAAGGTAATACTTGCTTGCAGGAGCACAGTGGACAAAATAGCCCTAATTACACCGAGGGGTGAAAAACACTACAAAATTAATTTTGTGAAACCTTACTTTCATGTGTGACAAATAATTGCTTTGACAAATGTGAAACTGACTGAAGATTAAAATTTCATTGTTTTAATATTATTTATATTATAATCTATATGTATCATTATAATCAAATGTATATTCTATTTGAAAGAGTGTAATGCATGAGAGTTGAGTTTGCATGTTATGCAGGGGAGAAGAGATAATTTTGGCCTCATAGGAATGTGTGTACGTGTATTGTGAAAGGGTGCACATATTGCATATGTTTCTGCTGATGCAGGGGCTCCATGATGAAACAACTGATGTACAGTATTCCCTTTAAGGAAGTAGAATGTGTAAGCATGAAGCATACGTTCTATTTTAAAGAAACCAACTTGTTTTTCTCAACCTTGTAAGGACTTGTATGATCCCTAGTCATGGTATATAAGATCGATGTAACATGTTGCTCCTCAGAGAAGGGCAGAGAAGAGAGGCACATGAAGCTGGCTTGAAGATTTAGAATAAACTTCTCTCCTGACACACAATAAAAGTTTTCCTTGGCAAGGCAACTTGGTATCCGGTCCTGTGATTCAACTATACAGGGACGAAGCTGTAATTTCAGATCAACATGACCTAATTCCACAAAAGTGGTTTCAGGTGTCTCACAAAAACCATAACTCTTTTTCAGTGAAGATAAGCATGTTGTTCACCTTGTGACCAGCAGAGAGAGCCAGCACTACTGTACACATCTGCCAAAGCAACCTGTAGCTTACTGCACCTTCACACTTTGAGTATTTTACAGTGTGGACGAAACCTTTTTAAGTAATTCTTCTTAAAATGGCAAGAAAATGTCCCTCCTACCTGACTTTTAGGTCACATAAAAATAAATAAAGTAAAAATAAAACAAAATATTACAAGGCCACATTATAAGAGTTCATTCAACTGAAAATATGTGGCAGTAAAGGGCAATTTTCACTTAAATAAATTGTGGTTGTTGATCGTATTTGCAGTTTTAAAAGAGACAGCAGCAGCAAACAGTCACACACACGTATATTAGTGAGGATATTGCATAGACTTCCAATTATTTTATTTCAGGTTAATGATATTTTCTATCGCCTAACTAACCCAACCACTAACTATCACATATCGTTCCATCACAGGGACATTCTGACAGAGTTGCTGCCAAACTGTGCAATTCATAACAATAGTTTCCAACGACACAGGCACACGCTTCTTTTAGGCAGACTTTAGTTGGTCCATCAGCCTCTTTTTTTGACCAGCTGCATCTCAGTGGCCGAGATGTAACTGACCATACAATGCCTTTAGGCGATTAGGCATTCTGATAACATGACCAAGACATAATTGGTAGATGGTTGCTTCTATGATGTGCATCTACCAGCTTTGCTTTCATGGTGTGTTTCCCCTGCCAAGTTAGCCTGAGGCCGCAGAGCACTCTTACTGTGTGCAGGAGGCCTGACAGGAGTCTTGGTGAAGGACAGGTTTTGTTGGCACAGGGAGATTTACAGAAAAGCTGCTTCCCTGTTCAGTACCAAGGGCTAGCCATTAGCAGCAGCATCCAGCATCAAAACTGTTTTAACAAACCTATGACTTAAAATAAATAAGTTCTCAAACCTGTAAGATCAATACCGTATATTCATATGTGGAGCATTTTCCTTCAAAGACAATATTTGCGCTGAAACAGGGCAACAAAGACAATTATAACAATAGTATTCACAACTCCAGTCCCAAAACAAACAAAGTTTAGCATGATAAACAGAAACTCTCAAATCTTAGGGTAGGCAAGTACATCCCTCATTCTTGTTTAATCTAATGGGTAATTTATTTATTTATTTTTTTTTTTAAATAACAAATAAAAAAAATAGTGCAAAACACTAGCACACTTTTTTTTAACGTATATTGGATTACTAATGAAACTATGA
Organism: Zacco platypus; assembly: GCA_038088235.1. NCBI lineage: Eukaryota > Metazoa > Chordata > Actinopteri > Cypriniformes > Xenocyprididae > Zacco > Zacco platypus. Next base: position 6,931,074 of record CM076066.1, read on the forward strand.
GAACAGCAACAATTACTTAATTGATTAGTTACCATATCAGTGTGGTCATAGTTCATCTCATCAACTTTTAAAATGTTTTGTGTTTAGACATGTTATGACTTACATTTTCTTGTAATGAGTAACGTACATGTTATAAATCGTACGAACATTTTTATTTTGCTAAACAGCTACCTTTTCCGTCGTCCTAGTCTGCAAACTTAACTCAACCAATCAAATACGCCTACGGAGCCTCTAAAGGGACGTGGGGGTGGAAAAAAATTGGGATAGGAGGATTTAAAATAAATAAATGAATCTTTTGCGTTCCCTCGCAAAGATAATGTTAGCAGTATTCTGTTGATCAAGGTTTTGTTAATGACCATGTTTAAGTAGTTTATCAAAGAATATTGAAAAGAGAAAGGAAACTCTAAAAGATATTTTGCCAAATATTTTAATTTTGTTAAATTCATTAAAAAAAAACACATCCAGAAGCAGTAATGAACAGTGGCAGGAGGCGTGGCCATCGAGTCATGCAGCTTCTCCCTCATTGTTTGACTCCTCCCCCACATCATCATAGTCTGCATTAAAGAAAAAGCAGCAACTAAGTTCAATGTTGTGATTTCATCAATATTTCAAACTGAGTTTATTTAAATCAGCAAATGATTTTATAATTTTGTATCTTTAATTTTATTTTAAAATGTTTTTATTAAATAATGGGGAGTGTATTTACAGTATATGAAATAAATAATGTGGTGTGGGCAATTCAGTTTCAACTGAAGGAGTCAATTCGTAAATTGTGAGTCTTAAACATGAAATATATTTCATATAGGAATCATAAGACAAAAAGGTTAGGCCTACCTAACAAGTTTCTCAAATCTTCAGTGATACTCCACACATCATCATACTCCTACTGATCTTCATCTACACATGTATATGAAAAAGATACAGAGCTTGTGTCATTGATCTCTTTCCTCTCACGACTGTCTGAGAGTATGAGATTTACTCCTGATGAAGACTTGATGATTCATTAATGGTAGAAAAGCATATTCAACATATCTTAGAAAGAATGTAGATTAAAAATGAATTTGTGCGACTCACCCATTACCCATTGAGAGCACTGTCCATTAATGATGACATCATCATAATTCTCTGGTGTGTCCACTACACACACACGTACACAACATAAGCTCTTAAATATAACTTTAAGCTAATAAAATAATATTTTATCTGAAGAGAAAATTTATATCTGAAAAACAAAAACAAACAAAACAAAAAACCCACCTGTTTCAGTACCACAGGTAATGACATCATCATAGCCCTCTGGTGTCTCATCTATAAATTTAACATGAAATCAATGCCATCAAGCTTAAAACAAACTTGAATGTATATATTAATATGTATGTTGCAGAATTACAGTGAGAACTAGATCTACAGTACAGAAGTGAACCAGC